>OU343047.1:13582776-14782776 GCA_910593695.2 Ocypus olens
TGGCCGCTACGGCCGATCAAAGTCTGAAAAATCAATTATTTTCGTAAATTTTCTAAAATGTTCACTGTGACTGACTAATTTTTTTGCTATTGAAGTTAGCTCAAATCTTTTAACGGCAATCAATTTCTCTCGTTTTTCTCATGAAAAAAAAGTTAAATTCAATAGTCTACGATGATTATTAAGAAAGTTGCATTTTTTAACAATTTCCTAGGGGTTTACTCATGTCTTTTTTTCGAGTTTTCATCAAAAATTAAAATCTCTAATCCGACTAATTGATGTACGAGGAGCCCAGATTTGCAAACCGCGTTAAATTTGGAGTTTTCGTTTGGCCGCTACGGCCGATCAAAGTCTGAAAAATCAATTATTTTCGTAAATTTTCTAAAATGTTCACTGTGACTGACTATTTTTTTTTGCTATTGAAGTTAGCTCAAATCTCTTAACGGCAATCAATTTCTCTCGTTTTTCTGATGAAAAAAAAGTTAAATTCAATAGTCTACAATGATTATTAAGAAAGTTGCATTTTTTAACAAATTTCCTAGGGGTTTACTCATGTCTTTTTTCGAGTTTTCATCAAAAAATTAAAATCTGTAATCCGACTAATTGACGTACGAGGAGCCCAGATTTGCAAACCGCGTTAAATTTGGAGTTTTCGTTTGGCCGCTACGGCCGATCAAAGTCTGAAAAATCAATTATTTTCGTAAATTTTCTAAAATGTTCACTGTGACTGACTAATTTTTTTGCTATTGAAGTTAGCTCAAATCTTTTAACGGCAATCAATTTCTCTCGTTTTTCTGATGAAAAAAAAGTTTAATTCAATAGTCTACGATGATTATTAAGAAAGTTGCATTTTTTAACAAATTTCCTAGGGGTTTACTCATGTCTTTTTTTCGAGTTTTCATCAAAAAATTAAAATCTCTAATCCGACTAATTGACGTACGAGGAGCCCAGATTTGCAAACCGCGTTAAATTTGGAGTTTTCGTTTGGCCGCTACGGCCGATCAAAGTCTGAAAAATCAATTATTTTCGTAAATTTTCTAAAATGTTCACTGTGACTGACTAATTTTTTTGCTATTGAAGTTAGCTCAAATCTTTTAACGGCAATCAATTTCTCTCGTTTTTCTGATGAAAAAAAAGTTAAATTCAATAGTCTACGATGATTATTAAGAAAGTTGCATTTTTTAACAAATTTCCTAGGGGTTTACTCATGTCTTTTTTTCGAGTTTTCATCAAAAAATTAAAATCTCTAATCCGACTAATTGACGTACGAGGAGCCCAGATTTGCAAACCGCGTTAAATTTGGAGTTTTCGTTTGGCCGCTACGGCCGATCAAAGTCTGAAAAATCAATTATTTTCGTAAATTTTCTAAAATGTTCACTGTGACTGACTAATTTTTTTGCTATTGAAGTTAGCTCAAATCTTTTAACGGCAATCAATTTCTCTCGTTTTTCTGATGAAAAAAAAGTTAAATTCAATAGTCTACGATGATTATTAAGAAAGTTGCATTTTTAACAATTTCCTAGGGGTTTACTCATGTCTTTTTTTCGAGTTTTTATCAAAAAATTAAAATCTCTAATCCGACTAATTGACGTACGAGGAGCCCAGATTTGCAAACCGCGTTAAATTTGGAGTTTTCGTTTGACCGCTACGGCCGATCAAAGTCTGAAAAATCAATTATTTTCGTAAATTTTCTAAAATGTTCACTGTGACTGACTAATTTTTTTGCTATTGAAGTTAGCTCAAATCTTTTAACGGCAATCAATTTCTCTCATTTTTCTGATGAAAAAAAAGTTAAATTCAATAGTCTACGAAGATTATTAAGAAAGTTGCATTTTTTAACAAATTTCCTAGTGGTTTACTCATGTCTTTTTTTCGAGTTTTCATCAAAAAATTAAAATCTCTAATCCGACTAATTGACGTACGAGGAGCCCAGATTTGCAAACCGCATTAAATTTGGAGTTTTCGTTTGGCCGCTACGGCCGATCAAAGTCTGAAAAATCAATTATTTTCGTAAATTTTCTAAAATGTTCACTGTGACTGACTAATTTTTTTGCTATTGAAGTTAGCTCAAATCTTTTAACGGCAATCAATTTCTCTCGTTTTTCTGATGAAAAAAAAGTTAAATTCAATAGTCTACGATGATTATTAAGAAAGTTGCATTTTTTAACAAATTTCCTAGGGGTTTACTCATGTCTTTTTTTCGAGTTTTCATCAAAAAATTAAAATCTCTTATCCGACTAATTGACGTACGAGGAGCCCAGATTTGCAAACCGCGTTAAATTTGGAGTTTTCGTTTGGCCGCTACGGCCGATCAAAGTCTGAAAAATCAATTATTTTCGTAAAATTTCTAAAATGTTCACTGTGACTGACTAATTTTTTTGCTATTGAAGTTAGCTCAAATCTTTTAACGGCAATCAATTTCTCTCGTTTTTCTGATGAAAAAAAAGTTAAATTCAATAGTCTACGATGATTATTAAGAAAGTTGCATTTTTTAACAAATTTCCTAGGGGTTTACTCATGTCTTTTTTTCGAGTTTTCATCAAAAAATTAAAATCACTAATCCGACTAATTGACGTACGAGGAGCCCAGATTTGCAAACCGCGTTAAATTTGGAGTTTTCGTTTGGCCGCTACGGCCGATCAAAGTCTGAAAAATCAATTATTTTCGTAAATTTTCTAAAATGTTCACTGTGACTGACTAATTTTTTTGCTATTGAAGTTAGCTCAAATCTTTTAACGGCAATCAATTTCTCTCGTTTTTCTGATGAAAAAAAAGTTAAATTCAATAGTCTACGATGATTATTAAGAAAGTTGCATTTTTTAACAAATTTCCAAGGGGTTTACTCATGTCTTTTTTTCGAGTTTTCATCAAATAATTAAAATCTCTAATCCGACTAATTGACGTACGAGGAGCCCAGATTTGCAAACCGCGTTAAATTTGGAGTTTTCGTTTGGCCGCTACGGCCGATCAAAGTCCGAAAAATCAATTATTTTCGTAAATTTTCTAAAATGTTCACTGTGACTGACTAATTTTTTTGCTATTGAAGTTAGCTCAAATCTTTTAACGGCAATCAATTTCTCTCGTTTTTCTGATGAAAAAAAAGTTAAATTCAATAGTCTACGATGATTATTAAGAAAGTTGCATTTTTTAACAAATTTCCTAGGGGTTTACTCATGTCTTTTTTTCGAGTTTTCATCAAAAAATTAAAATCTCTAATCCGACTAACTGACGTACGAGGAGCCCAGATTTGCAAACCGCGTTAAATTTGGAGTTTTCGTTTGGCCGCTACGGTCTATCAAATTCTGAAAAATCAATTATTTACGTAAATTTTCTAAAATGTTCACTGTGACTGACTAATTTTTTTGCTATTGAAGTTAGCTCAAATCTTTTAACGGCAATCAATTTCTCTCGTTTTTCTGATGAAAAAAAAGTTAAATTCAATAGTCTACGATGATTATTAAGAAAGCTGCATTTTTTAACAAATTTCCTAGGGGTTTACTCGTGTCTTTTTTTCGAGTTTTCATCAAAAAATTAAAATCTCTAATCCGACCAATTGACGTACGAGGAGCCCAGATTTGCAAACCGCGTTAAATTTGGAGTTTTCGTTTGGCCGCTACGGTCTATCAAATTCTGAAAAATCAATTATTTACGTAAATTTTCTAAAATGTTCACTGTGACTGACTAATTTTTTTGCTATTGAAGTTAGCTCAAATCTTTTAACGGCAATCAATTTCTCTCGTTTTTCTGATGAAAAAAAAGTTAAATTCAATAGTCTACGATGATTATTAAGAAAGTTGCATTTTTTAACAAATTTCCTAGGGGTTTACTCATGTCTTTTTTTCGAGTTTTCATCAAAAAATTAAAATCTCTAATCCGACTAATTGACGTACGAGGAGCCCAGATTTGCAAACCGCGTTAAATTTGGAGTTTTCGTTTGGCCGCTACGGCCGATCAAAGTCTGAAAAATCAATTATTTTCGTAAATTTTCTAAAATATTCACTGTGACTGACTAATTTTTTTGCTATTGAAGTTAGCTCAAATCTTTTAACGGCAATCAATTTCTCTCGTTTTTCTGATGAAAAAAAAGTTAAATTCAATAGTCTACGATGATTATTAAGAAAGCTGCATTTTTTAACAAATTTCCTAGGGGTTTACTCATGTCTTTTTTTCGAGTTTTCATCAAAAAATTAAAATCTCTAATCCGACCAATTGACGTACGAGGAGCCCAGATTTGCAAACCGCGTTAAATTTGGAGTTTCGTTTGGCCGCTACGGCCTATCAAAGTCTGAAAAATCAATTATTTACGTAAATTTTCTAAAATGTTCACTGTGACTGACTAATTTTTTTGCTATTGAAGTTAGCTCAAATCTTTTAACGGCAATCAATTTCTCTCGTTTTTCTGATGAAAAAAAAGTTAAATTCAATAGTCTACGATGATTATTAAGAAAGTTGCATTTTTTAACAAATTTCCTAGGGTTTACTCATGTCTTTTTTTCGAGTTTTCATCAAAAAATTAAAATCTCTAATCCGACTAATTGACGTACGAGGAGCCCAGATTTGCAAACCGCGTTAAATTTGGAGTTTTCGTTTGGCCGCTACGGCCGATCAAAGTCTGAAAAATCAATTATTTTCGTAAATTTTCTAAAATGTTCACTGTGACTGACTATTTTTTTTGCTATTGAAGTTAGCTCAAATCTTTTAACGGCAATCAATTTCTCTCGTTTTTCTGATGAAAAAAAAAGTTAAATTCAATAGTCTACGATGATTATTAAGAAAGTTGCATTTTTTAACAAATTTCCTAGGGGTTTACTCATGTCTTTTTTTCGAGTTTTCATCAAAAAATTAAAATCTCTAATCCGACCAATTGACGTACGAGGAGCCCAGATTTGCAAACCGCGTTAAATTTGGAGTTTTCGTTTGGCCGCTACGGCCGATCAAAGTCTGAAAAATCAATTATTTTCGTAAATTTTCTAAAATGTTCACTGTGACTGACTAATTTTTTTGCTATTGAAGTTAGCTCAAATCTTTTAACGGCAATCAATTTCTCTCGTTTTTCTGATGAAAAAAAAGTTAAATTCAATAGTCTACGATGATTATTAAGAAAGTTGCATTTTTTAACAAATTTCCTAGGGGTTTACTCATGTCTTTTTTTCGAGTTTTCATCAAAAAATTAAAATCTCTAGTCCGACTAATTGACGTACGAGGAGCCCAGATTTGCAAACCGCGTTAAATTTGGAGTTTTCGTTTGGCCGCTACGGCCGATCAAAGACTGAAAAATCAATTATTTTCGTAAATTTTCTAAAATGTTCACTGTGACTGACTAATTTTCTTGCTATTGAAGTTAGCTCAAATCTTTTAACGGCAATCAATTTCTCTCGTTTTTCTGATGAAAAAAAAGTTAAATTCAATAGTCTACGATGATTATTAAGAAAGTTGCATTTTTTAACAAATTTCCTAGGGGTTTACTCATGTCTTTTTTTCGAGTTTTCATCAAAAAATTAAAATCTCTAATCCGACTAATTGACGTACGAGGAGCCCAGATTTGCAAACCGCGTTAAATTTGGAGTTTTCGTTTGGCCGCTACGGCCGATCAAAGTCCGAAAAATCAATTATTTTCGTAAATTTTCTAAAATGTTCACTGTGACTGACTAATTTTTTAGCTATTGAAGTTAGCTCAAATCTTTTAACGGCAATCAATTTCTCTCGTTTTTCTCATGAAAAAAAAGTTAAATTCAATAGTCTACGATGATTATTAAGAAAGTTGCATTTTTTAACAAATTTCCTAGGGGTTTACTCATGTCTTTTTTTCGAGTTTTCATCAAAAAATTAAAATCTCTAATCCGACTAATTGACGTAGGAGGAGCCCAGATTTGCAAACCGCGTTAAATTTGGAGTTTTCGTTTGGCCGCTACGGCCGATCAAAGTCTGAAAAATCAATTATTTTCGTAAATTTTCTAAAATGTTCACTGTGACTGACTAATTTTTTTGCTATTGAAGTTAGCTCAAATCTTTTAACGGCAATCAATTTCTCTCGTTTTTCTGATGAAAAAAAAGTTAAATTCAATAGTCTACGATGATTATTAAGAAAGTTGCATTTTTTAACAAATTTCCTAGGGGTTTACTCATGTCTTTTTTTCGAGTTTTCATCAAAAAATTAAAATCTCTAATCCGACTAATTGACGTACGAGGAGCCCAGATTTGCAAACCGCGTTAAATTTGGAGTTTTCGTTTGGCCGCTACGGCCGATCAAAGTCTGAAAAATCAATTATTTTCGTAAATTTTCTAAAATGTTCACTGTGACTGACTAATTTTTTTGCTATTGAAGTTAGCTCAAATCTTTTAACGGCAATCAATTTCTCTCGTTTTTCTGATGAAAAAAAAGTTAAATTCAATAGTCTACGATGATTATTAAGAAAGTTGCATTTTTAACAATTTCCTAGGGGTTTACTCATGTCTTTTTTTCGAGTTTTCATCAAAAAATTAAAATCTCTAATCCGACTAATTGATGTACGAGGAGCCCAGATTTGCAAACCGCGTTAAATTTGGAGTTTTCGTTTGGCCGCTACGGCCGATCAAAGTCTGAAAAATCAATTATTTTCGTAAATTTTCTAAAATGTTCACTGTGACTGACTAATTTTTTTGCTATTGAAGTTAGCTCAAATCTTTTAACGGCAATCAATTTCTCTCATTTTTCTGATGAAAAAAAAGTTAAATTCAATAGTCTACGAAGATTATTAAGAAAGTTGCATTTTTTAACAAATTTCCTAGGGGTTTACTCATGTCTTTTTTTCGAGTTTTCATCAAAAAATTAAAATCTCTAATCCGACTAATTGACGTACGAGGAGCCCAGATTTGCAAACCGCATTAAATTTGGAGTTTTCGTTTGGCCGCTACGGCCGATCAAAGTCTGAAAAATCAATTATTTTCGTAAATTTTCTAAAATGTTCACTGTGACTGACTAATTTTTTTGCTATTGAAGTTAGCTCAAATCTTTTAACGGCAATCAATTTCTCTCGTTTTTCTGATGAAAAAAAAGTTAAATTCAATAGTCTACGATGATTATTAAGAAAGTTGCATTTTTTAACAAATTTCCTAGGGGTTTACTCATGTCTTTTTTTCGAGTTTTCATCAAAAAATTAAAATCTCTTATCCGACTAATTGACGTACGAGGAGCCCAGATTTGCAAACCGCGTTAAATTTGGAGTTTTCGTTTGGCCGCTACGGCCGATCAAAGTCTGAAAAATCAATTATTTTCGTAAATTTTCTAAAATGTTCACTGTGACTGACTAATTTTTTTGCTATTGAAGTTAGCTCAAATCTTTTAACGGCAATCAATTTCTCTCATTTTTCTGATGAAAAAAAAGTTAAATTCAATAGTCTACGAAGATTATTAAGAAAGTTGCATTTTTTAACAAATTTCCTAGTGGTTTACTCATGTCTTTTTTTCGAGTTTTCATCAAAAAATTAAAATCTCTAATCCGACTAATTGACGTACGAGGAGCCCAGATTTGCAAACCGCATTAAATTTGGAGTTTTCGTTTGGCCGCTACGGCCGATCAAAGTCTGAAAAATCAATTATTTTCGTAAATTTTCTAAAATGTTCACTGTGACTGACTAATTTTTTTGCTATTGAAGTTAGCTCAAATCTTTTAACGGCAATCAATTTCTCTCGTTTTTCTGATGAAAAAAAAGTTAAATTCAATAGTCTACGATGATTATTAAGAAAGTTGCATTTTTTAACAAATTTCCTAGGGGTTTACTCATGTCTTTTTTTCGAGTTTTTATCAAAAAATTAAAATCTCTTATCCGACTAATTGACGTACGAGGAGCCCAGATTTGCAAACCGCGTTAAATTTGGAGTTTTCGTTTGGCCGCTACGGCCGATCAAAGTCTGAAAAATCAATTATTTTCGTAAATTTTCTAAAATGTTCACTGTGACTGACTAATTTTTTTGCTATTGAAGTTAGCTCAAATCTTTTAACGGCAATCAATTTCTCTCGTTTTTCTGATGAAAAAAAAGTTAAATTCAATAGTCTACGATGATTATTAAGAAAGTTGCATTTTTTAACAAATTTCCTAGGGGTTTACTCATGTCTTTTTTTCGAGTTTTCATCAAAAAATTAAAATCACTAATCCGACTAATTGACGTACGAGGAGCCCAGATTTGCAAACCGCGTTAAATTTGGAGTTTTCGTTTGGCCGCTACGGCCGATCAAAGTCTGAAAAATCAATTATTTTCGTAAATTTTCTAAAATGTTCACTGTGACTGACTAATTTTTTTGCTATTGAAGTTAGCTCAAATCTTTTAACGGCAATCAATTTCTCTCGTTTTTCTGTTGAAAAAAAAGTTAAATTCAATAGTCTACGATGATTATTAAGAAAGTTGCATTTTTTAACAAATTTCCTAGGGGTTTACTCATGTCTTTTTTTCGAGTTTTCATCAAAAAATTAAAATCTCTAATCCGACCAATTGACGTACGAGGAGCCCAGATTTGCAAACCGCGTTAAATTTGGAGTTTTCGTTTGGCCGCTACGGTCTATCAAATTCTGAAAAATCAATTATTTACGTAAATTTTCTAAAATGTTCACTGTGACTGACTAATTTTTTTGCTATTGAAGTTAGCTCAAATCTTTTAACGGCAATCAATTTCTCTCGTTTTTCTGATGAAAAAAAAGTTAAATTCAATAGTCTACGATGATTATTAAGAAAGTTGCATTTTTTAACAAATTTCCTAGGGGTTTACTCATGTCTTTTTTTCGAGTTTTCATCAAAAAATTAAAATCTCTAATCCGACTAATTGACGTACGAGGAGCCCAGATTTGCAAACCGCGTTAAATTTGGAGTTTTCGTTTGGCCGCTACGGCCGATCAAAGTCTGAAAAATCAATTATTTTCGTAAATTTTCTAAAATATTCACTGTGACTGACTAATTTTTTTGCTATTGAAGTTAGCTCAAATCTTTTAACGGCAATCAATTTCTCTCGTTTTTCTGATGAAAAAAAAGTTAAATTCAATAGTCTACGATGATTATTAAGAAAGCTGCATTTTTTAACAAATTTCCTAGGGGTTTACTCATGTCTTTTTTTCGAGTTTTCATCAAAAAATTAAAATCTCTAATCCGACCAATTGACGTACGAGGAGCCCAGATTTGCAAACCGCGTTAAATTTGGAGTTTTCGTTTGGCCGCTACGGCCTATCAAAGTCTGAAAAATCAATTATTTACGTAAATTTTCTAAAATGTTCACTGTGACTGACTAATTTTTTTGCTATTGAAGTTAGCTCAAATCTTTTAACGGCAATCAATTTCTCTCGTTTTTCTGATGAAAAAAAAGTTAAATTCAATAGTCTACGATGATTATTAAGAAAGTTGCATTTTTTAACAAATTTCCTAGGGGTTTACTCATGTCTTTTTTTCGAGTTTTCATCAAAAAACTAAAATCTCTAATCCGACTAATTGACGTACGAGGAGCCCAGATTTGCAAACCGCGTTAAATTTGGAGTTTTCGTTTGGCCGCTACGGCCGATCAAAGTCTGAAAAATCAATTATTTTCGTAAATTTTCTAAAATGTTCACTGTGACTGACTATTTTTTTTGCTATTGAAGTTAGCTCAAATCTTTTAACGGCAATCAATTTCTCTCGTTTTTCTGATGAAAAAAAGTTAAATTCAATAGTCTACGATGATTATTAAGAAAGTTGCATTTTTTAACAAATTTCCTAGGGGTTTACTCATGTCTTTTTTTCGAGTTTTCATCAAAAAATTAAAATCTCTAATCCGACCAATTGACGTACGAGGAGCCCAGATTTGCAAACCGCGTTAAATTTGGAGTTTTCGTTTGGCCGCTACGGCCGATCAAAGTCTGAAAAATCAATTATTTTCGTAAATTTTCTAAAATGTTCACTGTGACTGACTAATTTTTTTGCTATTGAAGTTAGCTCAAATCTTTTAACGGCAATCAATTTCTCTCGTTTTTCTGATGAAAAAAAAGTTAAATTCAATAGTCTACGATGATTATTAAGAAAGTTGCATTTTTTAACAAATTTCCTAGGGGTTTACTCATGTCTTTTTTTCGAGTTTTCATCAAAAAATTAAAATCTCTAGTCCGACTAATTGACGTACGAGGAGCCCAGATTTGCAAACCGCGTTAAATTTGGAGTTTTCGTTTGGCCGCTACGGCCGATCAAAGACTGAAAAATCAATTATTTTCGTAAATTTTCTAAAATGTTCACTGTGACTGACTAATTTTCTTGCTATTGAAGTTAGCTCAAATCTTTTCACGGCAATCAATTTCTCTCGTTTTTCTGAAGAAAAAAAAGTTAAATTCAATAGTCTACGATGATTATTAAGAAAGTTGCATTTTTTAACAAATTTCCTAGGGGTTTACTCATGTCTTTTTTTCGAGTTTTCATCAAAAAATTAAAATCTCTAATCCGACTAATTGACGTACGAGGAGCCCAGATTTGCAAACCGCGTTAAATTTGGACTTTTCGTTTGGCCGCTACGGCCGATCAAAGTCTGAAAAATCAATTATTTTCGTAAATTTTCTAAAATGTTCACTGTGACTGACTATTTTTTTTGCTATTGAAGTTAGCTCAAATCTTTTAACGGCAATCAATTTCTCTCGTTTTTCTGATGAAAAAAAGTTAAATTCAATAGTCTACGATGATTATTAAGAAAGTTGCATTTTTTAACAAATTTCCTAGGGGTTTACTCATGTCTTTTTTTCGAGTTTTCATCAAAAAATTAAAATCTCTAATCCGACTAATTGACGTACGAGGAGCCCAGATTTGCAAACCGCGTTAAATTTGGAGTTTTCGTTTGGCCGCTACGGCCGATTAAAGTCTGAAAAATCAATTATTTTCGTAAATTTTCTAAAATGTTCACTGTGACTGACTATTTTTTTTGCTATTGAAGTTAGCTCAAATCTTTTAACGGCAATCAATTTCTCTCGTTTTTCTGATGAAAAAAAAGTTAAATTCAATAGTCTACGATGATTATTAAGAAAGTTGCATTTTTTAACAAATTTCCAAGGTTTACTCATGTGTTTTTTTCGTGTTTTCATCAAAAAATAAAAATCTCTAATCCGACTAATTGACGTACGAGGAGCTTAGATTTGCAAACCGCGTTCAATTTGGAGTTTTCGTTTGGCCGCTACGGCCGATCAAAGTCTGAAAAATCAATTATTTTCGTAAATTTTCTAAAATGTTCACTTTGACTGACAATTTTTTTTGCTATTGAAGTTAGCTCAAATCTTTTAACAGCAATTAATTTCTCTCGTTTTTCTGATGAAAAAAAAGTTAAATTCAATAGTCTACGACGATTATTAAGGAAGTTGCATTTTTTAACAAATTTCCTAGGGGTTTACTCATGTCTTTTTTTCGTGTTTTCATTAAAAAATAAAAATCTCTAATCCGACTAATTGACGTACTAGGAGCTCAGATTTGCAAACCGCGTTCAATTTGGAGTTTTCGTTTGGCCGCTACGGCCGATCAAATTCTGAAAAATCTATTATTTTCGTAAATTTTCTAAAATGTTCACTGTGTCTGACTAATTTTTTTGCTATTGAAGTTAGCTCAAATCTTTTAACGGCAATCAATTTTTCTCGTTTTTCCGATCAAAAAAAGTTAAATTCAATAGTCTACGACGATTATTAAGAAAGTTGCGTTTTTTAACAAATTTACCAAGGGTTTACTCATGTCTTTTTTTCGAGTTTTTATCAAAAATTGAAAATCTCTAATCCGACTAATTGACGTACGAGGAGCTCAGATTTGCAAACCGCGTTCAATTTGGAGTTTTTGTTTGGCCGCTACGGCCGATCAAAGTCTGAAAAATCAATTATTTTCGTAAATTTTCTAAAATGTTCACTTTGACTGACAATTTTTTTTTGCTATTGAAGTTAGCTCAAATCTTTTAACAGCAATTAATTTCTCTCGTTTTTCTGATGAAAAAAAAGTTAAATTCAATAGTCTACGACGATTATTAAGGAAGTTGCATTTTTTAACAAATTTCCTAGGGGTTTACTCATGTCTTTTTTTCGTGTTTTCATTAAAAAATAAAAATCTCTAATCCGACTAATTGACGTACTAGGAGCTCAGATTTGCAAACCGCGTTCAATTTGGAGTTTTCGTTTGGCCGCTACGGCCGATCAAATTCTGAAAAATCTATTATTTTCGTAAATTTTCTAAAATGTTCACTGTGTCTGACTAATTTTTTTGCTATTGAAGTTAGCTCAAATCTTTTAACGGCAATCAATTTTTCTCGTTTTTCCGATCAAAAAAAGTTAAATTCAATAGTCTACGACGATTATTAAGAAAGTTGCGTTTTTTAACAAATTTACCAAGGGTTTACTCATGTCTTTTTTTCGAGTTTTTATCAAAAATTGAAAATCTATAATCCGACTAATTGACGTACGAGGAGCTCAGATTTGCAAACCGCGTTCAATTTGGAGTTTTCGTTTGGCCGCTACGGCCGATCAAAGTCTGAAAAATCAATAATTTTCGTAAATTTTCTAAAATGTTCACTGTGACTGTCTAATTTTCTTGCTATTGAAATTAGCTCAAATCTTTTAACGGCAATCAATTTCTCTCGTTTTTCTGATGAAAAAAAAGTTAAATTCTATAGTCTACGATGATTATTAAGAAAGTTGCATTTTTTCACAAAATTTCAAGGGGTTTACTCGTGTCTTTTTACTCCGTTACGAAGTACGAGAAAGAATTGTGATCTTGATTTTTTTTCAAAATTTTTTTTACGGAAATATCCGTTTTGGGGTCCCTAGATGCCACTTCAACGATTTCTGAAAAAAAATTTATTTGATAATCTGAAGAACTGAAAAGCTTTTGGTAAAATATCGTACACCGGAAGTGGGCGTTTACCTTAACTGTTTTTTGTTTTTTGCCAATATTTTCTTAAATATGAAAATTATTACAAAAACATTTAAACAAACTTTAAAGACAACAAAGAAATGAACATCTTTTGCTTGAAAACATTTTTCATAAAATTGTTGCTATTCGAGAAAAAAATTTATTAATTTTTTTAAAATTTTTGGTTTATAATTATGAAACGTTAATAGTTACAGCAAATTTATGTCAATAATAATTGTAGGGAATACCAAAATAAACAACTTCTAAAGAATAAGTTTTTTTCAAAATCTCGTTAGTTTTTGAGTAAACCGAATTTTTTAATTTGAAGTATAATTTTTCCATCTTTCATAATTTTGACGTTTTAAACGTCAGTTTCACCCGAGTTTACGCAACGCTCGATGTACATTTAAAATATGATTTCAATTGAAAATAAACCATGAAAACGTAAATATAAGTGGATTTGATACCATCAAATCGGAGAAAGTAACATGATGGATACATCACAATTTTGTACCAATGTTTTTAGTTCTGTTACCTTCGTTATTAATTTTAATGAGCAAATTTTTTAGTGGTCTTTACTTTAGATTTAAATCAATTGTGGATTTTCATGAGCGAATTTTTGGCCGATATTATCGAGTTTTTGGTCCAAGTTTTTGATTTTTTTTGGCATATAGTTTAGATTTTGCAGACTGAATTTTTGATATGTTTCGACTGTACTTGTTTTTGTATTAATTTTACGTTATTTATTTAATTTGAAATTTTTTGTTTTAGTGTTTTTAATTTAATTATAGTGGTCGTTTTAAGATAAAACTAATATACTTTGATATTTAGCTAGAAAATACAGCCTGCGTGATATGTGTTTAGGGAATTATTTAATTTTCAAATATTTCGATTCGATTTTGGATTTTTTTTTTAAATTCGTAATTTTTAAATCAAAAGAATCGGGTCATGACTGAATGGCGAAAGTTTAAGTCATAAAAAAAAAAAATCAAAAGAATAATTTTTGCAGCCAATTTAGTTTTTTTAGTAATTGTTAAATATAATACTTTTGCCAGGAATGAAACTGATCACCCAGTATAACTGGAACTGTTTGGAAATTATGAAAAAAATGCGAACAAGTAGTTAATTAGCAAGGCTTTCCGAATTAAAGAATTATTTTAATTATTTGGAGGATACCACAGAACAATTCAATATTTTTCTAATTTTTTAAATGGCCTTTTTGTACTATCTACATATTTTCGGAAAAACAAGAGTTATAAAACTGCAACTTTTTTTTTGTACAAATTCCGAAATCTTATCAGCACGCCTTCTCTAATCTCAGTGTTGCCAGATGTTTTTTTCTCCAAGATGGGGATAAATTAAGGTTTTGGGGAGTATTTTGGGGAACTTCAATCGTTGGCTATTTTTTAGGGTGGGTATTTTATGCGAAGGGTCATTTTGAGGTTTTTTAATGAAATATTTACTTTTTCCGACAAACGTTTTATTCATTTAATGCCCACATGAATGTTCAATTAATTAATAAGTTCAACTAGGTAAATTATATAACCGAAAAATTAAAAGAAATGCGTAAAAGCAAAAACATCAATAAATAAAATTTAATCAACAAAAGAAATTACCCAGAAATATCCTCGATAAATCTAACCGCGCAACGACATAACACCGTGACTGGTATTCCCTGCAGAACGTTATACTATAATAATTTTTGCTTTGTCATTGGGCAATAGTCTATTATTATTATTATTATTAAACAATGAAAAATAATCTTTTTGCAGAAAATTTATATGGTCTTTTGCTGGGCCGCACGAACTATTTATAAGAAGTGTTGATTTGGCAACCCGAAAAACACTGAAAAGCTGCTAGTAAAGCTATTAATTAATAATCCTAATGCAAAAACGTAATATGGTCCTTTGTTGAGAGTGTCAGTTTGGCAACATCGAAAAATATTGAGAAGCTTTAGATACGGCTTGGATTGGTGGATTATGGGCTAATAGTCTCAATGCAAAAAGGTTTTGTGGTCCATTTTTGAGCCTCACGAGCTACTTATAAGAATTATTGATTTAACAACATCAAAAAAACAATGAAAAGTTTCAAGTAAAGCTAATCTTTGATTGATTTTGAGTTAATATTCTCTAAGCAAAAATGTTGTATGGCCCTTTGTTGAGCATGGTGAGCTACTTTTTTTTTTTTATTTTTTTTTTATTTTTTTACAAGTAGATTGATTCATTAAGAATATTACATGGTCGGTTGCTGTTTTCTAAAACTAGAGTTTACATTATATTATCCTAATACTAGATTATTACTAATACATTCACATGTTATGTATATATAAACGTCGATGATAAAATTATAAAATTATACTATTACAATGAGGCTAACTTAAAACTAGTTATAATTTGGTATACCCTATCTAATGTTTTGACATTATATGTGATCATTGGTCTTTGAAAAATTCTTCTGTAGAATAATATGGGTTGTTTAGGAAATAATCCTTCAAGATTCTTTTTAAGTGTTTTTGATTTTTGTATGCTTCTATTAGGGGAAGCAGTTTATTGAAAATTCTTATTCCCATGTAGCTTATTCCCCTCTCATATAATGTCGTTCTGTGTTTGGGTATTGTTAGGGAGGAGGCGTTTCGAGTTTGTCTATGGCTTATATCTTTGTTCGTTCTGTATTCTGTGTTGTTATCACACATATACATAGCAACATTGTATAGGTATAATGACCAAATTGTCATTATTTTGTATTTTTTAAAATGTGGCTTGCAGTGGTCGCCCCAAGGTGCGCTTGCAATTAGCCTTACAATTTTTTTTTGAATGGTGAAAAGTCTGGATGAGTGCACCGAGTTTCCCCATATTATTATTCCGTATTCGAGATGTGTTTTAATATTTGAATTGTAGAATGTTAACAGTGTAGATTGGTTTACGCACTTAATTAGATTACGGAGGGCATAGTGTCCTGAATTTAGTTTATTTTCTACATGTTGTATATGTCTCTCCCATGTTAAGTGTTTGTCAATGTAGATTCCTAGATATCTTAATTCATCGATTACCGGTATTGTTCCTTTTGACCCCCGTACCAACATGCTACGATTCTTAGTTGTTGCGTTTCCGCTTTGCATGGAAAATTCTATTATGGCTGATTTATTAGTGTTTAAATATAAGTTGCTTTTCGTACTCCAGTCCTCCATTTTTTTAGTTATTGAATTGCTATACTTTATGTTATTTTCGAAATTATTACTTTGGATTATAATTGCTGTATCGTCAGCATATTGTGTTAGGTGAGCATTGGGCCCTAAAGAACAATTATTGTGTAGGTCATTACTGTAAATGATAAATAGCAACGGAGATAATATTCCTCCCTGTGGTAATCCGATTTGTACTGGTTTTATTGTTGATGTATAGGCTATTTGTTTTAATTGTTCATTGTCTTGTTTAATTTCTACATATTGGGTTCGGTTGTTAAGGTAACTTTCGAACCATGATAGCAAAGGGTTTGAGAGGCCGTAGTTTCTAAGTTTTCTGATTAATAATTTATGATCTACCGTGTCGAATGCTTTTTTGTAGTCGTAGAATATACCAGCAACCTTTCTGTTTTCATCAAGGTGGTGTAGCACATATTTGATTGTATCATATAATGCTGTTGTGGTGCTTTTGCCCTGGATAAATCCATGATGAGTGGTGGATAACAACTGATTTGATTCGAAATAGTTTGTTAGTTTTTTATTCATCGTTTTATCTATGATTTTAGAAAATATTGATTGATTTGCTATACTCCTGTAGTTTTCTGGTTTCTGTTTATCCCCTTTTTTATGTATGGGTGTTATTTTAGATTGTTTAAGTTTTTCTGGGTATTTCCCTGTTGCAAATGATGTATTTATGATGTCTGTTAGGGGGGGTGCCACCTCATCAGCAACGTCCCCCACTGTATACTTATAAGAAGTATACACAGTAAGAAGCTTCAGGTATAGCTATTTCTGATTGACCATACAATTCCAATGCAAAAATGTTAATGTTCGTACTGATAACTCCTCAATAAAATATTTCAAATAATTTCTTAGTTATTGGTTTTAGTTGATGAGTAATTTTGCATTATCAAAGGTAACTATAAACAGTATTTATTATTCAAAAAACATTTTTTCCGGTCGCATTTTTCAAATTTGCAATACTTTTGTTCTACCTGATACTTTTTACCGTTTTTCTGGCCACCGTTTATATTTAAACTTTAAAATTATACTGCTGTTTATTAAATTAGTAGTATGGTTTTCTACGCCATCTAGTCGTCCCTAATATCAAACATATATGCTCGAGATCGAACCATTTTAAAACCACTAAATAGTTGCTAAATACTCATAGTAAAGCGTATTCCCATCAATAGACGCGTTGTACTGATGATGGCCAGTAACCAGAAACCGGTCTGCAGTTGTTATTGATGGGAAACAATCATTTATCCTATTTATTACTTATTTACATTGACAATTACAGAAGTAAATATGTATACGTGGTATAACTTTTATTTTATTCTTCGTTCTTCCTGCTATGTTAATGTCTACGCCCTCTAGGCAACGCGCCTGCTTATAAAAAATAAATATTATTAAGGATTGTTTTGATTTATTTTATATTTATAATATCCGCTATCAGTATTACAAAGTATACATAATTACCATTTTAAGCAAGGCAAACAGTTACATTAACAAATGTATATCCAATATTTCCTTATCTTGCTAATATCATCTTTAGCGTATATTCCCACTGGGGCAATTTAGATAAACGATCAAATTTTATGTAAAGAAACATTATAATTAAAACTGAATTGAATCTTCGGCGCGCACATGCACACACACACACACAAACACGTCAAAAAAAAAGGTACTCGAAACATCCTCCCAATCAAGAAGCCTGTCGGCATTTTGCTGATATTTCAGTATCGAGGGGAAATTAACTGATTGAATGGTGGGTAATTTGGTGAAATTGTCCCCGTTTCTGCAATTTGGCCCCATCCGCAGTGACCATTAAGTCGCCTTGATTTATCAAAATCCATTTAGAGTTGACAAGAAGACCGCCGCTTATAAAAGCCGAACGACCGCCTTCTTGATTGATTGACTTGTTTATGGAGGGCGTTAATTTTTTTCATAATTACACGCTAATTTATTAGGGCATGACTTGCAATACGGTTGGGTATTTTTTTTAAATTAATTCCTAGCCAGGGATTTAATAACACACTTTGGTTGATGATAGTGAGACGTCAGAGGTTATTGGACAGGTAATTACCTGCTAAAAGCTCGAATATTATGATGTGTGAAGGTAGTGGATTTAAGTGCCTACTGTGTTCTAATAATAATAACAATTACAAACTCTTATTTCATTATAAAATATACAAAAACAACTTTTTTTATGATTCAGCATTGGGTAAAAACGTTGCAGGATCTGCAAATTTGGAAATATTTTTATTTATATATTTACAAGCATGATTTACAATTTTCATCAGCATATATATTTGTACATACAGTAATAATTCTTATAATTCTAGAGAGATTACGATGGATCACTGAATATTTTTTAGGACTCCAAAAATATTTATTCCAAATTTAATAATGTTAGATACAAGTTTGCAAGAAACGTTTTAATATACGAATATATGTTTCGTGGGAACACATTGACCTCCCGTCCACATTAGAGCAATTATGTGAGCAACGTGGTTTCTGCTTGAATGCCCAATTTTCACGTAATTATTATTTTTAAGAGACATTCCCGAATTCCATTACAAACTCGACGTTATAGTATTTTCGTTTCTTAAATAGCTTAACAATGTTCCACTTCTGTTGGCGGTAATTTGTAAATAGCTAAATCTCCCGTTTAGAAAATATTTGTTGCGCTAATTTATCGCCGCCGCCAACATTTTTAACTGGGAAATTTTATTGCTGTAAGTTAAGTGCACATTTGGGCCAAATTTAGTTTTTAGGACAATTACCAGCGCCGGCGGCCGATGGCTGGTGGGAAGGAATGTCGGGGTTCACTAGGCTTTTCGATTTTGCAAGGTTTACGGCGCGAGTAAAAGCTGCCTAAATTTTACCGGAGGTATTTCAATTTTAGTACCTTATTCTGGGTCGTATGTATAATGAATAAATTTATCACGTGATTTCCATGAATAACGCCGAATAAATAAAATAAAAAAGCAAGTGGAAGAATAATGCAATGACTCAATTTGCATGCGTGGGTAGAATACATATCGTTAGAAAATATTCTAGAGCCGTTCCAAAATGTCGTGACACCTGGGAAATATTCGGAGAGAATGCTATAACAAATTTACGCATGGCCGCATCGTCAAATTGAAAATGACTCATCACTTCGTGACCGATTCTGTGTCTTATGTATATTGTGTTCACGCGGCGCTCGCTGAGTAATTATGAATTTACGGCGTCCCCTCTCTTGAAATTCAAGATGTTCATGTGACACCAGATTTTGGGACGGCTCTACCTGTTGATTTGATATTTTGTAAAATTGATATTAAACAAAGATTATTTGTGTAAAAGTTATGCTCTTTATGCGATAAGTATTTTTAACCAGCGGAGGCCAGAGGATCTCCTTAGAGATGCCGCTCGTGATGCACTATAGTTTGATCAATGGATCTTTGCGTGTGCGTCATTACCGAAGACCGAGTTTTCTCGCCTTGGAAGACACACGTGCACACATGATTGCGTCTAATTAAATTTAACGTAGAGAGAGTAAACGCAAGAAAATGTTGTCGGAGCTAGGTTCAGGTATCTATGACGTGCACGTAAAGATCCATTGATCAAAGTATATTTACACTTATACACTGGAGGAAAAAAAATGAAACTCTTGAAATTCGTGAAATTTTGACCATTTTCAAACCGCCATAACTCGGCGTATTTTCAATCGATTTTGATGAATCCTTAAAGGCGAAAAAATTTGAAGCGTCTTCTTTAAAGTCATGCATACGAAATTAAGCGTAACCCCTTCCGCCCCTCTCTAACACCCCTGTGAAAAAAAAAGGTTTTTTCAGGAAACCATTTTTAACTTTGACGATGTCTATGGAGTTGGAAAAATTTTGTCGACTCAATCCACCATAAAGACATTAAAATCTGATCAATTCCCTATACAGGACTCGAAGAACGAAGTTCCTACGACAATTTGGCACCAAGTTATGGCTGTTTGAAAAAAATTGCATTTTAAGGTTTTTCGCACTTGACTCGGCGACTTTGATGATTCTTTCGGGAAAAAATCTCTTTTTGGCCCTACTTTAAGAGGGTAAACTCAGATTTGAATGATCTCTTTTCGTACCCTTAAACCCCCGAACAAAAAAACACGTTTTTGGGCAAAAAAACGTCCAACTTTGGCAGCGTGTACCGAGTTGGATAAAATTTCTCGACTCGATCCACCAAAAGGGCATTGAAATATGTTCAATTACCTGTACAGGACTTAAAAACGAAGTTCCTACGGCAATTTGGCACAAAGTTATGGGTGTTTAAAAAAAAGTGCATTTTGTGGTCTTTTTAAGTTTTTGTTTGGAGGGGCGTAGAGCCCTCTCGTTGAGTGGGGGATAAACCCTCTTAAAGAGGACACATTTTGCTTTTTATTTCTCAAAAGATCGTCAGAATCGGTTGAATAGAAGCTGAGTTATGGCCATTTGAAAATTACCTACATTTTTACAAATCTCAAGTGTTTAATTTTTTTCCGTCAGTGCAATTTGTTTGTTTTTATTGAACGAATGGAAAATGGATGAATGGTGGTGAGTTAGGCCCACATTTTTTCCGACCCTACAGAGATCGTTAAAGTAAACCTTTTTTGACCTAAAATATTTTTTTTTGTTCTAAGGTACAAAATTCAATATTCATGATTTCGTGCAAACAATGAATTTTCGTGCATACCTCACAGAACATAAAGAAAATTTCTTTCGTGAAAACGATAACAATTTCGTCGAAAAACTTCGGAGTCAAAAAACCACAAAATTCGCTTTTTTCAAACACCTTAACTTTGTGCCAAATCGTCGTAGAAACTTCGTTATTTAACTCCTGCGCAGGTAATTGAACACATTTCAATGCCCTTTTGTTGGATCGAGTTGGACACATTTTTTCCAGCTCGGTACAAGTTGCCAAAGTTGGGCGTTTTTTGCCCAAAAACGTGTTTTTTCTTGTTCGGAGGTTGAAGGGTTCGAAAAGGGATCATTCTAATTTGAGTTTACTGCCTTAAAGTAGAGCCAAAATGGATTGTTTCCTGAAAGAATCATCAAATTTTGTTGAAAAGTCACTGAGTTATATGCGAAAAACTTCAAAATGCACTTTTTTTCAAACACCCATAACTTGGTGCCAAATCGTCGTAGTGACTTCGTTCTTTAAGTCCTGCAAAGGGAATTGATCAAATTTGAATGCCTTAATGGTGGATTGAGTCGACAAAATTTTTCCAACTCCGTAGACATCGTCAAAGTTGGACATGGTTTCCTGAAAAAAAAAACTTTTTTTTACAGGTTCGCTAGAGGGAGGGCGAAGGGGCTACGCTTAATTTAGCGTGCATGACTTTAAAGAAGACACTTCAAAGTTTTTCGCTCTTAAAGATTCATCAAAATCGATTGAAAATACGCCTAGTTATGGCGGTTTGAAAATGGTCGACATTTCACGAATTTAAAGTGTTTCATTTTTTTCCTTCAGTATAGATTAATTCAATATCAGGGAAAATTCATTATTCCAATGTTCAAAATGACCAAACCTACCATTTTTAATAATGCATGATGTCTGCATAGGTAGGCATTTTTATTAATGAGTTTTATATAATTAAATAGAATTGCTACCATTGTTATTAAGACTTTCTCTTGATAAGAGGAAATACACTTCACACATTTTACAATAACATTACCGGAAACTCTTGCTACCCTATTTATAAAATGCACGTTGGGTAATTGACAATTTATGACTTCAGTGAACGACAAATCCATGACGAAACACACGGTAATCAAACGGCGGCGTATCAATTTGAACAGCAATGAAATAAAGGATGCGAGGAATTGTGTTCAGTCTAAAAATAAAGAAACTCCGTTCCGTTCTTTCATATCGAAAGGAAATGGGAACCAAATATATCCGCTTAACGAATGAAATAAATAGGACAGCCCTGCATTTTATACTTTCTTGAAATTTAATAAACGCATTTGCACTCCGCTTAGAGATTATGTTAATTTGCGTTTAGTAATAAAATCGATGATTTATCACGGTATTAAAAAGGTGATTTCCGTGCGATAAATATTGATTATCAGTAGTAAATATTTTTGGAGATAGAGACGTACGAAAGTATTTCCGATTAAGTGTCGGCCATAAAGTCAGCCATCGGTTTTATAGTGAACCGCCTGAAATCCAATACCCAGATATTTATAAATAGTTTCGAAGAGCCAATAAAGTGGCAATTTCAATTTTATCCCGTCGGAGCGTGCGAAGTTATTCAGTTCGAAAGGTCCATTGCTTGGCAGAGAGCGAAGACCAATAATAATCCTGCAAAGTGCAGAATTAGAGTTTTACAAAAGGAAAAGGAAAATGAAAAGGAAAAGGCGACACCTTTGCGGTCTGTGGAGACAATATTCCAAATTAATTTGGCACTGCGCGAAGTTTCAGTGTATCTCCCATATACAAGAGATTCCATTCCGACTTAATCGAATTTATAATCAGCCCCTTGTTACGCTCCCGGTTCCATGAAATCTTCTATTTATTATGGAATCCACTTCGCGCCGGCAAGTCACTTTATTTATCCACAAAAATACGAACCAATCGTAATGGAAATATATACAGAATTGTAATATATTCATAATAATATTTATATTCCTTTATCAGTGATTCATACAGGATGTTTCAAGTTACGTGTACGTTGTCATTTAAACTAGCAGCTGAATAAAATAGCATTTGCTTATTTTAAATATATTTTCATAGATAGCGCTAGAAAATCAATACGCATATTGTTACATACTTAATTGTTTTACTAGTAAATTCAAAAGTATATTTGGGACGCCAGCAAAAAACAAATTCTCGCCATTCAAATTTCCCGCCAAGGCGCCAAGTTAGCTTGCTACGGCACTGCAGAGAGGGCGCTGGAATGGGATAGGTTTAAGTTGGTGCGTTCGACCCAAGGTTTGGAATTCGATCTTGTTTATACATTTAACCCTTTGCACTCGTATGTCGAATTATAGTCACTATAATACGTTTTACCATAGTGGTCTCAAATATAAATACGAGTGCAAAGGGTTAAAAACCAAATCCCCAGAACTATTTATTTAATTTGTTTAACTTAACTTTAACCATAAAGTTATCTCCTGTTTTTTTTTCTTTTTGTAAATTACGTCGATTTGGTTATTGCTGTTAATGTATTTTATTCTTTAAAGTTTGTCTATTTTGTTATTGGTATTTTTCATATTGTATTGTCGCGGGTATTTGTTTTGCTCTCTGCCTTGGTTTTATATTTATAGCGTATGATTTAGTATGCAATATGTCTTTTATTTTATTAGCCTTAACATCTGTTGAATAACTGTACAATTGTATGTATTTTCACATGAAATAGGGGATTCCGTAAATAAATAAATCAAAGTTAGAAGGATGACTATTAAAGATGTCAATCTGCCTATAAACTTATCCATATGATGTATCGTATGTAATTATATTATTTCATCTCCATAATTACGATGATAATCTGCTGCAACCCCTTTCTTGTATGGTCCACAAGCTGATTATTTCTCCTGTTGCCCCCACGAAGTAAATTGCGGTGCATCTGAATAATTGATTGAATAAAGTGAAACATTTTTTTTTCCGATTCTCCGAACGTAATATTGCTATTTCTCGTCGTTCGCCCTCCCCAGCAGACGAATTTCGTATGCATGTATTCAAATCAAAGCCATATCTTTTGATAATCTCGATAAGTTGATAACGTTTTCGATTATTTGCGTCTCTGCGGCGAGTAACTAGATTTGTTTCATGCTAATGTTGGTAGAAATGGCGAATGTATATTACCACTTTACGCCGCGGAAATAAAAGGGGGATTACTCAACTCCATTATACTCGCAAAGCTGCACCTCCCTGTAAATCCTTTTTATTACTCCAAACGGCATTATTATGTACACAGAATTTATTGTTAATGAAGTAATCACGTGTTTTTCGTTTGTGTTTTTTATTGGATTATATTTCGCTATATGTTGGTTAAAGACAATGCCAACCATCTAATGTTTTCTAACACCGTATATCATTCAACGAAAAAATAATACTCAAGTACAAAGGTTTTGATTATTAGAAATTCAAATCACAATATTAATTAATATGTCTTTTCAAGAATAACAAAAAAAAACAACAAAGACGGGCAGGGAGACTTTTAGTCGCTAGCCCTTGAAGGTTCATCATAAATGTTTTTTGTCAAATGAAATATCGAAAAATTATGAATGTAAGTCTGTCAAAGATGATTAATATATCAGTCGTCCGTTTGCAAAAGCAGTTAAATCCATAAAAATCTAGAGTTGAGTTTTTGGTATCTCTGGAAAGCTGTATTCATTGGCTATCAAACAAACATGTTCTACAGATGCAAAAAAAAAAAAAACATAATGTAGTTAAAAATCTGGTACAAAAGCAAAAGCGAAATCCGTTTAGGGTTCAGATGCTAAAGAAGTTAAATCCATACCCGCTATATTTCATTTGCAAAAGCAGTTAAATTCATGCTTGAAAGTTGCTTTCCAAAAATTGCATTAACAAAAGCGGATATTCCTTTCTGTTAGGGTTGGTAGGTATTTTTTTTAGAAAATAATATTATAAACTAGAGTAATACATTTTCCTAGAAAATATGTACCAAAAAGGATCCTGCAAAATTGCATCAGCTCTCTACCATAGACTTTTGCAGTGATCATTTGAAGGGGTCAAACTGTTTCTAATGGCTAGAACAAGAACAAAAGAGTGATTGCCATGCTTTCTAGATGGCTACTGATGCAAGCTGCTGCAACTGTCGACAAAATAAATGTATACTTTCCTATTATTGGTCACTCATTTATTCCACCGATAGGGTTTTCGGAAAACTGGACAATGAATTTGACAACATTCAGTGATTGAAAATCATTATGACAAATGATTGCACTACAAACCCTCTTGGTAAAGCTTGTTCCCTCAAAGATTGGAAATTGTTTGGTGACGAGGTAAGTTCCAGGCCAATGGCATTTTCAATTTCAAAAGTCAAACAAAAAATTGTAATCTCAAGAACGAAAGCTATTTTGGTTCAAGGAGAGCCGTTCTATGAACTCAACTAAAAAATGGAAATCATTGAACAGTATCAGAGTTTCTGATGTTAAACCGGCAACCATTTCAGTGGTTAATTTTTCATGTGTTTATTTCTAGTTATTAGATTACTTTGCTCTCGTTCTAAATCTAATCATTGTTTAACTCTTATGTACTAGTGTATCTAACAATAAACATTATTATTATTATTATTATTATTATTATTAAAGATAAGTGAAAAGTTTGGTTGGAAAGGAAACGATAATTAATATTTTTATAATGCTGTGTACAATTAAATTTATCCATCAATAACAAATTACGATGATGATAACATGGATATATACGACGACGACGAATTAGACCAACGTTTCCTTTGAAACGTGCCAAACAAAGTGATGACAAATTTAAAACTGCAGCAACGCGCGCAGTAAATCAAGTAAGAGATGTTTTGAAAAAGGATATCGAAAGAGCTTATCACATCAAATTGGATGATGAGCTGTCTGATTCTAAGAAAACTTGCGACTGGACGAAGTCTTCTCTCAAAGAATTAAACTTTTGAATTTTACCAAAAACATCGAGGACAAAAAAATCATATCTCGGACAAAACTCAAAAAAGCAAGATGAAACTTGGCCAAAATGAAGCTTTTGAAACGTAGAATCTGTGGCTAAATTTACAGAAATCATTTTTGCTATAACGTTTCGAAATTTGCTGTTTTTACGAAAAACACCGTTTTTTCTCAATTTTCAAATCGTAGTAGAGGTATTAAGTAGCTTCTTAATGGAAATTAAGCTTCTGTCAACATTATTTGGATCATTCTGAAGATATCAAACCAGAAGCAAACTTAATACGTGGCTATTGGTCGAGTGTAGGTCACATTGAAAAAACTGTTTTTTTCAACAAATTCACTCATTTTTCGAACTCTTATTCTTGTCAACAGTCAATATTAATTAGATAAACGAGTACACCATTCTATAGGTTGCAGTTTTACGGCTTCCTGTGCCAAATAATTGTTTAAATCGGTTAAAAACAAAAAAGTTATTAATTGTTAAGGATACCCTCATTTTTTAGGTACATTGTTTTTCAAAAATATGTTTCATTACATACATATTTAAAAAAAAATCGGTCCTTTGAGGGAACACCTTCTATAATATATTAGTATTTATAGAAAAGGTTTCAGCCAAATCAGTGACATGGCTGCGTCCCGGTTTGACTGTCTCTGGCTGGAATGACCCATATTTACAATTTTTGAACAATAAAATCTAAAAAATGAATACTGATATAACAGAATTTCTCAAAAATTGTACTATCTATCTTTAAAACTAACTTTAATTTTTAAAAATCTGCCAATTTCTCCGTGAGTTATGAATTTTTGAAAATTAATGTTTTAAGTTGTCAACAATTGAATAAAAAAGAATATAAAGAAAATAAATATAATCGAATGACTCAAAACCACCACCTTTAAAATACAGTTTGATTTTTGAAAATATATTAATTTCTGCGTAAATTATATTTTTTTAGTGGCTGAAAGACTTCGGTAGATAACCTATTGTATTTCAATGTATCTCGAGTACAATAAATGTATTATTATTAATTTATAAATTTTTAAATATGAATTTTTTATGTTAACAAATATTTGCACAAAAAAAATAGAAAAAAAATGAATACTGATATGATTTAATTCCTTAAAAACTGCAATGCAATCGTAATACATTCACCTTAAAAAATAATTGACTAACATTGAAAATTAGTCCATTTTTGGGTGAGATAAATTTTTGAAAATTATTTTAAGTTAAACAAAACAAAAATAAAAAAAATTAGTTCCTCAAATATTTTCATTTATACACAGGACGACTACCTTTAAAACTAACTTTGATTTTTGAAAATGTGTTTATGTTTGGGTGCTGTGGGGCGAGTGTAATCAATTTTTATGAGAGATGAATTTTTGAAAATTTATATTTACAATTTTTGAACAAAAAAAATGAATACTGATATAATAGGACTTCTCAAAAATTTTACCATCTACCTTTAAAGCTACCTTTTTTTGAAAATCTGCTAATTTCTGCGCATGTTATGAATTTTTGAAAATTAATGTTTTAAGTTGTCAACAATTGAACAAGAAAGAATGAAAAGAAAATAAATACTTATTGATGGAATGGCTCAAAAGTTTTAATATATTCACAAGATGATAAATACTTATTGAAGGAATGGCTCAAAAGTTTTAATATATTCATAAGATGTCCATCTACCTTTAATGTACTGTTTGATTTTTGAAAATGTATTAATTTTTGCGTAAATTATATTTTTTTAGTGGCTGAAAGACTTCGGTAGATCGCCTATTATATTTCGATGTATCTCGAGTACAATAAATTGTATTATTATTAATTTATAAATTTTTAAATATTAATAAAAATTTACACAAAAAAAATATAAAAAAATTAATACTGATATGATTTAATTCCTTAAAAACTGTAATGCAATCGTAATACATTCACCTTTAAAAATAATTGATAAACATTGAGAATGAGTCAATTTTTGAGTGAGATGAATATTTGGAAATTATTTTAAGTTAAACAAAACCAAAATTAAAAAAAAAAAAGAGTTTCTCAAATATTTTCATTTATACACAGGACGACTACCTTTAAAACTAACTTTGATTTTTTTAAATGTGTTCATGTTTGGGTGCTGTGGGGTGAGTGTAATCAATTTTTATGAGAGATGAATTTTTGAAAATTTATATTTACAATTTTTGAACAAAAAAAAAATCTAAAAAATGAATACTGACATAATAGAATTTCTCAAAAATGTTACTATCAACCTTTAAAACTAACTTTTTTGAAAATCTGCCAATTTCTGCGTAAGTTATGAATTTTTGAAAATTAATGTTTTAAGTTGTCAACAATTGAACAAGAAAGAATGTAAAGGGAATAAATACTTATTGATGGAATGGCTCAAAAGTTTTAATATATCACAAGATGTCCATCCACCTTTAACGTACTGTTTGATTTTTGAAAATGTATTAATTTCTGCGTTAATTATATTGTTTTAGTGGCTGAGAGACTTCGGTAGATGGCCTATTGTATTTCAATGTATCTCGAGTACAATAAATTGTATTATTATTATTAATTTATAAATTTTTAAATATGAATTTTTTATGTTGTCGAATATTTGCACAAAAAAATACCAAAAAAAAAATACTGATATGATTTAATTCCATAAAAACTGTTATGCAATCGTAATACATTCACCTTTAAAAATAATTGATTAACATTGAAAATGAATTAATTTTTGGGTGAGATGAATTTTTGAAAATTATTTTAAGTTAAACAAACAAAAATAAATAAAAAATGAGTTTCTCAAATATTTTAATTTATACACAAGACGACTACCTTTTAAACTAACTTTGGTTTTTGAAAATGTGTTCATGTTTGGGTGCTATGGGGTGAGTGTAATCAATTTTTATGAGAGATGAATTTTTGAAAATGTATATTTACAATTTTTGAACAAAAAAAATCTAAAAAATGAATACTGATATAATAGAATTTCTCAAAACTGTTACTATCAACCTTTAAAATTAACTTTTTTAAAAATCTGTAAATTTCTGCGTAAAACGACGAAAATTAAGCAAATTCGTGTTTGTAGAGGTGCAGCTCTTACGCTTTTGCGACTTTATTTGATAACTAATGACAATTTTATTACGTACATATTGTTTTCAAAGGTGTAAACTATTTTTCTGTAGCATTACATTTTTAGTTCTTTGCAGACAAAAGTTCCAGATATCCATCCAATATTGGCAATTTTCAGGATAAAATATACAGTTTGTCTAATGATTAAAAAAAAATCAAATTCTGTAGACGAATAGTTTAACACTTTCTCTCTAAATGTGCAAAATATAATTTCTTAATATTTGATATTAACTAACAGAATTATGTATATGCTGACCATAAAAAATGCATCGATTTTCGAAGCGGCACTTACCCCCTTAATCGTTGTAACTGTCGACTGGTTTCCATCTCTCTCTGTCCCATCAGCACCGCACATCCTAATCAAACATTTCGTGCTAATTATTTATATAAAAAATTGTACATATTTTTATTTTTTATTATTTATAAATTCTACATAATTACATTTCTGTTGCCATCTATTACCCATTACAAATCGCAACCAACTCTTTTTGTATATAAATTGTGACGTGAATACATGGGATCGCAAGTCTGCTGTTTGCACAGGTGGTTTGCATTTGATATTCAGTTCGGATGTTATTGTAACGTGTTGGATTCTAATGCAAATCGAGCTTTGATGGTCTTCTGTGCCGCTGTGATTTTAATTCGTACACGTTACAGATGCATTGATAGCAAATATGGTTCTGAGTTCCACTGAATGCGACTCATTATTCTAAAACTAATACACGGCATTGAATACCGGATTTGAAATGAAACAGGTAGACCGTGCTGATTCCGATGCTTTGATGGGGGCAATTTACCTTAAGTATCAATTAGTCATAAGTACTTGTGGTGATGCAATTGTTAGCACATTGTAGCTTTTACATTAATTACGCTGCAAATACATTTTTTTCCAAGCAATGGAAATGCATTCGTTGGTCGAATTCATAAAATTATTGACAGTTCATGTCGAAATGAATTATGCTTTGCCAATTCGGAACTTGTTGCTAATTGATTTTCAATCTGTAAAAAATGCTGATTCATAAGACCCATCATTAAATGATGCACAATTCGGCTAAAGATGATTTATCTTCATCATCTCGAATCTCATCTTCACTGCCTATCAAGAATTTGTAAATGGTTTTGTGCGTATCTATGTACAACTTCGCCTTGTACAAAGTAAACTTTTATCGCTGAACAGAAATTAACAATTTTGTACAGAGCTTTATGTAGAGACAAACATATCGTAGTCACGTGTCGAATGATATTGTATGATTCCAAAAAAGATGGAAGTGGAAGATGTTGGCTGCGACCGTTACTATCTGGTAGTTCATTTTCAGGTAACTTTCGACGCTATTTATAAAAAAAATATTTTAGTTACTAAACTCTCTTAGAGCTAACAGAAAATCCTGCATATTATATATTTAATACCAGCTTAATAAATTAGCATATTTTAAAAAATTTACGGTATTAAAAAGCAATAAAATATCAATTTCTCTACACAATCGAAATAGGGGCATGAAATAATCGATTACAATTCAAAATTAAATTCCGGGCCCATAGTTATACGCCCCGAATTTGATTATCTTAGATCTGTTTTGTGTTATCGCGATGGGGGTAATATTTCCAATTCGATTAAGCTAGTTAAAATATAAATCACATTTGGGGCGCTGTAATTATGCCTTATGACTATTAAAATTTGTTTCAGTTGGGAGGGTGTGTGCGGTCATGTTAAAGAAGTGCAATTTATCTGAGTAGAATCTCGTGTATAATAGTTCGCCACATGGAAACGGTATATTTATCAATGATTTAAAGGATGGACGATACGGCTGCACAAGGGTGACGATATCGCCATACACCATTCGGGTTATGAGGGTTCGGAGGGATGAAACGCGGGGCAGACGACGGGAAACTAATTTGTCGGCGGCTGCCCCGACAAATCGGGCCGGAACTTGGGAGTGACACGATCTGGCAACCCGTGACGAAGAAATCTAAATTACAACAGCCACATTCCCATGAGGGGGACGGATCCTGTCTGATGAGACAAAAAAATAATAATGTCGGATGCTTAAAATTTTTGACTACCACCTTGGAAGACACGTGCGGTGCCTGAATTATGCACGGTATCTGTGGAGCACGTATAAATCAACCATTAATCCGCTTTTAGATAGTTTTAACACGAAAAAGCCATAGACGGTAAAGTGTACGTTGATTGAAAAATAGTGTGCACATTCAGGCTTCAGAAACAAAGAAGCGGTCTCGTTTTCTTTCATAAGCCACTTTCACTTTGTAGTTTATTACGAGCTATAAATGCTCACAGCAGATTCAAGCTTTGATGTTAAAATATTCACATCGTACGTCCAATGAGAAAATAGACTCCTAAAATATATTTCTTTAGAATTGTTACGGTATAAAGTATTTTGTTCACGTAAATGTTATAATGTGCGCATTATTTAAATCTATGGGCAGCATTAATGGGGTACATTTAACACTCAATTTCTTAAACGCGCATTTGCGTTAATACTGATTTTAATTTTTTTTCAATTGTAATTGTACTTACAACTTTAATTTCGATTTTAATTTTGATTTTGATTTTTTTTTTATTTTGATTTTAATTTTCGTGAACAAAGTATAGTGTAGAACTCGCATATAATGGCAATTAATCACTCAAACGATTTGCTCCACTCGCCTACGGCTCGTTCCGCAAACATCGTTCTCGTGATTAATAGCCATCATTATATGCTCGTTGTACAATATACTATTTAAGCGAAGTAAACATTTTACGCTATGCTTAAGCTTTAATAAGTAATTATATCCGCGTCATCGACAACACTGTCTTAACACAGATATGCCCATGGTTCCATATGTAGGAAGTAAATATCCTCCTAAAATTATATTTGGAATATTGTCAGCGCCATCTATAATCGTTAACATTTGACAGAAAAAAAAATGTGTAATCACTTGATATAGAGAAACATATCATTCAAATCTCAAGCAAATGTGGATGAATTGATTTCATTTTCATTGCCAAGAACGGTCCAATATCATCTTTTTCAATACAGGGTGTATTTGAAATAACGAACAGGCTCGTAACCACAAAGAGATTATATTATTTTTAAACAATATTCGCAATTATTTTGTTTATAACTGTAACAAAAAGCCCGCAATTAATTATTAAAGTTATTAAACATGTTTGGGAGCAGTGGTAATGTGACCTAATTTTTAAACGGCATCGGATTTAGATATCAAATTACAACAAGCGCCTAGGAAATATCTGAGTGCTCTTTAAGCTACAATTAACTTGAGGACTGTTTATCTTTAACAAAAAAAAAAAACGTGCGATACCACTTTAAATTTCGGAGGCAAGAAATCGTATCTGGCGTTTCAAATAAACAAACACACATTCCGTGCAGACCTAATTAAATGAGAAAAGCATCGGTTCTCAAAATGTTTAGAAAACCTCGAAAAATTAGGAAAATTCAAAAAAAAAATTCGAATAAATTTTGACGGAAATGGGTTCACAAATATTTTGTGCATGTGCCCTTAAATGCCTGTTCGTTATTTCAAATACACTCTGTATAAGCAAACTTGATCATTTATTATATTGTTTAATGCGACCTACAACATTTTCGAGTCAAATCTTCACGCATATTTTGTACCATGTAAAAAACAAGCGCCCAAAAATATATTAATAATAAAAGAACTTTATTTCAACTAAATACACTCGGCGTCAAAGAAAGCGCCACTCGAAAAATCGCAAAAAAACTCGTAACTTGGTTCAATTTGGTCGAAAATCGATGAATCTTTCAGTTTGGGAAAGATTCAAGTTTTATCTTTAAGAGTGTGTAGTTGATTTTGACCCCAAGTCCAACCCACCCCGCGTAACAACGCGATGAAAAAAAAAATTTTTTTATGTAAAAAATTGTCCAACTTTGACAAGCTGTACCGTGCGCAAAAAAAATCGGCGGGAAATTTCACCACAAGGCAGAAAAATTTAATCAATTTCCTTCAAATGCCTTAAAAATTCGAGTGGTTTCGATAATTTGAAGTAAAGGTATGAATTTTTGAAAAAAAATGACATTGAAAATGAAAACAAGTTGTAAAAATTTAACATTTTTTGTCAATCCAAAACACTTTTTGTAAGGATTTTCAGGGGGTCAGGAAAGTCGAAAACTTCTTAGATCGCCAAATTCCATCGAGTTTCGTGCAAAATTTGCCTAGTTATGGCCAAAAAGGCGCAAAATGTATTTTTTTTTCAAAACACCATAACTTCGCGCCAAATCATTGCATCGACTTGAATTTTGGAGGAAATTGGAGGAAAATGATTGAACTTTATTGCCACGCTGACCGATTGAGTCGACGATGTTTTTTGCACAAGGTACAAGAAACCAAATTTGCACATTTAAACTTCAAAAATATTTTTTTTCCTTTAGGGGGTGGCAGGGGATGGAATGGTTTTAGCAACCAAATAATTCTCATGACATTGAAGAGAAAATTTGAAACTGTTCAGACTGCAAAAGTTCATCTATTTTTGTGAAAAATTACTCAAGTTATGGCCAAAAAAGTAAAAAATGTAATTTTTTTTCAAAAATACCTAACTCCAAATCATCAAAAGGACTCGAATTTTTAAGGCATTTGAAGTAAATTGATTAGATTTTTCTGCCATTGTGGTGAAATTTACCGCCGATTATTTTTGCGCACGGTACAGCTTGTCAAAGTTGGACAATTTTTTGCATAAAAAACATTTTTTTTCCATCGCGTTGTTACGGGGGGTGGGTTGGACTTGGGGTCAAAATCAACTACACATTCTTAAAGATAAAACTTAAATCTTTCCCAAACTGAAAGATTCATCAATTTTCGACCAAATTGAACCAAGTTACGACGGTTTAAAAAATCGAGTTTTTTCGCGATTTTTCAAGTGGCGCTTGTTTTGACGTCGAGTGTATTTCAAAGCATTAAATAGTTATAAAGGGACATCCTTCAGCCCTTCCTAAAAAAATTAACATTATTAAATCAAACAATTTGTAGACTAGTGATTGATGATCAACTGTTTCTTAAAATGATATGTACTAGTAGTGTTAATATTAGTTATAAAAATCTAGTTGCTTTGTGAGCTCGTATTTCTTGGGTTATTTAATTTCAACATTCATCATCTTCAAATTTAAAATAAACAGTTTTGATTTATAGTAATTCCATTCGAGCCGTATGAGCGTCGAGGGGATACAAAATGAAGTAATTTTCATCTGTAAAGTATATATATAAGATCCTACGAGTGCAAACTGCATTAGTTTCTTTATTCACCCTCCGGGATCACATGCATTCATATTATCCACTTTCATTTGCTGTTCGCCGCTTTTTACATTATTCGCGATGGACTCATCCGTTCATTCCAGATAATGGCAATTTTTATATTAAATTGAGATATAGGAATGAACCCAGTGGCCATTTATATGCACCAAGCATATTCAGAGGGTGTATGAATAAAGAATAACTAATGTTTATGAATATGTCATTAATTTATTATTATATCTTGTGAAAGCTTCAACAATTAGTAATTTAATTTCAAAATAATCGTATTCACAAAACTATCTTTGTTTAGAATCACGTTTAATTGTATTAACTAATTTTTCAAGCTTAAGTTGCTGTATGTGAAATTGTGTCCTTTATGTGAAATAGTGAAATATAAAATTAAGAAAATTAACTGGTGACGAACGACGGCTCCGCTGCGCTGCGCCGTCGTCTATGCGTATCTCATTAAAATTTAGCAAAGTAACCGGTGCGTATCCCATTAAAATTGACCAAAGTAACTGGTGATGAACGACGGCTCCGCTGCGCTACGCCGCCGTCAGTGCGTAGCCTATTAGAATTGAGCAAAAAAAAACCGGTGATGAAGTGCGTGGCCTATTAAAATTAAGCAATTTAACTGTGCAAAGCCTATTAAAATTGAAGAAAGTAACATGTGACGGACGAATTTAAGGAAAAATAAAAATGAACTTTCACAAACCACACGCGTCGAGGAACTTCGGAAATGTAATCTGGTGGTAACCCCTGTTTCTGAATCTGAAATCTGTCAAATATGACAATGCACTATCAATGCATTTCTTAATTTGCTGTTTGGAAAGCATTCGGACGTTAACAGGAAGAAGCTTATTTTTTGTCATTAACTTTGGGCCTCTAAACATTATTTGGTGAGCGTCTGAGAAGCGTATACACATTACAAACCAACATACAAACAAAATTTAGGGCGGTACTGATAGGGGTTGTTTTGGTCTTTGGCACCCCGTTGCGGGTGGTGGGGCTGACGGGGTGAACGAAATGTTACAAAACTTTGGTGGTCTGCTTCAAATGGAACGCTTAATGATTTCCCAAAGTTTCACTGTTCTAACCCTCCCAGAATTTTTTTTCGAATTTGATTTTCAGGGGAAAAATTTTCAACGGTCGACAATAATTCAAATATCCATATCTCGGTTAATAACCGGGCGATTTTAAAAATTCAAAGTTTGGTTTACGTACACACAATACCGCAATGATAATCCGTCGTTAGATTCGTGATTTCAAAAGGAATAGACAAATTCATTTTAAAACGATCGAAATATTTACCGGCAAAATAAATAAAAGTTTAATGAATTTTTAAAATTAGAAGGAGGGGTCGGATCGAGAAATTTTATTTGGATTTTCTGTTGGGTTTGAGAAGGGCTTTCCGGTGGTCAGATTTCCGATCGGAGAACAGTATATTGTACAACGAGCATATAATGTTTACCTTGTTTAATACTGATTTTAATTATTTTTCAATTGTAATTGTAATTACAACTTTAATTTCGATTTTAATTTTGATTTTGTTTTTGTTTTTGTTTTTTTCTTTATTTTGATTTTGATTTTAATTTTAATTTTAAATTTCGTGAACAAAGTATAGTGTACAACTCGCATATAATGGCTATTAATCACTCGAACGATTAGCTCCACTCGCCTACGGCTCGTTCCGCAAACATCGTTCTCGTGATTAATAACCATTATATGCGAGTTGTACACTATACTTTGTTCACGAAATTTAAAATTAAAATTAAAATCAAAATCAAAATAAAGAAAAAAACAAAAACAAAAACAAAATCAAAATTAAAATCGAAATTAAAGTTGTAATTACAATTACAATTGAAAAATAATTAAAATCAGTATTAAACAAGGTAAACAAAATATTATCATAAATCGCGTTCTGTGAATTGAAGCGCATTTGCGTGTTTAATATGGTTATTGTGATTTTAATTTTGATTTTTTTTTTGTTTTTTTTTTAATTTTGATTTTGAATTTAATTTTCGTGAACAAAGTATAGTGTACAACTCGCATATAATGGCTATTAATTACTCAAACGATTTTCTCCACTCGCCTACGGCTCGTTCCGCAAACATCGTTCTCGTGATTAATAGCCATCATTATATGCTCGTTGTACAATATACTATTGTGCCCCGCTCCTAAATTTCGCTTCCCCCTTCCGTATACAACGTCATTATCTCGAAAACCACAAATCGGATCAAAAAACTTTATGGGGATCTTTGATACGGATTAAATCGGTTACTGATATGCCGTTGTCAGATTTCTAATTTTCGAAAAAAAAAAGCGCAAAATTCTTTGAAAATTCCCGGAAAACAATAAAAAATGGGCAGTAGATCGTAAACGGTGCGCCATACGAAAAATATAGTCCTTACCTTTTCGACGCAAATTTCTTGCGTGAAATAAAAAATGGCCGCTGTAGAATTTTTTATTGAAATCGGGGGTGATTTTCTGGGGGATTGGAGATATCAAAAATTCGTAAGAGATATAAAATGTAGAGGGGAATTAGTTCTACAAAACTTTATAAAATTCGGAGTCGTGACCATAAGGCGAAGCGCGCCCTTTTTTTCCGGAAGCGTCCGAAATGTATTTTTTTAGAAAAACGGTTGAAGGGTTGCAACATAATTTTTTACGGGAACATGCGACAGCAAACGTTGTGTCCCGATGCATTGGGGAGCCATATTTGAATCCTTCAACTCAAAAATCCTAGGAGGAGATAGGTTTGGCGCGAACCTCTGCACCGCGAAAAATCGATTTTCAAAAATTCTATGGATTTCTAGGGATGAGTTAAAAAATTGCGGTTTTCACGGGTTCCTAGAGGACATTTTCGGCTTTCAGGAAAAAAATAAAAATTGTAAAAAAAAAAATTCTGCAGTTGGCGACACTTTTTTGAGGAGGTAGTTTTAGGGGGTTGAAATTTTAATAGTATTTGTCTTGAATTATTTGTGATTTTTAATGAAACTCAAAAATCCTGGGAGGAGATAGGTTTGGCGCGAACCTCAGCACCGCGAAAAATTGATTTTCAAAAATTCTAGGGATTTCTAGGGGTGAGTTGAAAAATTGCGGTTTTCACGGGCCCCTAGAGGACATTTTTGGTTTTCAGGAAAAAAATAAAAATTGTAAAAAAAAAATTCTGCTGTTGGCGACACTTTTTTGAGGAGGTAGTTTTAGGGGGTTGAAATTGTAATAGTATTTGTCTTGAATTATTTGTGATTTTTAATGAAAATTTCAAATCGATATCTATAAGGGTTTTGGAAATATTTGAAGAAAAAAAAACATGATTTGGGCCTTGAGCTTTAAGTATATATTAATTAATTGATTCTTCTATTTTAAAATAAAAAGTACACTTCTTACAACTTTTAATTCCTGAAGGCGACGAAACTTCCGAGGTTGAAAATTGATACTTTTCTGATGTTTTGATTCAATAATAACATTTGATGTTAATATTTATTTGTTTAAAAAATGTTTAAGCGAAGGATTTTTTCCTAAACAATTAAAAATAACCGGAATGGAAGCAAGGTCTGATTTCATGCATTCCCAAACCCGGAACGACCCTTCCCTTATTCCTAATTATCGCTATAACTATAACACTACTCCCTATGATAGGCAAACTTTTTGAATCCCTCCTAAAACAAATAATCCTGGAAACATCCCCCAACGCCATACCTCAATACCAGTTTGGATTCCTTCCTGAAAAATCAACCACTTTTCCTTTAACCATACTCACATCAGACATCCAAACCCAACACCTCGAAGGCCAAAAATCCGTCGTTTTGTTCTTAGGCGTTAAGAAAGTATTGTTGGGATTTCAATTAGTTTTCTTTCTAATCGTCATAGTAACAAATATGGATCTACCGCATACCGTAGAGACAAAGGATCAAACGAAACATTGGATTTCTACTGGCAAACCTGCGTCGAGGAAGGTTAAGGCGGTTTTATCACCCAGCAAGGTCTGGGCTACAGTTTTTGGATTTCTAACGTATAATCTCCTTAGATTACCTTGAAGCTGGTAAAACAATCAACGGGGAATATTATTCCAACTTATTAGGTCGTTTAACCGACGATTTGAAAGACAATTGCCCTCATTTACTTACTAACCGATGAAATCGAATAACGTTGATGAGAAGATCCAATAAAATTCTAATTACGATGCGTAACAGACCACGCTGCATGTTATGCATGGCAATTCATCCTGGGTGGTGTGAACTTTCTGTTTGGCCAATTGTCTTCACGAATCTAACTCGTGACTGATTTTTCCTAGGCAATTATTAGCGTCTGGATCACTCTTGCTTGTTGCTTCTAGAAAATCGGATTTTTGTCGCAACAAGCAATCGTGATCCTGCCGCTAATAATTGCCGGCAAAATCATAGACACTCGTTATATCACTGTTGAAACTCGACCGAATTTTGGCAAACACTTTCCATGGCTCGGTGGACAACAATTCTATAATGAGGTGATCATAGAAGTAAAAAATGCCTATTTCGAAGGGTTTCGTGAAATAAATTTGATAAATGCAAAACGTATCACTCACATCTGTTGTACAAAGCCCTCACTATGCAATCTATTGGGTTTAGCATCGATTTTAAATATTGCAAAGTAATGCTGGTACAAATAGGATTTGGCACAATTTCTCCCGTCGCTTTTAAGTCTACATAGTATGTTCTTTGTTTACGTGTCGAAGGGGAAATGGTGCGACATATAGAGGGTGGCCATAATATCCGGTCAATATCACGCCCCACGTCGTTTCTTCTTATCTCGAAATGAGGGTGGTATCACGCGGTCGGTTTATTATTGCCCGACGACCTCAATAAAACTACTAAATACCAGTAAAAGGCGATTCATGCATTTGCATATTACATTAAGGCCTTTTTTAATCTACTTTATATTATTTTCGTGCATCATTCAGGGCCGTTTTTATCTAAGTAGCATGAACAGTACCGTATTTCGTGTGCCACAATCGCCATTTATGCGGAGATATGCATCAGAATGGAGCCAAAAAGTCCATCCAAGGTGCACTTTTTGGCTGGGCGAACGAAAAGGGGGATGCAATCGTTATCAGCGCCGCTGTGAATGGGGGAGTTGCGGTCTTGATGTGATTCAGTGCATTTATAGGGGAAGTTTCGCTTTAACTCGGTCCACGTCAGTTTGCTGTTGTGTCGTATTGATATTGCCACAATTTGAATAGGGCACGGAAATTCGGGTAATAAGGGCGCAGTGATAACGGGTTGTATTTCAATGTTCGGCGCCGTTCCATCAACGCTTTTATTCCTTCGGCGGCGATGACGATTGCCATTACACGCTGAACTTGGGGATGTGTCGCCGTAAATATTTCACGCTAGGAGATAAGAAGACCAAGATTTCCTCTTGGAAATGCCCTCTAATGTCTTTCATGTGATATTATTTGCATATGGATACAATCGGCGTATGATATTGTTGCAAATTTGTCAACGCGAGATTTACGAGAAATGGATTATTTCACTACGAATTGTGGAATCATACATTGTTATAAACTTAATCCATGAAAGCTTTGTACATTCGATAGTATTGTCGCTTGTAGATCGTAACGATCGGGTCAAGGAGAAAAGTGGAACGCAGTTTCATATTTACTAAAGCTTGTTGGAGCAATGTAGGTCATTGTTTTTCAAAGGGTTTGCCGCGGCACATTAGGGTGCCATAAAATTTTCCAAGTTTTAAAAAATGGTGATGTGGCCATCGTGTTACTTTCTCCGACTTGATGGTATCATTTGTATTTACGCTTTTATGGTTTAGTTTTAATTTTAATCATATTTTAAATATACATCGAGCGCTTTGTAAACTCGGAGGAAACTGACGTTTAAAACGTCAAAATTATGAAAGATGGAAAAATTATACTTCAAATATAAAAACTCAATTTACTCAAAAACTAAAGGGATTTCGAAAAAAACTTATTCTTTGTAAGTTGTTCATTTTAGCATTCTCTATAATTATTATTAACATAAATTTGCTATAACTATTACCGTTTTATAATTATAAACCAAAAAATAAAAAAATAATAATACATTTTTTTCTCGAATAAAAATGGTTTTATGAAAAATGTTTTCTAGCAAAAGATGTTCATTTCTTTGTTGTCTTCAAAGTTTGTTTAAATGTATTTGTGATATTTTTATATTTAAGAAAATATTGGCAAAAAACAAAAAACAGAACGCCCACTTCCGGTGTACGAAATTTCACCAAAAGCTTTTCAGTTCTTCAGATTATCAAATAAGTCGGATGTTCAAAGTTTCATATCAATTGCTCTATTAGTTTTTGAGATACAGCGCACACACAGACAAAAAAAAAATTCCAGAAATTGTTGAAGTGGCATCTAGGGATCCCAAAACGGATGTTTCCGTAAAAACAATTTTTGAAGAAAAAATCACGATCACAATACTTTCTCGTACTTCGTAACGGAAAAAGTAAAAAGTAGCGTTTTTATTTTAACATCATCGAATTTGTAATACTGTAATTGTTTATTAAATTTTCGTTTAGTTTCTTTAATTTTTGTTTTGTTTCCATTTGTTCATCTTGAAAAGAGTTGGGCTTAGTACTTCGTGCCTTAAGCCTTCTTTGATCCCGAGTTCCTTCAAATTATTGTTTTCTGTTCCGACTATGCTTCCTGTAACTTTATACTTGCTTTGTATCAGTGGAGGATTTAAAGGGGGCGCAATGAAATTTTTGGAAAATAAGAATATGCATTGGCAAACCTGTAATATAAGTGAAGGTAAATACACGCTTAGCTTTTAGTCTGACACTAGCGCAATCGACTGGAAACGCCTAAAGCTGGATTATATTAAATTTTTCTTCAAAAATGTTTTTTGTTATTTTTTAACTCTGAGACCATTCTGAACACTATTTGTCTGTAAAAAAATTTTACGGGTATTCCAGGAACCGAGATAGGCAAAATTACTTTTTTCGTAAATAGTGCTTAAATCGACTGTAAACGCCTAACAATCGATTGAATTAAATTTTTCTTCAAAAATTTGTTTTTATTTTTTCAAATCTAAGAGCTCATTCTAAAACTATTTGTCTATAAAAAAATTTTAGGGGACTTCCAAGAACCGCATATATTTTGTTATATACACATGCTGTTTCCATTATAAAGTTTTTGACTTGGTGAAAATAAATTTATTATTATTATATGTATAATAATAAAAGTTGATCAAATCTTTTATTGTTTTATATCTTCAAAACGAATATCCTTTTATTAGGTTTTTTATTTCTTTGTATCTTCTCATCATCATTTTTTTGTACAAGTTCTAAAAAACACACTACATATTAACGCGTTCTACATGTTTAGAAAGTTCAAAGTTCTTGCTCTATAGATGGACATTTTTTTATTCTTCTATTATTATTGTTATTGATTTTATGTGAAATATTTCTTTTATTGCTGGAATATTTTATTGCCAACTCTACAGAGGTTATAGCCCGTTAAACTTTTTCAAGTGGAATTTGTAACTTAAATTCTTCAAAGACGTCAGCGGTGTCTTTGCTCCTCGAACTCAACGTAATAATATCTGAAACTTTTATTTACGTAGAGTCACTATGGACAAATTCATCCTACGCAAGGCAAAGGTGTCGACCTGTGACAACTCTTCTGAAGGAGTAGTTGCGCAGAAGCCTAGAGCTAGTCACCAGGACGTTGTATACAAAGCATGTAGCTGGTGTGACCATAGAGTTTAGTGATCAGATATTGGCACACATGTCGACATGTCATCATTTCTTTCTGATGAAGGTATTCATGAACTCGCCCCTTGGAATCTCACGAGGAAATATATTTTTCCGACACCGGAACATATAAAGAGGACGTGGCAAGAAACGCAGCCAGTATTCACAAATTGTTTTTCTTCTGGTCTAAGCAAGGCCTAGTCTGGTTAAACTGCGCGATATTTATACTCAAAAAGAAGGTAGGCGATAAAACAGGCCCAACTACAAAAAAAAAATTGTCACTGAGCCGTTAACTCAGTTTCCGGAAAAGTTGGTGATCTAGAGAACCACGCTTCAAGTTACCATGTTGAAGCAAGTACATCTGCCAAAATGTTTTTGGTGACACGCGATTAACCCGAACTTGACATCAGGAATAAACGTCTTGTTCCCATTATAAATACCATCATTCTTCATTAAAGACAAATCATACCCTTGAGGGCACCGACGGGACGGTAGTCCATAACTTTGTGCCTAATCGCCGTAGGAACTTCGTTTTTTTGAGTTCTGCACAGATAATTGAACACATTTCAATGCCTTTTTGGTGGATTGGGTCGACGCATCTTTTCCAACTCGGTACACGTTGCCAAAGTAGGACGCTTTTTTGCCCAATAACGTGTTTTTTGTTCGGGGGTTGAAGGGTTCGAAAAGGGATCATTCCAATCCGAGTAGAGTAGAGCCGAAATGGGATTTTTTCCCGAAATAATCATGAAATTTGGTTAAAAAGTCACCGAGTTATGTGCGAAAAACCTCAAAATGCACCCATAACTTGGAGCCAAATCGCCGTAGAAACTTCGTTCTTTGAGTCCTGCATAGGCAATCGATTAAATCTTAATGCCTTTATAGTGGATCGAGTCGACAAAATTTTTCCAACTCCGGATACATCGTCAAAGTTGGACATGGTTTCTTGAAAAAACATCTTTTTTTCACAAGGGTGCTAGAGGGGCGCTTAAGTTCGCATGTATGACTTTAAAGAAGACACTTCAAAGTTTTTTGCAATCATATATTCATCAAAATCGATTGAAAATACGCCGAGTTACGGCGGTTTGAAAATGGTCAAAATTTCAGGATTTTTTTTTCCTTCAGTATATTTAGCTAATAACGAAGGAAACTTTAAAGCCCTACTTACATTTCGAATTGATGCTGGAGATTTGCAGCTTGAAAAAGATCTAGAAACGAGTAAATCAAATGCAACATAAACTAGAAAGACCACATGTGAGGAACTTATCAAATTTTGTGAAGCAGTGATGTTGAAAAATACCGGAGGAGATACAAGTTACAGGGTGTGCATCATCTTTGATGAAACCACGAATATATCGCACACTGCCCAATTGAGTTGAACTGCAAGATAAGCCAAGGTAAACTAAAGGAAAAGTCTCCCTGTATCGATAGCCATGGTATATACAAGATTTTCCACCGTGCCCCGTACGAAGACGTGGTTGATGACGATGATGATGGACTTGTACTCTTAAACAACCATCTCGACATCGAGGAAGTCTTCAATCATTTTGCCAGAAAAAGTAGAAGAATAGACTTTGTACTGCAAATGTGTCATCGAAATTATATATTAATGATGTTTTTTTTCCCTTTTTTTTTAAGTTTGTGATTACATATAAGAAGTTATTATGTTTTTGCCTGTTTAAGCAAATATTAGGTATTTAACAGATTTGCATATATTATTGACATTCTCACCAAATACAAATAAACTTCCTCTAGAAAATAAGTACCAATTTACAATAATTTGAGATGCATGTCTATTAGAAGAATTTGTGAAGAAAAGAGAAAGGTGGGATGAGTATCCTCTGGTAGGAAAGACGACATCAAATGTGTTGATCCGTGTTGTCGAGCGAAAGAAGAAATAAATAAAAGTCGGAGGAGCTACCTTTAGCATTGGCGATGATAATGCGTTTTTTTTTTAATCCGCTACTGCTTTGTATATTTTCTCTTAGTCTTCTTTTCATTCCTTTTTTTCAACTGATCCAAATTATTTTTCTAGATCTCAATACTGAGGTTTCGATGGTCCCATTGTGCATCAAGTCCAGGATTTCTTACGAAAGGATTGTTTTCAATTAATTTGGTTTTGTCCAATAGAGCTATTGTATCTTAAATGCTTCGCATTCACATACCAAACTTTGGAAGGTTTTTCAACATGAAATCGTCTATTTCTTCCCCCAATAAAATCTCATGTTTGTAATTATACTTAACTTAAAAATAACAGTAAATCCATTCCTTGACTTATATTCCTTTGCCAATTTGTTAAAAACCATTACAAGAACGCAGTTGTGAACTTAACTGGAATCTGACATGTTTTGGACTCGTTTTCCCATCCATTTGTTTTATTGTAAAAAAAATTAAAATTGAGATAAAAATTTTCCAGACTTTCTTGGGACTTTAATCTAAGCCATGAATTACGAGAATCAGGGTTTCACGTACAGTTTCAAATAGGGTATGGAATTGTTCATAAGAATACCTTCGTTTCGTGTGAGCTATAAAATATTGTTTCAGAGTTGGCTGTGAGATAAATGAGTTATGTCGCATATTATTACGTCATGAGACTAGTTCAATTGAATTAGATTTTAAAACATTAATTAATCTCAGATATGACTGCTATGTGTCTTTCCCTCTCAGGCATGGCCAACTCCGAAACAAAATTCTGTGGCTCACACCTTATAATTGCAACAGATTTTCTGTATGTATCATCATCTATTATGTTAATCTTATTGATAATTAGTAGGATCATAATAGTACTATTAATCCATAGTGCGTTAGTTACTCATAATACCTTAGTTACAAATCAACAAACGTTAGTAAGTAGTTTATTATTTTTAAATGTCAGACATAATTTTATTTTAAAACCTCCTCGATTATTATGAATCGCATAATATGTTTGTTGTATTACAAGCTCTAATTTTAATTGCAAACCTGTGAACATTCCACAAATACCCTTTTTTAAATTTTCTTTTACGGTGTAAGCTTTGGAGAATTTCAATTGAAACATTGAAAGGTGAAAACTAAGCGATTTGCTTTCGGTTTTAATTAAAAACCCATTTCGACGTTCGACGTCGCCGGACCGGATACGGCGTCTGGGCAATCTGGAAGAAGGAAATTGTGTCATCAGCAGGACACATACGGCGCGCAAAAACCTTTGAAGTCCCATTGTTCGATCCGGCCGCAGCACGGCCAGACAAAAAGAGCGTGTGAATAAATCAGTGAGGTGCCATCAGAATTCGAACGGAAAATTGAATTTACAAATTACGCCAATTATTGGTGCTCGAGAACGGGCGAAAACGAGCGGTGTCGCCCGTTCTTGTTGTTTATTATTATTCTTGGAGAGAGGGGGGACAGTGGTGGAACGTGGAAGGAATGCCTTATTTAAAAGCCCACGTGCGTGACCGTTGTTTTTGGTACTCGGGTTGTAAGGAGCGCAGAAGTTGTAGGAGAAATTTCACATTCCTTGGCATTTCTTGTCCACTGGTTACCAGCGCCACCGGTTTGATAAATAAAGCATTATTATTACGGATTTGTACCCACGGAAAGATTACAGATTGCTTTCCATGGATTGTTGTGGCGACATCTATCAATGGGTGGATCGCCACTTACAAATTGCTAATAATCTCTCACGATATTTATTAAATTATTTCTTTAAATACTGGATGGATGAGGCTGTTACGTGTTGAAGCTCCATAATATAACTTAATAAAACACTATTTTTTTTAAATATTTTCATTGTTCTGTGGCTTCATTAGGTAGATAAAAATATTTTCATCTACTAGATGAAGCCACTGTGTGGTGAAACATTGTTGTAGAACAATAAAAACATTTGAAACAGCGTCAGTGTTTTATTAAGTGTTCTTTCTTTAAGAGTTATTATAATTGTAACTACTTAGAAAACCAATATAAAATAATAGAAAATTTACACAACTTGTATAAGTGATGAATTAATAGAAGATAGCCTGCTTTCACACATACAGATGGCGCGATTGTACCTGTTCCCTGGACACAAACCTTGTAAAGCATTAACGGCATAGAACACGGCATGTTGATCAATTTGAATAGATAAGAGCTTCGTGATATTATCGAATCGAACTATTTCTAACTTATGCGCAGCGTAATGTATGTGCGTGCATTTGTGTAGTCATTTGTTTGTGTACATATGTGTTATTAAAATTACAGGCAATTATTCGTATGTTTTATGTTGTAATTTAATTCAGTCAGAAGTGTAACTGTAGCTGAATTTTATACTTAAAAGCATACTAACAATTATTTATTAATTATTATAATTGATTGTTTTCGTGAGTATTGAACCCGTTAGCAAATTTATAAAATGAAGTTCTACAAAGACAAAAAAACAAAAAAACTTATAAAAATAATCATTTCTCCGGCTAATTCATGCCGAATATAGAATTGTGCAAAAGAAAAAAAAAGTTGTAAAAAGTTCAACTATTGTATAACATTGGATAGTTGCAAGAAATAACTTGAAGAATATTTAATAATCCACTGGAAACTCGTTTTATTGTTTCTGTTAAGGTTACAGGTTACTGTAAAATCAAGATTTCTGTAAAAATGTATTGTTTCAGGTTTACAGTTTTCTTTGAAAATTAATCTTGCGCGCCCCCTAAGAATCAGGATAACTTACTAACAATGGTTGACTTTATCTTAATAAAATATTGAAACTGCCAGATTCTTGTTAAAATTTACGAATGAGATTTCTGAAATAATCACTTCGCTAGCAAATGTCATGGCAGGTATAGAATTGTACAAAACTAATTTGGATGTCATTAAAAGTACAATTATTGTATGCCATTGGTTTAAGATAGTTAATTTATATCTACAAGAAATAACTTGAAGAATATTTAATGATCCGCTGGAAACTCGTTTTACAGTTCCCGTCAAAGTTACAGTTTACTGTAAAATCAAGATTTCTGTAAAAATATATTGTTTCCTATGTTCAGCTTTACGGTTTTCTTTAAATTTTAATATTGCTCGCCCCCTAGGAACCACGGCAACGTACTGACCAACATTGATTAACCATCTTAATAAAATATTTAAACAACCAGATTTACGTTAAAATTTGCGAATGAGATTTCTGTAAATGGTAAATAGTAATATTTAAACTTATATATTTCTCCCAATTTAATTTATTTAATGCACCAGTAAATGAAGATTTCTATTTTAAATTGTAGATTTCTGTCCAATCAGTTTTCTATAAAATTTACAGTGTACTGTAAAATTGTTTTATGCATCTGCAACAGTCCAATTATAGATTTCTTTAAAATCAATATTTCGCAAAATTTACAATTTTCCAACATAAAAGAAATTTTACAGTTTTCTGTAAATTAAAGGAAATTCACATTTTCTATAAACAAGCATTTAAGGAAAGCAATTAAAAGAAATCTCTAAATTTTCGTAATTTAATCCAATTAGAAAACTGATCATTATTAATAGGATATAAACACAAAATTTGCAAACATTCACAATTTTAGCACACTCATGCTTCTTTGGGCGCGCAAACAAAGCGCATTCGACCTGTCCTCTTCTGCGAACCGCGCGTTTCGAATTTTTGGGGGTTTTTCGTAAAACTGGGAAACACGAAACGATTAATAAAAACCCCAACGGCGCCATTCCCATGCGTTTCAGTTGTGTTGCACATTGTTTTGCGGGTTTCCATTAACGGGGAAGCAGAATGTGCGAGGAGGTGCTGGCAGGAATGTGTCCTCTTGCTCCGCCCGTGATGTTTCCACGTGGTGTTTCATAGAGGGAGCTGGATTGTTGGTGTCTGTTGCATGCGCACGTGACGATACGTTCTTTTAAATTGTCACCATTTCTAGGATTCGAAATAAATTTCTTGGTGCACGTTGGAATTCCAGGAATGAAAAGCACGTGGTTAGTAAGAGTTTGGGATAGTCTTTGGATTGGGAGAGCATAACATCGAGGAGGTTGTTTAGAAAGAAAAAATGCGTTGGTGGGCTGAGTAGAGCCCCGTATTAGTTCTCCGCATATTTTTCTCATATCATATCTCTAAAATAGAAGGCAGCAGTTGTGAGTAGATCGCTGTATTTATTCTCTAGGTTTACATTTACAGGAGTAGATGGCAACAGTTGTGAGTAGCTCGCTATATTCATTCTCTAGGTTTACATTTACAAAAATAGATGGCAGCAGTTGTGAGTAGATTGCTGTATTTATTCTCTAGGTTTACATTTACAAGAGTAGATGGCAGCAGTTGTGAGTAGCTCGCTATATTTATTCTCTGGATAGTTCCGATTTAAAATATAGTAGTCAGTAACTTCCTGCATTAGTTTTCTGCGTGGTTTGCGATTTAAAAAAGATGGCAATAGTTGTGAGCAGCTGACTGTATTTATTCGCTGCGTGGTTTATGATTGAAAAAGTAGATGGCAGAAGTAGTGAGCAGCTTCTTGTATTTGTTCAATGCGTGGTTTATGATTTCAAAAATAGATGGAAGTAGTTGTTACAGTTAAAGTTCCAAGTAAGACGTATGGGTGGCAGCAGCTATATTCAATATCTCTTCAAATTTACAGAAAAATTACATTATCTATGTTTTTCACATAAAAAATCATCTCCAAGCAAATTTATGTCAGTGAGCAAACTCATATTCAAAAGTTGTCTTTTATAAACTGATTGGCTGAATATCAATTATAATTAATATTTGAAACAACAGGTGTTAAAAGTTTATGATCACTTTTAAAATATCAAAAATATAACTCAATTATATTTTCAAATATTACTTCTGCGAATCGCTATGAAACAATTGTAGCGAATTGCGGATTTATTTATTCAAAAATTTTATAGAATATTATTTTTTGATTTTATAACTGTTAATAATATTTACTCTTACTTTACAACAATAAATAGCAATTCCAGTCGATTTAAGCACTATTTACGAAAAAAGTCATTTTGCGTATCTCGAATCCAGGAACTCCCACAATTCTTTTTTATAGACAAATAGTGTTCAGAATGAGTTCTTTGACTTGAAAAAAAAAAAACAAAAAAAAATGTGTGAAGAAAAATTTTATTCAATCGTTTTTTAGGCGTTTCCAGTCGATTTAAGCACTATTTATGAAAAAAAGTCATTTTGCGTATCCCGGTTCCTAGAAGTCCCACAATTTTTTTTATAGACAAATAGTGTTCAGAATGAGCTCTTAGACTTTGTTTGAAGAAAAATTGAATTTAATGGTTTTTTAGGCGTTTCCGGTCAATTTATTTACAAAAAAACGTCATTTTGCGTATCTCTGGAAGTGCCGCAATTTTTTGAATAGATAAATAGTGTCCAGTATGCGCTCTTAAACCTTAAAAAAAAACAAAATTTTTTAAGAAACAAATAATTTAATCGTTATTTAAGCGTTTTCATTCGATTTAATCACTATTTAAGAAAAAAATTATTTTGCGTCCCACAAAAAAAAATTATAGACAAAAAGTGTTGCAATAAAGTTAACTTAATGTTTAATTTTGCGTGCAAGTGTGGGAAATTATTTTCAACAATGATTAATTTTCAATATATTAACCGCAACATTAAAGTACTCAACTCTACACTAATCCATCATAATCAACATTATTTTCATTAGTAAATAAATACTTTGACATAAAAATTGCATCAGATAGTGGCGTATTTACAAACGGAATCGCATTTTCATAGGAACCGGGAGCAGTGGTAATTAAGTCTTCACCTTTCATAATTCCGACTTAGGCCCATAATTACGTCCACGCGTAACTGCAATAATTACTTTGGGATAATGTTGGAGTTAGAACTGGTGGCGTGTGGAATGCAAGTGGATTTATAAGTGGGGCTTGTTTGCAGCCAGTTAAACCTCGATCGGTGAACGAGATTAAGGGCTTATTACATGCACTCTTCTAATTCTTTAAATATTTCATATCGTATACGTACACACGAACATAAATTTTAATGGAAAAAACTCATTTATGGTTTTTTTTCTTGTCGATTCTTAACGGCGATGATGTAATGCAGTTTGGATAATTGTTCAACTTTTGAATTAAAAGACTAAATCATTTTCTATAGTTTAACCATTATCTATCGACATTTACCTCGTTGTTACACACCCAGGATACCCGAGTGCACACCACTTGTTTTTCTTCCAGAGTTTGCATATAATCGGAATCGTTTAGAATCCCTTATTTACCGAAGTTAATTAACTTCATTACATAAACATCAATAGAAACTATCCATTTCCATGTCCCCTAGCTCGCTACAGTTTCCATAAAAAGAGATAGTAGTGTAGTTAACAGCGGCGGCTCGTGCATCTTCGTAGATGAGGCTAAGGCAGAAATGCCTCTCATGCTGCACTATTTACTCCTATAGATGAAGCAAATATTCCGCTGCTGTTTTGGTTAAATTTTGTTACTTAGCCTCCTCGCTGAACATCTACGAAGCCAGAGCTAAGTACGGGATCAAAATTTGGTGGATTTGTGATGCCAAGAATGTATACCCTCTGTACGGCATTATTTACTCCCAGGAAATGTTCCTCAACAAAAATAAGGAGCGAGAGTTGTAAAAGAACAACATCATTCAAAGGAAGTGGCAGAAATATTACCTTGGAAAACTATTTTACTACTTCACCCCTAGCTAAACACTTATTGTCGTGGAAATTAAGTATTATTGGTACTTATATTCCAATACAAATCTAAAGAAGGACATTATACTGTCTTTGGTTTTCACGAACATGATGCACTCTGCTTGTACATGCCAAAGAAAAACAAAGCTGTAATTTTACTATGGACAATACACTCTGATTCTGCTGTAATTGATGATGAAAAGAAAAAGCCTCACATGCTCACTTATTTTAATAAATACAAAACTGGCATAGATACAATGGATCAAATCGTAACCCGATATACTACACACGGGCGCACTGAGTCACTCGTTTAATAATATAGTATTTTACACCATTTCATATTGACATCAATTTTTTTTTAATCTAATGATAAGCAATACACGATTCCATTCGAGAACATTGCTTAGTCTTGGATCGAGCGTCACACTGGTGTGTAGAATAACTATAGTTAACTAATTGTTAATCAAGTAAACAAAGGCAAATCTTGAATAATGTCCAAAATTTTTGAGTGTAAACCGAGTTTTATTTCCATTATGTCTTATTAGTTGCTAACAAAACAACCAGGCGGAGCAAATTCATTCTTATATTTAATACACTGTAATACGTAAATTGTGGAATTTTCTCATTTCAGTAAAATCCGGGCGAACTATTTGTTTGCAGAAACCACATATTTATAAAACTAGGCGTTTCGTACCAATCGTGTTTCAGCATTGGAAAGTCGGGCGCGACTTGGCACTGCTTCGTGCAGATGTCACGTCAATCAAATGTAGATTTATAAGCGGCTGACAAATGACACCAACACCGTCACATTTTCCACGGTCCTCTTTGATATTTTAACGCCGGTTCATGTCGTTTTGCTAACCGCCGCTTCACAATTAGTCACGCGTCTGGCCGTAAAGGCTTAAACACGGCTAGTACAACCGCACATTAAGTAGACTTAAATTATTCCGCCGTTTTTTGATGGGCCAACAGTTTCCTTGGAAATTCTAGGAAGTCCACGGTTTCACAGATTAAAATATTTTACTCGTTTTAATGTGCGCGGGGGCAATGAAAACAAGATTATTATTAGATTTCTTTGAACCGGTCCTGGAAAGTGTAACCATTTAATTATCCGCTCAAAGTCAGCTTCGGGTTTATTTGTGTAAACCACTTGAAATATTGTTGTAGTAAATGTTGTCCTTGCATACGAGCTGCACGGAGGTATTTTTGGTTCGGCCGTAAAGCTCATTTCATTGATTTTAATGTGTACACATGGCTGAAGACTAATTCTCAATGGAAGCTGATTAAGCTGCAGATGAGCTGTAAATTTTCCCGGGGAATATTGAGGAATTACTGTTTCAAAAATAATTAACGTGATTAAAAATTGTAATGTGAAATAGCAACTTTAATTCTCCCTAGCCGTGTGTGACGGTATGGCTCAGGCGTATGTCAAAAAAAAAACTTTAATTCTAAATCAAAATTAAGTAAAGTTGCCTGAATATATGAATATTCAACTTGTTAATATATTTAGACTACTTTACTTAATTTAAGATCAAAACGCAATTTTTTTCCGAGGACGTATTTACAACTTATTTTAGCGCATTGACAAAGTTCTACTTTATGGACACAATACCTAATGTTGAGAAAGATGTATAAAATTACAGATATTGATAAATATTTAAAACTGAAAGTATTCCTCAAGTTCTCAAAGCATTCCGACAGTTGGACTGTCGAACAACTAGAGGCACAAACAGTCGAAGATCTTTACACCAAATGACAAACAAATTATTTCTGAAGCTTCGGATGAAATTGACTGATAATTAGCAACAAACATAATTGTAATATAGTCATATAATAATAAATAAATTATGTGTACTAATTTATATTGTGGCTCGCATTAGTTATGGTCATAATGAAGACATGAATTACGTCAAATGATTTTTTTAACAATACCAGAAACAAAAACCAAAATAGTACGAAATTTTACTGTAGCCAGTCCTTACAATGAAATTTACAAAAAATACACGAATCCTCGCCCTCCAAATGTTAATGGTTCATAGTTGTTCATTAGCCATCAAAAAGGAGTCATGGGAAAATACATTGCTAAGAATTTAAAATTGCCAAATCACGAATAACATACCGGACACTGTTTTCGCATATAAAATGGAATTAAATTTTGGAATTTAAATAATTAAAGTTGATTATTTATTCGGTGAAGTATACTCAATACTAAACGAACCTCTAAGAAGATCAAAATAAATGGCACTACAGAGCGAGGGTGTAGAAACAAATCAATTACACGTTCATCTGGCCGAAGAAACACAATGTTCACATACTTATAATTATTCTACAATTACTACTGATTCAGAATTTATATAAATTCCTGAAGTGAAAGGCAATACCTGAATCTAAATAAAATACCTTTTCGGTAACACGACGACAACCGTATTTTCACTTTTGATATTTAAAAAAAGCCTTTTGCTTGATCTCATTAGTTGGTGAGTGATGCTCTTTATGCTGAGTCTTCCATCGACAGTTCTTTTATGCGCCATTGTTATCTTTTCTTTGAACGTCGGATATATATGTTAAAACATTTACTACCTGCTAATGCTCCGCAATCATTAGGGATTTAACGACTTCTCGTACGTAAACAGAAGACATTTTCGTCTCACACATTTCGTATATGTGTTTCATATATTATAATCATACTCATTTATTGAAACAAATATCGTATATTTATAACTTTGAAATATGATACGTTGGCGGTTTAAACTGTCAATAATTCGTTGAAGACGTTTTTTTTTTTTTCAAAAAAAAATCACTCAAGTTTCCCAAGAACAAAGAACGATAATTTCTCTGCTTTTTTACAGTATTAATAAACAAGTTTATATTTCTTGTCAAATGATCATGAATGTTAGAAAGAAGGTTAAAATGAAGTGTTAGAAAACGCAGAAAGTTCATTTACTGCCTGAAAATACAGCAGCTAACAGGGTAACGAAGTGCAGGATATTGCTTCGGCGCGCTATTGAAAAATGGCACCCTTAGGTCTTATTCACCGAAGAGAAAATCTTTACCATAGATGAAAAGTTATATAATATATAAACAAAATTCTCGAATAATTTTTTGTACTATACAAGATGCTAGTGATAAGGGTAGGCACGTTTTTAAGTTAGCCCATCCTTCGTCCGCAATGGTCTGAACAGGATTTACTGCGGATGGAAAAACACTTTTGGTATTAGGATGATCGCAGAAACGTATCGTAATAACGTATTGAACATTTTAGAGACCATCGCTGGACTTTCCAGGAAGACTCTACAAGGTCCCATACACCGAATGTCACTATTGCATGGATTCGAGATACTTCGTTTGACCTGAAGATTGGCCTTCATTTCCGACTTGAATCCAATAGATTAATAATAATAATAATATTAATGGTTTATTGTGCTAAACAAAAGTTACACTCGTCAATAAAAAATAATACAATGTGGCATATTTAGACATATTGTAATTCTAACTAAAACTATACGCTAAGAAATCATCACCGGAAAATGGTGTTAAATCTAACAATAAACTCTTAATTCTATTTTTATGAGGTATTAAAGGCAATTTTCTTATTTCTGTAGGTAAATGATTGAAAAATTTAATTCCATACTAGTTTGCGCTGAATTTCATTTTATTTATTATATTACTCCATATGGTCTATTTTAGAAGCAGAGGCTTGTGCCAAACGTCATGGAAATGTTGAAGACCTAAACCGTTTCTTAAAGACTTCCGGAGCTGCTGTTTCTAAGAAAGTGCTGCGATTTACAGTGGATAATTTTAAGAAAAGACTGCACACGCGGAGGAATTTTTGAAACTCTCGCTAATTTTATGTTTGATATTTATAACAGTATTAGGTTTATGAGGAAACAATTCTAGATAACTAAACTACCATTAGTTTTTTTTATGACGAGAGAACTTAATTACCACCCTGTAGTTCTGATGACGATAACAATTCATTTGTTAGCTTGATATCTTCTGTTATAATGATCCACGAGATCTACGTAATAATAATAAAAAGTTCTGCTTTCTAAACAAATAATTAAATTAAATTAGAATTAGATGGATTTTGGACGTAAGTATTTATAATTTGTATTTTCAAGCAGTTCGTACAATTGCAGCTGAAGGCTGAAAAAGGTTAACTAACGCTAGTAATTTCAGCTGATTTTGAATGTTCAATATAAATCTTTTGATGATGATAACACGTCATTCGTTGGCCTGATATCTGCTGTTAAAATTATCGACGAGATCTACGAGGGAGCTTCAATTAGTTCTTATAAATTCCAAGAGATGGCGCTCTTCTTCTTCCTTGACTGTAGGCTATTTGCCAGTTTTGTCTACATTTTGGTCTATATTAAGGTTATCCTCCAACTTTTTTGAGGGCGCTCTACCCTCTTGCGTCCAGTGGGTGACTTACCACGAGCTATTTTGACTATTTTTCTGTCATCCATTATGGCAATGTGCTCATCCCATGCTCTTTTTCTGCTTACTACCCAGCTATTGGTGTTCATTGTATATTCTTCTTATTCCATCGCTTATTTCCCTATCTACAAGTGTGTTCCTGCTATTCTGCGCACTATCTTCATTTCTGTTGTTTCCAGCATTCTTTTTGTTATTGATGCTTCCAGTCTAGTCTCTGCTGTGTATGTTACGATAGGTCTGATTGTTGCTTTATATATTCTGGACTTGGCCTCAATTGCTAAGTTTGTGGTGTTTCATATTGTGTAATTTAAGCACCCTGCTATTCCCGTTGCTTTCATTGTTTGTATCCTCACTTGATCGCGGTCGTAGTATCAAAATAACTAATAAATACCATCTGTTAATAGACTGTTCTCATATTTTCAGCCATATCTATCACGGGTTGGAAACAACTTTTTTCTTCAAGTGTAATGAAATCAGCGCTTTATAGAAGTGAAAGTTCCATGTTGAAGTAGGTCATAATTGTACTAGTAACAATATGAATTAAAAACCTGACGCCGAATTAGTACCAAATTTTAACGTTAGTGCCATCAGCGATCTTTCATAATTTAACTGATACATTAATGCTATTTAAATTGTGTGCCGTGTTACGTTGTCATTACTAGTGTCACCAAAAAGCGAAGGACTCCGTCGGAATTACCAAAAATTGACTAATTCAACTATGTAAACCTTGATTCCATTAAAATTATTAAAACATATCAGGTCGGTAATGTAGACAACTTATCAAGTCATTCTGTGGAACGCATATGCGCCATAATTACGTTGAGGTGAGCATGCCACAAATGATTGACAAAATCCATGTTATGGTCTTGAGTGATCGAGGAGTCCAGTGCCTAAACTTTTTAAGGCCACACGCATATCACGATTTTGAAAGGAAAATTGGGTATGGAAGAAAAACCGCAAGATGGGTGCAGCGTTTGCTTACAGTGAAAAATTAACGCAATCGCGCGGCTGATTTATTGGCTTGTTTGGCGCAATTCTGACGAGTTTCAGAGTCGATAAGTAATCGTTGATGAAATATGGGTGGTAAAAGACCCCCTATGTCGGAAATGCGAGCAAGAAGAGGAGACACTAAGCCACATCCTGTGTGAATGCGAGTCACTCAAACAACTTAGGTGGTCCGTTTTCGGAGAGGAGTGGCCAGATTGGTCACAACTGGGCAACACTCCACACGGCCAACTACTTGACTTCACAAAAAGTTTAGGTTGGCTTGAGGAGTAGGGCTCAGGAGGCGGCACAAAGGACCAACGAATGGTCTAAGTGCTGCGACCATTTGGTCGCCCTCCACAAACTATCATCATCATCATCATCATCAATATGGATTCACCACTTCACTCCAGATTCAAAGGAACTGTCGAAACAGTGGGTTTCTGGAGGCAATTCGGCTCCAAAACAGACAAAGACCGTGAAGATGATGGCCACCGTGTTTTGGAATGCTCGCGGTATCTTCCACATTGATTACTTGGAAAAAGGACCATAGATGGGGAGTATTATGCGTTGTTATTGGACCGGTTTATCGAAGACATCAAGGAAAAACGCCAACATTGGGCCAAGAAGAAAGTTCTCTTCCATCATGATATTACATTTGTAAAGTTTCAATGGTGAAAATGAATTAATTATACTTCCAATTTTCGCCGCATTCATGGTATTCACCAAATTTAGTCTCCAGTGACTTTTTCCTGTTTTCAAACTTAAAGAAATGGCTCGGCGGAAAAATATCCACGTCGAATAAGGATGTCATCGCCCAAACAGATACGTATTTTGAGGGCCTTCGGAAACTTTTTGGACTGATTGCAAAAGTTGGGAAAGGCTGGGCGTAGTAAAGTGAGCTAGAAGGAGACTATTTAGAAAAATAGAAATGAATCAACCCAAAATGTTTATCTATTCTTATAAGGGGAATCTATGTTGTCAATTTTGCTTGCAGGTTGGCCATCCTTTACCCTTTGGGTTCTGGAGTTGTTGGAAGCACTTGGTGGAAGAACGCCAAACAACGCAATTGCACTTGTTTTTATCGATTGCGAAGATGTTCTACAAAAAATCTCAATTCCTCAAAGGATTAATTTAGTCGTTGTCTACTTTCTAAGCATGTGCCAATGATAAATAAAATTTGTCAAAGAAAATTAAATTAATGATTATCCTGGCATATCTATATAGATTTGATAGTTGTTTTTGCCGTATGCTACTGATTCATTGCTGGTATTCCTCTCCTTGACATCAACTTTATCTATCATTATGAAAGGACTATCTTGCCAATTTTGCATGCAATTCGCCATTCTTTAACCTAGTGGGTCCCAGGGGTCGTTGGAAGCACATGGTCGAGAAACGCTAAACAACACAATAGCACTTGTCGTTATCGATTGCGAGGAGGCTTTACAAAAAATCTCAACAGTGCTTGGGACTCAAGGAGTTAATTTAGTCATTGTCTTTACTCTCTAAGTATGTGCCAATGATAATTAAATTTGCCAAAAAAATTTAAATCTATTATTATCCTAGTATACAGATTTGATAGATGTTTTTGCAGCATGCAACTGATTAATTGCTAGAATTCCTCTTCTTGACTCTCAATTTGATATATTGATTTTTGCTTTAACTTCGCATTTATGACTTGTATTTGTGTGTTTTAATCGATATGCTTATTACTTTATCCGTTACGAAGTACAAGAAAGTATTGTGATCGTGATTTTTTTTTTCAAAAATTTTTTTTGCGGAAATATCCGTTTTGGGGTCCCTAGATGCCATTTCAACAATTTCTGGAAAAAAAAATTGTGTCTGTCTGTGTGTGTGTGTGTGTGCCTGTGTGTGTGTGTGTGTGTGTGTGTGTGTGTGTGTGTGTGTGTGTGTGTGTGTGTGTGTGTGTGTGTGTGTGTGTGTGTGTGTGTGTGTCTGTGTGTGTGTGTGTCTGTGTGTGTGTGTGTGTGTCTGCTGTGTGCGCTGTATCTCAAAAACCAATAGAGCAATTGATATGAAACTTTGAACATACGTCTTATTTGATAATCCGAAGAACTGAAAAGCTTTTGGTAAAATTTCGTACACCGGAAGTGGGCGTTTACCTTAACTGTTTTTTGTTTTTTGCCAATATTTTCTTAAATATAAAAAATATCACAAAAACATTTAAACAAACATCGAAGACAACAAATAAATTAATAGCTTTTGCTTGAAAATATTTTTCATAAAATCATTGCTATTCGAGAAAAAAATTTATTAATTTTTTTTTAATTTTTGGTTTATAATTATGAAACGATAATAGTTACAGCAATTTTATGTGAATAATAATTGTAGAGAATGCCAAAATAAACAACTTCTGAAGAATAAGTTTTCTTCGAAATCTCGTTAGTTTTCGAGTAAACCTAGTTTTTGAATTTGAAGTATAATTTTTCCATCTTTCATGATTTTGACGTTTTAAACGTCAGTTTCATCCGAGTTTACGCAACGCTCGATGTACATTTAAAATATGATTTCAATTGAAAATAAACCCATGAAAACGTAAATATAAAGTCGGAGAAAGTAACATGATGCCACATCACCATTTTTTTTTCAGCGCAATGTTGATTTCAAACGTTACTAATTTGTCATAAACTTCTCATGGCTGCACATATCTAAGGCTTCAAAACTTGACTTTATTTCAAAACCGAATTGAAAAATGAAGTGCGTTTCAGCAATAAATATTACAAAGAAATAAAAGTTTATGAAAGGTACTTTATTGGTCAGAGTTGTATAAAATATACTCTTTCTGTTTCATATTTATTAAAATATAATAAAGGAGTGCGTCAACAGCTGCTTAGGTAAATGTAATTTTTTTTTTGGTATCGTCAGAAAAATCACGTTCATAGCTCAGTTTAAAGTGGACTATCGTATTTCTCATGTTGAGCTTCGTCTAATTAAACCACTTTTACACTTGTTATGAAAGACACTATATCGCACTGGTCTTTTATAATTCTCCACTCTATAGGGTTCGTGTTTTATACTCGATAATGGAACTCGTGCTCTAATGCACTCTCGCAGATGTTACATGCGAATTTCAATTTGCAACTTTGATTTTTTATAGATTCGTAATTAATATGAGTATTTGCTAATTAATGTTACGTTAAAATTATAATATAAAAAAATGTATTTAGTATTAGTTAATATTACTGCTAATGCTAAAATCGTATTGCTCATATATGGTAAGTTGTATGAAACTAATACTCATATTCACTTTGTATAATAAACCAGCGCATACATGTTATGCGTTTATTGTGCAAGGTCTGAAAAGGGGGCTGTGGCGGGATTGATTTATCAATGGGGAAATCAGTATTATAAGTATAATTTACTGGTTTATAACGTCATTGCCTGCACGCTCCATTTCCGTTCAATAAATCACTAGGGAAATAGGCCTACAATTGAAAAATTGCCCACTCTTAAAATTATCACCCGAAATATAATATATAAAAGTATATACAGTCGCGACGATTCAAAACATTATTTAAAAACCTCTTTGCCGAAAAATCGGGCGTGCATGTGTGCCGCGAGCTCGGCGTGATTTAGGGCTCACGAAATTTTAATAAATAATAAATCAACAATTTTTCTGATATATAAGATGTGCCATAAATAATGAAATCCTTGGGAGAGGTCCGCGGCGCTCGGATGCCTCCCGAAAAATGATGTTATTTATGGGGTGTACTTTTTTGTTTGAACCCAGATAACGGGGTTCGAGTGAGAGCTATTTGTATACCATATCTTCCATATTCATTGGAACGGCGCGTTCCTTTTTCACATACGACAAATATATCTTTATGCTAAAATATTCGAAGTTTATGTTTCGTGCCATAGAGGCGTATCTACTGTTGCCCAGGTCGCCGAGTGATTTGATGCCGATTCAAACATCAAAATAAATATTTAATGGAGCATTAAATTGTAATTCACATATTAATTGTAATTACTCCTGTACGTGCGGCATTAATAATAATTGCTCTATAATTCTAGCAATAGCATGGGAACATATTTTGTTTCAATTATGTTAATCCAGCATAATCATTTGATGTAATAGCTGGTTATGCAACGAGTTTATAATCATAACTAAAGAAGGGATTTAATGCAAAATTCATATCGGTTATTTTTTATAGTTAAGTAGTGTCTTACAACAAATGCAATTCATTTTTGCATATTTTGCATATTTACTCTTTCGACTTTTAATGCATATACAGGGTCCTGCATTTCACCTCCCGTATTTTATTGATTTTGATATTTTGTAGACTTTACTTGTATCCCAAGACGCATTTCTGGCAAATATTTTTGATTATATTGGGTATCGCAAAAAAGTCATGATCCTTTTAGATTGCTGCTGCATATGTCATTGCTCATTTGGGTGCCTTTTATGGTTACCTAAATATCTCTAAGACTCCATTGCAAGCAGTGTTTTAGCCTCACTGAAAACTTAACTAACTAACCTAATTAAGATCGAGAAAGCGTTTTATCTGCACAAAAAAATATAAACTAGAAAAAACCATTGATTTAAAAGATTAATAAAAAATAAAAATACTGCCTCGTCTATATAATTCTATAGGGTACTTATTAAATAGGGTCTGACAGTCCCATCAACCAAGTTTGATTGATATGAATTATACAGGGTATCCAAAATTTAGTGTCAGACTTTTCAAACTTTAAAATACTATATTTTCCATATTTTTAATTGGAGCCCCTATATATTTTTATGTCATTCATTTTTCCTTATTGTAATTTTTGACAGATTAAAAGTTATTTACAGAAAACTCGTTTTATCAATTATTCCAATAGCCATTCTAATGAATAAAAATCGAAAGGAGCTTTGAAAAACATTGACATTAAAATTTAATTTTCATTTCGACCTTTAAGTTTTTTTAGAAAGGTCCTTATTACTTTTCAATAATACTACAGTACATTATAATTTTTGACAGTTGGTGATTTTCACTTTGTTCAGAATATTCAATATTAACGAATTTAAAAAGTTCTGCAACTCAGCGTTAAGTTGATGTTATGTGTGTATATATATATCTCATTTTTGTATAGATTTTTGTATAAATTACGATTATGTTTATCATTATTTAAAAAAAACATTTTATGTTCTGATGAAATCTGTATTCATTGCGCATTTATTGTAAATATGTTTGTTAGTGTATGTATTTTTGGGTCATGACCCGTTAATTCAATAAAAATAAAATTAAAATAAAAAAAACATTTGCTTGTTTCTTCTGAAATTCTCAATCGTTACTGCTTGTGATACAAATCTCCAACATTCACATCTTTCAAACAAAGTCTTATTTGTTTCGATTAAAATCTTCAATCTTCACTTTTTTTAATAAGAAATTTTAAGCTCCACTTGTTTCAACCAAAATCTACAATTTTCTGTTGTTATCAAAATTTACAGTATTCACTTGTTTCGGCCAAAAATTTTAATCTCCGCTCGATTCTACAAAAATCTTCAATCCTCACTTGTGATCGAAATCCCCAGTATACTCAACCGAAATATGGAATCTTCACTTATCAGTAGCGGCTCGTGGATTTCCGTAGGGACGGCAAAGACAAAGATGTCACTCGTGCCGCACTACTTACTCTTATAGAGGAAGCAAATATTTCGTTGCTGTTTCGGTCAAATTTTCTTCCGAACATCCACGAATCACCACTGCTTGTTACGACCAAAATTTCCACTTGTTTTGATCAGAATATTCACTTGTTTATACAAAAATCTTCAATCCTTACTTGTGATCGAAATCCCCAGTATACTTGTTTCAACCGAAATAGGGAATCTTCACTCTTCCTGCTGGAGGCATAACCGCAACTTCTGGTGATATACCGCAGTTCATTATTTTCGGTAATAACTGCCTTCTTTCTAACTCTACTTGGCCGTTTCACACTTCCCGTAGTAGTAAATCTCTCCAACACTTTTTGAAACGCACGTTCATTTGGATGTGCCCTGTGCGGATATCTCGCAGCGTACACTCGTGATGCCAAGAAACAATTCTTGTTACATTCTCCAAGAATAAATATCATGTCAACCATTTCCTCTTGAGTTCGGAACATTTTTAGAACGTTTATCAAAAATGACTTATGGCTGCTACTGACGTCTAATAATTTACTTTTACAATTACCAATCTTTTGTTTTCTCATGGCACACTTGGGAACGGAAAACGTTTCCCGACATTTGCGATGAAATTCCTTTTTTCTCCGAAATTTTGTTATGCAATGTGTAATTTTTTTACACCAATGAAAAATTTAGAGTTTTGGCTGTACAACGCCGTAATTTTTTTAGGGGGGTGCCATTTGAAATTTTCGGAAAAAATGACAACATGCGAAGATCAATCAAAAATTATTTTTTTGCCATAAATTACCCGAAAAAAAATTATGTGAAGGTATACGAGGTCTTAACCTGTACCTCAATTCAAAATTTAGGCGCCGGCGTCAATTAGTTTCTCTACAAAAAAATCTCAAAAATGGGGCGCAATTTTGAAAGAAGGGGTTATAACAGCGAAACCGCTAAAGTGAAGGGTATAACATGTTAGATAAAAAAATAAGTACTCATCGAGCACTTTCCAAATCTGCAATAAAAAATAGGGCATTCCATTTAAAAAAACATAAGTTTGGTACGCCACTGGAGTACGGCACGCCACTGATGATTAGAAATATTTTTAAAACATAGCGACGGTAACTATGCACCACTTTGTTCTTAGATTTTTTTCGATAGCTTTTATCGTAAAGGAGCTATGGTCCGAGGCGTCTTAAGTGCCACACCCGGTATAAGGGTATTCAAAGGTTCATAATTTTTAGATTTTTTTTTTCAAATTTCGAAACGATATAAATAACATAAATATAAATCTTATCTTTAAAGTCAAGTTTTCAGCGTTATGGTTTTGTTTTCAGGTGGGATCCATTAATTGTTTTTATGGGAATTTAAAGGTGCATTATTTTTAGATGCATTTTGCGATTTTGAAACTAATTTCTCTAATGATGAATTTTTCGCAATTTTTCTAAACTCTCTATGCAATTTCTGTCTCTTGCAGTTTAAGATTTGAGCGCTGCGGTTTTGTTTCCAGATGGGATACATCAATTGTTTTTATGGGATATTGAAAGTGCATTATTTCTACATGTATTTTACAATTTTAATCAATTTCTCGCATAATAATTTTTAAAATTTTTCAATGAATATTCGTCTCTTCCAATTCAGGTTTGGAGCGTTGTGGTTTTTTTTTCCAGAGGGGATACATCAATTGTTTTAATGGGATTTAAAGTTTCATTATTTTTAGATGGTTTTTTTACAATTTTGAAGCTAATCCTCGAAATGACCTTGATTTATTGGAAATTTTACGCTCTACAACTTTTAATAGAAGCAATTTTTGCTCAAAATGCATTGTTTTCGCTAAAACTGCAAAACAAAACACATTAAAAATACGCGAAAATTTATATATACCGGGTGATTACTGAAAAAGCACCCTTTTCTATGAGTGCGCCAGGTGAAAATGATATCACTGAACCGATTTCAATAAAATTTTAGGGGTATGTAGGTAATCACCAAAAGCACTCAAATAAGCAATAAAATATACAGCATGTAATATAAAAACAATATCATCATGACGTCACAATTTTTTAGGAAACCATGTATAATCAAAAATATTTTCTTGAAATACTTCCCAGGATACAAGTAAAGTCTGCAAAATATCAAAATCCTAAGGAATAGAAGACGGGAGGTGAATTGCAGGACCCTATATAATGGTAAATTTTAACACTTTGTCGCACAACACATTGCATTTCTGGTGATTTCTGACCTACACCTCAAATGCGATGTTGCTATTACACCCATTTCCTCTATATAGTTATCTTCCAATTAGTTACACTGTGCGATACAGAGCCTACAATTTTATCTGAATAAAAGTCTGTATAATTTTCCAGTAAAGAAAACGAATGTGCTTAGGAATTGAATCATTTTCCGTAACATCGATCCCGGGAGATTGAGTGGATGCAATAACGCGTTTCGAATTTAAAGAAAAATGTCATTCGTGATTGCAGCGTCCACTGCTGATTTCTAATTTGATCGTGTCTCCGCGTGTGTGTGTGTCATCCCCCGCTTTAGTTTTTATCGGCAAAAGGGGGCGACTTGATGAATCACATCTTGCATGGAGGAAAAGGGGGAAGCTAAATCGTAAAACTTCGAATCCATTCCTAGAAATCGCAAACATCGATACCATGCACCATTTGGTAAATCAATGGTTTAACAAAATTGAAAAAAAATATAAATAAATGTCCGAAAGTAAATAGTATTTTTTAGGACCTCATCATTATGAAATATAATTATTAAAAGTGAAAAATCAGATGGTGATTCCGATAAGAGTATCGCTTTAGACATACTTAAACCTCCAATGTTGGAAGAGTAAAGATCAAAACGATAATGTAATAAAAAACCATTTCGTAAATAATATATTTTAGCTTGTGGAAGCAAAAGCATAACTTGTCATTATTTTCAAAGGTTGTCGTTACTCGTTAGTAAATATTCTCTTTCAATCAGGCAGCCGCACAAAGGAATCTCTCTTTACCAGACAGAACAGGGGAGAAACAATGAAATTTTACACCAAGGCGACGCACATGCTGTTTCGATGTGCAAGTAATTTAATGCGTCATAAAAAATTAATTGGAACCAATTACTGCCGCGTACAAACTTGTAATTAAGTGTGAAAAACAGAATAACTTTCATGTGTTTAACAGGAAAAAGTACAAATTTGCAAATGATTGCAAAACTAGTTACATTAGACTGCACTAATTTATAGATGCAATAGCACACCTATTTATAAACGTTGCGCAAACAAAAGCCCCTCATCCTTGGATCAGAATAGCACTAATTACCCTTTTTCACAACATCTACCTTTGAAGTCGCCATCAAGGCACAAAGCCGTGTCTGCCATCTTAAATCTCATTACCAGTAATATCCGTGCATCTTGCAGTGAAGCAGTCGGCCTGGAAATAACGGACTATTTGTCACATACTAATAATTCACGCCGACTGACAAATGACATAATTTGTGCTTATGAATAACGCCGCCTCCTTTTTTTACAGTTCCTGTTGCGCATTGTTGGGCCAATTATAAAAACAGTTTAACACTCGCGTTTTGATGAACAGATGTGCCTAGATACTAAAAATGTTTGTTGGCTCTGCGTGAGAGATTTATCGTGGGTTAGAAAGAAACGAGCCAATGAGAATTTAAAATGATGAATTCGAGAAAAAGAAGGAAATACAGTAGACGAGAATATTGTCGTGGACATGTTATTAATAGTTAAAAATATTAATCTCTTTTGAATATTTAAACAAATTGGTAAGAAATAAAAGTAAAAATTCTTGTAGATAGATAAAATAAATGAGATATACGACACTTTTCGTCTCTTAAATTGTAGAAGACTTTATTAGTAATAAAATTATACAAATAATAACAATACACAAATATAATAAATATACGAATTCCACTTACAATTTAATGGGCGAGTATTTTAAAATAGAGTTTGTGCGTTTGGTTTTAAATTAAAAGTAGAAACTTCCCGCGAGAAAATCGCGCCATCATGACATTTTTTTTCTTTTATTTTCTTGGGCCCAACCCCGTTTATAAGCTCGAAAACATAATTTAAATGTTATTTCGTTTTGGTCGATTAATGGGATTAAATATTTGTTTTGGCTTATTCAAAACTATTTCGGTTCATATAAAACCAGTGTTAATTGTGATTCCGTTGCATTAATTCTATAGGCTAACTAATTATCCGTATGTAGTTAGGGCAAGTCCGGCAAATTAGGAGAGCATCAATGGATTTAGCAAGGACTCTATGGTGCTAGGGCTACTGCGATCCCTCGAGATTCGGGGATATATATAGGGGTGCAAGTAATTCCATCCACCAAACAGTCCACAGTCAGGGGCTAATTGCCGCCAGTTAAGTATCAATACCATAGATGTTCATTATAGAGGATTATCAGGGATTACGTTTCCGTTTCTGAATCGCTCTTGTATAAAGGAATTAACTTCTGAAATCTAGTTTTGGTTCAAAAGAAAAACACATTCACACTCTAACCGTGAATTAAAGTTTAATACATACAAATGCTCTCTTCAGTAATCTTCTGATTAGAGAAAATTTGAATAAATTAATAATAACTCTTCAACAAGTTACTACTCCAGCAAAGTCACACAAATTATCTAGCCAGGAAATTAGTTGTTTCAATAAATGATTTGTTTATTCTAGTCTTTAGACTCTTAAATTATAGAAGTCAAAAAGCATCGTATTCATGATTTTTATCCGTTATCTTGTTTGAGATTTAAAAAATGAAAATGAAAATATTTGAATCCGAAATAAGAATCGATTACATGACTATATATAAATGAAATAATAAATTGGAATAATCAAAACAAGAGCAATCGCGAAATTAGGAGACATATTAACTGACTGGCAGATACCGTTTTTTTGTAATAATAATAATACAATTTTATTCAGTAAACATAAATAACGTCCACTATCCTAAAGTGAACACGTCAAAGCAAAACAACATACAGATTGGTGGAGCGCACTAAGAACATAGGGCATACACGACAGTCATGCGTTTACACTATGCACCTTGATCATTTTTTTTTAATAAGTGCACTGTCAATTTATTTAGTTTTCAAATTTATTTTTGTTGCATTGTAAACTTGACTTTGTCAGTACCAAAAACTATTTTCAAATTTAGGAAAGATGAAAAAACATGCGGCTCTTTGTTCATGATCTGCTTTGAGTAATTCGTTTTCTATCTCACTGTAGTATATTACATACCGAGGTGGAAAGCGTTTCTTTACCGTCAAGAGACTAGAAAAGTAACTTTATCCCGTGACTAATGAAACTTTTCACCGAGGTTTGTGTACTATTTTATTCAAAACTGCATTATTAGTTTTCATGTTTAAAATTCAGGTAAATTGTATGGCTACAAAATTTTTAAATGATGCCATAAAATTTACCTGAATTTTAAAAGTAGCGGTCATTGTCATTTGACACTTTGACACAAACTTTTAAAAGGTCAGTTTAATTTGGAGTTTTCGTTCAGCCACCACAGCCGATCAAAGTCTGAAAAATCGATTTTCTTTTAAATTTTCTAACATGTTCATAGTTAGAACGCTATTTTCTTGCTATTGAAGATAGCTGGAATTTTTTACAGCCAATAAATTTCTCTCCTTTTTCTGAAAAAGAAGGTATACTTCAATGGTCTACGATAATTATTAAAAAAAATTGCATTTTTCGAGCAAAAGTAAGCCCTTGGAACTTTGTGTACATTTTCAATTTTTCGTCAAAAGTTAAAAATCACCAATTTCAACTGAATCCGACTAATTTGCATACAAGAAGCACGGATTTGAAAACCGCCTTCAATTTGGAGTTTTCGCTTTGCCGCTGCGGCCGATCAAAGTCTGAAAAATCGATTTTTTACTTTCTCCGTTACGGAGAAGTACGAGAAAGTATTGTGATCGTGATTTTTTTCAAAAAAAATTTTTACGGAAATATCCGTTTTGGGGTCCCTAGATACCATTTCAACAATTTCTGGGGAAAAAAAATTGTGTCTGTGTGTGTGTGTGTGTGTCTGCCTCTGTGCGCTTTAACTCAAAAACTAATAGAGCAAATTGATATGATTTTTTTTAAATTTCTAATCCGACTAACTGACGTACGAGAAGCTCAGATTTGCAAACCGCGTTCAATTTGGAGTTTTCGTTTAGCCGCTACGGCCGATCAAAGTCTGAAAAATCAATTATTTCAAATTTTCTACAGCTACTGTAACAACATATTACCCCACGATACTGTAAAAATTTGCAAACATCCCTTAACTACATTTTGAGAAAATTCCTCTAGAAGCAAATTTGTAATTATCAAAGTTGCACTTTTTCTCGAGCGCTTAAAAAAATATAAAAACAATTGCCAGACACTTGAAATTTTCTACAGCAACTGAAAAACATATTACTCCACGATACTGTAAAAAATTGCAAACATCCCTTAACTACATTTCGAGAAAATTCCTCGAGAAGAAAATTTGTAATTATCTTAAGTTACACTTTTTCTCGAGCGCTTAAAAAAATATAAAAACAATTGCCAGACACTTGAAATTTTCTACAGCTACTGAAATAGTATATTACGTAACAAGAGTTGTAAATAGCAAATTACGCGCAAGTGAAAAAATTGCGTACGAGCCGCGTAGCGGCGAGTAACGCAATTTCACGAGCGCGTAATTGCTTTACAACTCGCGTTATGTAGTATACTTTATCTACGACCACTCTCACCTTAATTTATATAAGAGAATGTGCGGAATAGCGAAGTGACAGCTTCGGGGTGCGTGATGTGACGTTTAACAATCGCGGACTACTATATTTAATAAAAACGAACAAACGCGCAACTCTCAACCAATCAAAAGTTCGTAAACGAAACTCACTAGTACCTTTAATTTACAAGCGGGCTCTAACATACGTGGGTGTTTTGGTGTATTTACGCAGTACGCGCATTGTACGATAATGGGCATTTACAGTAGTGGTCGTAGATAAAACATGTTACTCCACGATACTGTAAAAATTTGCAAACATCCCTTAACTAAATTTCGAGATAATTTCTCGAGAAGCAAATTTGTAATTATCAAAGTTCCACTTTTTCTCGAACGCTTAAAAAAATATAAAAATAATTGCCAGAGACTTGACATTTTCTACAGCTACTGAAACAACATATTACTCCACGATACTGTAAAAATCTGCAAACATCCCTTAACTACATTTCGAGAAAATTCCTCAAGAAGCAAATTTGTAATTATCAAAGTTGCACTTTTTCTCGAGCGCTTAAAAAAATATAAAAACAATTGCCAGACACTTGAAATTTTCTACAGCTACTGAAACAACATATTACTCCACGATACTGTAAAAATTTGCAAACATCCCTTAACTACATTTCGAGAAAATTCCTCAAGAAGCAAATTTGTAATTATCAAAGATGCACTTTTTCTCGAGCGCTTAAAAAATATAAAAACAATTGCCAGACACTTGAAATTTTCTACAGCAACTGAAAAACATATTACTCCACGATACTGTAAAAAATTGCAAACATCCCTTAACTACATTTCGAGAAAATTCCTTGAGAAGAAAATTTGTAATTATCTTAAGTTCCACTTTTTCTCGAGCGCTTAAAAAAATATAAAAACAATTGCCAGACACTTGAAATCTTTTACAGCTACTGAAACAACATATTACTCCACGATACTGTAAAAATTTGCAAACATCCCTTAACTAAATTTCGAGATAATTTCTCGAGAAGCAAATTTGTAATTATCAAAGTTCCACTTTTTCTCGAACGATTAAAAAAATATAAAAACAATTGCCAGACACTTGAAATTTTCTACAGCAACTGAAAAACATATTACTCCATGAAACTGTAAAAAATTGCAAACATCCCTTAACTTCATTTCGAGAAAATTCCTCGAGAAGAAAATTTGTAATTATCTTAAGTTACACTTTTTCTCGAGCGCTTAAAAAAATATAAAAACTATTGCCAGACACTTGAAATTTTCTACAGCTACTGAAACAACATATTACTCCACGATACTGTAAAAATCTGCAAACATCCCTTAACTACATTTCGAGTAAGTTCCTCGAAACCAAAACTTTTAATTATCTAAAGTTTCACTTTTTCTCGAGCGCTTAAAAAATATAAAAACAATTAAATTCAAAAAAACGAAATATAGCCTGAATATATAAATATTCAACCTGTTCGTAACTCTGCAAGCAAAATTAAGTCTTACTAAGACTATAAACAAATAACTTATTGAAACAACTACTTCCCTGGCTGATGCCACGCCGGATATTGAATGATACAAAAGAAATTTGATTGTTATTACTAGTACTACTAGTGAAATAACATTGGTTTAAGATCCCTTATTTCTACGCACAGGACTAACTTGAAAAATGAAACTAAATTGAATTTGAAAACTTTAAATTATAAAACTGAACCCAAAAGTATGTAAAAATTAAGTAAATAGCCATCTGCAGACGCGTTTCGAGATTTATCTCTCATTACTTAATTTTTACATACTTTTGGGTTCAGTTTTATAATTTAAAGTTTTCAAATTCAATTTAGTTTCATTTTTCAAGTTAGTCCTGTGGGTAGAAATAACGGATCTTAAACCAATGTTATTTCACTAGTAGTACTAGTAATAACATGCAAATTTCTTTTGTATCATTCAATATCCGGCGTGGCATCAGCCAGGGAAGTAGTTGTTTCAATAAGTTATTTGTTTATAGTCTTAGTAAGACTTAATTTTGCTTGCAGAGTTACGAACAGGTTGAATATTTATATATTCAGGCTATATTTCGTTTTTTTTGAATTTATTTAATACTTTCTGCAATAAGTAAGGTTGTTTCTATTTTATTTATAAAAACAATTGCCTGACACTTGAAATTTTCTACAGCTACTTAAACAACGTATTACTCCACGATACTGTAAAAATTTGCAAACATCCCTTAATCACATTTCGAGATAATACCTCGAGAACAAAATTTGTAATTATCTAAAGCTGCGCTTTTTCTCGAGCGCTTAAAAAAATATAAAAACAATTGCCAGACACTTGAAATTTTCTACAGCTAATTAAACAATGTATTACTCTACGATACTGTAAAAATCTGCAAAAAAAAACGAATATTTTGTTTCTTATCTTCACGGGCCACCTTGTGCAGATTAAAAACCGATCGATTTTTAACAAGGGGGTCAAGGTAAGATTTAGAAAGTTAGAAGCGCTGCTAATTATAAACTTCTACAATAAATTTTGAGTCTATTTTGAAAGTTACCTAGTTGTGGCAACTGTTTTTATATTTTTTTGCCCATGAAAAAAAAAATAACTTCAAATTATAATTCGCTCGGGATTCGGGAAATTATCTTAAATTCTTGTAAAAGGAAATTTTTCAATTTTATCAGAACTATACTGTATAATCAATTTTGAGTTTATTTTGAAAGTTAACTAGTTGTGGCAACTGTTTTCGTATTTTTTGCCCATGAAAAAAAAATCACTTCAAATTATAATTTGCTCGGGATTCGGGTGATTATCTTCAATTCTAGTAAAGGGAAATTTTTAAATTTTATCAGAACTATACCGTATAATCAATTTTGAGTGTATTTTGAAAGTTACCTAGTTGTGGCAACTGTTTTTATATTTTTTTGCCCATGAAAATAAAAATAACTTGAAATTATAATTTGTTCGGGATTCGGGTGATTATTGCTAATTCTAGTAAAAGGAAATTTTTAAATTTTATCAGAACTATAAAGTATAATCAATTTTGAGTGTTTTTTAAAAGTTATCTAACTGGGCAATGGTTTTTATATTTTTTTTTCCGCGAATCAAAATTGAAATTTTAAATTATTATAAGCTCGGTTTTCCAGTGATCAGTTCTAAATCTGGAGAAGGGATTTTTTAAGATTTTTATAGAATTATAATGTATAATGAATTTTTAGAATATTTTAAAAATTACCTAGTTTTGGCAATTGTTTTTAATTTTTTTTAGTTCAATGAAAATAATATTTAAAGTATTTATAGAATTGTCACTATTATCCAAATCTATTTCCATACTTAAAAAATATATTTGACAAAAGATTCGCACAGAGCCACCACTACTTTTCCTCGTTTCAAATTTGAATGTAATGGCATTGAACGTGTATAATTGTAGGCAACCATTAAACATTTTTAATTGATATTTAATTTCTCGCGTTCGGAGAAAAAAATCAATGTTCATGTTGGCTCTAAACTTATTAATAATTTAATAGTTCTGTGGCTGACAATTGTTGATAAATTCATTATATTTAAAAGTGTTATCGTCCAATAATTTATTTCTACATAATAATTTGTGTAATTTTGATTATATTTGTATATAAACGAATCAAGTAACCGTTAGGATAGAAAAACAATTAGGCCGACATCTATCGCCGTTATATGTAAATAATTTCAGAACGTTGTAAATTTTCGCCGATAGATGTCGCCCTAGTCTTTTCTCTATCCTAAGGTAACTTGAGCGGTATATAAGGGCAATCAAAACGTTATTTGATATTGTATTAAATATGTTATTGACCCGTTTATACTTACATTATATTTTATATATATATATGGTATATTAATACATCGTTCATCCTATAGAATGTACTTATCATTTGCACTGGAAATAAACTATACCACTACTATTATTGATTGATGTTAAAAAAAATATTAGGAAATATTCATGTCCAATCAATGAAAATTGATTAAAAAAAAATTGTAAAAGATGAAAATGACAAATTACACTTCAAAAATTCGGTGTATAAAAAAAACACATTGGTTCTGGTTTAAATTGTTTTTGTTGATTATTGAATGCTCTTTTGGTGATATTTTTTATGTTACCCTCATAAAAGGAATGTATTCTACATTGGGTTTGCTGGAATTAATTATTCGGTCTTGCGTTTCGCGAAAATTATTCAACGATGTTGAATAGTTAGAAGTTGAAAAAATAAATTGTAAAAGATGAAAATTACACTTCGAATTCTAATCTCGAAAAAAAAACGTTCCCAAACACGAAATTTTACGAAAAGCTTTTCATTTCTTCGGATTGTTAAATAATACCCATGTTCAAAGTTTCCTGGCGATTCCTGTATTAGTTTTGTTTGAGATATAGCGCGACTTTTTTTTTGTTTTCAAATCGTATTCAGTAATTTTTATTTGTTATTATTGTTTATGATGTAACGGATCGGAAATTGTAATTTTTTCTAAGGGCAGCTCGAGGTGATCTTTTGCCGGCGCGGAAGCACGGCGCTGTAACTCTTACGAGGGTGAAGTATCAACTCTTGGTAATCGTAATTCTAGCTCGAAACGGTAGTTGTTGCCTGTAAGGAGTTAGGTATATATAGTGTTTCCGGATGTTTGACATGATCAGGGGAATCTTCGCCTGAATGTCGGGGAAGAATTTCTCGAGTTCGCCTTGAATTTCAAAACACCTTTGCAGCAATTTCCGATGCGAGCGCATGCATAACCGTAATAAGAAAGGTGTTGAGTGTTTAGATGTTGAAATTTATGTTGCGCAATATCCTGAACTTCCTCACGAGACCTGTTTGAACATGTTTCGCTCTCATCAAAACCGCATCCTTTTCGGCCATTCGCGCTTTGCAGATGAAGCACCGCCGAAGCGACTTATGGTGTGTTTTGGTGAGTGTGATTTGATGACTATTAGAATTTGAAGTGTAATTTGTCGTTTTCTTATTTTATAATTTTGACGTTTTAAACGTTAGTTTCATTCGGTGTATAAAAAAAAAACACATTCGTTCTGGTTTAAATTGTTTTTGTTGATTATTGAATGCTCTTTGTGGTGTTATTTATTATTTTGCCCTCACAAAAAGAATGTATTCTTCATCGGTTTTGCTGGAATGAATTATTCGGTCTTGCGTTTCGCGAAAATTATTCAACAATGGTCAATGTTTAGGTTTTGGTTTTATTTTTGCTTCAATAATTAAATGTTGTGCAGTAATTTAAACTTGATATTATTACTTGTGAGGTGACGGATCGGATCGTAATGTTGGTAATTACAGAGGTGTTTTATGAACGGCAACTATTTTACCTGCACGAAACAGTCACTGTAACTCTTACGAGGGTTAAGTATCGACTCTTGGTGATCGTAATCCTAGATTGAAAAGATAGTTATCACCTGCAAGGAGTTAGGTATATCCAGTGTTTCATGAATGCTCGTATTAAAAAGAACGCCTGAATTTAACACCTCTGCAGTAATTAATTTTAAGTTTCCGGCGTCTACGCATAAAGTCTTTTGGGTATCTCCATATAAATTCTCGTATCGTAACCAGTCCATCGAGGAGAGTTTTTAGTTGGTACACTCCGCGCCCTTCAGGGGGAGGAGTCCAACACCACCCCACTACAGGGGAGTCTATAAAAGAGTTTCTCTCGCATAAAAAAAAAACAAAAAACAAAAAAATCCGTATTCAGCATCCATCAATCGAGCAATCTTTGGCGTTTAAATTTGCGTCGAAATCAAATGAGAACGAAAATTTTCAAAAGATTATCAAAAATCGAAATAATTTCAGAGGGAAACTGAATTTAATTTTTGTATAATTTTACAACTCGCGATTCATATTTATTTTAATTTTATTTTTCGCGTTTACAAACAAACATTTTCACAAAAATTAACAACTCGCGTAAAACTCGAAAGATTTTCAAAAACCAAAACCATTTCAGAATATGCTTCAAGAGCTCAAGATTACTTTTTATAAGATGTTTTAATTACATTTTTTTTTTCAAGATTTTTTGAAAGATATTTCAAGACTTTATTTTCAAAACTATATTTCGTGATCTTTTTCAAAACTTTTTTCATGTTCTCTTTCAGGACAAATTTCAACTGTTTCAAAACTTCTTCCACATTTTTTTCAGGGCTGATTTTAGAACAATTTTTTTCAGATTATTTTCCAGTAGTTATTCAGGTATTTTTTTAAAGAATTTTTTCAAACTCTTGAAACCCAGTTTTTGAATTTGAAATATAATTTTTTCATCTTTCATAATTTTGACGTTTAAAACGTTAGTTTCATCCGAGTTTACACAACGCTCGATGTACATTTAAAATATGATTTCAATGGAAAATAAACCATGAAAACGTAAATATAAATGGCTATGATACCATCAAGTCGGAGAAAGTAACATGATGGCCACATCACCATTTTTTCGTGATTTCGTCAAAAATTATAAATCTCTAATCCGACTAATTGACGTACGAGGAGCTCAGATTTGCAAACCGCGTTCAATTTGGAGTTTTCGTTTAGCCGCTACGGCCGTTCTTCGGATTGTCAAATAAGACTTGAGATACCAGAAATCATTAAAACCGCGTCTATGGACCTTAAAACGGTTAGTTCCTCACAGACTATTTTTTTTTTATTAATGTTAATTATTTCAAAGAAACCATTTTGAACAAATTAATATTAGTTTATTTCCATCGACTTGAAATTTCACAAAACTATTAAAAAAACATTCCCCATCCTAAAATTTCGAGATAATCTCATTCTAACGGAGATTGAAATAGTGGAACATACAAAAATATCCGATTTTTCAAAAAATAGTATATTACGTAACAAGAATTGTAAATAGCAAATTACGCGCAAGTGAAAAAATTGCGTACGAGCCGCGTAGCGGCGAGTAACGCAATTTCACGAGCGCGTAATTGCTTTACAACTCGCGTTATGTAGTATACTTTATCTACGACCACTCTCACCTTAATTTATATTTGATTCTCCAGTCCATAAATGTTCCTTAAACATTTTTGTATCGCGAGGCGTAGCAGGGAGAAACTTGTTGGCCGCTTATTTAATCATTTTCGTTGTTGCTGTTACTGGACATTATTTATCTTGCAAGAATTGAAAAGAGTTTCATTAACAATGGTTACATACCTCATTATTTGGTACTTACTTCTGGATATCATTGCATTTGAATGAGAATGTGCGGAATAGCGAAGTGACAGCTTCGGGGTGCGTGATGTGACGTTTAACAATCGCGGACTACTATATTTAATAAAAACGAACAAACGCGCAACTCTCAACCAATCAAAAGTTCGTAAACGAAACTCACTAGTATGTTATGGCAAACACACACGTACCTTTAATTTACAAGCGGGCTCTAACATACGTGGGTGTTTTGGTGTATTTACGCAGTACGCGCATTGTACGATAATGGGCATTTACAGTAGTGGTCGTAGATAAAATATAAAAACAGTTGCCATCGACTTGAAATTTTGCATATTTATTAAAAACACTTCCGGGATTACAATTCCATTAAAATCTGCAAACACCCCATCCCTAAATTTTGTATTTTGATAAATAAAAATCGATCTGCCCGAGGAATATTTTAAGTAAGCAATTGTTAATTGTTTAATGAATTTATACAATATCTTAATTAATAGAATTCTTTGCATATGTTATTGTAAGGCATAAGACTATATTGACTATAACATTTTGTACATTATGAAAAATATTTTCAAGCAAAAGATGTTAATTTGTTTGTTGTCTTCAATATTTGTTTAAATGTTTTTGTGATATTTTTCATATTCAAAGAAAAATTGGAAAAAAACAAAAAAAATAGTTGAGGTAAATACCCACTTCCGGTGTACAAAATTTTACCAAAAGCTTTTCAGTTCTTCGGATTATCAAATAAGACTTATGTTCAAACTTTCATATCAATTGCTCTATTGGTTTTTGAGATACAGCGCGGACAGACAGACACACACACTCATTTTTTTTTCCAGAAATTGTTGAAATGCCATCTCCCCAAAAAGGATATATCCGTAAAAAAAAATTGAAAAATTTTTTACGATCACCATACTTTCTCGTACTTCGTAACGGAGAAAGTAAAAAAGATGATATAATAATATAATAGTTATTTATAATATCAATTAATCAATTAATTATACATTTAGCCAAAGCAAGATGCACTTGCAATGGATGTGAATGTCAAAATATAAATATAATCTATGTAGGTCTAAATTTGATAAAATTAATAACATTTTAATAATTTGTAAATTATTATTTTTATACCAAGCTTTTTGTTCCCGTCACCAGAAACTAGTTATTAGTTATGTATGTCAACATGCGAATCAAAGTAAAGTGGCCTCAAGGTCATTCTTCTCGTGCATATATTACAATTAAAATGCAATAATGATAGAGTCAGCAGGGGGGGTTAATTGAATAGGGAGAATTGGAAACGCTACATCCACGCCATCTCACAGTCATCTGGCCCAACTTACGCAATGCAACGCTGCCAAATCTATGTACAAATCTTTGTAAGCAAGCAATGTGGTCATATTTTTGTTAGCTAAATTTATTTTAGGTATTTAAGAACATCCAAATATCTGGTAATATTCAAAGTCCACTAGTGTTAATTGTTTGTTTAAGTCTATGTGATAAATTTTAAAGCAAAATAGACTTGTCAATAATTTCACAAATGAGATATGACAACATCTATTTCCCATCAAATTGTCGGCGTACATAACCTCATTAACGTCACGAGTTGAATTGTTATTCGGCCAGGTATTTATAATTCAAATTTAAGTTAATATTCTTAAACCTAAAAGAGTGATGGGTAAATTAAGTACTCTTTAGGCACTTTATTGCAGTAACGTTTATACCCGCGATTCAAATATTAAAAATAAAGCTTTACATTTCCGAAGTCTTCTAAGAGATGAATGGGTTAATTCCAATGAATGTATTACTCTAAAAAAAATCCACTTTCAAAAGTTATGCACATTTTTTTTGTTATGTGGGAAGCTTTCACTTCGTTATACATGCTTTTTATATAGAATAAAACACTTTTTTACTTTGTTTGTATAACACTTATTTGTTTATGCACATTTGTGAGGACCACTTTTTAAGTATTTCGACAATTTTTAATATACCTTCTTGTAGTACTTCTTCCAGTACAATTCCTGCAAAATCTTTTTTAAAACGGCCCCTTCAAGAATGTAGCTCACTTCATGATTTAACATCTGCCCCAAAAAGAATTCGTTTGGAAAAAATTTCATTTAGAGCTTCACTTTTTGCGTTTGATTAAGACTAAGCTCTTTATAAAGCAAGTGTTTGCGATTTCCGCTTTTATTTGGATGCGTCGCACTGATGAGAACCAAAAAGTTCGAAACACTTGCAAAAATGAATTGTAAAGTTGCAATTTTAAATTTTTCACTGGCTCGATGTGTTTGGGCAGATGACTCGCAGACAGCGCTGATGGCGTTTCCAAAAGTTAACATTAAACTGTCCCTCTTTATCCTTAATGCTCTGTGAGTAACAGCGACGAGTGATTTTGACGACTGAACGCGTTTACTGGGTCGCTATAAATATCAAATTAAATAAGACTTATTAAGTGGATGGGCTTAATAATAAAATGTTCATGTAATTTTATAGGATTAAGCATTAATCTGTATCGAACTATTCAATGCTGAATTCCTCCGTGAAAACAAAATTCTAATCAGGGTGAGCGAGAGATATTCAGTTTTTTAGCGTGGCTATACACAGTCCAGTGCATTAAGCGGTTAAAGAAAATGTAGGTTAACAAGGTCAAAAAAGTTTTAAATCCGTCAAAGTACGAGAAAGTTATAACCTCCGCCTGTAGTGAAGTTTGATAGAATTCTATTCTGCCAAATACGGAAGTCCACGACAGGACACATTTGCCCCTTAATGCAGTGAATGTGTTAATATGAAATACGCTCTTAGGAAGAGACCTGCCGATAATAAGAAATAAACATTTAAAACCGGTGGAGCACATCGAGTGAAAGGGATTTCATGCTATTGATACCAAATTCGAGATGTCAAATAAGTTCCACAGCAATTCTTTTAAGAACGTTATAAATGTGGGCACATGATAAGGTTTACCAGAGGCCGTGACTTCCGGCCACTAAACCGGGGAGACTAAACCCGTACTCTCGGCTCAGACATACATTCTACGTTTTTGCAGCTGGTTTTAGTTAGTCGTTATTAAAGCGCTGACAGTTTAACTTAACTAACCGTAACCTAAGCATAAGCACCCACCATTTGCAACCATTAAATTGCAAGTAATAGCGAGCCTGTGAAACTACTTCTCATACATTCGTGACGGCTTCACCATTACTTCGGCTCCTGCGGATAAAACTACTAACGGGTCCAGGGGGGGACCTTAGCTTAACCCTAACCTAAGTATAAGCACCAATAGTTGCAAATTATTTAAATAAAATTGACTGAAAATACCCTGATTAAAATAAGGAGATGTGACAACATACCATACTGTCCGCATGATTTTCGTGCATGCGTATTGTTTAGTATCAATTACTGGAAAATTACTAAATATTCTATGTAACTGTATTATTTTAAGTAACATCACTTCTTATTCGTACACAGATGTACATTTCTTGTTTCAATAGTATTTAACCTCAAAAGATGATGATTACTTGTATAGTTCAAATTTGTGTAAACATGTCGACACTGGATATCTTGTTTTATAGCTCTGCTGCGTAGTTGGCCTAATTTCTAGTAGAGCTGATACCTCTGATATATTCAGACTATAAATGCGATACATTTCATTCATTCTGATCGCGTTGCATTTAAAAATAACTCTGTCTTTTCAATGGGGCAGAGAGACAAGGATATTATTTAGCAGTACCACATTTATTTGTGCTTCTGTAACTTTCGCAACTATTCTAGTTAGAGTATGGAATTATCACCCACAAACACATCACCACTTTTAGGTTAGATTTTGATTCTTACTTACTTTTTAACTTGTTACAATGTACGACCTTACGATTTTAGAGCCCGATTTATTAGTGGTGCAGCAGTTTAAGAACGACTTATTTTTTAAATTGATTTTATCTAATTAAGTATCAGTGGAGAAACTGATGGCCTGTTTGACAGATGTTTTACGAATTAAAGATATACAACATTGAAATAGATACTACCGTGGACAAAAAAAATGACACCCCTAATTTTATTAATGTAAATATGACTTTTCATTTGACAAAACGGCAAATATCAATCTTGTCAGATATGTGTTAATTATATGGATATATGAACATAAATTGAATATGCCACACTTAGGTAACACACAGAAAGCACAAATTGCTATGCAGGTCAAATGTGATAAATATATCAATGATGTAACAGCTGAATTTAATGTAAGTAGACGTACAGTCCAAAGAATGTGGAGGATTGAAAGACGATTGAAGCGAAAGGTTCGGGCCACCCAAAAGTTTCAAATAATGAAGAAGATGATGCTGGAAGTTCCCAAACAGCTCTCAGACGCATAAAGTTAAGTGCGTTATCTTGTCATGCCGCAGCCAGAAAACATCTATTAACTTAAATTCATAAGGACAGCAGTATTGGTTTGCACTGGAATATCTTCCGAGGCAAGAAGACTTTTGGAGTAATGTTATATTTTCAGATGAAAAAACGTTTCAATCATCCTATAGAAGAACAAAAGTATACCGGCCACGAAATGCACGATTCGAAAAATCCTATCTCCACAAACTTCAAGGAAGTTTTCTGTGAAATACATGGGGATGGATTTCTTCGGCAAGGTTTGGTATACTTGATATTATACTGGAAGACGTTATGATGCCTTTAGTATCTATTCTATTTCCAGAACACAGCTTTGTGTTTCAACAGGATAAGTGACCTGCGCATACTTCTGCAATTGTTCGAGAAGAACCATATTAATGTATTACCCTGGCCAGCAGTACGTCCAGATTTAAACCCAATGGAACATGTGTGTGGGTTTATTACACAACGTATGTACAACGCAATTTCAGAACCAGAAATGCGGATGAACTGTTGCATGTTGGGAGGCAATACCTTTTTAGATTTACTGTATTGCTAATTATAACTGTCACTGTGAAATATTAAGGTTACATAAGTCAAATTCACAACACTAAAAAATAAGAAATAATAGACACATGACAAATTAGGGGTGTCATTTTTTTTGTCCACGGTAGTATACATATGTACCAATGTTTCCAAATCGAACAATTTTACTTTTATCGTTACATTTCGTGATTGTGAATAAAATAGTATACATCCCTTGCTGGAACACGATTGATTCCAACCGAGGGCATAGATTGCAAACCGAGGTGCGAAGCGCCATGCCCTCAGCTGTAATGATGTATTTCCTGACTCGGTATGTAATATACTATATCTTTATATAAATGTTGTACATAACAAAAAATTGCACATATTTTGTTAATAAACATATTTTATAATTTGCTTGATTTAAAAAGAAAGAATTTAAAAATCATTTGTGGCATGTTTGGTTTATAATTATGAAATAACGTCACTTACATCAGCTTGTTGAGTTTCAGTTTTTGAGAAAAGAAAATCGTTAACACACACGACTGCCATGGGGGTCACCGGTGACCGGCGGAGACAAGATTACTACTATGGAAACACATAAAATGAGTATATTTCAATGCCTTTAAATTTTTTCCATTCTTTTTCATCACATTTTGAACAATGATAGCGGAAACATCTACACCGTGATTTTTTAGTTCATCCACAATCTTTGGATCACTCCTTTTTGGATCCGGCTTTATTTGACGAATAATAAAACATTTGTTGGTTTCGATGAAGGCTTGTGGTCACTCTTTCCTTGGTTTATTTTAAACTGTTTTTCTTATACAAAAACGGTTTATTTTTTATTGGACTGTTGATCGAGGTCTACCAATGAACTAAGCAATTTCCCGGAGAGATTTATACTGATTACGTAATTTAAAATTAATTTTTCGCTTTTCTTCGCTCGACTTCTTTCTTTCGAGACCCATTTTGTTTAAATAACGCAATAAGACTGATTGTATTGAATGTATTTCAAGGACTACAGTGAGAAGGGGAACACATATTCCAATTATAAAGAAAAGAGCTCCACGTAAACACTTGTGTTAGCGGTTTTGGAAGCTTAATTTCTCAAGTGTATGAATATTTTCTGCGCGGTGAATTAATATAAGTTTTTATTATTGTTGAATATAAAGACGATGTATTCAACGTTTTATATTCTTTTTGTTATAATATTGATGAGAAATATATTATGTATTACATTCACTATTAACAGATGGTTAATTGAAGTTCATTTTCTAAAAATAAGAACTTTTCCTTGTACGAATACTTTTTACACTCACTGTATTTTATTTTGTTATTTAAATTAATTACTTTCTACGATTTTAACACCAAGTCTAAAAGTCTGTGTGTGATGTTCAGGTTTCCATGTACAATGCTCCGGTGAAATGTAATTGCGACACATGAGAAATAAATATTAAAACACTAACCTGTTCAATCCTGATTCAATGTTGTGGTTTTCATAACAGGCCACCAAACTCAACGCCGATGTTTTATTTGTTATAAACACATTTCCACTATGAAGATGATGGTTGCGACCGTTACTATGTGGTAGTCCATTGTCAGGTAACTTTGAATTAAACAACTTTCGACACTCCCACAACAGTCCCACTATTTGCGCGCACAATTTTCACACCGAAATAATTGTTAAAATATTGAAGATAAATGAAATGAGGGAGCAAAACAATACTATGCGCGGATGAATTGGGCGAGATGGCGATGACTTTAAAATAACTGCAAGCTCACAGCCCACGTGACGCCCTGCGTGTGCATGCACAGGTGGTGTAAACAACACCACGTGATGTCATCATGGCAACGCTGCGAATGCATTGACCTTTGAATCCGATGCGGAGAGAGTTCTCCTAGAGTCAAGCAATGTGCTCGTACGTTGTTTTCCGGTGCAAATATTATACAATTTCTACCAGTTTTTTTAGTATTGTTTTAATCGAATCGGTGTGGAAATATAGTGAGGAGGCCAATTAAACAATCAGTGCAAACAATTGTTTTTCGGGAGTGTTGTTTTGAATGTGAAAACGCAAACATGGAGAATGGAAAAGGTTGGTGTTTTATATTTTTAAAATTATCTCACCATTCAACAATAACAGGTTACACATTTAAGTGGAATTTATTTTATGCATGTGCACTTTACTCTTAATAATAATAATGTTTAGGCGTTGAAATTAACATAGCAAATATAACACGTACAGTTCAAATTGAAATATTTTACTTATCATTGTTTGTAATATAAGAAATTAATTTTCACGATCACAATACTCTCTCGTCCTTCGTAAGGGAGAAAGTAAAACGACCCTGTATGTAAACCTATAGGTAACGCACGAATAAACCGTTATCTATACAGGGTGTCCCACCGAGATGGTACATTAAAAGTATATGGACTTGTAATTAATGTATTGTAATGATATTTTCAGCGTTTACGTAATTGAGGGTGCCCTTTTTAATGAAAATATTTTCAAGATTATTCGACTTCCGGTTATACCGAAAATCAACACCAACCTCCTTATTTTAAATGGAATGCTATATTTTTTATTGCAAATTTGGATTATACATGAAATTATAAAAAAAAAATAATCATGTAACACAACCTCAAAATTTAAGCGTTTTAAAAATATTTGACATTTGAAAAAAATTTGTGCTTTTTCATAATTCACAATATCTCCGAACAATACAAAATTGAAGGGATGTAATGTTGGCCATAAAAAGCCAATACCCGAAGGTACTCAGTGGTGATTTATTTTTGGAAAAATAAAATTAAGACACATTTAGTCAACTTTAAAGCATTAAATCTTGACTAAATGTGGTATGAAATTTTGAACACTCTTAATTTTATCACCACTGAGTACCTCCAGGTATTGGCTTTTTATGGCCAACATTACATCCCTTCAATTTTGTATTGTTCGGAGATATGTATTTTTAAAGTGAATTATCAAAAAGCACATTTTTTTTTAAATGTCAAATATTTCGAAAACGCTTAAATTTTGAGGTTATGTTACTTAATGCTTTTTTTCACCGAATTTTATGTGTAATCCAAGTTTGCAATAAAAAAATATAGCATTCCATTTAAAATAAGGAAGTTGGTGTTGACTTCCGGTATAACCGGAAGTCAAGTAATCTTGAAAATATTTTCATTGAAAAGGGCACCCTCGTGAACTCTGAAAATCTCATTACAATACATTAATTACAAGTCCATATACTTTTAAAGTACCATCTCGGTGGGACACCCTGTATAACTAACTATGCTTATTTTCTTCACCGACTCAATCATTGTTTTATATTCTATTGCAAAAAATTTGTATACAGGGTGTTTCAGAGCTCTGGGAACGGTCAATCACGTGCTTATTTTTCAAAATTTCGAAAAATATTTTAAACCATAGTTATGTATAATAGTGAGCTTCACGCCCTAAAAATATTAAAATTTATACAGGGTGTCTCATAACAAAGTTACAGACCAAACTTATGTTTTTTTTTTTAAATGGAACACCCTGTATTTTTTGTCATTTTTGAATTATGTGGAGCAAATAAAGGTGAGTTACTTCAAAACTCCCTATACCTATTGTTTGCCGTTTTCGAAATATTTAAAGATTTGTTGAAATGCATGGTCTGGGTGAAATTTTATTTCTGCCCTAGTGATTGACGTTGAACGATTAAAATCATTTCTATTATTTGGTTGAAGGTTCGAACTATAGGGCAAACCATGATTTCATAAAAAAAAATATACAGGGTGATAAAAAAATGCGGTAGAAAAACCCTACTTATAAAGTTGAATAACTTCGTTTTTTCAAATGGCACACCCTGTATTTAGTAACGTATTCTTAAGTAGAATCCAATTATCTTTCAGATTGTGTAAGGCTTCCCTGTTCCTAATCTCAATAGTTTTCTTGTATTCGGCGATTATCATATTAGGAATAATTATTATAATCTGAAAGATAATTGGATTATACGTTACTAAATACAGGGTTTCGTATAAAAACGTAATATATTTTTGAGTAGAAACCAAATCTGTAATAAAAAATAGGGGTACCTATTTAAAATTCTAAAGTTAACCTTCACCCCGCCACAGGGAGGAGAGGTGGTGGTTTAAAATTCACACCATATGATAAAATTTAGACGTATTTTTTGTATGTCAATCTGATTTGTATTTTGCGAGATATTTGGGGTGTACAGGTGGTCTGAAACACACGGTATATATTTTATGAAATATTTGGGGAAAATTACTCCTAATAACACTGCTAACACGACTCTCCCGTTTAAAAGCATTGGAAAAATTTACCAGTTATATTATTTGTTTGGAATATGGAATATCGGTAATTTTTAACAATAAAAATTGATAAGTGAAAAATTCTTAAGGGGGTAATTACCTGATTAAACCCCCACCCCCGCTGAAATCGCCACTGGTTCGTCTTAAGTCTCTTAAGCGTCGTTCAGAGCGGCAGATACACGCGATGGTCGTAGGATTGAGTTACGTGTCCAATTTGACATCCCATTGTATCTAAAACTTTCAAAATGCCATCAAATCCTTCATTGAAGATAATCAGGGCAAGAAAAGTTGCTGTTCCAATGATCTTTGTGCCAGAATGCAGGTGTTTCGGAGCGAAAGTCTTGATCAACGAATTGAATGATTCATTGTTATTTTGTGTTTGTGTTCCTAAACATTCTGATGCTGAGGATTAGAGTCCGCAGAACGTTTGTGGTAGAAAGTTGTCCAAATTTCTTCATTAATTTTCTTCATTAAGTTTCTGTGAAACTGCTGAAAAAAATGAAACGCTTGAAATTCGTGAAATTTCGACCATTTTCAAACCGCCATAACTCGGCGTATTTTCAAACGATTTTGATGAATCTTTGAGGGCGAAAAACTTTGAAGTGTCTTGTTTAAAGTCATGCATGCGAACTTAAGCGTAACCCCTTTCGCCCCCCTCTAGCACCCCTGTGAATTTTTTTTTTTTTTTTCTGGAAACCGTGTCCAACTTTGACGATGTCCATGGAGTTGGAAAAATTTTGTCAACTCGGTCCACCATAAAGGCATTCAAATTTGATCAATTCCCTATGCAGGACTCGAAGAACGAAGTTCCCACGACAATTTGGCACCACGAAGTTATTAGTGTTTGAAAAAAAGTGCATTTTGAGGTTTTTCGCACATAACTCAGCGAGTTTTCAACCAATTTGATGATTCTTTCTAGGAAAAACCTCATTTTGGCCCTACTTTAAGGGGGTAAACTCAGATTGGAATGATCCCTTTTCGAATCCTTCAACTTCAAACAAAAAGAAATACGTTTTTGGGCAAAAAAAAACGTCCAACTTTGGCAACGTGTACCGAGTTGGAAAAAATGTGTCGACTCGATCCACCAAACGGGCATTGAAATGTGTTTAATTACCTGTGCAGGACTCAGAAACGAAGTTTCTACGGCAATTTTTCACAAAGTTATGGGTGTTTAAAAAAAAACTGCATTTTGTGGTCTTTTTATTTTTTCGTTTGGAGGGGCGTAGGGCCCTTTCGTTGAGTGGGAAATAAACCCTTTCAAAGAGGACACATTTTGCTTTTGGTTTCTCAAAAGATAGTCGAAATCGGTTGGATAGAAGCCGAGTTGTGGTTATTTTAAAATTACCTAAATTTTTACAAATCTCAAGAGTTTTATTTTTTTCCGTGTAATTTTTTGTTTTTATTGGACGAATGGAAAAATAGTCGAATGATGGTGAGTTAAGCCCACATTTTTTTCCGACCCTAAAAGATCGTTGAAGTGAGCGTTTTTTGACATAAAATATAGATTTTTGTTAATGGAGTTCTAAGCTACAAAATGAGATTTTCATGCTTTCGCGCAAACAATGAATTTTCGTACATACCTTAGAGAACATGCAAAGAAAATTTCATTCGTGAAAATGAAAACAATTTCGTCGAAAAACTTCGGACTTATAAGTCAAAAAACCACAAAATTCGCTTTTTTCAAATAACCATAACTTTGTGCCAAATCGTCGTAGGAACTTCGTTATTTAAGTCCTCCGCAGGTAATTGAACACATTTCAATTCCCTTTTGGTGGATCGAGTCGACACATCTTTTCCAACTCGGTACACGTTGCCAAAGTGGCCATTTTTTTGCCCAAAAACGTGTTTTTTTTGTTCAGGGGTAGAAGGGTTCGAAAAGGGATCATTCCAATTTGAGTTTACTCCCTTAAAGTAGAGCCAAAATGGGAGTTTTTCCCGAAAGAATAATCAAATTTGATTAAAAAATCATTGAGTTATGTGCGAAAAACCTCAAAATGCACTTTTTTTAAAACACCCATAACTTGGTGCCAAATCGTCATAGGAACTTCGTTCTTTGAGTCCTGCATAGAGAATTGAGTCGACAAAATGTTTCCAACTCCATAGACATCGTCAAAGTTGGACATGGTTTCCAGAAAAAACTCTTTTTTTCAAAGGGGCGCTAGAGGGGGGCGGAAGGTGTTACGCTTAAGTTCGTATGAATGACTTTAAAGAAGACACTTTAAAGTTATTCGCCCTCAAAGATTCATCAAAATCGATTGAAAATACGCCTAGTTATGGCGGTTTGAAAATGATCGAAATTTCACGAATTTCAAGTGTTTCATTTTTTCCAATTTTTTATTAATTTTCTGATCATTCCGGAGTCGCATTCCCTGTCTCTGCTCGACATGTCCTACATATTCTTCTTTCACTACTAAATATTTTTTTCTGTCTGGTTCTTTTTTCAAAATCCCACTAAATGTTTTGCTATCGGCTGTTCAACGCTGTAATTTCCGAATGACTTCAAATATCGGAAAATCTCTGTACCCACATATTCTATATTATATTTTGATGCAATTTATGACAAAAATCTCGATTTTTTGAACCCGTCCACCGGATGACTTCCTTGAATTGTGTACCAACGGAGAATTAGGACACTGACTAGAAATTTTTTCTTGAACGCCATTATAAATGTCACACATATTCTGTGCCCCAAAGTAGTCCTGACCACAGAGTTTATCTAATGATAAGCCAAGTTCTGCAAGAGATTCAGTAATAGTATAAATTACGCAAGATTCGATTGTAATAATAATTTAATAGTTGAAAGGAAAACACCTGGATTTGTTGTGTTAAGCTTCGCGCACACTTATCGCAATCGGACGGACGGCACGCAACGGATAAAATTGCTTAACACAGTTGTAAACGAGCCAACGCACATTTATTGGTACGGCATGGAACGGATAAATGTGCGTTGACTCGTTCACTACTGTGTTAAGCAATTTTTGCCGATGCGTGCCGTCCGTCCGATTCCGACAGGTGTGCGGGTAGCTTTAATGTTCTCATAATGACCGCGAAATGGAAGATTTGGAGACGCTAAAGTAAGGCTAACCTTACTAACACGTTCTAAAATTTGATACCAAAATGAAACTTCTTTCCGAATTATTGCTCCGGATTCATTTTCTATTGGTCCATTTATCATGAATAATGCAAGATTTTATATCTATTATAAATATTAATATTCACTTTTATTTTTTATTTTTGTTATGCATTTAGCCCTACGGGCCCATAAAGCCCTCGGGCCCGGGTTCCGTGGAACCCACGCAACCCCTCTGAATACGCCACTGGTTGGGCATGAGCTTCACATTTAATAAAATCGAGTGGATAAGTTAAGTACACTAGTCACCTGATGATATTTAATAAAGCTGAAACGAATTTTAATATGAAAAGACGTTTTCAAAAAACAGTACTACTTATACTGAATAACCAATTACTACAAATAGTACCCTATTATCTACTATTTATCCAGATTTCCTCGTTGATACAAACGTTCGGAAATCGATAAGTCCGCACTAAACGCTTTCCACAACTAATCCAATTCTAAATTAGAGTCGGAACATTATATAACTACCCATATCCAGGGATATATTAAGAGAATTACCGCAGCGGAAATTCATTCGCCACCGCCGCAAGAAAACCCCCGATTGGAAAACGTGAGCCTTTGAATTCTTCCCACTTTACGGCCTTTACGCCATTACGTGGTTATCGGCGTGGAGGGCGTAATAAATGTAAATTAATACTGGCAAAACACGTCCTCCTGCATATAAGGGGAAACGCGTTAAAAGCAAAGATGCAAAGATGCCTGTCCTCTCATGTGAGTTCTGACATGTGCATCCATTTCCCCACGGTTTGTGCATCGAATTAAAACAGAATAAACAGGGAAACGTGGCTGTGCCGGATGGAGTTCTGGATTAGTGCAAATCCCCATGGGCTTACTGTTATCTTAGTTTGATATTACCACCATTAGTGCTTTGTAATATATGTTTATATAAAACATTATATAAATGCTATTGGAATAGAAATAATATTGTTATTAAAAAGAAACAACTCCTGTCATATTTATGGTAATTAAAATTAAAATATAAATAATTTCCACATCACTTTACCCCAAGAGTTTAATAACAAACTGTTAGGTTTGTACATTAATATCATCAAGCAACTAATTGCTCTTAACAAATCATTTAAAGTAACAGCAGGCATTATGAAATATTGTCTTTAACGGGTCATGCCTAGTAAGAAATTTAAAAAAATCAATTTTTGGGTTCTGACCTCTTCAGTAATTACTTAAAGTTGGAATTGGTCGTATTCATATTTACGGAGTTACAAGCGTTTAAAGTACGCTTTGTTCACATGGTCGAACTTTAAACGCAATTTTCTTAAAATCGCATTTTCAAATCGCTGACCATGATATCTCAAAAACTACTGTACCGATATTTTTCAAACTTGGCACGTTTATTTGAGAAATAATCGGCCGGTGATTGAACGAAGGATTTTTTTTCCGACGTATAGTTTTTTTTTTGACGAAAAACAAGCTATATTTTTATGCAAAATCGAAATTTTAACTTTAAACGTCCATAATTTTGTCTCAGATCAATATTTCGATAAACTGTTCGTTCAATCAGATGCTTTAATATTTTAAAGAAATTTTTTGTTTCTGATTTCCGATCATCCAAATCCGAGTATCAGTGTTCACCGCGAAACCTGTTTTTACTTTCTCTGTTACGAAGTACGAGAAAGTATTGTGATCGTGATTTTTTTTCAATTTTTTTTTTACGGAAATATCCGTTTTGGTGTCCCTAGATGCCATTTCAACATTTTCTGGAAAAAAAAAATGTGTCTCTGTGTGTGTGTGTGTATGTGTGTGCGTGTGTCTGTGTGTGTGTGTGTGTGTGTGTGTGTGTGTGTGTCTGTGTGTGTGTACCATCGGAGAAAGTAACATGATGGCCACAACACCATTTTTTCGTCGGCCTTCAGTAGGAAGGCCGTATCTTTTTTTGAATACTAATTTTTTTCTTCTTATAAAACATGGGCTAACCTAATTTTAAACAAGTTTTATATTCACAAAAATCGCCTATTATTCCTGACTAGGCATGACCCCTGAAGCCTCCTGAGAAGTTTCAGTATCATAAGAGCCCGTGAAAAATTAACTAACCTCTTAAGGCAGATTCTGGTCTGCAGTTGTCAATGATGAAATAATAATTCATATTTTCATAATTATATCCATAATGCTCGTACCATTCCAATTACTGTAAAAGTGTTAACTTTAATTGAAATACAAAAAACAAACATTAATTTCATAATTTTGCAGTCGAATGATGCGTTGAACTTTTGTTTTATATGAGAGTTTCGGCAGTGTCACACTCATGTTATCTTTATTTCTTGCCTAAAGTCAGCTCAAGCCATAAATGTATCATTCACAATTATTTATGATTAAAACATAGTTCATTTTGCAATGCAGTTCCATGATGTGATACCACGTAGTAACGGTCGCAGCCGTCATCTTTATTAATTAACATTAATAACAACCTCCCTTCTAATAACCGTTCTTCATTTAAATCGATCCTAAAAAGGTTGAAAGACCTCTGGTCTGGTCTGAGGTCATTTGTAAAAGTGTCTCAATAAATGTATAAGTTGAACATGAATGAACAATTTCTGTTTCTTTAAAAGCTGAAAAGAAAGTTGGTGTTAGTGTTTCTTCTAATGTTGCAATAAAATTTGATGAAATACTGATGAGGGAATTTAGGGCTCCTTTGCCCTCTTGCTGAAAAAAAGTTGGTCAAACATAAATAAGAAAGTTTTGTTTCTTGGAAAGCTAAAATGAAGGTTGGTTAAACATAAATGAGAAATTTGTTTTTTTCAAAAACTGAAAAGGAGGTTGGTTGAACATAAATGAGAAATTGGTTTTAACAAAAGCTAAAAAAAAGTTAGCTAAGCATGAATGAGATATTAGTGTTTCAAAAGCTATTATATGTTTGGATAAAATATATTTATATTAGTGAATTTCGAGCTCCCTTACCCCCTTATGCCCACTTACCACCCAGAGCACCTGCAATGTAAGTTGAAAAAAGTTGGTTGAACCCATGTGAGTAATTTGTTTCTTTCAAAATCTGAAGACAAAGTTGGTTTAATGAGATATTAGTGTTTCTTTAAATGCTGAAATTAAATTTGATTAAACATTAATTAGTGAATTTAGAGTGCCCTTGCCCTCTTCTGCCCACTTACCACCCAGAGCACCTGAAATGTAAGTTGAAAAAAGTTGGTTGAACACATATGAGAAATTTGTTTCTTCCAAATTCTGAAGGGAAAGTTGTTTTAATGAGATATTAGTATTTCTTTAAATGCTGAAATAAAATTTGATTAAACATTAATTAGTGAATTTAGAGCTCCCTTGCCCTCTTCTGCCAACTTACCACCCAGAGCTCCTGCAATGTAAATTGAAAAAAGTTGGTTGAACACATGAGAAATTTGTTTCTTTCCAAATCTGAAGAGAAAGTTGGTTTAATGAGGTATTAGTGTTTCTTTAAATGCTGAAATAAAATTTGATTAAACATCAATTATTGAATTTAGAGCTCCCTTGCCCTCTTCTGCCAACCCACCACACAGAGCTCATGCAGCGTAATTTGTATTATTTAAAGACTGAAAAGAAAGTTAGTCAAATACAAATAAGAAAATTGTTTCTTCAAAAGTTGAAAAGAAGGTTGGTTAAGAAAGAATAAAAAATGTGTTTTTGAAAAGCTGAAAAAACATTGGTAGAAATTTGTTTCTTCAAAATCTGAAGAGAGAAGGTTTAATGAGATTTTAGTGTTTATTTAAATGTTGACATAAAATTTGATGAAATATAAATTAGGGAATTTAGGGCTTTTTTACCCTCTTTTAACAACCTACCATCCAGCGCGAAAAGGATGTTAGTTGAACATAAATGAGAAAGTTGTCTTTCTTCAAAAGTTGAAAAGAACTTAAGCGTTACTGGTATATTAATATTTCTTCAACAGCTGAAATAAAATTCAATTAGACATGCATTAAGAATTTTTTAAGATTTTTGTTATCATTCAGTGCTCTTGTAACACATTTTATTTATAAATTAAAAGAAGCATGGGTTAAATATAAATGAGAAATCAATGTTTCTGTAAATGCTGAAATAAAATTAGCTTACGCATACATTAGAGATACATTATAATGTTGCATAATAGTTATTTAAGCAACAAGGAACGTAAGGACGTATTAACATTTAAGGTAGGCGAATACGAGCCGAGGCGGAGCCGAGGTTCGTCGCCTGCCGAAAATGTTAATTGTCATTACGTTCCGTGTTGCTTATTAATTTTTTTCCGCTACCGGAAATATGCTACTTAAAAAAGATCAGAAATATTCTAAAATACGGCTGGTAACATTTGGGATTCAAATGTTTATAGTCACCTATGCGTTCTATGGCAACCCAGCAACCGAGAAAACAACGTCGAATTTTGTTTGTTTGTGTCAATCCAGTGACAGTTTTTGCGGACATGGATACAAACGAAGCTGCGAATATTGCGTGTTAGAATCTGTTACCGACAAAATCGAAAAAGGTATGTGTTCTGTTACGACTCTTTTAAGCAGTGGCCATGTAAAAAGAATGCCGATGCTATAGGTATAGACGAAAATGTGTTGCTCGCCTATATGTTGGAGCGTTACGTTTCTGTTTATTATTTTCCTAGGTCCGTAAGTAAAAAATTAAGTTCCGTCGTCAAGGATAACAAACACCACGAATGTTATCAGCCACTTACGGTATCTGTAACCATGGATGCAATGCTTAGTTACGTTGTTGGTAGCGGAAAAAAGAACATACTTACCTAACAGATACATCTTTAATCCCAAAAATAATTATGAATACCTTTGATACAGTACTTGGGGACAATATTAAAAAAAAATTGTTTCAAACGATAATATATATTTTTACAAAAATACGGGTTGTACCGTATCTCGCACACTATGCAGTAATGAAACCTTATTTCGTATGACATAATAGAAAACAAATATCTGTCTTTATTTAAACACCATCTGCAACTCACAAATTATTTTCCTGGGCAACCAGAAAATTTACACCGTTGCCTTTCATCATTCTATATAGGAAAATTATCCATTGTATCCAATCGAATATCTTCCAGCGGTATTTTGGTTGTTAAACTATTTCTTTGGTTCTCCAGGAAACTTCTCTAAAGTCTGGCATGGTCTACTACGTTTACGAGGTATTATGACTTCGACGATTCACAATGCTTCTGCAACGGCCATTTTAAAATGTACCAATGGTAAGTCAGTATCTTGATTTCCACAAAATCCTGGCATTTGTACAGTACAAATCTATCAAGTGAAAAACAAATCTGAGATACCACTTTTTTCTCTTTGAATCCTATAGTATCCCAGCATAGAATCCAATAAATGTAGTCCACTCATATAACTATTGTAGATTTTTATGGACTGAGAACATGGAATAGATATAAGGGAATTCTCTTTTTTTACTTTCTCCGTTACGAAGCACGAGAAAGTATTGTGATCGTGATTTTTTTTTCAAAATTTTTTTTACGGAAATATCCGTTTTGGGGTCCCTAGATACTGATATTTCTGGAAAAAAAAATGTGTTTGTGTGTGTGTCTGTCTGTGTGCGCTGTATCTCAAAAACTAACAGAGCAATTGATATGAAACTTTGAACATACGTCTAATTTCATAATCCGAAGAACTGAAAAGCTTTTGGTAAAATTTCGTACACCAGAAGTGGGTGTTTACCTTAACTGTTTTTTGTTTTTTGCCAATATTTTCTTAAATATGAAAAATATTACAAAAACATTGAATACAACAAAGAAATGAACACCTTTTGCTTGAAAATATTTTTCAGAAAATCATTGTTTTTCGAGAAAAAAAATTATTTTTTTTTTTTAATTTTCGGTTTATAATTAGGAAACGATAATAGCTACAGTAAATTTATGTCAATAATAATTGCAGAGAATGCTAAAATAAACAACTTATAAAGAATAAGTTTTTTTCGAAATCCCATCCCTATAGTTTTTGAGTAAACTGAGTTTTTGAATTTGAAGTATAATTTTTCTATCTTTCATAATTTTGACGTTTTAAACGTCAGTTTCATCCGAGTTTACACAATGCTCGATGTACATTTAAAATATGATTTCAATTGATAATTTACCACATAATAATAGATGCGATAACAGAAAATCGATAATTAATGGGGTAGCTTGACATTACAACAATGTTTTGCATTGTCATAATCGATAACAGAAAAACGGTAATTAGGTGAGTAGCTTTTAAGGTTACAAAAACATGATGTTCATGACGTTACGTCACTGTCATTAAGTTTTAATTTTTACAATTACTTTTGTAGCAAACCAAACTATTCAGCTTGTAATAAACCATAACTTTTCCTGATCCTTATTATTATTTCATTCGATAAATTATCTACCCAAATATACCGCGAGCTTGGATGAATTATCAAAAACACATTTTTTTCGTACCTTTTACCTTTTAGTAATTCATCTCGACATAACATTTGTTGTTTTTACATTAACCTCGAGCTGAAGCTCTCTGTTAATAACCAGACAACAAATGTTATTGTCTCGTTAAATTACCAGGTAACAAGGTACTCAAAAAACTATTTTTTGATAATTAACCTCGATCTAGGTATATTACTACCGAAAATAAACCATAAAAGCGTAAATATAAATGATACGATCAAGTCGGAGTAAGTAACATGATGGCCACATCACCATTTTTTCTTTAAATCTTTTCACCTCAAATGTTGGTTTACTCCCGACATATGTTGATAATACATTTATAATTTTATTATCATACCAAGATACTAATGAAATTTTTACATTATCAATAGTTGCTGTACTTACTGTATGTGAATATTTTTGAAATGAAATGAACAAATGAATAATGTAAGACGAATACAACGACCACCGACCCGACCAGATATTTCTCGATTAGCAAAATGTCCCGCTCGGGCGAATCGCATACGCCAATAAAGCCAAACAAAAATTAGAATTCGGTTTAGTGAAAAATTGATTAAATTTTGAATGTTCACTACCCACTGGGCCTCCTCCTCCTGCTCAACTTGTCTGTTTTCTGTATCGTGAAATGGGATCAGAAATAGGTCAAACATAAAATTTCCAGTTTCGCGAAAGACCATCTTTCACGAAACTGGAAATGTTTTGCTAATGTTTGCATACTAGAAATTTGTGTAGAAACTAGGAGTCGAGCCTGAAACAAAAAAATTAATGTATGAATGTATGCAATTTTGTGTATGTATGCAAATATAACTTTACTTTTAGTCAGCATTTAGTTAATTCTAGAGTTATAGTTTTTTTATTATTATTTTGTATCATTCTATGTATAAAGCAGTTTCCGTTTAATAAATAAATAAATGAATAAAATAAATAAATAAACATTTTCAATCAAAAACCCAAGCAACTGTTAACCATAAGTGACAGAGGTGGATATGGATATCACCCGAAATACATATTCAAAAGAATTTAATACGAGATTCAATAACACAAAATACACATTTATTTTTTAAATGTCACCACTGACATTTTCGAATTTTTTTTACGACAAACCACAAAAAATCCAGGCCCAACAGAAGAGAGCAATTGCCCTCTGGATCCTCCAAAGATTTCGCGAGAAAATTTCGTAATCCGCTTTAAATTTACACTAAATTTGCCATATTTTGCGCATGAATCATCAAAATCGAACAACGCGTTCGACAGTCAAAATCCAAAATTGCGATCATCGAACGATTTTTGCAGTTAATTTCACGAGAAATATATTTAATCAGTGTTACACTAAATTTGCCATATTTTGACATTTGAATTATCACAATCAGACCAATTGTTTAACAGTTGCGCAATTTAAAGATTTTAAAATCGAAATTTTAAATCTTTGGACTTTGAAAACGAGCAATTATGACGTTTTGCGTTGTTTTCCCGATATTATTTATAAACTGTTATTCAATTGCACTAAATTTTCCACTGTTCAACGTTTGAATCAACAACGCATTTGGCACAACTTCAAAAATGACATCTCATCCTTATCAGAATCAATATTCTCAAAATCGCTTGATCAGTCTAGTGTTAAGGTCCGAGTGCATGCAATCTGCTTTAAACGGACCTACATTTACTCGTCTTAAGACTTGCTAAAGATGTGATCTGAAGACATAGTGAAGAAATCCTGCCTCCTATTTTCTTCGGGATGGATAGAAAGGAAGGGAAAATCCCACTATCATCACTCATTACATTAGCCAAGTACAAATACAATAACTGATGTGACTGAAGGGCACCTGCCAAAGTAAAAAAAAAAACAAAAACAAAAAAAAACCCACTAACACAAGCACTGTACACCCAAGAAGTTTCCAGAGTTTAACACCAACAAATAGCAAAAACTGCTTTGATATTAAATCCTGTAGCCCAGTCACTAATAGTCTCGTACATAGTATCCTTTGGTTTAAGAAACTCGCGAGGAAAATCTTCAGGTTTTTACGCGGTCGAAATGTTCCATAAACGGGGTTCGAAAAAAAAAATCGCACGTTTCTTGCAACGGCGACATGCAGACTGGTCCATCATCATTATCAATCGGGAGTTTGTAAGACGCGCTCAAAAGTATTCGAAATCGGACAAAAAAGTTATCTTCAGGTGTTGAATCACGAAGCTCACGCACTTTCCACTTTCAAAACTCTGTGGCGAGCTAGCAATTAAAGTTAGAAAAAATTGTAATTTCTCGATTTTTATAGAAATGTGTATGAAGTCAGAAATAAAGTGTATGTACAGGGCTCTTTAACCCTTTAACTACGGTCAAAATTACTACAACGCCAACTTTTCTTCAATAACAAACTTACTAAAATATTTTCTTAATTCACGTTTCCCCTTCCAGGGTTTGTATTTTGCAAATTGGTGAGACATGTATTGATTTTTTTTCTCTTTGAATTAAAACTTCAAATCGTCTTTTGAATTACCAAATCGCGTATTGACGACCTCCGCAGTGAAAAGGTTTTATAATATCCAAAAATTAAATCGTTCCATCGTATCCCCAAAATGATCAAAAAAATTCTTTTGTCGACAGTCCTTTCAGAGAGATGCAATGAAGATAACAGATGTAAGAACACATTGTAGTAATCGTGTTTAGTTGCCATTCCAAGATGCAATGTTGCCAAAATAAAACGAACCGAAATAAGAAGATAAAAAATTCACAATATTTTGATCTGTTCAAAAATGCACTCCTTTTCCCGATAGCTGTCTATGTGCTGACTTTAAACATAAGCCTTATTTCATAATCCGAAAAACTGAAAAGCTTTGGTAAAATTTTGTACACCGTAACCGTTTTCTGTGTTTTTACAAAAACATTTAAACAAATAGATAATCTATCTTATTTTCTATTAGGATAGAGATAGAGATAATTTGATTATTGTAAAAATGTTTGCTGGTTGAATAAATAAATATGACGCCCTTTCCGTGGTGGTATTACATAACCACTCTTTGAGTCAATAGTACGAATGGATAATAACCAGGAAGTGGCATTGTGACAAAGCAGAGGTAATTAATTAGTCGGACATGTAACGAGGGGGTGTTGATTCTTTGCCGGTGGAGCCGGTATTCACAAAGAGATTATCAGGCCGAGGATCGGGATCGGATTAGCCCGCGCGCCAAATTCAATTCCTACAAATTAGGCAATTGTATTTAAATTCTCCAACATTCACCCAACAGTAACGAGAACCTCCCCTTCCCAACGAACGCACACACATACACACACAGAACACAAAAAAGTAAAACGTTTCCCTTATTTTTTTCACAACAATTTACCCCCGGATTGTAATTTACATTTGAGTATCTCGTGATTACTGTCGGCCCCTTGATGGCGCCGAATCCCTAATGCCTATGCAAATATTTACACGTAACGAGAATATTTAAGAATCATTTGTCGACAAATAAAGTTAATTTCGCCGAGGGCTTCGGGGAAATACGACTATGCGAAAACTTTGCATAATTAAAGGGACGCTTTACATACTAGAGCGCGTAAAAAGTGTTATCGACATAAATAATGGGAAAACAAGCGTGTAAACGACCCACATACCTACAGGACTACATTTTTGCTTGGTGAGTAAAACCCTTTGATGTTGATGAAAAGATGCAATCGTTGCAATGGCGGTTAAAACGTGTTTTTCTATTTGTGGTTTATTGCTAAAGGCTTTATAAAGTCTTATCGCTCACATCATGCTGTTTTAATTACAAGTAGTGGAAGGTATTTCGTTATTACAGCCTTCATATAATAGTTCAGTAATCATTAATATATTCAATAAATTTGAGGCAGAAGCATTCAATAAATTTAATAAAACGAAATATAGCCTGAATATGTAAATATTCAACCTGTTCGTAACTCTGCAAAATGAAATCTTACTAACAAGGAGATGATCAGATGTGTGACTCACCGATTTGATCCATCTTTGGCACACGTGTAGGTCATAACTAGGAGTGTAACAGGTGCAAGTAATAGGGCGCACTATTCAGCCATTTTCGAAAAAAAAAATGATGGATTCTAAAATTAAGATATTTAAATACACATGGATTTATAAAAATATTAAAAAAGAAAATGAATGAACCCAACTTCAACAATGGGGTTCGATCCTTCGACCTTCCGACTACGAATCCGAGGTTTTATCGATGCGCCAAAAGGTCGGTATATGTGTAACGCAAAAGGTATACCTATAAACATACGAATAAATAACAAATTAAGAAAACATTTTTTCTCGAAAACGGCTGAATAGTGCGCCCTATTACTTACACCTGTTACACTCCTAGTTATGACCTATACGTGTGCCAAAGATGGATGAAATCGGTGAGTCACACATCTGATCCTCCCCTTGTAAGACTCTGAACTTATTAATATATTCAATGTTTCCAATTTATCAATTGATTCTCTATTTATTTATTTATATTTTAAAGACTGTGTAAAATAACTACAAACGAAAAAGAACATAAAAAGTGTTATAACAAACCTAATTCTACAATCATCTTTCAGCATTGAAGAGTTTATTGGAAATAACTCGTGATGTGAAATTTAATTTCATCTTTATTTGCATTTACAAATGTTTGGTAATTATAATTATTTTTATTGTAATTCTTATTGTAAAACTTTTGACGCGATGTAGGCTCCAATATAGTGTCTTATCTTATTTCATTTTCACCATTTAGCAAAGTTGGTACCCGGCGCATTCACCAAATATGAACTAGCAAATTGTATTAAGTTGTCTTAAAATGCACTATCTATTGTAAATCAGTTTTAATTTTATTAATAACAACATTTAAATGTTCTGCTGGTTGCAATCAACATATTCTTTAAATTAAATCCACGCTATAAATCACAAGAAAATGGTTTATAGGTAACTATTCAACAACGCGACATTTCAACGCGCGCCATCATGCACCAACAAGTTCAGCCCATCACCAATAGATGGAGCACGCTGTACAATCCTATAAAATTTAAACTGGGAAATTAATCTCGCGTTTTGTACATTTATTCCAAACGAATCGCCGCATTTTTTACCGCGAATACGTTAATCCGGGGACAGTTAATTAAATCGCTAAGGGCGCTTTAATTGGTGCTTAATCGCCAAATGGCGTCAATAATTTATGCGACTCTCCCTTCGTGTTATCAATAACGCATTTTTGCAACATCTGTTCGCGGATGGAGAAACAAATCGACTTAATTGCTCTCGCATCAATCAGATGCGAAAAACCGGCCGAGGGGAATAATGGGATAATGTAGCAGTTATTGCAAAGTGTTTTTAGAAAATTGAGGACAGATTAATTTGTGTAATAATTAATATCGAATTGATTGAATTTGTTGGGTGCGAGTTATGGCGGGGCATTAATTTTACTAATGGTAATTATTAGTTATTGCTTATAAATTGATGAACTTTGTGTTATTTGATTAAACGGTTTTTAATGGAATTTAATCAAACCAGGCCGCATATCTAAACCTAAATGTATTTATTCAGGGAAACTACAACTAACTATTATAGATATTGAGAGTTAAATAGATAAATGTTGCCTGAAAGACTTGCACCGCTGGTACTTAATCGTGGTTAAGAAGTTATTCACGATTAAGCATCCAAATTTGGGAATATAAAAGTTTTATAAATTTGCAAGATATTCAAAATACGTCTCTCTGACCAATATGTTATAGTGTAAACAATTTGTGAATAAAATTGTTGTGTTTTAACTCAATAACGTACATGGATGCCATATGGTATCAGTGTTTTTTTTAACACGTAAACACTGAAATTAGAAAAAATCGCAATTTCTTGTCAAAATGAATACCTATTTTTCTTAAATCGCTAACAAAAAATTGAAGATCAAGAAAAAAAAAATTGGGCGCTAATGAGTTAAAGAAGTACTTACCGGTACTAACCACTGATTAACCCATTTTTGCCCACTGTTCCATTAGTGGAACATCTATATTTTCGATTAATTGCACGTGCATCAGCGTTCTGCGTCGTTTGTTTATGATGAATTTATAATTTGGAAGACCAAAAGGAAAACGCACGACTGCCATTTGAATATTTTGTCTAAAGAAACTGCACAGAAAATTTGAAAAAAAATCGTTGAGCAAAAACGGGTTAAAGTTAATTGGCTGTCATGCAAGTGGGCATTAGGACAGCCTAGTGTAAATAAGTTATATTCGATGATTTCACGAATTACGAAGTTATAATATAATTAAATAAATAATGGATGAAGTTTCTTCGTATATACTCGTAGCTGATTCAAATGGAGGCATATTCACACTTTTGATTCAGCTATATACGAAGAATCTTCATCCATTATTTATTTAATTAAATAAGTTATGTTTTCTTACATATGTAATTGTTCCTCAGAAAATATGTTATATAATAAATAAACAGTAGGCAGTCTATTAAAAGTTAAGTTTCATATACATTTTTTTCTACTCTAGTAATCATTTAATTACAGCATGTTCAATGATTAGAATCTATAAATAGCCTTAATTTATGAGTCTGTCAGATTTTATAAGACGGCGAAAATGAATATTTATCAATATTTTAAATGACTCCAATGATGTTCATAAATTTATCCCATAATTGAACACCGAATTCCTTTCATTAATCCCCCCTCCTTCCAATTTCTCATGGCAATAACTCAAGACCATATTGGTGTTTTTAACATAATTAATGACGCCAGGTATCCGGCGCGCGAAGATCACAAAAAAAACAAATTCAGTTTCCCAAGTCCAGGTGAGAAGGAACGGAAAATTGATCGTCGCACGTGAAAAAAAAAATATTAATCAATATGAAAAACATACATGCAGTGCCTGTTGTAGATAAATCGATAATTATTTAATTTCACTCACGACCGAAATTAATTAAGAACCAAATAAATTGGTTGCGCCCTTATCGGCGATCCAATCGGGACGAGTTCGACTCCCACATGTCGGACACCGTTTCACGGAACTACCTGTGCGAGATGGGTCCAGGTGATAGCCGGACCCGAAACAATGAGCCCATTTAAAAACAATGTCTTGGTGCGTTATCATTTACTGAGAAGAGGGAGGGGGCCTTAATGAAACCGCATCATTTGAATATTACACGACGAAATAATCCACTGGACGGTCGGAGCTCGTCAAGGGTAATATACTTTTCTTGTAGGGATTAAAAATTCCATTAGTGAAATATAATTACACACAAATACACCGCCAAAGCACTGTGGGATATAATGAACGAGTTAATTATTAACAATGCCCCCTTTTTTTTACATTCCTACATACAGATTAATATTCTGTGTGCTCGTACTTAAACATACATAACAAACAAACACACGTAAAATATAAATATGAAAGAAAAAATACACGAGACGACGTAAATACGTAAATATTTAGTAATTTTTGTATTTAAGTGCGCGAAATAGTGGTTTTTGTTGCACGTGAAGCCATTTGTGTTAAAAATGGCAAAATTCGCATTCTGATAGCGATGCGCCAATGTCACCAATTTCTGACGGTTAACGGTTGTAGAAAAATAAATGACTATATTTTAGTATAAATATACATACTACTGGAGAATTTCTACGAAATATTGGATTAGTACGAGTATGCCAGCAGAGAGATGTTTACTTCTTATGAAAGAGAAAGTTCGCGACTGACCTGAGTTCGCCGTTCAACCGCTGCGAGCGCTCTTTATCCCGCCATTATTTCAAATTAAATTAATCGTAATTAAAAATTAAATTTGAAATAAGAAATTGGTATTAATATCTCGGAAATTGCCATCTTGAATTTTATTTTCACTTGATTTTTATGTTTCCCTAATTAAACCAAGTAACTTTCATTTTGAACTTTTTTGCATTTTTTTTTTTAATCACGATTTTCAATTTTTTTTTAAATAATTTCTAAACTGCTCGGAATTTTGAAAATTTCTCAACATAATCTGAATCTGCACCAGCATACAAAACTGCATAACATTGCCCATTTAACCAGATCTCTAGCTTTAAAAATAAGAAAGATATCCGTGCAATCCCACTCTATTTAGAACACCCTGTATACATCACAATTTCAGCTATTTCAGCTATTTCAGCTTTAGCCTTGCACCATAGTTTAGTTTTAGTTTCTACAAAAAAAAGTCATACATATTAGTACATCATTTTGTCCTTCAAAACAAAAAAAAAACAGCAGATTTTGTTTTCTAACCCGAACTTAAATATTTTTAGTACAAAGTAACTAAATTTTGTTATCGTGTTGCTATCCAGTAGAGGCCTTAGTGATATAAATTTCAGATTGTGACTGAAAACCCCACTAGAGATACAGTTTTTGAGAAATCTGAATTTTAGCGAAAACGCCTATTATCAATAGCGAAACATTTTTAGAACTGTTTAAAATACCCTAGTTTTATCTCCTCGGGTAAAATCTATTGTTACAATAGTACTTTCAAAATTAATTTGGTTTGAGTGTATTGTCTTTTTCCCAGAGAAAATCAGGGTCGGAAAATAAAAACGAATTACAATGCTAAAGTTTGAGTGTCATTAAATTAAATGTCATTAAACGAAAATATTTAGCACTTTATTCTGAATAAAGGGTTCTTCAATTCGAAGAAACGTCGTAAGAAAAATCGTGAGAAATGTCGTGAATAAAAGTCGTGAATTAATATCGTGAAAAGAAGTCATGAGAAAAGACGTGAGAAAAGTCGTAAAAAGAATTCGAGAAAAAAGACGTGAACAACTCATGAAAAAAAGTCGTAAATAAAATTTCTGAGAAAAGTCGGGAAAAAGTCGTGGAAAGAGCCGTGAGAAAAGTCGTGACAAAAAAATCTTGAAAAAAAGTGAAAAAGTCATGAATAAGAGTAGTGAAAAAAAGTCGTTAATAGAAGTCATAAAAAAGAGTTGTGAGAAAAGTCATGAAAAAAGTCGCAAATAAAAGTCATGAATAAAAGTAGTGTATTTGTGGCACAAAAACGTATACTAAGTTTCATTTGCGGGCTGCGGAAAACTGAAACATGTAATTAATCACAAAAAAATATATTAACGGTGGCTATCTTTACATGTGTGTGGTATATGCCTATAAAAATAACAAAATGTTCCCAAAAAATAAGAGTGCACACAGCCATAACACAAGATATGGATCAAATATTCGTATTACCTCACATAAAACTGCCCTCTACAAGAAAACGGCCAAATATATAGTCTGCACTAGTACTAAATAAATTACCAAATAAGCTAAAGAAATCCAAGAGTGTTAAGCAGTTCCAAACAAAACTGATCAAACACGTCATAGCTTCTACAACTATTCAGAGTTCTTAAACTCGTCATTATAAATCATGGCCATTATAATTAATATTAAAATTATAAAGTTCCGCAAACTGGCACTTACAGTTACCCCCAGTGTTATTACGCATAATATTTTTTGACAGATCATATCAGATTCATAAACTAGGGTTACCAGATTACATTCCAGAAGTTGAGCAAAACGATTCAAAATAATGTTTTACTTTTTTTACCCCTTTCTGGACTGATGAGAGAGGTGACGCTTTTGGCCAATGTGGTGTCTATGAAATGACATCGATTAAACAAATTTAATCGTCTCAATGATCCTCCCCGTGGCCGTTAGGGCTTCTTCAAGAAATTATAGAAAAAATTTCGCCCAGCCATCCGGGTACATGGTGGGCAATTTAAAACTATTCTATCCTCTTCACAAAAGACCCCTCTATAACATTTATTCATGATTTTCATGTGTTTTTAATGGTTCGCGAGTTATGAATCTTTTTATGTGTCAAGGCACCATATTCTTAATTTTTCATCGGAAATTTGAATGATAATTCAACTCATGTATAAAAATGTGCATTTAAAACGGCGGATAAACAAATTTGCAAGTGGATAAAAATTTATTTGCCTTCACCATGACAACGATCTTTATATTTACAATTTTAGGAAGCAGGTAACTGCAGTGAAATATAATTAAAATCCGTTTCGGATACGCTTCTGCATGAAAAATAGTTTTCTACATTTGATATTAAAGCTGGTGACACTGACAGAACTGCATTTCGTACTTCGGCCGCGAGATGTCGCAAGGTATCGCTGCCACCGATTTGTGAATTATAGAATTGGATTGCATTTAATATCCATCTTGTTCTATCATGTTCTAAAAGTATGAAATAAAAATTTATATATTAGTGTATTTGGCTGGATACCAGTGTTTGATAACTCGAAAACGCGCACGCTCGAATCTCGCGATTCCCGTGGCACTCAACCATTTTCATTTTACCCACACACGATTTTGACGATTGGTGCTTATCAAATTCCATTACAAATAAACAATGCTCTTTCACCCATTGTACTTTTAATTAATATAAATTGCTAATTTATAGTTCTTATTCGTTAAATTATCTCAACAAATACCACTCGCGGTTATAATTTCGGCAGGATAAATTTTACTTTAAGCACTCGTCATTTCATCGCAAATTTTTTAGGCAAAATCCACTCGCACTGAAGCGCTCGCGTATTTTTCCATCTCACTTCAGTCTCGAAATTTGTGTCGATTCAATGGCAAACAAATAAAATTTATCCGGCCAAATTTAACCTCTTATGGTATTACCCCCGAAAATCACATGAAATAGATTCGGCTGAAATTTTAACCAAAGATTCCTCTTACCAAAAAGGGTATTACGCGACAAGTATTTTATCTCTGGGGGGCCTTGTGTCACGGTGCCCTGGCCTTAAAAGTGAGGGTTCATGAGGATCTCTCGGGACTCTTCATGCGTTCAGTTTTGACTTTGAAGAGTCTGTCAAAGCTCCAGTATATTCACAAAGCATTCTCCTACAATATTTGATTTTTCAAAAATTGACCAAATTGTTTCTACCTGTTTTCATGATTGTTTATTTTTTTATTCTACTTAAATCGAAGAGCTGAAATTTTTAGGATTACTAAAGGATACAACGAGCTTTTATCTGTATTTTTTTCAAAAATTTTGGAACGCCCCCTGCGGTTCTAGTACGCGTTATTTGGCAACGGTTGTAAGACATTGAGGTTTCACCCCCAATTTCTGATTTAAATTAACGTAAAAGTCATCTAATCTGTAGCATGTATCTGTATTCGAAATTTTATTTTAGACTATATACATTGGGTGTTTCAGATCACCCGTACACCCCAAATATCTCGTGAAATACAAATCGGATTGAGATTAAAAAAATACGTCCAAAAATATTTTTTGAACTCTAACATGTGGTGTGAAATGTGAATCCCCTCTCCCTTCCCATTGGGGTGGTGAGGGAGGTAACTTTGAAATCTTAAATGTAATTTTTCATTGCAGATTTGCATTCTATGCTTAAAAATATTACGTTTTTATCCGAAAAAAAAATTCGATGAGCGACAGATGGCGCTTTATTCGGCAAAAATGTATATTGAATTACATTTATTTCTCGCATCAAATGACTGATACCACATTTTTTTCGTAGTCATCTTTTAAATAAGGCGTTGATTGAAGTCATTCGTAATTTTATATCATCAATAAGTTTATGTGTGCGATATCTGGGATGTAAGGTTATTCTTTGTAGAAAAAAATTGTAGAAACAAAACAAACTGATTTTTATTTAATTAAAAAAAATTAACTAATTTTTTTTTGCTAATCGAAATTTTTTTTCGGATAAAAACCTAATATGTTTTAGCGTAGAATCCAAATCTACAATAGCGGTTCACATTTCACACCACATGATAGAGCTAAAAAAAAATTAGTCGTATTTTTTAGTATGTCAATTCGATTTGTATTTTTCGAGATATTTGGGGTGTACGGGTGGCTGAAACACCCGGTATATCGACGCTCACATACATTGTAATTATACATAACTGCTTGTAAAAAATGTATTCATTGCAACTAGTGGCTTAAGTGAAATAAATAAATAAATGAATAAATAGAATCGTGAAAAAAGGCGCGAATAAAAGTCGAACTGGGGTCTGATCCTGCGGTCCGAACCTGGATTCTAAGAGTCTGAAACTGGAGTTTTAACCTGAGGTCGTGAAAAAAGTCGTGAAAAAAAGTCGTGAAAGAAAGTCGTAAAAAAAGTCGTGAAAAAAAGTCGCGAAAAAAAGTTTGGTTAATTATAACGGACATTTTGCGCAAATGCTTGTAATGACAAAAATGTACATGTTTCAAGCGCTATCTGTGAACGTGTCTGCTACTCGGTAAGGAATTGTTCTTTTCTGAAATTGGTTTTGAACTCTTAAATGTGAAAAATATAAAAGATATTGAAAATGATGAAATAGCATGGAATGAGCAAGAGAATATTGACGACGTGGTTATAGAGTCTAATTTAGTAGGTCATATTTCTATCTCTCCTCTTGCGACAACAATACAAAATGTAGTCAAGATATTCCTAAATTCGCCCACTAAAAATAACTGTTTTTTTTTTTTTTAGAAAAATACACTGCTCAATATTTGAACTGGTACACTTACAAGAACATATATAAAAAAACAATTTACTACTTTTTGAGCAACACCTTTTTGCTTAATTGATAGTATATGGTTCTGGAAACACTTTTAGGGCAATAAATTAAAAGAATAAAACTTAAATTACGAATTTTCTATTTAGTATTACAGAAAAGTTTGCTCTGGAAAGAAATGATAACAAACACTTAAAGATGAACAATGCGTGGGACCTCCTTTAGCTCTTATGACCTCTTGGAAACGTCTTGGCATGCTGGAAATCAAATCCCGAAGGAATATTTAGTCATTCTAGAAATTCGCAAAAATTCTCTTAAAACTTGATTAAGTATAAGCATTAGGCATTTGTTCGCATTCCAAAAAAGAGCCCTGATCATTTAGGAAGTTATGCCAAATGCCTAAAAATGGTTGTTTGCTTTTACTGCATTTTATATAAGTGTACCAGTTCAATTGTTGAGCAGTGTATATAAATGAACAATTTGGTGAAGAAATTTCTTTAAAATAAGACTGTAAAACATGATGGATTATTTATGTTAAAAACATAAACGAATTAAGGTTCTCTGTTTAAAAAGCCTGCTACGAAGAATTCAATTTGTTATTTGCAACTATCCCATTTCAATAACATTACCAGTAGATGCATAACTATGCCAAGATTTTAATCTTCCAACAGCAGATGTAACAATAAAATGTATGATTGATGTTCGATCGAATCAAAATTGCGAAGTAGCTAAGGAGCTTTATATTGCTTTAAAATGTCGCAGATTGAATGAACAGATTTGTCACAGGCACTTCAGTACCTGCAAAGTGGAATACAACATGATAGAGATTTAGGCAAGATTCTATTTTCATAGTTATATAAAGAGTCTAATTTAGTAGGTACTAAATTAACTAAAGCTATGAGAGTTATTATTTGTTTGAATAACCCACTTTCCTCCAAAACACCAGAAGAAGAAGAAAACTCTGAATAATTATCATTGACAACAAATACAAATATATTCAAATCTAAATCGAACTTTGGTCATGACAAATGAAAGCTAAAACTTTTGCAATTCAACAAAAACTCTCAACTCACTCGGAATTATTGAAACAACTTATTAAAAGCGAAATTGCAATTTTTGAGAGATTAGGATTAATAGGGAAATATTTGCAATGAATTTTTAAACATCGTAGAAAAACAGTCTGAACAACGGAAAGATTGACTGTATTTATTTTTACGGGTATACTTTTATAAAACAGACGATAATCGTGAAATGAGTTAATTTAATAATAGATATGATAAATTTGTTAAAAGTTAAAAGTTAAATTTTTGATTCTTCTTTAATTAGGTTTTGTAATAATATTTATAAATTATTAACTTAAATACCTCTTTTTTACCGCAGCAAGTATTTATACAATTTTTATTTTGCATTTGTATTGCTTACTAAATATCATATTTTAGTTTACGTTTAATGTCAATGCTACATTTTTTCATTGCAATTGAAATTTTATTCTTTTGGGAAATAAATTTATTATTATTATAAGTGTAAATGATATATCTAAAACATGTTTAGTTTCAATTTGATTTAATTTGAAGTGTAATATTTTTATGGAGTATATTAATTTAAGATTTTTTAGGTTTTTCCTTTAATTGTTTTTTTCATTTATGAACGACAATTATAAGAATCTAATTATTTAATTACGCAACTTCACATAACTCACAAATACATAATAATTATAATCTAATTAGAATATTTTTTTCTAAGAATATCGGTAGTAATGCTAAAATCCCGGTTTTGAAAATAAAATGTACCACAATACCGGTATTGATTTTTAGTAAACTGTTAGGAGTCAGTTATAAAGATGTGCCAGTGCTGTTGGCTATATTTAAAAAAATAAATGTCAAAAAATATTCTTTTGATCATAAATAATTGGTTTTCAATTACCAGAATCAACATTTGCCCCATCGTTTTGCTTGAATTGTTTACGTGCAACAAGAAATACTTTTGGACGATGTCCAAACTATAGCCGCAACTCGCGCCCGTGTTAGTTATTTTCATTACCATTGTCCGAAATTTATGAGCCTTGAACGTAATACTCACAAATTGTCTTGGTAATAAACGTGAAATATCATCCACTTGGCAGAATTCCACATTTCGAAATTAGTCTTATTTAATTAATATTCATTTAACGGGCAGTTTAAACAAATTGTTCGCCACGTCAGAGCGCATATATTTCGCCCGGAAACTTCCCGCTTTATAAAGAATATGCATGCTGAGTGGGTGCTAAAGTCCTGGCATTAAACCGCCGTAAAAATGGATAAAGATAAGTGGAAAGGATATGGAAGAGATTCACACTAAAGCGGTGATTAGAGCTGCTGATCGTCCCGAAGACTGAGTAAATATGAGACAATATTCATTTACATACATATTGGAGTGATTAACTCCGAACAACCAGCCTTCCATTCTGTTCGTATGGGCTTTATCTTCGAAATGGATTTTTGGATCGGACCGCCCGCCTTCCTCTAGATGAGATGTAAACATTGACTTTAGAAGGTAAAGATTAGCCGCATTCCCAACCCCGATCTGCGTAATTCCGTTATTGATTGAAAACTGTATGCAAATCTGTCCGAAACTTAATTATGAACACTATGCCGTATTCGCAACTAAATACGGACATTGATTAAATTTTCCACGACTACTCCGTACGGAAGTAATAAATTAGCTTAAAATACCAACGCGCGCTTTTAAGGAAATTTAGCGATACAGGAAAATTCTATGTATTTTAATTGGAATATTCCTTTTCTTCCTGGCCGTCCTATTTCCAAAAAAAAAACAAATCTATTCGTGGAGGTTGTTTTCTTTTTTTTTAGATTCTCTTATGTGCGCTGGATATAAATGAGTGCCGTCATCGAGGAATTTGTTCCTGCTGCCGAGACGCAACATTAGCGCCTTGTTATCAGCATATTTATCTAACAGAAAAAGCTCAATTAGATTTCTTTAATTAAAAAGTATTATTCACATCCGTAGGTATTTTTGAAAAATGAATACAGTTTATTGATGGATATTGGAGTACGTTAATTATTTCTTCGTGAATTATTATTTTTGACCATTCTGTCACTAATGATAAATATGAATTAACAGCACTCTATAATTCTTGTAAAAATGTTATGTGCAGTATTTTACATTTTCGATATTTATATGAAAACTATTTAATTTATTCAGATGACATGCTAAAAAGGCAACAATAAATTTCCTTCGTTTTCAATTTGAAAAATTGAGGAGCACGACAACGCGAGAATGGCACGCCACCGCAAAATAAAATAAACACGTGCGATGTGAATGCACAGTGTAAAAATTGCAGTCACATACATCAATAACGTATTGATAAAACCGACGAGAAAATATGTGGTTTCGTTTTATATTATGTGAAAATATTTGCCATCATGTGCTTACAGATTGTTCAATTTAGAATCTATTCAATTTTTCCAATTTTATTGCGGCTACTGCCGTTCCTTATCAATTTGATTATTTTTTTTATAATAATTAAATTACACAACAATATAATTTGTGTACTATAGGCTAAACGTAGATGACGACTCGAAGCGTTCGTCCTCTCTTGGTTAGCGAATTAAATTAACGCATTGTATGTAAAAGTTTGTGCAATGACTCAAAAAGATTAAATTCATTAAAGTGTTTATATTTTTTTATTTGGACTACTACTCTGTCTGTGTTTAGGAAGAAATCAGTAACTGCAAAAAATTGAAAATTGAGATATGCTTATCATTTAGTAGTAAACTGTTCATTAAAAAAAAAACTGTTCAAATTATGTCAAAAACAATTACTGCTATTTAGTCACGCAGCCAGCCGTCTCTGCAACTGACCCTACCTATCTGTATTACCACCTCTTGTTCCTCGGCCGTACCAGAAAAAACCCCGCGAACCGTCACTGCTCAGATTCAGTTTTTTTGTGGTTACTGCGCTCTTCCTAAAGATGGCAGTACTCTAGTTGTGCTAAATTTGACAAACCAGCGGGTGCTAAATTTGAAGAAAAGTAGGAGCCAAAAGGACTTTCTCTCTACCCATCCTAATTGTACTAAAAGGTGAAACCACTCCCTACTTAAGTAAACTACCACAGCACTCTTATTCCTGAGCTATTTTAATAAAAGAATTAAACAACCTCGTTAAGTCGGTACGTAGCGTAGATGTAAACCATAATTGTAACAAGTGAAGGTGCAAACCAAAACTGAACAAAAAAGAACCCAGAAATGTTCACTAGTAAATACGAAAAACAAGTTCATTCGATTTTGAGAAATAAACTATGTTAAAATTTTAATTTTTAGTTCTCATGTTCACACTTTCCCGTTCGTTGTAACTAAAAAAATATTGTAACTTTGTAACTTTCTAGATTAATTTTGAATTTTTTTTCAAATTTATCTTTATTTGTTTTTAAATATTAGTGGAATTTCATTTCATATCTTCGTTATCTTCAACATTTGGAAAAATGTTTTTTGTAATATTTCTAATATTTGGAAAATTATTGATGTAGCCAGCATATAACTTTCTCAGATTTCATTTTATAAATTGTTATTTATTATACGAGTGTGGAATGTACGTAATTAGTCCCGCAAGGAAAGTTTAGTAATCATTTTCTTACTATGTTATAAAATTATATCCAAAATTGTCTGTAATTGCATTAAATATTGAAATAATGTTTTTAAGAAATTTTAACGTACGTGGTGTTAATTTAGATTACTTCAAAAATCTCTATTTTTGACAGCTGAAAATACTCTTTCTGGCAGCAAAAAATTACATGTTCACCATTTCATACCATTTTCTACAATTAAAAAAATGTGGAAAAATATTATATGATTGATCGAATGCCATTTTCTACAGCTGATAAATACCATACCTGACAGATGAAAAATATTATTTTTACCACTGAAAAATACCGGAATTGATAGCTGAAAAAACACAATTCGCACAGTTGAAAGAAAATAGCCAGTTTTGTCAGCTAGAATTTTTATGACAATTAAAAAATGGCAAAAAATGCTACTTTTGATATGCGAGAAATACCATTTTGACAGCTGAAAAATACCATTTTTTACAACTGAAAATACTGTCTCTATCAGCAAAAAAATACCAATTTTGACAGCTGAAAAATACCATTTTCGACAATTTAAAAATGTGGAAACATTATATTTGATTGTTGAAGAATACCATTTTCATCTGATCAATACCATCTCTGACAGATGAAAAATATCATTTTTACAACTGAAAAATACCGTTTTTGGCAGCTGAAAAACTCAATCCACACAGATGAAAGAAAAATGCCATTTTTGTCAGCTGCAACTTTTATGACAATTAAAAAATGTCGAAAAATGCTATTTTTTACAGTCGAGAAATACCATTTTGACAGCTGAAAAACCATTTTTGACAGCTGAAAATTCTGTTTCTGTCAACAAAAAATACAAATTTTGACAGCTGAAAAATACCATTTTCGACAATGTAAAAATTTGGAAACATATTGTATTTGGTTGTTGATGAATACCATTTTCAGCTGATCAATATCATCTCTGACAGATGAAAAATTTCATTTTTACAACTGAAAAAACCGTTTTTGACAGCTGAAAAACACAATCCACACAGCTGAAAGAAAAATGCCATTTTTGTCAGCTGCAACTTTTATGACAATTAAAAAATATCGAAAAATGCTACTTTTGACAGCCGAGAAATACCATTTTTACAACTGAAAAACCATTTTTTATTGTTGAAAATACTGTTTCTGACAGCAAAAAATAACATTTTCATAGTTTGAAAATACCATTATTGTCAATTAAATAATGTCGAAAAATATTATCTTTGATTGTTGAAGAATGTCATTTTCTATAGCTAAAAAAATGCTATTCCTGACGGCTGAAAAAATGACTTTTTCAAGAGCTGGGAATGCCATTCTTGACAGGTGAAAAATATTATTTTTGACAGGTGAAAAATACCATTTTTGACAGGTGAAAAATACCATTCTTGAGAGCTGAAGAACACCATTCTCAAGAGCTGAGGAATGCCATTCTTGACAGCGAAAAAATACTATTTTTGACAGCTGAAACATACCATTATTGGCAGCTAAAATATACAATTTTTGACAACAAAAAATTCAATTTTTGAGAACGATACGAACGACGTTATAATTCCGAGTCCGAGTTATTCTTTCACTAGTGAGTAATGAACAGTAATTCGCTTATCACAAACGATTTTAGATAAAAAGGTTTTTTCTGAAATTTTCTATAATTATCGAAATTAAAAAAAAAACTAATAGGACTTTCTATTTTCTAATGTTTTTTGTGAAATACATTCATTATTCTTTATCTATTTATTTTAAGATTTTTGTAATAATTTGCATATTAAAAAAAATTACTATAAAATGGCTAAGGTAAATACCAACTTCCAGTTTTCAGCAGCGTGCGGGGTGAACCACCCTCGATGACATCCAGCTAGCTCTTAGGAGTCGGCGTCGCCATGAACACAGAAAAAGAAACACTGGGGATGGTGGCAGAGGCAAGAAAAATTTTGATAGATGCGATAACGATCGTTCTTATTTACACACGGTAAAAATTTACAATAATGTTCAAAGTTCTAGAAAATATATACACAAAGTTATTCAAATAAAAGTCACGAAAAGAAAAACAGTCACGTAAGCAACACTTCACTTAGTTCGCACCGGGATGCCCGACGAGTTCGCGGAGGGGTGACCGGCGGCAATGACAGCGGCGTGGCGGATCGGCGGCTATGGTAACGTCGGCGGCTGCGTCGACTATTGTGTTGGAGTGACTCCAATGTCGAATGTTGCACTGGATTTAGAATTCAACAACCATTCGACAGAGATCATCCAAGTCATCATTCAGAATTCAGTGCAACATTCGACAGTCAGTCACAACACAACAGTCGACGCAGCCGCCGATCCGCCACGCCGCTGCCGTCGCCGCAGCTTCCGTCGCCGCCACTTCCGTCGCCGCCACTTCCGTCGCCGCCGCTGCTGCTGTCGTCGCCGCCTCTGCCTTCGCCGCCGCTGTCGTTGCCGCCGAGCCGCCGGTCACCCCTTCGCGAACTCGTCGGACATCCCAGTGCGAACTAAGTGAAGTGTTGGTGACTATTGCTTTCGTGACTGTTTTTCTGTTTGTGACATTATTTCTTGACTTATTTTTAACTTTCCCGTGTGTATATATTTTATTTATTTTATTTTCTTGCTGTACATAACCGTGTGTAAATAAGAGCGATCGTTATCGCGCCTATCAGAATTTTTCTACCTGCGTCCCATCCTGGAGTGTCTCTTGTGCTGTTCTCATAGGGACGCCGACTCCAAGAGCTAGCTGGAAGTCATCGAGGGCGGTTTAAGTCTTACGTCTTAAGCATAAGTTTATGTTTAAAACACGTTTAAAACACCTGTTTTAAACATATCGACCCTGCTTTGTACAAAGAAAGTAAACATATCGGAAAAAACGCTTTGGCGTTACTAAATCTTCTCAGTTCTTCGAATTCTCAAATAAAGTTCAAGTTTAAAGTAAAATATCGGAAAATGTATTTTTGAGATCTGTGCATACAGAAGGACGACAGCAGACACACAGACAAATAAAATATAAATGAGTAATAAATTTATATTATCTTTTATTTGTTTAATATAGCCTATTTATTATTAATGATAATAATAAATAAACATTTTTACCGCGACATTCTAATCCCCATGGGATTTCATGGTCGAGTTGTCGGATGAAGTTCAAAAAAACTGTCAGCAAGTAGTTTCCAAAAGATATCGACTTAAAATCATCATAAATTCTGTACAGGACATTTCCAAACGTACTAATTATTATTTTTTATTTGATCATTCTCTGACCAATAGTAAGGGAAATAGATTTTTCTACTTCCGTTATAAAATTCACAGTTTTTTTTCATTAATTTGTGTTCATAAAATATATCATAATCGAAGCCTTCAAAAAGCGTGAAAAACGTGTTATAATGGTTCATTTTTAACGCAATTTTTCCTACTCGTGAAAAAGTTTTACTTTACTCACTTGTTGCATAAATAACTATTTTTAACTTGTTCGTAGTTCCTTAACTAATTATAACTTTTTTTCCTTCAAAGGAAGGATCATTTATTGTTGACCAGCTATGGATTAAATTTAACGGTTGTAACTTAATTGGTTTTGCGGTTTTCTTGCATATACTAAAATGTTGATCCTATAGTTACTACATGGTCCATAATATATGTTGATTGAATGAAACAACAATTATTTATTGTACTACATATACAAATTTACATTTATATAAATATTATAAAACTGCTTAAATTAGGACGTTGGACGATCATTTTGAAGTGAAAATATAAAGAATATATTATTGAAATAAATTATATACAAAATATATTCAATTTCTTATGATACCAATTTAACATGTTAAGAAACGCTACAATACCATCACATCCGCAAATTTATTACAATCCATATTTATTTATGGGAGCATTAGTAAGCGCCTTTTTTGGAAAAGGGCAAACGCGTATTTTATGCCCTCATATTTATGGCCATAATTTTATTGGGAAATGTTTGCCAATAATATCCGGCGATAAAACTCAAATACGAAGTATTAAGCACCGGAATCGGGCGCTAGTTTCAAGTGTTGATATAAATAGCAATATTTCTTAGCGTACTTTAAAGGAAGATCAACGCCCTTCGTGTCTGATATTAAATTTTTCGGGACGGTCAATAAATAACGATCCCGCGGGAGGCGTTATCAAAGAATGCGTGAACCGAAATGAAGATTGGCACGGCTCGTTGCGTCCCCATTGTCGCCTTTTCAGAGCAACAAGCTGAAATTAAGTATAAACCGACAAATCTTCCATCGCATTGTTATTACAAATTGAATTCTTTGCCGAGGATTCCTTCTGTCAATTGAATTCGTCTTCTAATACATTTGCTTCATCGGATCCGAGCGCATCCCGTCGCCTCATATGTGTAAAGCACGTGTGAAATTTTAAGGAGAGACGCAAAAAAGGGAATAAATAGGGTTTTGGAGATTTCGCTACGAAAACGAATTATGTGCTTTCAAAGGGGAAAAGGCTCGGGTTTTCTAACGGAAAATTGAGATCCGGCCGAATGTGTGGTGTATTGAACAGCTTGATGTGATATTGTTTTTGAACATATTACATAAATCCTATGAAGTATTACTAGACTAGTAATCGATAGTTGTTTTAAATTTAATCACTCGACGGTATAAAAATAGATACTTAGCTTAAAAATACACGGCATGATGTATGGTCGATTTTAAAAGCTCCATTAGATTATCTACGTGTTTATACACAACTAGACACGCGTCTTTGTTCTTGGCGTGTCGGAAGCTTCTTAAAAAATGATAAATTCCCCGACATTAACCCTCCCTCAAATTTTATGCACGTGCACTCAGTCGCCTTCGGTAATCCGACGTTTTTAGCATGCACACGCATATCTTCCGTAATTTATCCCTCTCATTCAAGAGCATTCTAGCGAAGGGTTGCGGGAGTAATCATCAGTGGGCTGACTCAGTTACCCATAATCGTTCTTGATTCAAACTCGTCGTCGCGATAATATCATTTATCAATCCATCACGTGAGCGGTTCACATCGGTTATCCATATAAACTCGATTGATATTTGAATATGTTTCAATGCCTCTCGAGTAAAATTCTCCCTTTCGAATGATATCTGTTTGTTAATTAATCATTTTTATGCGAGTCCCTTAGCAGTTTTATCGTTGCAGCCACAAATTGAGTCTGGTGAGGAGTTTTGAGTCATCATCAAGATTAGCACGTAAGGAACGCGAGGAAGAAGACCCCCGACGACGGTAATAACTGTTCGCGTATATCTGTGTTTCATTTACTGATAACGATTCAACAACACGACGAATGCGACTGTTTGGTGATTTGGGATGTGTATAGATTCGCTATCTATTTTCCTCGTGGGGAGTTCTCTTGCGCCCAGTGATGACTACCAAATTTTGTAGTGACTCAGTCCAATCCGGGACTCCTGAATAAATAACTGATAAGTCACCCCCTTGAAACAGTACAAATCGCATTTATGTAATGCGCTGGATTATTTATTTGAGGGGAACCAGATGGAAGGAAATCTGTTAACCACACCTATTAATTTTAATTAAAATAGAATTTCATTAAATTAAACAGTGGCGGCTCGTGGAACATGTTGATGGTAGAGCCACTTATCCAACTGTCGCCTTTTTTGAAGAAAGAAAGAACGTCTTATCTTCCTAGAGGAAATTAACTGGCGAAAAAGTGTTTTCAAAATTAATTAAAAATTCTTGCTGAGCTTGAAACTATAGGTCGTGCCAGGACTCCTTGGCTCTATATAAGCCCCTGCTTTCGACAGCAAAATACTACTACTTATGACAGCTGAAAATACAATTTTTGACAATTCAAAAATATTGAAAAAAAACCATTTTTATTAGCTGAAAAATACTGTTTTCGACAGCTGAAACATTCCATTGTTGACACACGAAAAACACTATTTTTGACAGCTGAAAAATACTAATTTTCAACAGTTGAGGAATACCATTTTTGTTAATTGAAACATACCATTCCTGACACACGAAAAATACTATTTTTTACTACTTTTTACCGCATAATATACTACTTTTGGCAGCGAAATATACTACTTTTGACAGCTGAAAAATACAATTGTTGACAATTCAAAAATGTCGAAAAAATCTATTTTTATTAGCTGAAAAATACTGTTTTTGGTAGCTGAAACATAGCATATTTGGTAGCTGAAACATAGTATATTTGGCAGCTGAAGAATACCATTTTCTACAACTGTAAAATACAACTTGAAACAGCTGAGAAATACTATTTTTAACAGCTGGGGATTAACATTCTTGACAGCCAAAAAATGCCATTCCCGACAGCTGAAACTTACCGTTATTGGCAGCTAAAAGATACAATTTTTGACAACAAAATATACAGGTTGAAAAATGCCATTTTTGACAGTTAAAAATATTAAAAAATGCTGCTTTTGATAGCTTAACAAATACCATTTATATAGGTGGGAAATACCATTTTTGGCAGTTGAAAAATATCATTTTTGACTGCTGAAAAATTACATTTTTGACAGCCGAATAATACAATTCTTAATAGCTGAAAAACACCATTCTTGATAACAGCAACACATTATTGACAACTGTATCATACCATTATTGTCAGCTAAAAAATACAATTTTTGAAAAGAAAAAATACAATTTTTGACAACAAAAAGTACAGTTTTGAAAGCTGAAAAATGCCATTTTTGACAGTTTAAAAAAATGTCGAAAAATGCTACTTTTGATAACATTTCTATAGGTTTGAAATCACATGTATGTCGAAAAATGGTGCTTTTGATAGCTGAAAGTAACATTTTTATAGGTTGGAAATCGCATTTTTGACAGCTGAAAAATACCATTGTTGACAAATTCAACAAACCATTATTGACAACTGTAACATGCTAAAAAATACAATTATACAATATTACAAAAAGTCAATTTTCGACAGCTGAAAAATGCCATTTTTGACAATTAAAAAATGTCGCTAAATACTGTTTTTGATATTTGAAAAATAACATTTTAATAGGTGAGAAATACATTTTTTGAGAGTTGAAAAATAACATTTTTGACAACTTAAAAATATCATTTTTGACATTTGAATAATACACTTCTTAACAGCTGAAAAATACCATTTTTAACTACTGAAAAATACTATTCTTGACAATTGTAACAAAACATTATTGACAACTGTGACAAACCATTATTGTCAACTAAAACATACAATTTTTGACAGATGAAAAATGCCATTAGTTGCAGTTAAAAAAAATGTCGAAAAATGCTGCTTTTGATGGCCGAAAAATAACATTTTTATAGGTTGGAAATCGCATTTTTGACAGCCGAAAGATACCATTATCGACAACTGCAACAAATCATTATTGACAACAATTAAAAGCTAAACAGCTAAAAAATACAATTTTTGTTTACAAAAAGTCAATTTTTGACAGCTGAAAAATGCCGTTTTTGACAATTAAAAAATGTCGCTAAATGCTGTTTTTGATATTTGAAAAATAACATTTTAATAGGTGAGAAATACATTTTTTGACAGTTGGAAAATAACATTTTTGACAACTGAAAAATATCATTTTTGACATTTGAATAATACACTTCTTAACAGCTGAAAAATACCATTCTTGACAATTGCAACAAAACATTATTGACTACTGTGACAAACAGTCAGCTAAAAAATACAATTTTTAACAACAAAAAGTCAATTTTTGACAGCTGAATAATGCTATTTTTGACAAATAGAAAACGCCGAAAAATACTTTTTTGATAGCTGAAAAATACCATTTTAATAGGTGAGAAATACCTTTTTTGATAGTTGAAAAATAACTTTTTCGACAACTGAAAAACATCATTTTTGACAGTTGAATAATACATTTCTTAACAGCTGAAAACTACCGTTTTAACAGCTGAAACATACCATTCTTGACACCTGCAACACACCAATATTGTCAGTTAAAAAATACAATTTTAGACAACAAAAAAAAGAAAGAACGATGTATCTTCCTAGACCAAAGTTACTGTCGAAAAAATGTTTTAAGAATTAATTAGAAATTCTTGTTGAGCTTGAAACTACAGGTACTGCCATGGCTTCTTGGCTCTATATAACGAGCCGTCCCTGAAATTAAATATAAACTTAGGATATATTACCCAGAGAGAGATAGAAGCAGTCTGTAAACGATCATTTATTTATAGTGGACATTGCAGTTAATATTAATAGTAATAAAACTCAATAGACAGTGAAACAAATGTTCTAGGACAGAATATTGCATATTTATTATCCTTAATATTGTAATATTCTCTCTATAATTGCAAAACTATATAAGGTAACATTTTTTATGGTGCGTAGATGGACTTTAAAATAAGTGTAACTCAAATGTCAAACGAATTTTGATGAATCTTTTTTTTATTGAGATGCACCTGGCGCTAAATTTTCATTTTACGAGCGTGCAATTATTGGGTTACTGGAGGAAAGATGGACGTTATGAGCTTGAGCAAATCATCTAAATGCAAATAAAAACATTCGTCCTACACAATTTGAAACATACCAAATGTCGAGCAGGTTTATACAATTAAAAATTTGTGACGTCTATTACCATGGTTACATACAAATTAAGCATATCAAGGAAACCATGATATTTATATTCTCTCGTATAAATTTAAACTTAATGATGGAAGAAAAAATAATGTATGCAACAGGACTACTAATTTTATCCGTATCCTCTTTTGCCTTCTGGATTGGCGTAGTTGATAGAAATTCAAAGCATATTTATTTATAACGTTACAACTACCTGGACGGAAAATGTTCAATTTTAAATTGAACTACTGTATTCTTATTTAGAATAAGAAGGCAGTAAATAAACCATTATTATTTAATATAAATTAAAGATATGTTTTGCTTTTTTTAGTAGGCACCTAAAACAACCACGATTTAAACACGCGTGCTACTCAACAGTGCCATAAAGTCCGGTAATTACCCCAGTATTTGTCATTTAAAATAGCGTATTGTCGTGTAAAAATAAAAATGAGTAATTCGTTGAAAATATGTTTGAAAATAAAACAAGAAATACCGTGGCTACACATTAACGCATTTCCACCTATTTAATTAATACACCCTACATACTCGAAATTGTAACCCACTTTTTGCAATCTAATAATTAATAACATACAGAACGCTCCGCGTGCAAACGCAAATACATTTATGTACAGAAGGAGCGGAATGAAAGAAAACGCTACAGAAGCGAATACTGGTGTATTAATTGCGAAGGTGAATTAAATTCGCTTCCACTTCAGTTACATTAATTAGTTTCCCTACATTAATGATGCAATGAAACAGTAACATAAATATTTTCCTAACTCGTTCACTTCTTGTGCTGCCATGGGAATAGTAACTGAATGATATGCGAATAATAGAGGGAAATATTAAATAACTGGAATAATATTTATCTGGTTTCAACTGGAAAAAATCAGTTATTAAAATATCTTTTCAAGTATTATATTCAGAGTTATTATTATTCTTCAGCAGATATAAAGTTAAAGTAAAAACATTATTCTAAATTGCGTCTAATGTTGCCGTCAGTTAAATGACAATATAAGAAGATGAGGTACCTCTCCTATTCTCCATCTCACTCTTTCAAACCATGAAGTACACTACTCGCACTAATGGTATCTTATGGGTGTTTGCGCAAAAAGTGCGTGTCGATCAGAAAGTTGCTGGTATGGATGTGCCTGAAGGTTGGATAAAGATGCATCGGATGTGGCCAAATAAGGATGCGCCTGATGTGATCAGATAAAGATGAACCGGATGTAGTCAGATAGGCATACGTGGGATGTGTTCAGAAAAAGATGCGCCGGATTATTTAGAATAAAATAAATGTGATGATTTTCAATATATTTGATTTTAATAAAATGATGACGAAATGACACTCTCCAGTATTGTAAGTATTGTAGTATTTACAATACTGGAGAGTATCATTTCGTCATCATTTTATTAAACTACACCCAGTATTGATTGATTTAAATTTCAATACATATATTTGATTTTATTGACAAATCGTAGGTAGCTATAAAAAAAAAGGTAGCCATGTTAAATAAAAATCGTGATATCCGAATTTTGCCAATTTAGATCATGGTTCTTCCTCTGCAACTACCTGTCGTATTGGCGATTTTTTACTTTATTCACAGCTGCCTCAAAAAGACCTGTGGCTGTCGTGGAGAACCAACTCCTTGGGCTTGTCGGTCATGAGATTTTTCTTCTCTCGATGCTTCTTTTTCCTTTAACTTTACCTTATATTGTGCTCTTTAGAAACACGTATTTACTATAGTTGCGCATGATGTGACCCAGTCATTGTAGTTTTTTGGTTTTGATAGTGTTCAGGATTTCTTTCGTTTTATCCGTTCTTTTTAGTATTTCGACATTGGTAATACGATCCTTAATTCATCTGATGGCAAAATATTAACTACGTCAGCTTTAGAGAAGCGGCGGGGAATACAGAGATCAACTTATTATCATAATTTCGTAAGTGACATGTAATGAATAATTAAATCGAGCGAGCCGTGAAGTGTCATCTGACTAGAGAATTAAAATCTGGAAGGTCTTAAAGTCTTAGCTGATTGTCTGTATCAGCCTCGTCCCCGTTACCAACAAAGGATTTTAACTGCTTAATCAGTAAAAGTGATATTTCACGGCCCTCCAGAAGTCACCAAAATATAATATTATACGCCAATCCGCGAAAAACAAATCTTTTGAGTCTGTAGATAAATTTACTTGATTTTGAAAAGCGTATAACGTTGGAACGCATCTGCCAATGTTGATCACTTAAACGTCAGCATATGGCCAAATTTTGGTTCAGAAGAAAGTATTAAAAATATAAAATGTGGTAAAACGGTGTATTTTAAGTTTGAAGGTTAAGCCTATAAAATCACTTTTATCAAGCAACTGACTAAACCTATAGCATATAAGAAGGCGTTGTTGAACTTAAAACCATGTCTTTAACAGAAAGTTTTAAAAATAGATACATAGAACAATCTAATACAAATTAGTTTGAAATTTTAATTTTCAAAAACGGTAGATGTTAAATATAGTTTTTGAATCCATAAAATAAAAAAAAAGTTGAACCCGTAGTATAATAATAATAATAATAATAATAATAATAATAATAATAATAATAATAATAATAATAAACTTTATTTCTCATTTATAAATATTACATAAATATTACATAATGGAAAAGTGAAAAAGTGCGTCAGGTAACAATATGCTAATTAATAATGCATTTTAATGTATCTAAAGATAAAAAGCAGATATTGAGAAACTTAATACTGTGGCTAAAATAAAAAGTTTTAAAAAGTAGACACGTAAAAAATTTGAATTTTCTCAAAATTTTACTTATGCAACCTTTTGATTTATTTGCATCGTCATCAACATTTTTATTTCTGCCGTGAGTCTATTTGTGGGCACTGTATCTCAAAAACCACTAAATATTTTGAACATGAGCGGTATTTAAAAAATTAAATGACAAAATTTTTTTTTTTTTAGTTATTCCACGATAAAAAATCATTTTTGTCATTTTTTTGTGATGACGTCATAACAAAAAAAAACAAGTGAAAGTCGGTAGATAAATCTCACATATTAATATGTATTTAAAAAAAAAATAAGTTTCGTTTTAAGTTGTGTTATTAAAATTATTTATGAAATCTAAACTCATTCATATGTATTGAATTTTTATTTAGTTAAATCAAGGAGTTTATGAAAAATATTTATTAACAAAAGATGTTTAATTTTTAGTTGTCTTCAACATTTAAAGTGTTTATCTACTTTTTTTTCATATTTAGAATATCGGAAAAAAGTTCGATACAAAATTTAGGTTTTAAAGGTCATTAATTTTAGCATTCTTTGCAACAAAACTTAGATTTAAAAACTTTATAAGTTCTTAATGTTGGTATTTTCTGCAATTTTTGATTATGCAAATTTGATGTACTTAATATCATTTTATAATTATAATAGATCAAAAAAATGGTGATTTGGCCATTATGTTACTTTCTCCGACTTGATGGTATCATTATTTATATTTACACTATTATGGTTTATTTTCTATTTAAATCATATTTTAGATGTACATCGAGCGTTTTGCAGACTCGGATGAAACTAACGTTTAAAACGTCAAAATTATGATACATGGAAAAATTATACTTCAAATTAAAAAACTCAGTTTACACAAAAACTAAAGAGATTTCGAAAAAAAACTTATTCCTCATAAGTTGTTCATTTTGACATTCTCTACATTTATTATTAACATACATTTTCTGTAACGATTATCGTTTCATAATTATAAACCAAAAATGAAAAAAAATTTTTTTTCGAAAACCAATAATTTTATCAAAAATATTTTCAAACAAATAAGTTTCGATTCTTGATTGCCTTCTATATTTGTCTTAATGTTTTTTGTGATATTTTTCATATTTAAGAAGATATTGTAAAAAAAACAAAAAAACGGTAAAGGTAACCACTCACTTCCGGCGTACGAAATTTTACCAAAAGCTTTTCAGTTCTTCGGATTATCAAATAAGACTTATGTTCAAAGTTTCATATTAATTGCTCTATTAGTTTCTGAGATACAGATACAAAAAATTTTTTTCGAGAATTTTTTTTTTAAATTTTTTTCACGATCACAATACTTTCTCGTACTTCGTAACGGAGAAAGTAAAAAATGTTTGTCTCTATTTTATTTTTTTCTAGAAAATTAAAGATTCTATGAAACACAGTTATTAACAAAAGATGTAAAGTTCTTTGTTATCTTCAACATTTAAATAAACATTTTTGTAATATTTTCCATATTTAAATAAACATTATAAAATACAAAAGACGGTTAGGGTAAACACCCACTTCTGGTTTTCGAAACACTTCTTGAAGCTTTTCTGTACTTTAAGTTTTATTTGGAAATCTCGTTTGGTCTTTTTAAGATACACCCAGTAGCGTAGCGTCAAATTTTGGGTTCCACCGTTTGAAATTTTAATTAAAATGAACAAATTTTATCACCCTGTCGAAAACCTTTTTTTGCACTCGGGGTGACAGAGGGTGGAATGAAATTTATGCTTTTCAGATCGCAAAGAATCATCGGCTTCTGAGCAAAATTGATCGAGTTATGACCGAAATGGAATTTACATAAGTTGTAAAAATTTAACATTTTTTGTCAATCCAAAACATTGTTTGTAGGGGTTTTCAGGAGGTAACGAAAGTCGAAAACTTCTTAGATTGCAAAATTAAATCGAGTTTCTTGCAAAATTTGCCTAGTTAAATCATCGCATCGACTTGAATTTTGGAAGAAATTGGAGGAAAATGATTAAACTTTATTGCCATGCTGACCGATTGCACACGGTACAAGAAATCAAATTTGCACATTTAAACTTCAAAAACATTTTTTTCCTTTAGGGGATGGCAGGAGGTGGAATCGTTTTAGCAACAAAACAATTCTCATGACGTTGAAGAGAAAATTTGAAACTGTTCAAGCTGCAAAAGTTCATCGATTTTGGTGCAAAATTACTCAAGTTATGGCCAAATATGTGAAAAATGTCATTTTTTTCTCCAAAAATTCACAACTTTGCTCCAAGTCATCGAAACGACTCAAATTTTTAAGGCATTTAAAGGAAATTGATTAAACTTTTCTGCTATTGTGGTGAAATTTCCCGCCGATTTTTTTTGCGCACGGTACAGCTTGTCAAAGTTGGACAATTTTTTACATAAAAAACATTTTTTTCATTGCGTTGTTACGGGGGGTGGGTTGGACTTGGGGTCAAAATCAACTACACATTCTTAAAGATAAAACATGAATCTTTCCCAAACTGAAAGATTCATCGATTTTCGATCAAATTGAACCAAGTTACGACGGTTTGAAAAATTGAGTTTTTTCGCGCTTTTTTTGACGCCGAATGTATGTCGATCGCATTTTGCTTTTTTTCGTTAAAGGAAATATTTTTAGGACCCGAAGTTTCGGATAAAGAACACCATTGATGAAAAATGTATGCTAATGATTTAACAATATAATAATAATTAACATTAACAGATATTGCATTTAAATTAGAAGAAGATTAGTGACCTCCACGGGGCCTGAAAACCGAGTCTAACAATTTCACATTGGGTATAGAATTATATATAAATAGGTCGGCAAAAAGTTGTCTCTTAATTAATATTAAACACGGCAAAAATCAATAATAAACTGGCTGAAGGACCATAAGTCAATGGAAAATTGATGTCTTATATGTATTATGTATATGGTACTAATAAATGCGTACAGTCTCTTTCCCAAAACTAAATGATTAATTCACCTGAAACAACTTAAGGGTTTCCGTTTTCAATTAAATAATCACCACTAACACGAGCAAACTGCATTATAGTTAACCAGACTTCCAACCGTATTGGAATGATTTCTTCAGTGTTTATGAATTAAATACAACTTTCGTCATTTCTTTTGTTGCCTTCGATGGAATTATACGAATGGCGTATGCAGGATGGGCAATTTAATCGCGCAGACTGAACATTAGCGTGTGTGAAGCATGTAACCAGTAACTTAGAGCCGTGGGGCACTTTTGCCTTCCCGGCTTCTTTCTTGTATTTTCTGCCTGAGGCAACATCTGCGTGCAGACACGCGAGGGCGGGACGACTTGCTCTCGTACCGAAGCCGACTTTTACATTCAAATCTACCGACACGTACCATTCACAAATCACCCGATACAATGTTCGCAGTGAAATCATCAGGAGTTTGCAAGAGTCATCTAATGTATTTATATTAATATATAGGGTGTCCACGAAAAAGTAAAAAAAAGACGGGTAGATATTTTTCAATTTTTTTTTTATTGAATCGCCCCAACATTGCGGTTTAATAGTGAAAGACCACTTCATTCATGTGGCTGCTCCGGCTGGCTTTGCAGTAGCCCATTCTGTCGATCCAATTTTTCATGACATTTTCGATGGTGTGGCCTTAATGGCTGTAATGGTGACTTCAATCTCGTGCTTTAGGTCGTCAATCGTTTCTGGATGGTTGGAGTAGCACTTATCCTTGACGGCTCCCCACAAAAAAATAGTCCAACTGGGTCAAATCGCAGCTGCGAGGCGGCCAGTTGACATCGCCGTTTCGGCTAATTATGCGATTTTCGGACGTACCGCGCAAAAGTTCGACTGTAACGTTGGCTGTGTGGCACGTGGCGCCGTCCTGCTGGAACCAAATGCCGACGATGTCTTCCTCTTCCATTCGGGGAAAGAAAAAAAATTCCAACATGCCGCGATAGCGCTCACCAGTGACGGTTACGGCGGCTGCTGCTTCGTTTTCGAAGAAAAACGGACCAATGATGCCGCCGGACCACATACCGCACCAAACAGTCACTCGTTGTGGGTGCAGTGACTTTTCCATGATTACGTGAGGATTTTCTGAGCCCCAAATGCGGCAGTTTTCCTTATTGACATAACCACCGAGGTGAAAATGAGCTTCATCTGAAAAGATGATTTTTCGATAAAAATGCTCATCTTCCATCAAGGGTTCTTCGGCCCATTGGGCGAACCGAAATCGCATCGGATGGTCGTGCGGCTTCAGCTCTTGCACCAATTGAATTTTGTACGGCTTCAAACCGAGGTCTTTCGTGAAAATTCTTCGAAGAGACGTGCGAGAAATGTTCAATTCCTGCGAGCGGTGTCGAGTTGATGTTGATGGATTGTCACTCACACTTTCGGCAACAGCAGCAATATTTTCGATTGAGCGCACTGGACGATCACGGGAACGCGTTGCTTTGTCCATTAACACGCTTCACAAATTTATCCAAAACTACCTGGAAGGCGCTTTATTTTTCCAGAATTTTATGCGCATTTTTCTTGCAGTTTCGGTTGAAGACTCACCATTTTGGAAGTAAGTTTTCAATATTTCCCAATTTTCATCGAGCGTAAACTTAACCATTTCGTAAACCGCAAACCTTTTACTAAATATTTGACACATTGGCAAAGTCATTCGAGCTGTCAAAGCCGAAATAATCGATAGTTCAAAAAGCAACCGATAGATGGGCCACCCTGTACATAGCCCTGAAAAGTTACAATGATTGTATTCAAAGGACTTAGCCTCACAGGTCATATTTTGTTTGTTTAACTTATTGAATTTTAAGGAAAGTGTTTGCAGCTTTAAATTTGAAATATAATTCGTTAGACCGGTTTTCTTTTAATGTTCCGGATTTGGATCCAATATTTTATGACGTATATTGCCTCTGAAAAATAAATTGGAGAATTATCTGTATATGCGTGTGATACTATGATTGATGAGTTCATTTGAATGTAACACACTTTTTTCCTGATTATTGATTGATCACTTCAGAGTAGTGCAATGATGACACGTAACAAATGTGAACTGTTGCTGAAGGAAATATGTTTATTTATAATGTTTGAAAATCAAATAAATTTCTATTTATTGATTTTCTTTAAAATGATATGAGACAATATAATTTCAGTTCACGTTAATGATGTGAGCCCTGGGATAGTATTTTATAACATGCTATAAATACTCAAGTTTAAAGAGATGCAGGTCATAAACTAATTACACATTTACATATTTTAAGAATGGCCGACGTCTAATCAAGCGTTATTTTCAATCCATTATGCTCCGGATGAGTGGATATAGATTACAGAACATTTAGACTGTTCAGAAACTAATCAATACCCATTTATATAATTGGCTATTTCATATTTCTTTGCACATTTGTTAGCGCATCTCGGACCACAATGGACAATGGCTATAGAATTACCTCTTTTCCCGAGGGCTATACAATCAAGTTTGGATTATATGTCTCTATTATAGTTTTCAACTAGAAATGTTCCCGACTACATATAAAGATAAATGCGCGGATATATTAGACTTTATAGGATATACAGTATGTCGAAATAAAATACGTATAACAGTTGTATTAAAATAACATTAATGTTAGATTTACGGTAAAAACAACAAAGTGCGGTTTATTGTTATACCTATAGTATTTATGTTGTTATTTTTCCGCTCAATTAAAAAAAAACACAAAAGAAAATATCTCGTCAAAAAGTGCCGTTTTATTAAGAACAGTTATCTGCCAAATATCATTCTTCTAAATTCTTCCATTGTGGATATATGAAATAAAAACATTTTTTCCTTTAACTTTAGAAGGCTGTTGGACAGGAAGGGTTTTTGAACAAAAAAAATATTCAAAAGACCTCCCTTCATTTTTGCTGAAAAATCACCCTTTAAAATCTTTCGCATCAATTTAGACGCCGTATACCGTGTGTTCGATAAAAAACGCCTAACTCTGTTATTTATTGACCGATTTGAATGAACTAAAAAATAAAGTCAATGGCTGTTAAAATACTATAAAATGACGGTAATTATATTTTTTTTCAAAATGAACTTCATTGCCAAATAATAGTCAACTTTAAATTTTTAAATGGCTGCATATATTTTTCTAATTTTATAATATTAGACATTATTTTTCTGAATCCATTTATGCCCCTTATGTTGATTTGAAGTTAATATTTACGCCAGAAAAAGATAATAATAAATCTAGTTCACATGATTTTTTTGATAAATATTTTCAAATGCTAAGGATATGCTTTTGACATTTTTAAAATTTGGTCATTCTGGATTTAGAAAGCTACAATAAGAGTTTTTACAAACGTATAAGTTTTATGTGCTCAATAAAATCATACATAATATGCAAACGTGCAATGCAATAAACAAATTCCACGTTCTCATTTAAATATCAGTAAGTTATATAATCCGTTTAATCTAAATAAATTATCTCTATTGCTTATATACGCGTATGAGAAAAGGTTAATTTCCATTAACCGCTTTTGGCTACTACAAACAGAAACAGAAAAATCCCGGGCGAAAATGGAAAGTAACATGAACGAGCCAGTTTGATCACAATCAGGCTCGTGAATGAGATACGAAGTCAAAAAGGCCACAGATCAAATCCGTGCAAAAGTTTATTTATAATTTATTCGGTCGCCTTTGTTAATAACCTCGAGATTATCGTATAATTGTCGATTATAAATGCCAATGCGATGGCGATCGATTAATCTTTTTTTTTCAACTACACTTGCATTTAATTAACACAGCGTGTGTTCCTGCTCAGATATAAATAGTTCTTTTTAAATTAATTGCATATCACAAATACAAATTTTGATACAAAAGCTACTGTATAATAATAATAATAATACATCGTTTATTGACCATGCTTTAGAAACATAACATAAATTCTTACAAATACAAGTGATTACATCATGGTCAAATGGACATACTATTTGTACTTATTGTTAATTACAAATAGTACGTTCTCAAATAATGTTGAATTAAATTTGAACATGTATACATTTATTATAGTAGTGGTAGTAGTGGCGGTATAATAATAATAATAGTGGTTTTTTATTTTGTAACAATATCTAATTTACAAAACAGTGTCGTTGAAACATAATACAAATTTACACACGTTGAGCGAGAGCGTCTATTTGTAGACACTTTGCGAACTATGTGCTATAGGCGGGCCGTCTATTTTTAGATACAAACATGCAGAGTGGGTTGCATATAGTTCATCAAACACGGCGGCGCGCGCAATATTTTCGCTTGCGTTGCAAATTCAACCCGCTACACAGGCAAGTTACCTTGGTCATAGCACCCGCTCAAAAAGTGTTAATAGAAGGGAACTTGTGTATCTTATATATTACATGAAGAATTGATCGATTGAGTATAGTATTGTATTTACAAGTAAGGGTGAGGCATTTATCCTGGACACGAAATATTGTGGAAACTAAGATTAAGATCTAGCAGGCATTTACATTTTCAACTCCAAGCAGGTTTTCAAGGTTATTTCAAGGTCAACTTGTCTTTTTAACAAGAACCTGTCATTTTTATTAAGGAATATTAATCTAAGAACTAGAATAAATAACTTTGATCTAAAACTATTTTCTCTTCAAGAGGTGACATTACGGATATGACTTTTTTTTATTTGTAAAACCACCATCATAGTGTTGAATTCCGGGAAAACCTTCCGCACCGAAAAATATATCATATGATGGAGAGGTAAAACAAGTAACACTTGATAATTGGGCATAGTTTCTACTTAGAAATAATTCACCTTGTTTGGTGCGTATTGACAAATTTCAGCTTGTAATTTCTAAACGGATTATCGTATAGAAGAAAATGGTTAAGGTTATTTGTTTACCAATAAATTCACTTTAAATATAGGCAAAAATAATATGAATAACTGTCAAGATGAAAAATCTGCATGCGTCTAAATTTAGAATTTTGTGATTTTGGATTTTAAAATGGGAAATTGTGTTAATTAAAGGGGAAATTTATAAAAATTGTTTCTTGTAATACTCCTAATCTTTTCATTACGACTTAGTTTACATAAATTCCATACTGAATAATAAATAATCAATTGCGCTGAGACCGTCAGGAGGTCGATTGAAGTTCAATAAATTTTAACACACCGTACGAATTTGTTCGTGCAAAGGAAATAATTGAATATCGTTGATTAGTTAATTTTTTACGCGTTGGAGTTTGATTTTTTAAAATCGCAACGGAATTATAAAAGTTATGCGTTTCTAAAAACAACCTTGCACTGGTTCAAGTGTTATAAATATCTTCCATGAGTTCAACAGCTCGCCTGACAACCATGTTTGATCGAGGACCATCAAGCAGCGAAGGTTCTTTTATCCAGCGGTTATTGAGACATTTTTAAGCCTTAGGACATTTCAATTTTGAAAAACCAACATTCAGCTCCTTTTATGTGTCTTCTGAATAGTGCTGCTTTGGAAACCATGCATTTGCCCATGTAGTAGCACTGAAATCGCAAGTACGTTTCATCTGATATCTCCATGTTGGAACAAGGAAGAAAGCAATGAATGCATAGTTTGTCCGAGAATTGCACCTGGCGTTATTAAGTGGGGGTGGTTCACGCCATTTTATCTCCTTGTGGTAGAAATTATATGCTTCACATAGTACCTGAAGTCACCTCTCCATCCTTTTCTCGTGTGGGAATCGGTTCTGTGACAGAATAGCTTTTTTGTAACCCCTAATACCCCCCTTAAACATCTTCAATGAATTGGTAATTCATGGTGGGTGCCCTTGATTTTTTTGGGCACAATACAACAAGTAACATAGAAAAAGGTCGAGAGTATGATGTTGACACCCAATAAACTGAGGCTTCCCTAGACCATTTTTGTATGAAGACAAAATGCCATGGTTTAGAATTCTTGTACAATTCTTTAGATAGACTACCTGATATTCTTTTTGATCAATTCTGTTGCCATCAAAATGCAAGCAGAATTCTTCTTCACCTCCAACATCTTTCAATCTATTCTTCAGTTTTTCTGCATCATAAATCACTACACGCCATATTCCGGATTGTGATGGTGTCGGTACATCTATTCCGTCTTCAGGTAAGTGTTGCAAAACAGTGGATGCTCTCCTCGTTGACAAAGAAACAACTGAGGCTTCCCTAGACCATTTTTGTATGAAGACAAAATGCCAAGGTTTAGAGTGCTTGTATAGTTCTTTGGATAGCCTACCTGATATTCTCTCTAATCAATTCTCTTGCCATCAAAATGCAAGCAGGATTCTTCTTCACCAATAACATCTTTCAATCTATTCTTCAGTTTTTCTGCATCCTTGATCACTCGACGCCATATTCCTGATTGTGATGGTGTCGGTACATCTATTCCTTCTTAAGCTAAATGTAGCAAAACAGTTAATGCTCTCATTGTTAACAAAGAAACTTTGGAAACCAGCTTCACTGCACATTTGGTTGTTTGGTGCTTTCGTTTCGTACGGGAAGCATCAGACTCTTCTGCAAATTCAGAATCAGTGTTGCTAATTACATTTGCACTTATACTATGACGACGACGACGACGACGACTACTACTACTACTACTACTACTACTAGAGAACTCTTGCGTTTGACGTCTTTGATGACTGAAGGCATTTTTAATGATGTATCGTTGACATAGAAACTACTACTACTACTACTACTACTACTACTACTACTATTTGACCAGTGTAAAGATGTAATTCTGATGGCACTTAATAAATATTATTTTTATTTTCGTAGTCGTGCACCCTACACTACCTCCTGATTCAATTTGTTTTCTGTAGAATTCTTTATCTTGGCTGGAAAGCCAATTGCCACTTATTTTTGTAATATCAAATACATGAGTAAAATTGTTTTCAAATTCTTCATTCTCGCGTTTTCTATATTTTTCAAACAAAATTACAAGCTTCTCAAATTTTTTTGAAACTTGTTGTTTAGAAAGACAAAGCAAGTTTAACTTATCCCATAGCTTCTGCAATTCTTCACATATCCTCCTTATTCGGTCGACTCTGCCTTTCAGTTACAAACCAAAATACCTACGAACGATGTCTCTGTTCAAAGGCATTTTGCAAAGGATCACATTTATGTCATTCTCCATTTGTGGTATGTTGGGACGAAGTTTTGTAGTTCATACCAAATTACATGTCCATTTCTTTCTTGCAGACTCAACTGCCGATTTACATTTTGTGTCCTTAAATGACATGTTCAAATCCGAGAAGACCTTCTTTATTCTGTTATTTCCCTGTAGGGCATAAGTAAAAAGTGAAATTACATTCGGTGCTGGAGGTTTTTCAGTCCAAATAACTAACGTAAACCGAAAAACTAACGAACAGGCAAAAGTTCATCGAATGTAACACCAGGAGAAATAACCCTAATATACTCTGGCCGTGCTATGAAGGCGTCTGAGGTGATTAATGAAGGGTCGGAAGTGCCGCCCTCATCAGAAGTGATTGGATATTTTGTTACTTTACACTCACAGATGTTTACACTTTACTTGCTAGCTATTGATGCACTATCGGTTTCTATGTATAAATGACGTTTTTAAAAGGTTATAGATAGCACCTCAGATGCCTTCATAGCGTGGCCAGACTTTAACCCTAGTGTACGTACTTCGTTCTTGAATTCTTAGAACTTCAAAGGGATTGTTCTTATTACATGTTATAGCTATCTGTTCCCAATTCCATCGTGCCATAATAAGAAAACTGTATTTTTGACTTAGTTTTTATCCACGCATAATCTGAAGGGTGTGCCCTGTCTATGAGAATTAACCTATTCTCGTCATTTTTAAATACCAGCACAGCTGTCTGAGGATCCTATTTAAATCCCCTAGCAGTACAGAAGGAGGTACATATAGTGAACTAATCTAGAAGATTTTTTTCTGAAAATTTTCCTGCATACTACACAAAGCTTACTGTTACTGTTATCCTTATATCGTCTCCATAAAATTAGAAAAAAACTCATGATTTTAGTATTTTAAGAAAATCATATACATACCTACTTTTAATTATAAAACTGGAATGGAGTTTTAGTTACCGACTTCTTAATAGCGGCTGGAGACTATTCTATCAACATTACACATACCTAGTTTTACTATAATGTCAACAACAACATAATCAACATATCGCAGGTAGCTTTGTAAACATTTCGTAGGTACTTAAGTAAAACAAAAATTGACATTTATAATAGACATTGTGGTGTCCGCATTTTGATGATGTCTGTGGTGCAATAATTTGTAATCATCATGATTTCGTAAGTGGCATGCAATGAATTTTTCAATCGGACGGGCCGGATAATTATTTCGAGTGAAACTCTTCAACAATACATTTCTTTAGCGATATGGTTCCTGGTATTATGGAAAATGTAGACATCTGAAATTTGTCATTTTTTCGAGTTACCTAATTCTAATTTTATGGGGACGATATGATTATTGAGTATAGTAGACACTTCTACTCATTTTGCTCCTTTTTGTAGAACTCTAAACATCTTTTTTTCACCTCTTTTCTGTAGAAGTAATGTGCATAGGGCCCATGTTTTGGTCTGTCGTCTCTAGAAGGTATACCTCGAACCGAGAACTCCAGCATCTGTTATGAGGTCAACATAACTTGTTTTCTTCATTCCAGCCATCTTATGATACATGATAAAAAAAAATGGAAATACACATACCTAGAAGGTAGAAAAGTAGTATTCTATATCCATTCACTGTGTGCTACATAATGTAAAGAGAGCTGTCACTTGGTCTTGTAGATTAACACCACCCATCCCCTTCTGATATTCAAGGGCCATTTAAGTTTACTGACCTTCTCCCTTGGCAACCACTTTTTCTTTTCAGTTCCTGTTTCTATTATGTAATTTGTGTTTTGTGGAAATAAAATAAACCTTGTTGTCCCTCTACCTCATACACATAATATTCTTGGCACTCCATGTTCCATGTTCCCCACCTTGCAGTTCATTGTCATGTCCTTTCCAATAGACCGAACTACATTTGTTTTTCTCTCAGTCAGTCTCAAAATAATGTATTATATCTGTCTAACAATGATTCACACATGTTGAGCACGACTACACTATTCGTGATTACCTTATTTTTCTTAACCCTTTCGGCCCTGGTGGTGGCAATTGCCACCGCAACATTTACATGTCTCTACTTACTATGACAATCCATATTTTTGCTGTTTATCACTAGATGTCGCTTCAACAAAGCCTCACTAATTAATTCCTATACTAATTAATCAAATGAGTTCAAATTTGGTATTTATGGTCTTAAGAAGCTTCCCATCAATAATAATTAACAAAACAATTTTTTTTCAAATTTAAAAATCCAGGGCTGAAACGGTTAAAAATATGATTTTCATTATTATTTCATTCACTTATCACGTACCAGTAGCGCAATTGCTGTTGTCGTGACTTTAGGTTGTTCCTTCGCATCTTAGCTTGGCAGTTTCGACTTTAACATTTGATACGGTCAAGTGGTTTCATTCTCTCATCGCGTACCGGTAGCTCAACATTTACTTACCGGTACGGTTACCACAGATTGGGAATGTTTGATCTAGAGGTATATTTTTAGAAACTTCAAAATAAAAATGTTGTATGATTGGCTGAATTTTTCTCGGTTTATCATTTTAATTTTTCTCATCTGTGAAATGGAGATATCTAGAAAGTAGCTACTCTAGGGAGAGGTGCACATGAATATGCAATTTTCGTACGTGAGACAGTAAAATTACTACCGCAATATAGGTACTAATTTCACCTGGTGTAGTTTCAAAAGTTATTTTTTATCTTAGTTTTTTCTATTGTGATAGTTCAAATGTTTCTTTTACGCCAGCGTTAGTTTCAACACAAATTATTTTGAACAAAGTTCCATAAACTCTTAGGCCGGGCTCACTTTGGACACGAATTGTATCGTGCATAAACGAATGGATAGGATAGTTTTCGGACATCGTAAGTAAACGCACGTATACGTACGACAAATCGCACGGAGTCTGCGCGCTCCCATAGTACTTGGTAGATCGGGATTGTACGTTTCGGCACGAATAAAATTCGTACGAAAACGCATCCAAAGTGCGCGCGGCCCTAAAATATCGAGACAGTGTAGTTTTTGACAAAATTTTGACATCCTATTCCGAAAAAAGATAAACAGGTTTATTGTAAGTTTTTGTCCAGGTCACACTCAGTTTTCTCTACGTCATAGTACAAATATGTTTAGAAGGGCATGGCACGTCGCCAATATTTTGATCACTTTCCTCAATATATGTTGTTTCATTACTAGATTCGTTGTCACCATCTCTGGAACTTTCTTCAGACTGTTTCAGTTTCAGAAAAATTACTGCACTCATTATCACTCTTCAAAAAACTTACCAAGATTTCTCAGCTTTTCTTCTTTATCACCACGATATTTTTTCGTCGCTATGGTAACTGCTGGGGTCGATGAAGACGCAGCAAGTGGGGCTATGCTAGAGGATTTACAAACATCACATTCAGCAGTTCAGTTAGAATGTTACAACTTTGAATCAAAGAACTAAACATTGAACTACATGCTCATATACAAGGGAGAGAGCCCCTGCGACCTACGGCCATCATTTGATGTATGTATATGACGAAAGTTCGCGTATTACCTAAGTTCGTCAAATGATTAAAACTTATACTTTAAATATTTGTACAAATTTGTAGGTTTAAAAAGCACATAGCCCTACCTATATTTCAGTTTTGTAATAGGCAATCTGACAAAGCTATTAACAACTGCTGTGGACAACATCTTAAGAAAACAGGAAGCCTTCTCGTGCACCCCTCTTCTCACATACAACCATAAGCTATTGGATCGATGAGGCTGTTACTTGTCGAAACTCCATGGTACTTAACAAATCACTGACGCACTGGAAGTTTCCATCATACACTCGAGCTGAAAAAATAGTTGAAAATCATGTATCATATTCATTAAAACATGGATTATTTTATTATACACTGGAGGAAAAAAAATTAAACACTTGAAATTCGTAAAATTTCGACCTTTTTCAAACCGCAATAACTCGGCGTGTTTTTAATCGATTTTGATGAATCTTTGAGGGCAAAATACTTTGAAGTGTCTTCTTCAAAGTCATCTAGTCGAACTTAAGTGTAACCCCTTCCGCCCCCTCTAGCATCCCTGTGAATAAAAAAGTTTTTTCAGGAAACCATGTCCAACTTTGACGATGTCTATGGAGTTGGAAAAATTTTGTCGACTCGATCCACCACAAAGGCATTAAAATTTGATCAATTCCCTATTCAGGACTTAAAGAACGAAGTTCCTACGACGATTTGGCGCCAAGTTATGGGTGTTTGAAAAACAGTGCATTTTGAGTTTTTTTGCACAAAACGCATCGACTTTTCAACCAAATTTGATGATTCTTACGGGAAAAAAACTCATTTTGGCAATAATTTAATGGAGTAAACTCAGATTGGAATGATCCCTTTTCGAACCCTTCAACCCCCGAACAAGAAAACACGTTTTTGGGCAAAAAACGTCCAAATTTGGCAACCTGTACCGAGTTGGATAAAATGTGTCGACTCGATCCACCAAAAGGGCATTAAAATGTGTTCAATTACCCGTGCAAGACTCAAAAACGAAGTTCCTACGGCGATTTTTCGTGTTTTAAAAAAGTGCATTTTGTGGTCTTTTTATTTTTTCGTTTGGAGGGACGTAGAGCCCTCTCTTTGAGTGGGGGATAAACCCTCTCAAATAGGACACATTTTGCTTTTGATTTCTCAAAAGATCGGCGAAATCGGTTGGATAGAAGCCGAGTTATGGCCACTCGAAAATTACCTAAATTTTTACAAATTTCAAGTGTTTAATTTTTTTCCGTTAGTGTAATTTGTTTGTTTTTATTGGACGAACGGACAAATGGACGAATGGTGGTGCGTTAGGCCCTACAGAGATCGTTACAGTGAGTCTTTTTTGACCTAAAATAAAGTTTTTTGTTAATGGAGTTCTAAGGTACAAAATGCGAAATTCGTGATTTCGTGTAAACAATGAAGTTTCGTGCATACCTCAAAGAACATGCAAAGAAAAGTTCATTCGTGAAAACGAAAACAATTTCGTCGAAAAACTTCAGACTTATCAGTCGAAAAACCACAAAATTAGCTTTTTTCAAACATCCATAACTTTGTGCCAAATCGTCGTAGGGACTTCGTTATTTGAGTCCTGCATAGGAAATTGATTACATTTTAATGCTTTTATAGTGGATCGAGTGGACATTTTTTTCCAACCCTGTAGACATCGTCAAAGTTGGACATGGTTTCCAGAAAAAACTTTTTTTCACCGGGGCGCTGGAGGGGGGCGGAAGGGGTTACGTTTAGTTTCGCATGCATACTTCAAAGAAGATACTTCAAAGTTTTTTTTTCCTCAAAGATTCATCAAAATCGATTGAAAATATGCCGAGTTATGGCGGTTTGAAAATGGTCGAAATTTCACGAATTTCAAGTGTTTCATTTTTTTTTCCTTTAGTATATTTGGACAAGGATTTTATTATCATTTCTGATATTGCAAATTAAAAAAATGTTGAACACATTAATTTAACATTTATCACAAAAATCTGCTGTTAAATTGAACGAAACAATCTTATTAATTTTTTTTTATTATTAATGAAGTACCGGAAATTTTTGTTTGTACAAATGGGAACGGAGTATTTTAATTAACGGAGCGCGTAACAATGGGTCGGTGGATGATAATTAATGGGAAGCCTAATTATTAAAAATTACGTTGCCGGATTTGGATGGGCCACAAAAACGGAAAGTGATCGATATGAAATAATTAAGGCCCCTCAGAAAATGGGACGATTAATATCTGCTACGAAAGTGAATTACCGCCGAAGTACAACAGGTTATCAAAGCGTAGGAACTCTGAAAGTCAGTGTTAAAAATGAACCACATTGATAATAATAATAATAATAGTAATATTAATATTTATTATCAGTGATTGATTCGTTTTTATTTTATTTGTACCTTGGGTATGTTAATTTTAAAGTAAAGAAGAAAAATATATACAGTGCGTTATAAAAGTCTGGGATAAATGCAATAAAGACCTCGGATAAACTTTTTATATAGAAACATTCTCGATGGCGTTAGTGAATATTTTTTTAATAAAATTAATGTAAAATCATTTTCCATTACTTAGTTGAAAATACAAATAATTTCGTAAATAATTTAAAGTTCACACATGGTTCCAACAGGGATCGAACCTGTAACCTCCAGTTTGTTAGACTGGGACGCTTGCCAATTGCGTCACAGAAGCCACACAGTTCCGGTCTCGGTGGCTTCTCAATTGGCAAGTGCCCCAGTCTAGCAAACTGGAGGGTACAGGTTCGATTCCTTATCATCGATGGCGCGAATGACCTTAGCTGTCGATGCGCCTTAAAACCAAAAATTAATTAATTCCTTATCGTCGAACAGAAGGAGACATTTTAAAACATTTTTTTATAAAACATGGTTTTTGTTGAATAAGTTACGCATTCTTTTACAAAGTCTTTTTATTTGATTTGTAAAATCAAATCCTCAAGTTTCCTTATATCCTCTTCGCCTTAAGCTGGCCACCGACGCCAAGTTTCCTTATTTGTCAAAATTAAAATATGAATAACTTCTTTATTTGTAGTAATTTGTTATGATTAGATTATTTATCAAATTGTAGCAAAATACAGGGTGTTTGTTTAATGTTCATTCTGCGAATAACTTAAAATTATTCAACTATTTTAGACCACTGTGATTGTCACGAAATTTCCAATTACTTTGCTAATTTAAGCAACTCTGTAGCCCAATTAATAAAAAATAGCAATGGTTCGCACTTAATACTGGACAGTCTATATAGTAAAAGTAAAATTGATTTTGTTCACGAAAATGTTATAATGTGCGCATTATTTCATTCTGCGGGCAGCATTAATGGTGTACATTTAACACTTAATTTCTTAAACACGCATTTGCGTGTTTAATATGGTTATTAAACACACGAATTCGCGCTTTAATTCAGGGAACGCGATTTATGATAAAATTTTGTTTACCCTGTTTAATACTGATTTTATTTTTTTTCAATTGTAATTGTAATTACAACTTTAATTTTGATTTTGATTTTGTTTTTTTTTAATTTTGATTTTGATTTTAATTTTGATTTTAATTTTTATTCTAATTTTCGTGAACAAAGTATAGTGTACAACTTGCATATAATGGCAATTAATCACTTAAACGATTTGCTCCACTCGCCTATGGCTCGTTCCGCAAACATCGTTCTCGTGATTAATAGCCATCATTATATGCTCGTTGTACAATATACTATTTAATGAATTAAAATAGTGACGATGTTGTTAAACAATAAAACTGGTCGGGTAAAGAATTTATAGTACACATTCAAGGTTTACCGATCAATTTAATATTTTATTTATTTTATTTTAATAGCAGCCAGTGATACTCACTTAAAATCACGTTTTTATCGTGGTCGCAATAACCGAATAATAGTCCAGCATTAATAAAAAAAAAATGTTTATTCAAACCGAAACCAGTTGCTTTTGTAAAATTTTTAATGGTAATCTAGATGCAAATCAATTCGTGTCGATTATATCCTCCATGAATAAAATTTAAAACAACATCGAATTGTTTATTTGAATTGTAAATATTAGCCGGGGAGCGAGCAAAACTATTATGCAAATAAAAAGCTCCGGTTTTGTTATGATTTCCGCATAAAACCGCAATTGTGCTCTTGCCCACCTGAACGTTATGTGGGCAGTTCATTTGCATCGTGGGGCAGTAAAAAGTCGCACGGTCGCCGCATAATGCACGGTAATGATATAAATAAACAAATAAAGGAATCGGTATCGCCATTTAAGCGATATTAGTAAGTGCTTTGGTTACTTATGGTCATTCGTTATTGTTATATTCGAATGTCGCGCTTGAATTGCCTTTAAATTCCTTGTCGATAATTCGATCTTAATATTTGCATGTCCAGTTTTGACTATTACAATAGTCAGTATCATGAGCTCATTAAAAATAACAAAATTATAAAATTGTTACGTTTTGTTAAATTCAAATTTTCTGGGTTGCCTATTACTTTATGCAACACATAATTTCTTTAAAAATACGGATAACTACCGTGTTTGTTTACCATAAAAATGTAATTAAGAGATTGAGACATTCAAACCGAATTTTTCATGGCGGAAAAATTCCGTTACGGAGCGGCGTTCCAATTTTCGGTAAAAACCCGACTTATCTAAATGATTTAAGTATGGAAACGTGTCAATAAAGAACCGAACTGTCCATTAGCATTTTATCGCGGACATAAGGTGTTAGACGGAGATTAAGCTCAATTACACTAAAAAGGATTTCGTTTATAATTATGATGTCTTCTTCCCGAGAACGGATCGAACTGGACAAACGAAGCACGCTGTGGCACAGATAGACCAAGAGTAGGAAACACTGTTATTTTTATTGGGCCATTAAACTAGAAAGTTTGCGCAATTTCGACTATTTTATATGAGCGCCGTGACTTTTTATTGCTTTATTATATCTTATTTAATATCGTCTCTTGATAGTATCCAGTTGCTTAGGTGAGAACTCGAACACTTCCTCTGGAATTCATGAGCAGCTTCGATGGCATTTTGATCCTGTGCTTCGTAACCACTGGATTTATATTGGGCTATTAAACTTATACTCGTTCAACTGATATCAGGAAGCGCACTTTATAATAAATGAACTTGTTTAAATACGTCCTTAGCCTCCGGATGACTTTTTTAGAGCCTTTATAAATATTAATGTTTTCAAGATAAAACTTGAAGTTGAATAATATTGATAGTTGTTAAAATAATTTAAATACCGATTCACATCTTTGTTTATGTAAATAAATCGAGCTGCATGAGTGTATGCAATGAAAATAACTCGTGCAAATTATGTCACTCTCGCTCGAAGAAAAACAGTATGCAAAGTAAATGCACGCTCGGGGAAAATATGGATATTAGCGTGGGCGGAAAATTCATCGTATGCAAGGCTTGATCATGCAACAATTAAGTCGTTACACTATTTTGCATAATGGATAAGGCACCGTTGCGTCGATACTTTGCTTGCGAAATCAAATCAACAATCTACTATTCTGGATCAAAAAATATTTCAACGTAGTTTATTGAATATTAAACTATTAGTATTAAAATATTCTATTTGTGTAGGTGTGAGTATATCCTGGATTGTAGTAATATTCAATTTAGCAATCGTAAAACTTTTCAAAACTAAATACCGCATTTCTATAGGGTATACAAGAGTTATTGCAAGTTAACATCGAAACTTCAATTTTGGAACCTTATTCCTATCCCAGCTATATATTCCCAGAAATACAAGCAACACATTCAAATACTAAACACCCATCAATCACATTATTTCAACTAATTCTGATACAGACACTTATTAGCATACAAATATGAAAATATACAATTCTGTGCTGAAAGATCAGATATTTTTTTCAATATTCGTACATTCTAAACATTTGTAGATCAGATACAATTCCAGATCTTATTGATTTTGAGAAAAATTTAATATTTTTTCAAATTTTTAAAGTTTATCACGAGATTTTTTACCCAAATTAAAAAAGTCATAATTCACTTCAAAATTAAGTTAGTGTAAAATTTCTCAAGTATCCTTGAATTTTAAACATTTCTGGAGTGTACTGATTTTAGTGAATTTTTTTAGGGTAACATTTAGTAATTTTTTCAAATTTTGAAAATTTATCATGTAATATTTTAATTTTCCAAAATTAAAAGTCTAATAACACGTTTCGAAATTAAGTAAGAGTAAACTTCCTTGAATGCCCCTAAATTGCAAATATTTGTATACTGATTTATTTGAATTTTTAGAGTGAAATTTAGTTTTTTTTTTTCATTTTTTTAAGTTTATCATGTTTATCATTTTACGTTTCCAAATTAAAAAAAAAAACATAACTCGTGTCGATAATAAATTAGAGTGAAATTTCTTAAATCTCCTTCAATTCTAAACATTTATAGAGTATACAGATTTTCTTTAATTTTTTAGAGTGAAATTTAATATATTTTTTTTTAATTTTTGGAATTTTACGTTTCAAAATTTAAAAAGTCATGAAACGTTTCTAAATTAAACCAGTGTGAAATGTCTTGAATATCCTTAAATTCTAAACATTTGTATAGTATCTGATTTTATTGATTTTTTAGAGTGAAATCTATTTTTTTTTCAAATATTTCAAGTTTATCATATTATACTTTAATTCTCTAAATTTAAAAGAATAATAACTCGTTTCAAAATTAAGTTAGAGAAAAATTCCTTGAATGCCCTTAAATTATAAATTTTTGTGGAGTATACTGATTTAATTGAATTTTTTAGAGTGAAATTTTTTTTATTTTTTAAATTTTTCAAGTTTATCATGCAAAATTTTTCGATTCCAAATTTACCATTTATGACTTCCTAAAATCTCTTTTAAATTAAATTAGAGTGAAATTTCTTGAATATCTTCTAAAATTCTAAAGTTTATACAAGTGAAATTTAATATTTTTTTAATGTTTAAAGTTTATTATATAATACTTTAATTCTCCAAATTTAAAAGAATAACAACTCGTTTCAAAATTAAGTTAGAGAAAACATCCTTAAATTATAAATATCTGTCGAGTATACTGATTTCATTGAATTTTTTAAAGTGAATTTTTTATTTATTTTTTCAAATTTTTCAAATTTATCATGTGAAATTTTACGTTTCCAAATTTACGATTTATGACTTCTTAAAATCGCTTCTAAATTAAATTAAAGTAAAATTTCTTGAATATCTTTAAATTCTAAACATTTTTTGAGTACACCGATAATGAAATTTGATAATTTTTTCACATTTTTAAATTTTATCTTGTAAAATTTTACTTTTCCAAATTGAAAACGTGATAATTCGTTTTACAATTAAGTTGGAGTAAAATTTCTTGAATATCCTTAAATTTTGGTGTATACTAATTTTATTTTATTTTTTAGAGTTATATTTATTAATTTCATCAAATTTTGAAAGTTTATCTTGTAATATTTTAATTTTCTAAATTTAAAAGCATTTCAACATTAAGTTAGAGTAAAATTACTTGAATTTCCTTAAACTCTAAACATTTATGGAGTTTACTTATTTAATTAAATTTTCTGAAGTGAAATTGAATATTTTTTTCCAATTATTTTATGTTTATCATGTAAAATTTTAGTTTTCAAAATTTAAAAAAATCATAAATAGTGTCGTTATTAAATTAGAGTGAAATTTCTTGAATCTCCTTAAATTCTATACATTTGTGGAGTATATTGATTTTATTTAATTTTTTTAGTGTCAAATTTAATAATTTTTTCAAATTTTTGAAGTTTATCATGTAATATTTTAATTTTGCAAATTTAAAAGAATAATAGCACGTTTCAAAATTAAATAAGAGTAAAATTCCTTGAATGTCCTTAAATTCTAAATATTTGTGGAGTATACTCATTTAATTGAATTTTTGGAGCGAAATTTAAAATTTTTCAATTTTTTTAAATTTTATCACCTGAAATTTTACTTTTCCAAATTGAAGACGTCATAATTTGTTTCAAAATTAAATTAGAGTCAAATTTCTTAATACTCCTTTAATTTTAAATATTTGAAGAGTATACAGATTTTATTGACAGTTTTTCTAGAGTGAAATTTATTTTTTTTAATGTTTAAAGTTTTTCAAGTAATGTTTCAATTTTCCAAATTAAAAAAAAATAATAACACGTTTCAAAATTAAGCTAGAGTAAAATTCCTGGAAGTTTCTTAAATTCTAAACATTTATGCAGTTTACTGATTTCATTGATTTTTTTTTGAGTCAAATTTTTAAAAGTTTAACATGTGGAATTTTACGTTTCCAAATGTAAAAAGTCATAAATCGTTTCTAATCTAAATTAGAGTAAAATTTCTTGAATATCCTTAAACTCTAAACATTTATTGAATTTTTTTAGAGAGAATTTTAATTTTTTTTCACATTTTTAAATTTTACTTTAACAAATTTAAAACGCCATAAATAGTTTAAAAATAAAGTTAGAATCATTTTCTTGATTGAGGAGCATAACGATGTTTTTTTTTTAGAGTGATAATTTTTTTATATGTTTAAAGTTTTTCAGGTAATATTTCAATTTACCAAATTTAAAAGAATAATAACACGTATCAAAATGAAGTTAAATTTTCTTAAATTCTAAACATTTGTAGAGTATACTCGTTTTTCTTTTGAAAATGTAATATTTTAATTTTCCAAATTTAAAAGAATAACAAGTTTTAAAAATTAAGTTTAATACGTGAAATTTTAGGTTTTCCAAATTAGGTCAAAAATAGTTTCAAAATTATATTAAACTAAAAAAACTAAAATGACTTGACAATTCTTAAATTCTAAATATTTAAGTAGTGTACAGATTTTACTGATTTTTTTTCGAGTGAAATTTAATATTTTTTTGAACTGATTAAAATTTATTAAGTAATATTTTAATTTTCCAGATTAAATTAAAATTAAGTTGGAATGAAATTACTTGAATTTTCTTAAATTCTAAATATTTGTGGAATATACTGATTTTATTCAATTTTCTAGAGTGAATTTGAATAATTTTTTTTCGAATTTTTTAAGTTTAACATGTGAAATTTTTATCTAAATTTATATAGTCATAAATCGTTTCTAAATTAAATTAAAGTAACATTTCTTAAATATCCTTAACTTATAAATATTTGTGGAGTATAGTGATTTTATTGAATTTTCTAGAGTGAAATTCAATATTTTTTTCAATTTATTTAAGTTTAACATGTGAAATTTTTATCCAAATTTAAATAGTTATAAATCGTTTCTAACTTAAATTAGAGTGAAATTTCTTAAATATCCTTAAATCATAAATATTTGTGGAGTATACTGATTTTATTGATTTTTTTAGGGTGAAATATAATATTTTTTCAAATTTTTAAAGTTTATCATACGAAATTAGTACTTTTCCAAATTGAAAACGTCATAATTCGTTTCAAAATTAAGTTGTAGTAATATTTCTTGAATGTCCTTAGATTCTAAACAAAGGTACATACTGATTTTTTAAAAAAATTTCAGAGTGAAGTATAATTTCGTTTTCAAATTTTAACATTTGCCATTAATAATTATAAAGAATTAATAATTTCATGTTCATGTGATTAATTCTTAATTAACCAATTTAACCCCTTCATTTGGATTATATTAATAATATCCAGCAACTATTAATACAAACTGATTAATTATCTGGACACATACAGCTTCTAAATTGTTTTGAATTTTTTTGTTTTATATGAAGCATATGAACAATTTGCTGTCATCGCCACAACATTTTTTGTTTTTATCGAGGCGTCCATTTTGAAATCGTATACACCAGCCTGTACAACATTAAAATCGATTGCATTATTTTAAACATTATTCAATAAACAAATGTAAGTGTAATAAAACAAAAAAGTGTTTGTACTGTTTGCTTAACAAAAATTTCTAAAAGTATCTACATTTTTCATCCCATTATTCTACGACCATAAGCTTTCCTCGATAACGTTGATGATAATATGGTGTATGGTAATGATTCATTTTTGCAATAAGTCATCATTAAATAGCTTTAATATATGTTAAGATTAAGATGATACTAAATCTAAAGGATGGTCTTGTTAAAACGTCAAAAGAAAAACGAACGTGAAAGTGTCCTTCCGCATCATTACCTCCGAATGGGCGCAAAGCCACAATTCATTACGTTACACTGGTTTCGATTCCCGCCTTAAAACGATATTATATTACATCTGGAAACTGTTGCTGAGGGGATTTAATAGTCTCCACACATTGTCACACTTGATTGTAATCCAAGAGTTTCGCAAGTCGATACCGTTGTTTGCGCACCAAACAAATCGCTGTTATTACGACACCTTTTTATACGGTTAGCAATAATAATAAGTCGGTTGATTAATGCCGTGTGACATGCAAGACTAAGGTGCGAACGAATTAAGCTCTATTATCTGTGATAACTCGAGGCTAGGAAGCGTGAAAGTCTCACCAAATATGGCGTTCCTTGAAAAAAAAAGAAAAAAAAATATGAAACGGTCTCGTTATTTATACAGGAAAGTGAAATTATTAAGATTGAAGGTTGTTGTTGTTATTGATTGATCTCTTATCTTAACGGCCAAATTGCACAGGCGTGATATTTGCTATTTAATTCCCACGTAACGAGGAGATGCTATCGTGAAAAGTGAAACCAACTTCATCCCAATTATTATATAAATAGTGCCCAGGCATGACGATCAATGGCAATTAGATGAGATAAAAGTTGCAAGCTCTTTGTTCGTTGCTACAGACCATTTTGGCACACAAATCTGTAATACCCTTTAAACATCTGTTACTGTTAACTACTTTACAATTTAAATCGTTATTATTAATCCGACGTGACGTAATGTACTGACCGGACAGTTAAGCGCTTAACGAATGTGAAAATTCTAATTAAGACATAAACAACGTTCGACGATTTAAATAATCCCATCAAAGGAAATAAACCGATAATATAAATATTAACAATCCGAAAAGTACACGATTTATATCTATCTCATACTTATTTATTACGTAGGCTTGGTCCTGGGCCGACTACAAAGGTGTAAACAGATGTATAATCATAAATCGTCCGAATTTATTAATCCGGGAGTGCATTCCGCGTGTTTTTTCTGTGTGTGTGTGGGGAATATTTTCGGAGGTGTGTTTTTTCAAATGTCTTTTTTCAAAAGCTTCCAGGTCGCGACAAATTATTGTTGTTTCAGATAATGGCAATGATATGTGTGTTACCTCGTGGTAATAAATCTTGTCATCAAATTAGATTATGCTCGCGGCTCGCTTTAGTTTTTTTTTTTTATTCTTCAGTACGTATTCCCGTCGGTATTTTTAGTGAACCGGATGAGTTATGCAGCTGCCGATGACATTCTGCGTTATCATTCTATTAATACGAGGATGGATTGATCCGTTTACCTTTTCCAGACAGGCGAAGATGAAGAACTGAATCGGGATTATGAATAAATGATTTCTCACACTACAAGACTGCACTGCAAAAATATTCGTACATTTACACGCAAAATTAATGGTAACTTGCTGATATCATATTTGTAGTTTACAATATTTTGGGAGTTTGGCAAGAAGGCAGTGAAATTGAAATCCTAATATGGTGCGCTGTGATCGTTAGAAGCTCTAGGAGATATTTTAAGCCCCATAGGATACCATAAACACGTTAAAATTTGGGACAGAAGTGAGGGTAGGTGATTTAGTTTTGCGCTCATGTACCCAACGGGCAATTGTTTACTTGTTTTTACCGATGGTCACTTTGTAATTGATAAATGACTGATTCCATCTATCGTTAGCATTTCAATATGTAATAACTGTAATGTAATGCAGTGGCGGCTCGTTATATAGAGCCAAGGAGCCATGGCGCTACCTGTAGTTTCACGCTCAGTAAGAATTTTTAATGAATTCTTAAAACACTTTTTCGCCAGTTACTTTGGTCTGGGAAGATAAATCGTTCTTTTCTTTCAGAAAGCGAGGGAGGGGGGTATAAGTGGCGCTACCATCAACATGTTCCACGAGCCGCTACTGAAATTAAGCACGAGTTGTGAGTTTTTGAAAATTTTCATTTTCGAATTGTCTAATCCTCGAGCAACAAAATAAAAAAAAATTAGAACGTGTCGACAAAATTCTGCAAAAATTAAAATACATTTGCAAATCATCGTTTTATCAAATTAAGTGCAGTTTTTGAAAATCCATCGAATTTTTGAAAATTTTAGATTTCCAGTGCAATACTCGAAAAAAAAAATATATATAAAACGTGTGGACTTAATTCTACTAAAAAATAAATTGGATTTGCAAATCATCGTTTTATCAAACTAAATAGAGTATTTGAAAATCCACCGATTATTTCGCGAGTTGTGAATTTTTGAAATTTTTTGTTTTCGAATTGTGCTCAACTCGAGTGAAAATTAAAAAAAAATATATATGAAACGTGTCGACGAAATTCTACAAAAATTAAATTAGATTTGCAAATAATTGTTTTATTATACTAAATCAAGTTTTAAAAAATCCGCCAATTATTTCGAGAGTTGTGAATTTTTAAAAATTTTAGTTTTCGAATTGTGTAATGCTCGAGCAAAAAATAAAAAAAAATATATAAAACGTGACGACTAAATTCTACAAAAATTAAACTAGATTTGTAAATCATTGTTTTATCAAATTAAGTGCAGTTTTTGAAAATCCACCAATTATTTCTTGAGTTGTGAATTTTTGAAAATTAAGTTTTCGAATTGTGTAATACTCGAGCAAAAAATTAAAAAAAAAATATATATATAAAACGCGCCAAATAAATTCTCCAAAAATTAAATTAGATTTGGAAATCAACGTTTTATCAACCTACATGGAGTATTTGAAAATCCACGGATTATTTCGCGAGGTGTTAATTTTTTAAAAATTTTAGCTATCGAATTATGTAATACTCGAGCAAAAAAAATATAAAACGTGTCGACTAAATTCTACAATAATTAAATTGGATTTGCAAATCATCGTTTTATCAAACTAAATAGAGTTTTTGAAATTCCGCTTATTATTTCGAGAGTTGTGAATTTTTGAAAATTTTAGTTTTCGAATTGTGTAATACTCGAGCAAAAAAAAAATATAAAACGTGTCGACAAAATTCTACAAAAATTAAATTAGATTTGCAAATGATCGTTTTATCAAACTAAATAGAGTTTTTAAAAATCCACCAATTATTTCGAGAGTTGTGAATTTTTGAGAATTTTAGTTTTCAAACTGTGTAATACACGAGCAAAAAATAAAATAAAAAAACAATATAAAACGTGTTGACGAAATTCTACAAAAATTAAATTAGATTTGCAAATCGTTGTTTTATCAAATCAAGTGAAGTTTTTGAAAATCCAATAATTACTTCGCAAGTTGAGAATTTTTGAAAATTTTAGATTTCGAATTGTGTAATACTCCAGCAAAAAAAATAAAAAAGATAAAACGTGTCAACTAAATTCTACAAAAATTAAATTGGATTTGCAAATTATCGTTTTATCAAACTAAATAGAGTTTTTAAAAATCCGCTCATTATTTCGAGAGTTGTGAATTTTTGAAAATTTTAGTTTTCGTATTATGTAATACTCGAGCAAAAAAAATATAAAACGTGTCGACAAAATTGTACAAAAATTAAATTAGATTTGCAAATCATCGTTTTATCAAACTAAATATAGTTTTTAAAAATCCGCTTATTATTTCGAGAGTTGTGAATTTTTGAAAATTTTAGTTTTCAAACTGTGTAATACTCGAGCAAAAAAATTAAAAAAAAACAATATAAAACGTGTCGACGAAATTCTACAAATATTAAATTAGATTTGTAAATCATTGTTTTATCAAATTAAGTGAAGTTTTTGAAAATCCATCAATTACTTCGCAAGTTGTGAATTTTTGAAAATTTTAGATTTCGAATTGTGTAATATTCAAGCAAAAAATAAAAGAAAAAATATAAAACGTGTCAACTAAATTGTACAAAAATTAAATTGGATTTGCAAATCATCGTTTTATCAAACTAAATAGAGTTTTTAAAAATCCGATCATTATTTCGAGAGTTGTGAATTTTTGAAAATTTTAGTTTTCGAATTGTGAATTTTAGTGTCGACTAAATTCTACAAAAATTAAATTGGATTTGCAAATCATCGTTTTATCAAACTAAGCAGGCAGAGCTCGTTATATAGAGTCAATGAGCCATGGCACCACGTGAAGTTTCAAGCTCAGCAAGAATTTTTAAAACACTTTCACCAGTTACTTTGGCCTAGGAAGATAAATCGTTGTTTCTTTCTTAAAAAAGGGGGGGGATGTTGTATAAGTGGCTCCACCATGAACATGTTCCACGAGCCGCCACTGATATAATGTAACAAGTGTGCGGTAACAATATTACGTTCAGTTTTCATGGAAACGCCAACACCGTTCAACGTCGCCAATCATTTATCCGAATTTACTAGTAATCAAGTAGAGCCTTGAAAATTTAAATGTCACTTAGGCGAGATTATATTTCAATTTGAAAAAAAAAAACTTATAATAAGTATCTCGGATAGCGGATCTTGATCTTCAATGGGCAATAGACATAACTTTTCGATTTGTATCGCCGAATATTTGCACTATTATTCTTAGTCATTTAGTCACGATACTTTTTCTTCGACCTTAGGGGTTCTTCTCTTGCCAAATATTGTTTAATACGAAACTGTGGACTATGAATGGTGCCGGCGATGAATTGTAAGCGATGAAATGTGAGCGATGAATTTACCAGATACAAAAAAATAACACAAACACTTATGTAGCATTTCCCAAACTAAACAAGTCACAGAAGAACAATTAAACACATGTGCAGTCGAAAAATGTTCATAATCATAATACTTCGTTACTTCGTAACGGGGAAAGTAAAAAATGCAATGCCTACTTCTAGCGTTGATTTAGATTTCGAATAATAAAAGGATATTTAAAGTATTCTATTACATCTAAAATGACAATGGCATTTGTTACAACCATCAGGCAGTAATTAGTATTTACTTCTGACCAGCAGTGTGCAGTTTATTCGCGACATCACGAGCCTGAAATGGAAAATAAACAACGAACCCAATCGTTAAAATAATCGAAAATGAATCACGAACTCGAACCCACCCTCCACGCTTTAGTCTAACGCCAGTTGAATTATTCACCCTTCCACTCAGTCTAAACTGGTTGTTTGTTTTTTGCATACTGAAATAATGAAATTTTCATGTACATAATGAGGCTCTCTTGACGCTGTGAAAAGGCTTCAGAACACATAATTCATTAAATTTAATGTATGCATTAAGCAAGATTTCGCTGAACTGACACTTGAAGATTTTAGCGAAATTCCCTCGCGAACATTATGTGTAACATTTACTTTATTAGACTAGTTTCTAGACGCACACATCTGCATTAACAAAAGGACCGGCATTACTCATTAAACACAGGGAATGTATTGTTGAAATGCTGAAATGTTTATTCACATTCATGCGAGAGGCCATTAATTAATTAATCTCAGAATCTGCGTAAGTCGAGTTCCCAGCAAACAGTGCGGGAGAGACGCGGCAATATTGTAAACGTTCTTGGGAAAACAACAAATGGAATCACGTCGCGGTGCCGTTACTAAATTGTTACTAAATCGCTGCGATATAATTCAATTTCGTCACTTCCCGCAAGTGAGCGAATATTTAAGCGCAGTGTTAAGCACGCGTATATTTCAACTCTTGATTACTAAGCAAATGGTGTTTGTTTTATGTAAAGATAAACATTTGAGTAATAACTGTTAAATCGTTTAAGTTCAAAGCTTAATGGTAATATCAAGAAACCTGGTGTGTATAAGATAAGTGAAATAAAATAAAATAAAATTCGTACTTTACAAACTAAAATTTAATTTTTATTTTAAGAACTATACCATATTTCGTTTCCTTTTTCTCGAGTAATAGTTACATGCAGTTCTATGTTATGTTCAAAATTTATACAAACTTTTTAGAATATTTTTCAGATATAATTTTTTTTCGGATATAAAAAAATATGTCTAAGGGAAACATCTACTTCCGGTTTTCAAAATTGTACCAAAAGTTTTAGAATTCTTCAGATTATCAAGTAAAGCTCAAGCTTAAAATTTAATTTCACAATCTGTATTAGTACACAGATTTAATTTTCTTTGAAGATTTAGAATTCATATCAGTGCGTTTTTCCTAATCAGAACGTGCTAGACCAATCTGCACGTCGCCGCCGCGAAGAACGTGCGAATCGCGCTTAACCCGTCATTGGTGACGCAAATGTAATGGCGACGCCGGTCTCACGTACCGGGGTTTTCAACTGAAGATTTTTCGGAACGTGTTACTAATAATAGTTCATGTTTTTTTTAAATTTATGCTCTTTGACAATAAAACAAAGATATTTAATCAATTTAAGCTGTGCAATGCGGCAGCTACTCGAAATTGCAACAAAAAAAAATAACGGAGAATAAAGTTATTCGACACATCCGGTCTCACAGACCAGTAGGGTCACCATTGGCGGGTTAATAATTTCTTCCGTTTATTGAATATTTTGACCGTGGATAAACCAGAGTTCTCAAATTAAGTGTGAACTGTGTAAAGGGCAGGACTATTAGTGACGGATTTATGGGATTTAATACCAAAAGCGTTAATTTATTTCATTTATTCAAGCACTAACGACTGCCACAGTTGCAAATTTGTTTTTTTTAATACGCAAATCGCTGTAAAAATCTGTAAATTTTCTTGTTGTTTATTTCTAGTGTTTGTGGGATTTTCCATTCCATTCCATCCATCCCGAACGAAGCAGGTAGAATGTCTTCGCGAAATCTTCAGAATACAACTTTAGCAAGTCTCAAGAGGAATTCGGTGAGTGAGTTTTCTTTAGTTGTTTTGCGCGTCGGTTTTGGTGCTTTACTCTTCTGCCATTTTGCGTAGAAAAGGTGCCACCCGTTCATTCTATGGGACGGTTACCGGATGGTAGAGCAAAATGTTATAACTTAATTCATCGAAAGCAAATTCTTTGAAAACAAAATTTCCGAAAATAAATTCTTCGAATGATCAATTCTTAGAAGAGATAACTTTTCACATTCGCAATAAATAATTAAATAAGAATACATTGTGGTTGGAGGGCAGAAAGACCGATAGGTCGATAGCCCTAATAAAACATCGTTTACTACTACCACATTGTGCTTGATTTTTACTTTAGGGTAAATGGAGGAGGAGGCAGATTTTTTTTGTTATCGTAGTTTTCTGAGCGTCTAAAAATGTATTTTCTGTGTATTTTTTGGTAAACTAACAACCACAATCGACTAATAACGATGTGAGTTCCTTATTTACCTAAAGCAAATCCTTACCTACATTGTTACTAATTACGTGCGTACTATACATATAAGATATTATTAAAATTTATGTTCCTTAAAAACATGCAACTAACTTTATCACATTAAATAAGTGGATAATTTCATATTGAACATGATAATATTACTTTGACAATTTTATAATATACAGCGTGCCCGTTGTTCGAGCGGCATCACGGGGATTTCAGTTATCTTAAGAGATACCTAAATTACGGCAAAGTTGTGTATTATAACGTTGATTAAGTAATAATAAACTCTTGAGAAATTTGAGTTGGCTTTTTTGTTTTAAAAAAATCTCGAAAAAGTTAATAAAAAAATACATTTTGATTTTCTATTACTATTGCGCATATTTTACTAATATATTATTGAAGCACTTTTTAATGGAGGATCTAAATATGTTATTAGATTTATTGTGGTTTTCAAGATGGCGGAGAAACAATAGACAACTTTTGTTTTTCCTACTGCCTCATTTAGATTTTTACATTTTCTAATGTGTTATTTACGATAATGTATCACACATTATGGTTTAATTCTTCAGGGATAACGCTACAAATAGTTTACAAAAAGAAAAAAAAATATAAGTTAATGATGTTCGAGGTTATGAGGTTTTGTAAACTATTTGTAGCGTTATCCCTGAAGAAGCTAATAAACATTGGCGGAGCTCGGTTTTATGATAAATAGACGATTTATTAACCACCCAATTTGGTCGGATTCCCTGATACAAGGATTTTTCTTCGATTTTTTTACTATTCTCCAACAAGTACGACCGTTACTTCCCTCCAGCATATAATATCTTATAAATATCCTGAAAATGCAAGGGGAGAAGTAAAATCAGCAAAAATCGGGGATTACCGGTCTCTAACCTTCGGAGCTGGGTACTTTCCACGAGCCGCCACTGCTTTTGTTAGATAAGGTTACGTGAGGTTTACATAGAAAATAGAATTTTTAAACGAATAACAATCTTAGGATCTCAGCAGAAGACCGATCTAGTGATCTGCAGAAATGTTTCTGCAGCTCAAAAAAGTTTACTTTGTTGATAATTGGTTCGCTTCTAAATTCAGTGAACCAGGATCTTAGCATTTTCCAGTTTCTTACAACCACCAGTTACTACGATTTTCATCCTATTCATATGTGTTCTTCATTTTTTAACAGATTTTTCAGGCCACAAAACCAGAAAATTCAGCCATTACGATTTAAACCCTGTCCACATTATCCTTCCCAAAGCAGCTTGACTCTTATTTCCAAATTTTTCTGGGTAATCATCTAAAATTTTGATCCTATCTACAAGTTCCTTACTATTGAATTTTTTTTTAGAGTTATAGAGTTTTCAAATAAATCGATTTGAAGGATTTTCACAATTTTGCTTTTATTGAAAGCAAGTGACTCTATTCAGGATTAAATTGAGTTATTTAGCATCAGATGATATGAAATATATTGCAAAAATAGAAAAAAAAATTGAAACTGTTTAAATGTACTCAAAATAGATTCTGCTCTATAATTCAATCAGAACCTGAAAACATCCCTTTACCAAATTTAGAAATATTCATACGAAAGCATAGTTTATAGTAATGCTTAAGTTGCTCGCTTTTATCTGGTTTAAAAAAATATAAAAAACAATTGCCAGAGACTTGAAACTTTCCAAATTTATTTACTCAAAATATAATTCAATCATAATCTGAAAACATCCCTTCACCAAATTTGGAAATAATTACACAAGAACACAGTTTACGGTAATGCTGAATTTGTTTACTTTTTCATGGATAAAATGAATATAAAAACAATTGCCACAGATTTGGAACTTTACTCAAAATAGATTAAGTTTTGTAATTCATTCAAAATCCGAAAACATCCTTTCACCAAATTTGTAAATAGTCATACCAGAACATATTTTATAGTAATGTTGAAGTTGCTCGCTTTTCTCTGGCTTAAAGAAAATATAAAAATAATTTACTCAAAATAGATTCTAACAAAGGGTTGTGGCAGATGACCTAGTTGTCAACGCTATAATAAAAAAAAAATAGATTCTGCTCTATAATTTAAACAGAATCTGAAAACATCGCTTCACCAAATTTGGAAATAATCATACGAAAACATAGTTTTTGGATTTACTCTCTTTCACCTGGCTTAAAAAAATAAAAATAATACACTAACAAAACTTTCAAAATTTATTGAAAATAGATCCTGCTCTCTAATACAATAATAATCTGAAAACATCTCTTCATTAAATTTCGAAATAATCACATGAGTACACGGTTTATGATAATGCTAAATTTGCTCATTTTTCTTTAATAAAACTAATAAAAAGATAAACGCCACAGATTTGTAACTTTCCAAATTTACTCAAAATAGATTTAGCTTTGTAATTCATTCAAAATCTAAAAACAACTTTTGACCAAATTTGGAAATAATCATACCAGAACAAAGTTTATAGTAATGCTGAAGTTGCAAGCTTTTTTCTGATTTAAAAAAATAAAAAAACAATTGCCACAGACTTGAAACTTTTAAATTTACTCAAAATAGACTCGGCCTTATAATTCAATGAAAATCTGAAAACGTCCTTTCATCAAATTTGAAAATAATCAATAGTTGATAGTACGACTGAATTTGCTCGTTTTTTTCCTGGTATAGAAAATATAAAAAGACTTGCCACAGACTTGAAACTTTCTAAACTTACTCAAAATAAATTCTGCTCCATAATTAAATTAAAATCTAAAAAATATCCCTCTACTGATGTTGAAAATAATTACAAAATAACATAGCTTACAGTATTGTTACAGTATTTGATCAATTTCCCCTGGTTAAAAAATATAAAAACAATTGCCACAGGCTTGAAATTTTCCAAATTTGCTCAAAATAGATTATTTTCCATAATTGATGTAAAATCTAAGAATATCCCTTCAGTGATTTTGAGAATAATTACAAAACAACATAGTTTACAGTAATGCAGAATTTAATCAATTTCCACTGATTAAAAAAAATATAAAAATAACTGCCACAGGCTTGAAAGTTTCCAAATTTACTCAAAATACATTCTACTCCATAATTTAATTAAAATCTGAGAATATCCCTACACTGGTTTTGAGAACAATTACAAAACAACATAGTTTACAGTAATACAGAATTTAATCAATTTCCTCTGGTTAAAAAAAATATGAAAATAATTGCCACAGGCTTGAAACTTTCCAAATTTACTCAAAATACATTTTGCTCTAGAATTCAATTAAAATCTAAAAACATTCCTTCACTCATTTAGAGAACAATTACAAAACAACATGGTTTACAGTAATGTAGAATTTGATCAATTTCCCTTTGTTAAAAAAATGTAAAAACAATTGCCACAGGCTTGAAACTTTCCAAATTAACTCAAAATAGATTCTGCTCCATAATTCAATTAAAAACTAAAACTAGTCCTTAACTGATTTGAAAAATACTTACAAAATAACATAATTAACAGTAATGCAGAATTTGATCAATTTCCTCTGGTTAAAAATAAATATAAAAACAATGTGAAACTTTCCAAATTTACTCAAAATAGATTCGGCTTCATAATTTAATTAAAATCTGAAAATATCCTTTCACTGATTTTGAGAATACAAAACAATATAGTTTACAGTAATGCAAAATTTGATCAATTTCCTCTGGTTAAAAAAATATAAAAACAATTGCCACAGGCTTGAAACTTTCCAAATTTACTCAAAATAGATTATGTTCCATAAATGAATTAAAATCTAAGAATATCCCTTCACTGATTTTAAGAACAATTACAAAACAACATAGTTTACAGTAATGCAGAATTTGATCAATTTCCCCTGTTTAAGAAAAAACATAAAAACAATTGACACGGGCTTGAAACTTTTCAAATTGACTCAAAAGAGATTTTACTCTATAATTCAATCAGAATATGAACAGACCTCTTTACCAAATTTGGAAATAACCATAGAAGAACTTTCCAAATTTACTCAAATTCAGTTACATTGTACATATTACTATCTAAATAAATCTGGAGGATCAACTAAGAAATTGTGACGATTTCAATAATCTTACAATCACAATGATATTGTTTCAGGCGTTTAAACAATAAAATAAATAAAGTTGCATGATAAAGCATATGTTCAAATTTTATTTTAATTCTTAATTTTATTTGAGTTACAGCGTGCATAGACAGACTCACAGACCCACAAACACAATGTTTTTTTCAAAAATTTGCCGAAATCGCCTCTAGGCGTAAGTAAAAATTTATTTTCATTTCATAGAATCATGAAAAAAAAAATATGATAAATATTTATTGCAGTACAAGTAACATGATATATATTTAGAAAAATAAAAAATGCGCACCTCATAAAAATTAATAATAATTAAAATGGTGCGTAATGAGCCATTCAGATATGATAATAAATTGGATCTGGTGATTAACTTGTAGGATTATTAACATATACCAGTGTCCAAAATAAAAGCATTATGAACGCGCTAATTAACAAATAGCCACCCCCGATGCTAAAATTAGACATCGCGTGCGATGTTAATATTCTGGCTGATGGTATATAGCTTTTGGGGGGCGTTTAAATGTGATTATATTTAGCATTTTAACCCCGGCTTTGGCTGCCGTGTAAAATACAAAGTTATTAAAGGCGTATAGTTTCATAACACGTTAATGGGAATATATTGGTTTTACGGGAGGATTCCCCGCAAACTTTCCCGTAATTAATCCGGTACATAAGCTCGAGTTTGAAACTTTAACGTTTCACCTTTTTAACGAGCTAAGCGGGTTTCTTTTGCTTTCAGACTTCCGTTAATCCGTTAACGTTTACCTTGGTCTATTAAAAAAATATGTATGTACACTTGGCTCTTTATATTTACGGTCTCGCAGAGTGAGGATCGGATGGTTATGTAACAGCTTTGAAAGTCAAATACACCGGAAATGTTGGTGAAGAGGTATGTAGGTGGTGGGACTGTGATAAATGAAGGATATCATCGCATGGAACAGTAGTTTGGAGTAATTATGTTTTATTTTCTGGAGACGCCCGCTGTTTGATTAAATGAGATGGGACTGGTTCGTTATTATTTTATTGTTGGACGTATCTTCACGCTTAGTTAACATAGCTGATATATTGTTTTATTGTATAAATATACAGGGTGATTCGGCACTCATGAGTCTAATTTTAAAGGGTGCTAACGCACAAGAAAATATTAACGTTTTGTGCAATGAGATCAGAAAGTCAAATTTCTGAAAATCCCTATAATAATTCAAGTAAAATTATATTGGCTGTCTGGAAATCTCCAATGCTTACAGTGCACATGTTGTTCATTTTTGACGTCTTGTGATTTTTTAAGGTTACTTACTTTAATGTGATTTTATCTGCCGATTTTTCTTGCTTTAAACATTAGCAGTTATTTTAAGAACCGATCGTTACTGTTAATAATCATAATCTAGCTGTTTTATTTAAATTTCAGAGGGTTTCCATGCCACAATTCTTATTCTTAGTGACAAAAATTAACTTCTGTTAGTTAGGTCATGTTTTAAGGGCTGCCAACTATTTTCGATTTTTTTATTTCACGGTATAGCAATGTATGGGCGCAAGTGAACGCGCAATGATAATTTTATTTTGATGCACAAGCTAAAATTATGTATAGTCGGACCGCTGAGAGCTGCCTGTGACTCATCGCTTAAAATCGCATGAATCAAGATTTAAGTAAACGTATGTCCGTAAGAAAATTTGGTGCCGCGTTAATTTTCATTGGCGGGATATTTAAACATTCTCGCGCAAACTTTTTACGGTTATGTTATTTGACGTAGCGCTCGCGTGTTTTGTGTGTTTATATGAAGCGTGCCAATGCGATGCAAGAGTCATGCGTGAGCTTAGACCTACGTTTACGCTGCCCTATTCTTTAACACGCAGACACACGTTTCGTCTTTTATTTCATACTGTTTCGTACATGATAAAAAAGGTAGATATAAAATGCAAAGCAATTCTTAGTACGAAAATGCATGAGTCACCGTCAGCTCTCAACGGATGAACTATATGTATACAAATTTGTTCGGGAAATTGTTTGTGGTCGGGATATATTCATTTCTTCAATATTTTCTTAAGGTGAAAGGAATTAATTTCGCGCCGGATCAAAAGAAGGAAATAAGTGGGTCCTACGCGGAGAGCGTAAAATAAAATTTTGGCGCCCGGTACGATATGAAATAAAATGAGGAAAGTTTCGCACGGTTGCACCCTTCAATGCCCGTCCGCATTGGCATTCGGCGGAGCCTTTTGAAAACCGCCAGAATTCCCGATACGGCTCCCCGTTCAAAATTCAGGAAATGGCGTCATAAAATTACATTTTCAGTAACTCAAGTCCGTAGGTGTGTGCTGAATGTATACACGATAAGACACGTAAGACACGATATACTTCTCTGTTTTTGTTTTGTTTTTTCTTTAAATACAATTTATTTATAAATAAATTCAAAAAAAAAAAAAAAAAAAAAAAAAAAAACGAAATATAGCCTGAATATATAAATATTCAACCTGTTCGTAACTCTGCAAGCAAAATTAAGTCTTACTAAGACTATAAACAAATAACTTATTGAAACAACTACTTCCCTGGCTGATGCCACGCCGGATATTGAATGATACAAAAGAAATTTGCATGTTATTACTAGTACTACTAGTTAAATAACATTGGTTTAAGATCCCTTATTTCTACCCACAGGACTAACTTAAAAAATGAAACTAAATTGAATTTGAAAACTTTAAATTATAAAACAGTTTTATAATTTAAAGTTTTCAAATTCAATTTAGTTTCATTTTTTAAGTTAGTCCTGTGGGTAGAAATAAGGGATCTTAAACCAATGTTATTTAACTAGTAGTACTAGTAATAACATGCAAATTTCTTTTGTATCATTCAATATCCGGCGTGGCATCAGCCAGGGAAGTAGTTGTTTCAATAAGTTATTTGTTTATAGTCTTAGTAAGACTTAATTTTGCTTGCAGAGTTACGAACAGGTTGAATATTTATATATTCAGGCTATATTTCGTTTTTTTTTTTTTTTTTTTTTTTTTTTTTTTTTTTTTTTTTGAATTTATTTAATACTCTCTGCAATAAGTAAGGTTGTTTCTATTTTATTTACAATTTATTTATATTAATCGGAATACAAGTACATACAGTAAATTCAAAATTAAACATTTGCAACTGAATTTAAATAAATCATCAAAATGAAATGTTATTGAAAACATACAGGGTCCGGCAACTGAAAACGTTCACTGCTTTACGTATGTGTCCAGTCGTGGCCTTCCGTATTTTGCGGAATTCTAGCGAACTTCCCTACTTTTACGGAATTAAAAGTATATTGGTATCGATCACACATTAATATTAATCTATGGTATCGATTAACTTCATCCAGTTTCCAGTAACACAATTTTCAAAAAAAAAACTTCTGGGGTTTATATAACCCGTACCACCTGCTGTGAAGTCACACAAAAATCGAAGCCACAGTGAACGTGTTAACTGGGCAGAAAATTTTATAGGCAGCAGATAATTTCACTTTGGTAATTGCCTTTTAGGTTTGAAATAATGCTGAAAAACTAAAATTTTCTGAGTTGGTGTACCATAAGTTAATTTTCACCCCCTCGAAGGGGCCGAAAAAAAATAATTACTCCAAAAATCACCAACATTTTGCAATCAAATTGTTATAAACCAATAACGTAAAAATGCTCGTTGTTTAAACTTTTTCTCGTCATAGATGAAGACATTGCGCATTGTTCGGTGTACCATGAGTTAATTTTCACCTCCTCGAAAGGCTACAAAAAAAATTACTCCAAAAATCACCAGCATTTTGCAATAAGTTTGTTATAAACCAATAACGTAAAAACGCTAGTTGTTTAAACTTTTTCTCGTCATAGATGAAGATATTACGCATTGTTTGGTGTACCATAAGTTAATTTTCACTTCCTTGAAAGGGTCGAAAAAAATAATTACTCCAAAAATCACCAACATTTTGCAGTAAATTGGTTATAAACCAATAACGTAAAAAAGAATCGAGAGTTCTATGTGTTCTGAGTTTATTTTCTATTACTAATTATTGAGTAAAATAATTCTTATAAACAAATTCCATACAATCACGATTTATGGCATTTTTAAATAAAGTTAAAATTCGAAAATGGGCAATTTAATTTCAAAAATATCTATTTGCTGTCATTTAATCGCAATTTGCCATTAGAGTTTTCGCTAGAACTCCTCGAGTACGGCCCACATGTCAAATCAAAAAAAACCATGTCAAAAATAAAAATTGAGAACGGTTCCGTTTTTAACTTTAAAAAATCACAAATTTGCGTTTTACAACAATTTCTGCAAAACTTCTGCAGAGAATATTTGAAGATTATAACATTACGCACATTTTGACATTCGAATGATTAAAATCTGTCAACGGGTTGTGGATTTATCTGCTGTCAAAAATCGAAATTGAGAGCGGTTCCGTTTTTAACTTGGAAAAAATCACAAATTTTGCGTTTTTCAACAATTTCTGCAAAACTTCTGTAGAGAATATTTGAAGATTATAACATTACGCACATTTTGACATTCGAATGATCAAAATCTGTCAACGGGTTGTGGAGTTATCTGCTGTCAAAAAATTTGAAGAAAAATAACTTACCAAATGATCTTCAATCAGAAGTTTGGGATAGTCAAGAAAATAATAAAAAAAAAATTATGTCGAACACTGCGCAATAATATTCTATGAAGTTGCCACGTGGTAATCCATAATTAAACTGAATCACTATTATAGCATTTAAAACATAGTGAACTTTCCAATTCAAACCCGCACAAATGGGATTAGTACCCACGACCCTGAGGCGCAGAAGCAAAAATGTTAAAATAATAATAATAATATAATATTAGTCTTTATTTCCTCAAATAAAACAATACAATAATAATATACAGTACATATTAGAGTGGTTTTAGCATATATGGTGGAGTTTCTAAATATGTGAAAATCAACGGGACAACCCGGAAACTTATTCGTATAGATAAAAAACTTATAACTCTAAATTTTGGGCTATATCAATCATGGCCTAACCGAGCCCTGGGCGTCTAAAATTTGAAAAAAAAATAGTTTTTTTCCCCTTTTTTTCATTTTAACCCCCCTAATATTAAATGGTCCACCCTAATGACCAAATGATATACTGTGCCGACAGAGGATGTTAATACGAATTCAAAACTAATTTATTTGTTAAAATCTGAGTAAAATTGACAAAGTTGTGAAAGTTTCAGTTATATCATACTTGTATATTTCGATGTTTTGTGACCTAATCCTTCATCGACGGTAATTAGAAGATGCGCGGCATTTCTCACTTATTTTACACTTGTCTAAAGCAGATGAGATCCCTTCACTGATAAATGCAATGCTTGTGGTTATCGTTCTATGTCCAAAATTACTCAAAATTCAATCGAGATTATATTTTCCTGAAAAGATAGATCCATACCAACGTCAAATTTTACATACATTTTATTTCAATAGCGCGCGAAACTATGAAAAATTGTAGTAATTTTAATGGTTTCAAATAAATACAAAAATAATTGCCATCGATTTGAAACTTTCTAAAATAACTCAAAATACATTCGAAATTATGATTGCGGAATAATCTGGATACACACCAAAACCAAATTTAGTGTACTTTTATTTGAACAGCGCACGAAATTATGGAAAATTGTAATTATTTTAATGCTCTCAAACAAATATAAAAACAATTGTTGTCGACTTAAAATTTTCTAAAATTACTTAGAAATCATTCGAAATTATTATTATTATGTGAAAAATCAGCAGATTATATGTAATCAGTTATCACGAAAAATCGTGAAAAATAGTTATAATTTTGGTGGCTTTAAATAAATATAAAGACAATTGCCATCAATTCAAAACTTTTCAAATAACTCAAAAATCATTCGAAATTATGATTTTCGGAAAATCTGGATAAATATCAAAACCAATGTTTTACTTAAACAGCACGCGAACTTATGAAAAATTTTGATCATTTTAATGCTCTCAAGAATTTACAAAAACAATTGTCAAACAAAAACTTAAAATTTTCCGAAATTACTCAAAAATCATTTGAGATTATTATTATGCGGAAAATTGCTTATACATTATCACCAGATTTTGTGATAATTTCATGTAATCACTGCGAAAAATCTCAAAAAATTGTTATAATTTTGGTGGCTTGAAATAAATATAAAAATCGATTTGAAACTTTCCTAAAAAATTCATGTCGTGTAGTGTATTAAGGTGTGGTATTTGTATATATGAGATATTAGTACTTCCTTAATTTTTCTTTATTTAGCGACAAATAAAGAAAAATTAAGGAAGTACTAATTTCTCATATATACAAATTTCCTAAAAAAGTTGGACACACACCTTTATCAAATTGTTGTTTGAACAGAGCGCGAAATTATGAAAAATTATATTAATTCTATTAATATAGAAATATATTAGAACAATTGTTTTTCTTTTACTTGAATTTTCAATTTTTTGGTCACCATTTTTTATTTCCAGACCGGGATTTTTGATTTTTGGCTCATATTTAAGATCTTTGGCCTGTTTTCTTCGATTTTGGACTAATTTTTTGGTATTTTGTGATCATTCAGTCGAAATATTCTTTATTTTGGCCTAAATTTTCAATTTTCTGGTCCGTATTTTTTTATTTTTAGGCTCGAATTTCTGAATGATTGTTGTATCTACATTTTTTTATTTTTAAACTAGAGTTTTCGAGTTTTGGTCAAAATTTTTGATTTTTTGGTCCCGATTGTGGATTTTTTTAAAGTATATATTTCTGATTTTGTAGTCTAAATTCAGAATCTTCTGTCCTACATTTCCTTTATTTTGACAGAAAATTTTGATTTGTTTGGTCTGCATTTTTTATTTTTAGGCCCGAGTCAAAATGTTGATTTTTGGCCACGATTGTTGATTTTTCATTTTTTGGCCTCTATTTTAGATTTTTTACTTGCATTTTCGACTTTGCGGTATAAATTTTTCCTTATTTTGACCGAAATTTTGTTCAATTCTTTTAATCTTCGTTTTTAATTTTCAGTCCCGAATTTTCGACTGTCTAGATTTATGTATTCTTATTTTTTAGATTTTTTAACTCGAATGATTAATTTAGTTGGGTGATTTTATTTTTTATTTTCTGGCTATTATTCCGAGTTTCTGGCCAGAAATTTACTTTGAGCTTATTATTTTGGGGGTGAAAATGGCAAATTAATTTTCCTTTACTTGAATTCTCAAGTTTTCGGTCTGCATTTTTTACTTTTAGTCCAGGATTTTTGATTTTCCGGCCGATATTTTGGATCTTTGGCTTGTAGTTTCGTAAAACATTAATAACTTCGTCAATTTTAGTCCAATTTCAACAAATAAACACATTAACGTCCTTTATCGACATAATATATAATTTGGCCATTAGGGTGGACCGTTTAATATTAGGGTGGACCAAAATGAAAAAAAGGCAATAAACCCACTTTTTCAAATTTTAGAGGGCTACGGCTCGATTACGCAATGTTCGATATAATTCAAAATTTACGGTTATTAGTTTTTCATCTATACGAACAAGTTTCCGGGTTGTCCCGTTGATTTTCATATACTTCTAAAATAAGAACCACTCTAGTATATATGCAAAAAGACATATCGAGGAAAAAGGCGGAGTTCACCATCGTTTAAGCCTTTGTTTAATAAAATTACATTTCTTTAATTTGTAATTTTTAAGGTAAAATCACCCTTAACATCATTGACATTCAAACTATTACATAAAAAACATCCCTTTTTATTAAAATAATAATGATGGCCAGACCGTTGGTGAGTTCAGGTTCGCCCCACATACATCAAGCCCTATCTTAAGATCTCACATCCTCCTCTCAGCATGGACTAGAATGATTAGTAAACCAAATACGGTAGAGCAGTAATAATGATGCCACTTGAAAGTAATACGCTTACAGTAATCTTAAATCATCAAAATGAAACAACCTGCCGCGTACATATGACGAGGGTCCGCATTAATAACGACGATACTATCGCACTTCCTACCGTACTACAGTTATGAAACTATAAACAACTACACCGCACTTTATTAGTACAAATGCCTTCTGCACGGCGGGGGCTTATGCAGATTTTATTATTTTTGGCCTCAATTTTATTGGGAGGATGCCCTATCGTATTTAGCCCCCGAATAAGACATCGCCGTTCTGCCCCAGTTTGCAACAAAATTTCACTTCACCCTACCATAATAAACCGTTTATATGCCCGTATAACATACATTACCACGGACTCTACCTTATTTAATTAAATAACTTATAATCGCGTTAAACTTGTGATTTCATGAATTATACTACCACATCCTAACGTTAATAATACAAAGGAACTGTTAAAATGCCATTTCAGGTATTTTGTACCCGATATTCAGTAATGCTTAAAAATTCTAGCAATGACATTGGATCATTTTAAGAATTCTTGATAATTTGTTACATCAATCCAGTGGCGGCTCGTGGTACATTTTCATGGTAGAGCATATAATATACTTTTTGAGAAAAAAAAACGATTATTGCTGCAAAAAATTATTCAGTAAATTAAATAAAGAGAAAAGTAGCCTTCATATATAAATATTCAAGCAGTTCGAAATTCTTCAAAAATTAAGTCTTACAAAGGCTAACAAACAAATAACTTATTGAAACAAGTCACTAGAAAAAAAAATGTTCAGTGTTATCTGTATCTATTGCATGGAATTTTCTGAAAGAATTTGACTTTGGTCGCCCGCTATCTTCTGTAAACCAAAAACAATTAAACAACGAATTCTTTGGTCCTATATATATCCTTCGGATGAATGAAAGACTTTGCTGAAAGAGTCTTAGAAATCCGATCATAAGTTCAAAAGTTACATTTTATATATTATGTAATACCGGGTGTGGCACTTAAGACGCCTCGGACCATAGCTCCTTTACGATAAAAGCTATCGAAAAAAATCTAAGAACAAAGTGGTGCATAGTTACCGTCGCTATGTTTCAAAAATATTTCTAATCATCAGTGGCGTGCCGTACTCCAGTGGCGTACAAAACTTATGTTTTTTTTAATGGAATGCCCTATTTTTTATTGCAGATTTGGAAAGTGCTCGACGAGTACTTATTTTTTTATCTAACATGTTATACCCTTCACTTTAGCGGTTTCGCTGTTATAACCCCTTCTTTCAAAATTGCGCCCCATTTTTGAGATTTTTTTGTAGAGAAACTAATTGACGCCGGCGCCTAAATTTTGAATTGAGGTACAGGTTAAGACCTCGTATACCTTCACATAATTTTTTTTCGGGTAATTTATGGAAAAAAAATAATTTTTGATTGATCTTCGCATGTTGTCATTTTTTCCGAAAATTTCAAATGGCACCCCCCTAAAAAAATTACGGCGTTGTACAGCCAAAACTCTAAATTTTTCATTGGTGTAAAAAAAATTACACATTGCATAACAAAATTTCGGAGAAAAAAGGAATTTCATCGCAAATGTCGGGAAACGTTTTCCGTTCCCAAGTGTGCCATGAGAAAACAAAAGATTGGTAATTGTCAAAGTAAATTATTAGACGTCAGTAGCAGCCATAAGTCATTTTTGATAAACGTTCTAAAAATGTTCCGAACTCAAGAGGAAATGGTTGACATGATATTTATTCTTGGAGAATGTAACAAGAATTGTTTCTTGGCATCACGAGTGTACGCTGGGAGATATCCGCACAGGACACATCCAAATGAACGTGCGTTTCAAAAAGTGTTGGAGAGATTTACTACTACGGGAAGTGTGAAACGGCCAAGGAGAGTTAGAAAGAAGGCAGTTATTACCGAAAATAATGAACTGCAGGTTCTGGAGGCAGTTATTGAAGATCCTCATACCAGTATCCGTGATATTAGTAGGAATCATGATATTTCAACGCGATCCGTACATCGTGTTCTTAAAAAGTACAAATTCCGTCCATTTAAGATTCAACTGCACCAAGAATTGCAACCTCAAGATTTTCATGCGAGGCAAGATTTCTGCATGTGGGCTATCAACAAAATTGAGCAGGAGGAATCATTTCTTATGCGCGTATTATTTTCTGATGAAGCAACGTTCCATAGAAATGGCCATGTCAATCGCCACAACTACCATTATTACGCCGATGAAAACCCACAAGCCATGCGAATGATAAACCACCAGCAAAGATGGTCGCTGAATGTTTGGGGAGGCATATTTGGAGAACATCTTTTGGGTCCTTATTTCATCGAAGGGCACCTGAACGGCAACAGTTATTTGAGGTTCCTTCGCGACGACTTGGATGATCTCTTGGAAAATGTCCCTCTAGCCGCTCTTCGACAGATAGTTTTCCAGCACGATGGAGCTCCTGCACATAATAGCTGTGTCGTTCGGGAATTTCTCGATGAAACGTTTCCGGACTCCTGGATTGGTCGTGGGGGTCCTGTGAGGTGGCCGCCAAGATCACCAGACCTCACTCCCCTTGACTTCTTCCTTTGGGGCCATATCAAAGACGAGGTTTACAGGACGGTACCAACTACTGTCGAGGATATGAGGGAGAGAATCCGCGCGGCTTTCCGCGGTATATCACCAGAAGTCCTTAGGGCAGTGTCTAGAGCCTGTAAGTCGAAGTTGCGGTTATGCCTCCAGCAGGAAGGTCGTCATTTCGAACATTTAGTTTAAGTTGTTAAATTTTCTTTATCTGCATTTTCCATATCATGTTCAATAAATAGGTACATACTATTATGTTGACCGTATTTGTGTATTTGTTTTCTGATGGCACACTTGGGAACGGAAAACGTTTCCCGACATTTGCGATGAAATTCCTTTTTTCTCAGAAATTTTGTTATGCAATGTGTAATTTTTTTACACCAATGAAAAATTTAAAGTTTTGGCTGTACAACGCCGTAATTTTTTTAGGGGGGTGCCATTTGAAATTTTCGGAAAAAATGACAACATGCGAAGATCAATCAAAAATTATTTTTTTTCCATAAATTACCCAAAAAAAAATTATGTGAAGGTATACGAGGTCTTAACCTGTACCTCTATTCAAAATTTAGGCGCCGGCGTCAATTAGTTTCTCTACAAAAAAATCTCAAAAATGGGGCGCAATTTTGAAAGAAGGGGTTATAACAGCGAAACCGCTAAAGTGAAGGGTATAACATGTTAGATAAAAAAATAAGTACTCGTCGACCACTTTCCAAATCTGCAATAAAAAATAGGGCATTCCATTTAAAAAAACATAAGTTTGGTACGCCACTGGAGTACGGCACGCCACTGATGATTAGAAATATTTTTAAAATATAGCGACGGTAACTATGCACCACTTTGTTCTTAGATTTTTTTCGATAGCTTTTATCGTAAAGGAGCTATGGTCCGAGGCGTCTTAAGTGCCACACCCGGTATATAAATTAAATAAATATATTATTACATTTCTATTTTATAAGAAGAATACTTTGGTAACACATTTTGTTTAAGAGTTATCACCAATAATAATAAAATATTTTCTGATCTTATCTGTCCTATAAGCACAACACTTTGCTGAAAGAATTTTCGAAATCTCTCCTCGCGTTCATGAATTCTATAAATTACATGTGTTGGGTCTTATCTGCATCTATTCGATAGAAGAATTTGCCAAGAGTTACCCTTGAACAACAAAAAAGCAATTCAAGACGAATTAATTTTTTGGTCCTATTTACATTTATCCGATTGGTACTTTATTGACTAGAAAAAATATAAAAACAATTGCTATCCACTTGAAACTTCTCAAAATCACTCAATATTAATTCAAGTGTGATTTGGTAGAAAATTCCAATACATTCCGTCGATTGGTTTGGTAATTTTTCGTGTAAATTTATGAAAAATTATATATTTTTTTTTGGTGCGAAAAAAATATAAAAAAAATTGCCATCGACTTGAAACTTTCCAGAACAACTGACAACACATCTGCCGTGTGTAGGAAGAAAGCAGTAACTGCAAAAAATTGAAAATTGAGATATGGATATCATTGGATTCGCATAAGTTCCCTTTATCCGTTTACAGTTAAAAAAAAAACAATATAAAAGTATCTTGTAGGAATTATAAATCAAAAACAGTTATTACTTTTTCGACTTTTAGCTTTACTGGAACCAAATTATTTTATTAAGATGAGTTTTACTCAGATTCAGTGTTTTGTAGTTACTGCGCTCTTCTTAAGGACGGCAGACATGTGATTCTATATTTCCGTAAAAATTAGAAATGCATTGTTTTTTTTTTAATTTTAGAATATTTCAATGTGAACGGAGATGATATTTAAAAAAATGCAGTAAATTCGTCGACGCGGGAAAAATAATGAAAACAATTGCCATTGACTTGAAACTTTCCAAAACAACTGACAACACATGTAATTCTACATTTCCGTAAAAATTAGAAATGCATTGTTTCTTAATTTTAGAATATTTCAATGTGAATGCAGATAAAATTTAGAAAAAAATTTCAATAAATCCGTCGACGCGAAAAAAATATGAAAAGAATTGCCATCGACTTGAAACTTTCCAAAACAACTGACAAGATATGAGATTCCACATTTCCGTAAAATTTAGAAATGCATTGTTTCTAAATTTTAGAATATTTCAATGGGAACGGAGATGAAATTAAAAAAAAAATGCAGTAAATTCGTCGACGCGAAAAAAATATAAAAACAATTGCCATCGACTTGAAACTTTCCAAAACAACTGACAACACATGTGATTCTATATTTCCGTAAAAATTAGAAATGCATTGTTTTTTAAATTTTAGAATATTTCAATGTGAACGGAGATGAAATTTAAAAAAAAAACGCAGTAAATTCGTCGACGCGAAAAAAATATAAAAACAATTGCCATCGACTTGAAACTTTCCAAAACAACTGACAAGACATGTGATCCTACATTTCCTTAAAAATTAGAAATGCGTTGTTTCTAAATTTTAGAATATTTTAAGGTGAACGCAGATAAAATTTAGAAAAAAATTTCAATAAATTCGTCGACGCGAAAAAAATATAAAAACAATTGCCATCGACATGAAACTTTCCAAAACAACTGACAAGATATGAGATCCCACATTTCCGTAAAAATGAAATGAGAAATGCATTGTTTCTAAATTTTTGAATATTTCAATGTGAACGGAGATGAAATAAAAAAAAAGTAAGTAAATTCGTCGACGCGAAAAAAATATAAAAACAATTGCCATCGACTTGAAACTTTCCAAAACAACTGACAACACATGTGATTCTACATTTCCGTAAAAACTAGAAAGGCATTGTTTCTAAATTTTATAATATTTTAAGGTGGAAGGAGATGAAATTAAAAAAAAATTGCAGTAAATTCGTCGAAGCGAAAAATATATAAAAACAATTGCCATCCACTTAAAACTTTCCAAAATAACTGTCAACACATGCAATTCTACATTTCCGTAATTTCAATGTGAACGGAGATAAATTTTTTAAAAAAATTGCAACTAATTCGTCGACGCGAAAAAAATATAAAAACAATTGCCATTGATTTGAAACTTTCCAAAACAACTGACAACACATGTGATTCTACAATTCCATAAAAATTAGAAATGCATTGTTTCTAAATTTTAGAATATTTCAATATGAACGCAGATAAAATTTATAAAAAAATGCAATAAATTTGTCGACGCAAAAAAAACATAAAAACAATTGCCATCCACTTGAAACTTTACAAAATCACTCAATATTAATTCAAGAGTGATTTCGTAATAAATTCAAATACATTCCGTCGATTGCTTTTGCGATTTTTCGTGTAAATTTATGAAAAATTATCATTTTTTTTGACGCGAAAAAAATATAATACTTGAAACTTTCTAAATTTACTTAAAATACAATAATCTTAATATTAATATTCAAAAACTCAAAAAACTCCATCACAGGTTTTCAAGATAACCGACCGAGAACAGCGCTTCAGATTTTTTTAATTTGCACGAGTGAAAAAAAAATTATAAAAACAACTGCAACACACTTGAAATTTTCCAAATTTACTCAAAATACACTAATCTTAAGAATCCTCCAAAAAACTCAAAAGTCCCCATCAATGGTTTTCAATATTTTAAGTTTGACTTCTTCCGAATATATATAAAAAAAAAAAAAAACAAGTGCAACACACTTGAAACTCTTTAAATTTACTCAAAATACATTAATCATAATAAGCCTCTAAAAAACCCATAATACCCCATCACAAGTTTTCAAGATAACCGACCGAGAACAGCCCATAAGATTTTTTAAGTTTCGCTTCTTCGTGAGTGAAAAAGAAATAAGATACAAAAACAATTGTAACGCACTTAAAACTTTTCAAATTTACCCAAAATACATTGATCTTAAACCTCCAAAAAAACTCGAAATACCTCATCACTGGTTTTCAAGATAACAACACAAAACACAATTCCGGAAAGAATTTTTCAAATCTGCTAATTTTTTCAAGAGATATATTCTCACATTAATGCATTGCTATTTTTCTCATCTCATGAAACTTTCGCAGGCATCGTTTTAACATTTAAAATAACAAATAAGTGTTTTTATGATTATTAAAAAAAATCGTTTGAAATTAGAGGTAGTGCCATGGCTCCTTGGCTTATTGACGATTGCGACTTCTGTCATTTGATATGAAATTTTTTTAAATAAATTAGCCATGGAAAGTTGAAATTTATTAACTTTCCTGTCTTGTATAAAATGGATTCCAGTTAGTAACTCATACTTACAACTGTTACTATTGATATGATTAAATTAACGTTTTCTTTGAAGTGAAAGTAATGGAATTAAATTTTGATCAAATCCTCGCACATAGTGTTTGAATTTGTGTACGTGGGACGTAATCCAATGACGTCCGAATTATCGTCGGACTTGATCGTTATTTATCTGGATCTTTTTTTTGTGCAGCGGATACGGTTCCTTTTAATGAAATTATACGGCCGGGGGTCGATTCAAAAAGACGCAAAAAGGAAAATTACATTAGATGGAAAAAAAAGGTGAAAACTCAAAGGGAAGTCCGTCTGTTGATCCCATCTAAGATTCAATGGACGTAGCACGCGGTCTTGCATCAGTCTCTGTTCCTTTGAATCATTCCTGCAACAGCAGACCTCTTGATTCCCTTGATTCCCCTTATTGACACTGCCGCCAACTTATCCGCTCCGTGTATCCCTTTCATCCCACTGACCCTCATCCCAAGACGAGGTCCGAATAACATATACACGGATATTTGATGAAAAATAAATAGCATCTCCCGAAAAGGTTTGGTATTTATGGATGGCCGTGGATGGTTTTCTAGGTAAAAAATGGGAGTAATTGTTGAATTTATCTTAATTGAGTATCGATTTAAAATTTCTTGTTGAAATACGTAAATAATGTAATACTAATTAATAACGATACTAAAATCCTCAATTTTTGGGAGACTGCTAACTTCCCCGTTAATATTAAATCCATTTGGTCCTAACCCTTATTTAAGAAAACTTTTTATTCCTTCTTATCCGTTATTTTATAATAAAGCTTATAAATTAACGGACTTAGCGTGTAGCGCTGTAGGAAAATTTAGTATTTTGTTTTAAAATTTTACTTAAGACGTGTAATGGTAAAGTTTGCGCAGAGTGAGAAACTAGAGAACGCCAGAGAATGCGACAACAAATCTTCGTAGCCAATTTAATTTAAGATAGTCACTAAGCAACACGCCTCGAGTGCTTGATATAATTCTACCTTCAAGTAGACGTATCTAAAATTCAATAATTAACTAGTATTTGGGGCCGCGGTAGCCTAGTGAGTAGAGATCCTGCTCACATGCCTCGTGGTCGTGGGTTCGAATCCCATCTTCGTTCCGAAAAAGTGACCGTGCGGGATGTTTAGTGTATGTCCCATTAATTATTAAAAATGAAATCTCAAAAACTATATTAGTTAGTGGCCGAATAGCCTAGATGCTTAAGCCAATTCCCAATCAACCATCCGTCTTAAAAAAAAATAGAATTAAATAATCTGAAATCTATATCACTTTGCGGTCATTTTCACTTTTAACTCTTCGAATTTTATGGAATGAATTAAAATTATTTTTGCAAAAACTCACAAATATGTTTTTTTCACATACTGTACTAGACATTACGGCTAGAAAGCATCTTTTCTTTATCTCAAATAAAGGCGAATATCAATTTTATATATCATAAGAAACGGAAAAAAAACATTGAATTGCGTCGAGTGGTTTTAATCTCGTTCTTCTGCGAATAATTTTTATTTAGATTCGACGTTCAAACTTTTTGGCTATTTTTCCCCTTAATGCCTAAAAGAAAAATGTAACAAGACACAGCAAGATTGCTTTCTGGCGTCGATATGTTCAAGTTATGATTGGTTTACACATTACATGCTTTAGAGATCTTGTAAACACGTAGAGCATATGAAAGTTGTTCTTGTAATAATAATAACGAGTGGCTTCCTACCATAATGAATAACAATATATTTTCATAATAGACCACTTGCGCCATTATTCAAACGCCCATGAGATTTATTACGGGCCATATTTAAAATATCAACGCGAGAATAAGATCATAATTCATTTCTTACATTGTATAAATGGCCGGATTAAAGTGTTCTAATTATTTCGGTGAATCAAATCGAGACGGTTTTTATGGGCAAGGCACTCTCCGGCGCAGAGTACAAACCCACGGCGATTTTCATCGGTCTAATGAACATTTTTATTGTCCGGACTCCGGACTCATTTAATCCCGACGTACGAAAAGTATGAAACCATTGATTTATAGGTCGTAATTACACCTATTTATATATTTGCTTAACTAATAGCGATAAAGGGAAATTGGACATTAATAAATGTCGAGATGTTAGTATGTGATATTTCTGCCGAGGCTATGTTCAATTTTAATTATAAAGTGTGCAACCGAAATGGGAAGGATTTATTAAATTGGCAGGGTGTGAGATGTAATGACGTTTAAATATTTCTATTCATTACCTGAAATTCAATTGAAAAAACTGCAAAATTACAAACCACGCGATAACATGCAATTAGAAATGATGAGTCGGTGAAACTCCCCGAATTTAAATTATACAATAATTTACAGCACATAATTCGGTAAGTACTATGCAAAACATGTACTCATAACGAAATTACAAAAGTCTTCCCTTAATGGCACTATATTACCACGTCGTTCTTCCTCTCCACGAATTACATAATAAAACTCGAATTTGCAGCGATAAAATGATAAAGGTGCAATTAATGTACAGAGCGGAATTATCGAGATGGGGCTATTTATTTAGCATTTGCACCTGGCTGAAACGTTCGTACATATCATTAGGCATTAACAATTACATTCATTAGCTGCTTCGGATTTACATCTCCCATAATTCCTTGAACCTGGGATTCAGAGCAGCAATTACGGCGACTCGTACGAGTTCCTGTTTTAATTTTAATCCAATTATCCTTATAAAGTATAAGGTTGAATTATTAATATAGGTGTATTATATAATGGGAGCGGTGGATTGTTTCATTATGTTACAAAATTGCTTAATAAGTGGTTTACGTGTGATTACGTGTGATATATGCACTTCCTCCAAAAGGGATCATTAGAGGATACACGTTCATTTACATACTTAACAATAGATGTATGAAATAAAATATTTCATATGTGTAAGGTGTGCTTATAAAATAATTCATACAATAAGCAGGTGATTACAGCAAGGCTTAAATTAATCATTCATGAATAAATAACGAATCTCATTAATTTTCGTCTGTGATACATATTACGCATTATTACTTTCTCCGCTGGTTTAGATATTTAGATTGAACAATTCCCAGCAACTATCACCGAAATATTAATTGTGTCAACGTCCTATAAGATAACTTATTTTTTCTTCAAGCAGTTTTTGACACAGATCCACAGACATTATTCAAGAATGGTCGGTATCATTTCGAGGGATGGAGATTTCCGTTGAAATTTTGCATTCGAAAAATATCAGTCTTATAATACTTTTCCGAACTTCGTACAGAGAAAGTAGGCCAAAAAAATAGAAAAATGGCTGCAAAAACACTCTTGAATTTTTGAAAAATCGAAAGTGAAGCTAAAATTGATGCAAAAAATTCAGATAAATATTTGAAAATTAAGTCATTTCTTAAACATAACTCCTGCAGACTATATTTTCTAGATAAATGTCAAAGTAAATTAATTCTACCCCTGTAATTGCGTTATACCCACTATCTAAACTATTTGCGATTGTAACATTCTCATTACAGTTACTCTAGTTATATAATGTTTTGTCTAAATATTTTAAAATCTAAACTAGCTATATAAATATAATTTTTCACATCTCATTAAATAATATAAATATTGTTAAATCGTTTTTGATTGAGAAAGTTGTCCATTATTCGACTGGATCATTTTCTCCACAGGTGACGTCCAATCAAATGATAGCGGTTTCATTGCCCAACAGGTTTCAGCCAATGACATGACGACGATTTTACTTTCCCCAACAGTTTAGTTGTTACTATGGTTACGATTTTTTTTTTGTCAGCGAACTGCCGCAATTTCCAAATAGAAAAACGATTCGTTATAATTTAATATAAACAGAAAAATCTTTAGGTAATTATTTAATATGATTAATATATGAACTCGGGTAAATTGCAATACTCGCCTACGGCTTGTGTAGCAAACTTCACCCTCGTGGCAATGGCCAACTTTCTCACTCGTTTAATAATATACTGTTATTAAGCAATATCTGAACTTATCCTGAGTTTTTTATTTTATATTTTATAATTACTAATACTTTGATAGAGAGAATTAAGAAAATTTTGACTACATTATTATTGTTATATTGTAATACCAACTTGTGAATTGTGTAATACAGTAGCATCAATAAAGATTATTATTATTTAAATTCAAACTCGCTAAAACAAAATCTATAAAATTAAATACATAACCTTAATTTTTTTTTCTGTATTGTCTTAATTTAATTTTTGTTAATTAATGTCTTAAATAAAATTTCCCTGTAATTGGATATATGTCTGTTGACAAATAAATACCTATTATTATTATTATTATTATTATTATTATTAAAACAAAAACCTTAAAATTAAAAGCCAAAACATTCTAAAATTCAGGTTGCAAAAAAACAAAAATTTGAACCAAAAAAATGGAAAATATTAGTCAAAATTTAGGTTGAAAACATCTGAAATAATGGCAAAATAATTAAAAATTTAGAACAAAAATCGAAAACTTGTGCACGAAAATAAAAAAAAATTACACCAAAAAAATCGAAAGTTTCAACAAGCAAATCGAAATTTTTAGCCAAAATAAGGCCCTAAAATGAAATTTTGGGAATTAAAAAAATCAGGACTAAATAATAAACATGCAGGTTGTAAAAAGTTTTAAATTAAGTAAATAATTCAAAATTAAAATAAAAACCTTGTGAAAAGAATTAAAAATTCGGATCTAAATACACTGGAGGAAAAAAAAATGAAACATTTGAAATTCGTGAAATTTCGACCATTTTCAAACCCCCATAACTTGGCGTATTTTCAATCGATTTTGATGATTCTTTGAGGGCAAAAAACTTTGAAGTGTCTTCTTCAAAATTATGCATGCGAACTTAATCGTAACCCCTTCCGCCCCGCTCTAGCACCCTTGTGAAAAATAAAGTTTTTTTCAGGAAACCATGTCCAACTTTGACGATGTCTATGAAGTTGGAAAAATTTTGTCGACTCGATCCACCATAAAGGCAGTAAAATTTGATCAATTCCCTTTGCAGGACTTGAAGAAAGAAGTTCTTACGACGATTTGGCACCAAGTTATGGGTGTTTGAAAAAAAAGTGCATTTTGAGGTTTTTCGCACATAACTCGTTATTTGAGTCCTGCGCAGGTAATTGAACACATTTCAATGCCCTTTTGGTGGATCTAGTGGACACATTTTTACCAACTCGGTACACGTTGCCAAAGTTGAACTTTGAAAACGTGTTTTTCTTGTTCGGGGGTTGAAGGGTTCGAAAAGGGATCATTGCAATTTAAGTTAAGTACTCCCTTAAAGTAGAGCCAAAATGGGATTTTTTCGGAAAGAATCATCAAATTTGGTTGTAAAGTCACTGAGTTATGTGCGAAAAACCTCAAAATGCACTTTTTTCACACCCATAACTTGGTGCCAAATCGTCGTAAGAACTTCGTTTTTGAGTTCTGCATAGGGAATTGCATTTTAATGCCTTTATGGTGGATCGAGTGGACAAAAATTTTCCAACTCCGTAGACATCGTCAAAGTTGGACATGGTTTCCAGAAAATCTTTTTTTTTTCGCAGTGGTTTTAGAGGGGGGGGGGGAAGGGTTACGTTTAGTTTCGCATACATGAGTTTCAAGAAGACACTTCAACTTTTTTTGCCCTTGAAGATTAATCAAAATCGATTGAAAATACACCAAGTTATGGCGGTTTGAAAATGGTCAAAATTTCACGGATTTAAAGTATTTCATTTTTTTTTCCTTCAATATATAAAAATGTAGGTTGCAAAATCTGAAATAAAGTTCTTTAAATCAAAACAAAAACCTTGAAACTACAATCCAAAACATTCTTAAATTCAGGTTGCAAAAGTAAAGGGCAAAAAATCAAAAATTTAAACCAAAAAACTCGAAATTATAAGCCAAAATTCAATTTAAAAAAATCTGAAATATAAAAAATTAAAATTTTGGAACAAAAACAAAAATCGAAAACAAAAAAATTTTCGAATTTCACAAGCAAATCGAAATTTTTAGCGAAAATAAGGAATATTTAGGCCCTAAAATGAAAATTAGGAAAATAAAAAATCAGGACTAATTAATAAACATGAAGGTTGCAAAATCTAAAATAAAGGTCTAGAAATAAAAACTCGAAAATTCAGGCCATAAAAAATAAAAAATTGCGCATGGAAATGGTTCATTCAGGTTACAGACCGAAAATGGAATACTTGGGCCAAAAATTTTGGCCAAAATAAGGAAAATATATGCTAAAAAATAAACAATTTGGAACAAAGACATTGAAATACATACCACAGATATAAAATATAAAACAAAATAAAAAATCTAGCTCTAAAAATAAAAAAAATCAGGCCAAAAGAAAAATAAGTATTTGGTTAAAATAAATCCCTTGCGACTATATATTTTTTTAAGGAAATGTCAAATTTTAACTTGAAACAAAAACAGAAAAGGATTAAATCAAGTAAATAATTTAAAATTAAAATAAAAACCTTGGAGGAAGTACAGGCCAAAGAATTAAAAATTCGGATCTAAATATGAAATTGTAGGTTGCAAAATCTAAAATAAAGTTCTTTAAATCAAAACAAAAACGTTGAAAATACAAGCCGAAACCTTCTAAGATTTACGTTGCAAAAATAGGGCCAAAAAATCAAAAATTTTACCAAAAAAACTCGAAAATATTAGCCAAAATTCAGGTTAAAAAAACCTGAAATATAGGCCAAAAAAATTGATATTTTAGAACAAAAATCGAAAACCAAAAAATCGTTTTTCGAATTTCACAAGCAAATCGAATTTTTTAGCCGAAATAAGAAATATTATGACACTGAAATGAAAATTTGGATAATAAAAAAAACCGGACTAATTAATAAACATGAAGGTTGCAAAATCTAAAATTAAGGTCTAAAAATAAAAACTCAAAAATTCTCGCCATAAAAAATAAAAAATTGCGCATGGAAATGGTTCATTCAACTTACAGACCGAAAATGGAATACTTGGGCCAAACATTTTGGCCAAAATAAGGAATATTTAGGCTAAAAAATAAACAATTTGGAAAAAAGAAATTGAAAATACATACCAAAGATATAAGATATAAAAAAAATCCAGCTCTAAAAATAAAAAATTCAGCCAAAAAAAAATTAAAAAATAAGTAGTTGGTTAAAATAAATCCCTCGCGACTATATATTTTTTTAAGGAAATGTTAAATTTTAAACAAAAACAAAAGAAAGTAATAAATTAAGTAAATAATTCAAAATTAAAATAATAACCTTGTAGAAAGTACAGGCCGAAGAATTAAAAATTCGAATCTAAATATAAAAATGTAAGTTGCAAAATCTAATATAAAGTTCTTTAAATCAAAACAAAAACGTTGAAGCTACAAGCCAAAACCTTCTAATATTTAGGTTGCAAAAATAAAGGGCAAAAAACAAAAATTTAAACCAAAAAAAAATCGAAAATATTAGCCAAAATTCAGGTTCAAAAATCTAAAATAGAGGCTAAGAAATTGAAAATTTAGCACAAAAATAGAAAACCAAAAAAATCGAAAATTTTAGCCAAAATAAGGAATATTTAGACCCTAAAATAAAAATTTGGAAAATAAAATAATATCAGGACCAAATAATAATCATGAAGGTTGAAAAATCTAAAATTAAGGTCTAGAAATAAAAACTCGAAAATTCTGGCAAAAAAAAAAAATAAAAAACTGTGCATGAAAATGGTTCATTCAAGCTACAGACTGAAAGTCGAATACTTGGGCCAAAAATTTTGGCCAAAATAAAGAATATTTAAGAACATTAACAATTTGGAACAAATTAATTGAAAATACACACTAAAGATATCAAATATGGGCCAAAATAATAAATTTAGGTCAATGAATAAAGAAATTAAGTTGTTGGTTAAAATAATTCCCTCATGACTATATTTTTTTAAGTAAATGTCAAATTTTAACTTGAAACAAAAAATAACGCCTAAATTAAAATCAAAACTCTAAAATTAAGCAAATAATCTGAAATTAAAATAAAAACCTTGCAGAAAATGCAGGCCAAAGAATTACAAATTCGGGTCTAAATATAAAAAATAAAAACCTTGCAGAAAATGTAGGCCAAAGAATTACAAATTCGGGTCTAAATATAAAAAATCAAAAATAAATTTATTTAAATAGAAACTCGAAAATACTGGCCAAACAAATCAAAAATACACGCATTCAGTTTACAAAATCTAAAACATGGGTCAAAAAAACCAAAATTAAGATAAAAAATTGGAAATTCGGGCGAAAAAATTAAAAATGCAGAACAAAGAAAAATCGAAAAATACAACAAATAAATTGAAATTTTAGGCCAAAATAAAGAAGTTAAAAATGACCAATTATACGAAGGTTGTCCGTAAAATAAGGTCTACAATTTCTTCTCTCAAAGAGAAACACGTTTATTTGCGTTGATTAGTACATTGTTGAAAAGCCTAGACTTTCTATTATTTTTCTATAGAATCCTCGTTGCGATCGATGCATTTTTTCATGGGATGTAGTATTTTTGTACACCCGTGTCAGAAAACTCTCCCGCCGCGACGCACAGGTAGCGTATGACCTTTTCTTTCAATTCCGTATTGGTCCTGAAATTTCTTTTTGTGACATTTTCATATTAAAAAAAAATTTTGAAACTGAAACACAAAATACGTACTGTCGGTGTACGAAATTTTAGCAAAAGCTTTTCAGTTCTTCGGATTGTTACATGAAACTTATGTTCAAAGTTCCATGTTTATCGCTGTATTAGCTTTTGAGATACATGCACATATTTTTACATAAATCGTTGAAATCGCCTTTAAAAATCTCAAAACGGAAATTTTCATTAAAAAAAATTCTGAAAAAATGTTCACGATCTTAATACATTCCCGTATTTCTAAAAAGATGGGTATGAGTATGTGTGTCTACCTGTGCGTACTGTATTTCAAACTAATACAGCAATCTGTAACTTTGAACATAAGTTTTATGTAAAAATCCGAAGAAGTGAAATGTTTCTGGCAAAATTTCGTACACTAAAAGTAGGTTTTTAATATGAAAAATATTACAAATACAGAAGATAACAAAGAAATGAGCATCTTTTGTTTAATTCAGAAACATAAGCGCAAATCCTTAATTTAATTTTAACTAGGGGCCGCGGTGGCCTAGTGGGTAGCGCTCCTGCTTCTGGGCCTCGTGGTCGTGGGTTCGAATCCCATCCGTGCGGTCACTTTTTCTGAATGAAAAATGGCCCTACGGGCCCATGGATATTTAGTGGTTGTCCTTTCATATCAATATATGAATTAATTACAAAAAATCGGTTGTGGCAGAATAGCCAAGTAGCTCACGCCAATTTCCCTAATATCATTCACTCTCCTTAACCCGAAATTTCATCAACCATCCTTCCTTTAAAAAAAAGAAAAATTTTAACTACGTTGACTTTTATTAAGAAATGTCTACCCAGGGGTCGCGACCAAATTTTACATAAAATGGGTGGTGGGAAATAAAAATAGTTTGCACAGTACTAATCTATTTTGACATTTATGTGCAAATAGAAATTGTAAATTAAACAGTAAATAAGTAAACATCTGCTTGTAATTATTGCTTTCAAAACACGTTATTTTCAGTGAATAACATTTTTGCGAAAAATTGGTTCCCTTAGCGATTTTGTGTCTATATTATTAGAGATTTAACTAATTAGTTTATAGTATTTTAAGCAACCAAAGAGCTCAGTATTCGATTTTACATTTGATAATAAATTTGACAAAAAAAAGTTAAAATTATCGAATTGAATAAATATTTTTTTATTGCTATTCCATGTATGTAAAACCATACCTTGGTCTAGAAAGAGAAACAATGTTTTTTTCATACAGTGTATTGAATATTTATATTTCTCTAGATACACTTTTGATGACACCCTACAATAAATTATTGAATTGAATAAATAGTTTTTGTTTCTTTGATTATTCCATGCAAATAAAACCGGACCTTACTGAAGAAAAATAAACAATGTTAATTTTTTTCATACAGTGAATTGCACATTTATATTTTTTTAGATGACACAGTACTTTTCTGAATTTACAAAGTAAACATAATTTAAAATGATCACATACTTTTATGTAAATAACAAGTCAATTTTATATATTGTAATTACCGTAATAATTGCCTGTCGAAATTAATATATTGGAGACCTAAGTAGGAAATAATTACAACATCATGATGATTATATAGAAATTACACGAACACGGTGATAGTTTTTTGTGCCGTCCTTCGGTACCAAGATTAATTATTTCTGTACTAACAAGACCAATTAAAAATTGATTATATTTAAATTGTTTTATATAAAACAAACGACATGTGCATGCATTATTTTACGAAACTGAAAATATTGTTTTGTAACCTTCGCTACCTGTTTAATTTAAATTCTCAATAAGGAAACATGCGTTCGTGCGAAGGAATGTAAAATTCCAATTACGAGGAGACGGTACTAAAATTATTACTAATAAGGATCGAAATTATTACAGAATGACGAGGATAATGCCCTTGGGTAATAAGATGAATTATTTACATGCAAAATCGCACGTCTGGTGCAGAAACCTAATAAGGAAGTCTTGCATCTGAGTGCAAAATTTGAATTTTTGACTGTCAAAAACAATTATTTTAAAAGTAAAGTGAGAAATACGCCCCTACGAGGCGTGCATCCTCCGTCTCACCCTCACTGCGGTCCTGATCTAGGATATCAAATTATCGAAGAAGGTTTTTTTTTTTAAGGAAGGATGGTTGACAGGAATTCGGGTTGAGGAAGCGCGGATGATTTGGGAATTAATGTAGCCAACTAGGGCATTCTGCCACAACCGATAATTTGTATAATAATTATTTATAATGATGAAAAGGACATACACTAAACATCCATGGACCCGCACAGCCACTTCTTCGTACCGAAAAAGTGACCGCACGGATGGGATTCGAACCCACGACCACGAGGCCCGTAAGCAGGAGTTCTACTCACTGGGCCACCGCGGTCCCCAACGGAAGGTTGGACTACACATATCATACAAATTCAGCATTCATCCTTGCGCTGCGAGAACCAGATAATTACGCAAAAAATATATGCGGAATCCGTATATATACGCAAGCAGCCGTACACATCTAAATGGAAGTTCTAATTCTGCAGCACACCAGTTAAGCTTTTGAAAATCATATGTCGCAGCAAAAGGGTTATCCCTTGCCTTCACGTTCACTGCAGCACTGGTCTGGACAATTAAATTATTGGAAAAGGTTGCATATATACATTCAGGGCGCTGCAAGAACCGGATAATTACGCATAAAATATATAGCGCTAGTATATGCAGAATCTGGATTTATACTCATCTAAACCCGTTCTAGTTATATGCCGCAGTAAAAAGGTTAAAACGTCGTTACTGTTTTTAAATTAACGTTATGTGTATTTCCATCTTAGAAAACATTTGTAACGATTTTCAAATCATATGGAATGATAGATTGTACACTTAATTAAGACCATTATTATCATCTCAATAAAACTCATTATTTCAAATTAATGATGGCTTTTATAGGTTAATGTTATTCGCTAATATTTGATTGATGAGGATCTTGTGAAACGGTGTTGCAACTGTTAATGACGAAAATTGCAAATAAAACTCCATATATAATACACAATAGGGAGCTTATCAATCAAACAAAAAAAAAATCCTGATTATGATATCCTTAATACCCGCCAAAGTTCAATCGATCAATCAATCACAAAAAGCCAAAGCAGACACATTACACAACAATAATTGCACTACTTCCATTCCGGTGTGTTACACATGACATAATACAGAAATGGTAGACATTTCTCTCCTAATTTGTCTGATTGTGACCGTATAAAGGATAAAAAGCCCGATCTAATTACAATCTCCTTCGGCGGTCTCGCAACTCGGAGATTGTGTTCGAATTCAAAAACTTTTACTCTTATAAAGCCGAATTTGTGTGACTTATACGACTTCAATAAATGGGAGGACATCGGAGAAAGCGCCGTCTATCGATCGCTTTTACTCTATTTAGATTAAAGATATTCTCTATAGTCATTGGATTACGTTGAAAGACATAGTTAAACAAATATTTATATGGAATTATTGATTCGATATTGTAGTGGTATTTTTTTAAGGAATTTGTGTAAATGGCTTTCGATCGCGAAATTCTTCAGACGTGAGGTTTGAGTGTGTTTAACAGTGCTTGTTACTTTATAGGGTTGTCCCCGTCTCTCTAAAGCGCGAATTGTACGCTAATGGCGAAAGGTACCGGTCACCCATCGAACTTTAACTTATCTCTCGCAATCGCTGATGCAAAAGCTAAATTGGTGAATTCAATTAAAAATTAAAAAATGTCATATTTAAAGAAACACATATAACCTCTCTGTGCACTCCTTGATAATAGTCGCGAGACCGAAACATGTTTCATGCAAGTATCAGGGGCGGCTATGTTATGTAGAGCCAAGGAGCCATAGCACTACCTCTAATTTCAAGCTTAGACAGATTTTTTTATTTATTCTAAAAATACTGATGCGTCATTTTAAATGTTTAAACAATACACCTCGTGTACGGGACGATAACCACACATGATGTACAAACTTAGTTCATTGCTGAATAAGCCTTCTTGGTCGTGCACTATTACAGGCAAGTAATGTACTCATTAAATACATGTCAATTGACGTTCAATTGAACTCTTGAACGAGCGGGAAAATTTTGAAAACTCTAGTGTTGTTCTTATAGAATAGATGCAGATAAAAAGAAAAAATAAATTCGTTGTTCCATTGTTTGAAAGGAGGACCAGGTGCAAAAATGCACTGCAAAGTGTTCTACCCGTCGAATAGAAAAATTAAATGCATTGTTTAATTGTTTTCTGGTTTTGAAAAGATATCGCTTCAACAAAATAGCAGATTTTAAAAATTCTTCCAGAGAAGTGCTGTACTCATCGAATAAATGTAGAGAGGACCAAACAATTATTTTGTTTCCAATTGTGTTTTTGTTTTTTGAAGATATATCTTGAGCTATCTCCATCAAATAGATAAAGATAAGATCCAAAAAATGTAATTTATAGGTCAATTCTTTTTGTTTTTTTTTTTTGAGGTTCATAAACAAAAAGACAGACTTTTCAAATTCTTTTAGCAAAGTGTTGTTCCTATAAAAAAGATGTAGGCTAAAAAATAAAAAATAAACGTTAAATTAATTTCTGGCGTTTGAAAGATAACTTTTGAACTGGTGACCAGATTTGTAAAATACTTTCAGCATCGTAATATTTATCCGAAATTTCGTTGTTTAATTGTTTTTTAGGTTTCAACTCTTGAACGGATGACCAAATTGAAAAAGAATGCATTTCTCATTTAACATAAAAAACAATTGCCACATCCTAGGTCAAAACAAAATGGCAGCGATCTTAGCTTGAACTAGGAATACGAAAAATGTATTCAATAATTTGTGAAATTCTAAAAAAAAAATAATCAGGAATTTGCTTCAAAAGCTCAGACTCCATTGAAAAAGCTAATTTACTATAAAAATAATTACCGTATTCTAGATCAAAACAAAATAGCAACCATCTCTTAACTTAAACTCAAAATCGATAAAATAATAACGTTTTTATAATTCCCTATTAAAACAATTGCCACATCCCGGGTAAAAACAAAACCGCAACAATCCAAACTCGAACTGGGAAAACGAAAAATGCGTTCAACGGTTTAAAAAATTCTAAAAAAATTAATCAACTGATAATTTTTTTTCAAAAGTTTAAAATGCATAAAACAATAAGGTTTCTAAAGATTTGCGATCAAAACAATTGAGGAAAGTAAACGTTAACAATGTAAACGTAAACTAGGAAAACGAAAAATGTTTTCAACGATTGAAAATATTCCAAACAATTAACCATTCGATAAATTTCCTTTAAAACCTCAAAATACATAAAACAATAATGCATTTTAGATTTTAGGTAAAACAATTGCCATATCCTAGGTGGGAACAAAGCGGCAATAATCCAAAACGAAAAATGCGTTCAACGGTTTAAAAAATTCTAAAAAAATTAATCAACTGATAATTTTTTTTCAAAAGCTTAAAATGCATAAAACAATAAAGTTTCTAAAGATTTGCGATCAAAACAATTGAGGAAAGTAAACGTTAACAATGTAAACGTTAACTAGGAAAACGAAAAATGTTTTCAACGATTGAAAATATTCCAAACAATTAACCATTCGATGAATTTCCTTTAAAACCTCAAAATACATAAAACAATAATGCATTTTAGATTTTAGGTAAAACAATTGCCATATCCTAGGTGGGAACAAAGCGGCAATAATCCAAACTTAAACAAGAACAACGAAAAATGCATTCAGCAATTTGAATAATTCTAAATAAGTTATCAACCAAGGAATTTACGCCATAAGCTCAAAATCAATAAAACTATAATGTATTTCTGATTTTCCAACAAAACAGTTACCACATTCTGGGTGGAAACAAAACGGCAACAATCCATACTTGAACTGGAAAAACAAAACAAAAATTCAGCGATTGAAAATAATCTAAAAACATAATCATTTGACGAATTTCTTTTAATAGCTTAAAATACCTAAAACAACAATGCATTTCAAATTATAGTTAGAAACACGTCTTAGGTGCTAACGTCCTAGGTGCTAATAAAGCAGCAACAATTCAAACTTGAACTAGGAAAATAACAAATACATTTTTGAAAAATTCTAAATTAATCAGTCAAACAATTTGCACCAAAAGCTCAAAATTAATTAAACTATAATACATTACTGATTTTCCATCAAAACTTGCCATATCCTAGGTGGAAACAAAACTACAACATTCCAAACTTGAATTAGGAAACCAAAAAATATATTCAATGGTTTAAAAAAATTCAAATTCAAATCAATTGATGATTTTTTTTCAAAAAGCTAAAAATTCACAAAACAACAATGCGTCTCTGATTTTTGATCAAAATAATTGACATATTCTAATCACAAATGCGGCAGCAATCCAAACTTGAACTAGAAAAACGAAAAATGCATTCAAGGATTTGAATAGTTCTAAAAAATATAAATAAACTCATAATAAAACCCTTTTAACTTTGTTTTGTATAGCTTTTTATAAAAGTAAATATCCAATTTATACAAAACAAAAAGTATTAAAAATGTATAACGAAGTAGAAGCCTCCAGCATAAACAATATAATCAACACAATATTTTTAGAAAAGCTTAAAATTTATAAAACAACAATACGTCTCTGATTTGCGATCAAAACAACTGCCATATTCTGGGAAGAAACAAAGCGACAACAATCCAAACTTAAACTAGAAAAACGAAAAATGCATTCAACGATTTTAATCATTCTAAATTAATTATCAACCAACGAATCCGTGATAAAAGCTCAAAATAAATAAAACTACAATACATTTTTGATCTTCCATCAGAACAATTGCCACATCCTAGGTGGAAACAAAACGGCAACAATCCAAAACGAAAAATATTTTCAACGATTTAAAACAATCTAAAAAATTAATCACTTGACGAATTTCGTTTAAAAGCTCAAAATACATAAAACAAGTGCATTTCAGATTTTAGCTAAAAACAACTGCCACATCCTAGGTGGAAACAAACGCGGCAACAATCCAAATTTGAACTAGGAAAACAAAAAAAATGCATTCAACGATTTGAAAAATTCTAAAAAAAAATTATTTCCAGGAATTTGCTACAAGAGCACAAACTTCCAGCAAAGTAAAAAGTACTCGTCGAGTAGATGTAGATAAAACCAAATAAATAAACTTGTCGTTCAATTGTTTTCTGATCTTTGAACGGATACACAGACATTGAAAATACTGTATTGCACTCATCGTATAAATGTATAAAATATAAAAAATTAAATTCATTGTTCAATTGTTTTGTGGTTTTGAGAAGATAACTATTGAACAAAATAACAGATTTAAAAAATTCGTTCAGAAATGTGCTGTACTCATTGAATAAATGTAGATAGGACCAAAAATGTTCATTCGTCTTCAACAATTGAATTGTTTTTTTGAGCATGACTCTTGAACGAATGACCAAATTTGGTAAATTCTTCCAGCAAAAAAATAAATTTGTAGTTCAGTTGTTTTCTATTTTTTTTTGCGGATAACTCTTGATGGAAAGGACAGATTTTGCAATTTTTTTCAGTACTTATTAAAGGGGTGTAGATAAAATCAAACAATAAATTCGTAGTGTAATTTTTTTCCGTTTATTTTTTAAGTCAAAAACAGAGTTTTAAATTCTTAAAGTATTGCAATCATTAAAGAGTTGTAGATAAGGTCACAAGCTAAAATTCGTCGTTCAATTGATATGCGTTTTTTTTTTAACGTGGAAGATAAAATCAAAAAATAAATTCGCAATGTATTTGTTTTACGTTTTTTTATTATTATTACATTCTTAAAGTATTGCAATTATTAAAGAGTTATAGACACGGTGACAAAATAAAATTCGTCGTTTGATTGATATCCGTTTTTTTTTTAAGTGGACGAAGAACGGTATTACTGAATTAATGCAGGTTACTTTGCGTCTTTATTTAATTATTTGAATACTTCTGCAACACGTAAAGGTTTTCAAAGATAACTTTTTCTTTTTTTCAAAAAGGAAACGGTGGGATATATTGTATGCTAAGTGGCTCCACCGTCAAAATGTTCCACGAGCCGCCACTGACGAGTATTATAAATCGTATATCTGTGAAACACCCAAGTGTTTTCATTTTTAAACACACATTTCTCCATTCCAAATTCCATTTTAGCATCGTTGCTACAATGTTTTACTGTTTGTATCAACAGTATTATTATCATTACGTCTAATTATGAAATGTATTACGTTTATCTCTTGTTGCATAAACAGAGATTAGCTCACAACGAGCCATCTTTAGTACTCAAATTTTTATAGAGATAGTCATCTAAATTGCAGATATCTTCAGGCCTGGCGTCGAGCGCTAAAAGAATTTACACTTAATTCCTTCGCACTGTTGTTAACTAAGCAAGACACATACATGGAATTCCTTGTGACTCGTCCAGAAGAAGAGCGAGACGGAGAACGGAGGGAAAAAATGATGCAATTAATGTCTCACGAACAAGAGTAATTTCGAAATAATTACAACGAGAATGTTAACGATGGTAGATAGTTTACACGGGATTTCGTTTTAATGCGAAAAAGTTATCAATCAATTTATAACGAGTGCTAATTTACGTTGCAAGATTTTTTGTAATTAATTACAAAAATTGCATTGTGGAATCATCTAGTTTGGCCAATGCTAGTTGCATCATACTGTCGTTAGTTTCATATTTTTGTATTTGTATTATTTTGGATGATTTGGAAATTCATATTCACTTTTTTCAAAAGGTAAAGTAAAATACTTTTTAATTTTCAAAAAACTTTCATTGCATTGAACTCTCAACAATTGTTTCGCCACACTGCTTCTTCAGGCGAAGAAATGGTAACATTACAAGATTGTTCGTAGTTTAAATAGTAGTTAGGGTGGTGGGATGAGGGTTGGGGATTGTTATTTTTAGAATTAAACATGTTGAGTAGTGGCGAACGATTTATGTCAATTTGGTCATTCGGCAGGAGGCCGGTATCTTTCCTTTTGTTAATTTCGATGTTTTCAAATAAGTTTAATTTCCTTCCTTTTTCTTCTTCAAAATACTCCATTAAGAAGAAAAAGGAATGAAATTAAACTTATTTGAAAACATCGAAATTAATGTTACTATTTCTTCGCCTGAAGAAGCCACAGTGTGGCGAAACAATTGTTGCGAGTTTAATGCAATAAAAGTTTTTTTTTTAAATTGAAAAGTATTTTACTTTACCTTTTGAAAAAAATTATACTATTTCATTAAACTTAAATTTTCTCTCATTTTAACCAAAATCTTACCAATGTTCTAATCTAACTTACCTAATTAACAATTAAAATGGAAGCCTCACTTGTTGCATTAAATAAATTAAATAATAACTATTAATTTAACGAAAATATTATGCGATGTATAACAATCGAGGACGTTTTTAAGTGATGAATTATGAGTAACTAAGGTCCATTTATGATATATACCAGTGTTTCCCAACAGTTTGTCAGGTCGGTTTCTTAATTCGCCCCCTTTAATTTTGAATAGCTTAAAATTATGATTTGATAATTTGATTAGTTTTGGTATTTCTAAGACACTAACAAAAAAAATTGCAAGGAATGAAGTAAAACAACATTCAGTAGTTATTATTTAGTATAATTTTAACACAACATTAAAATAATATTTTAAATGAAATTTCAAATTTTAATGAGAACCTTAATGAGAACATATTTAACAAAAACATTAAATTGACAATATCGCAAATTTTCCACGTTTAAAGGCAACAAAATCGCATTTTAAATTTCGTTGTTGAACGCGCCTTTTAATTTGAATGATTTATAAGTTGACATATAAGAAATTTAGTGTGGCTTGAAAAAGTACTAAGAAATATTCATTCAATTCACGAGTCAAGTAAAATGGTCAAAATCGGACGTTTCAAAGGCAACAAAATTTCGGTTTTGATTTTTAAAAATTGCTGAGGTGTACTACGCGTTTCTTGATTGCTGATTTATATGATAAAATGTAGAGAATGTATTGCGTTAAAAAAAATTAAGAAATATTCATGTCAATTCAACAAAAATTACCAAAATTCGAAATTTTCCAGTCAACAAAATCGTGTTTTTGATTTTTAAAAATTTGTTGAGGCATTGAACATGATTTTAGTTATAATTATTTTTTGTTAAAATGTAGCGAATTTATTTTATTTTAAGAAATTATTAAGAAATATGCAATGTTGAGTTAACCAAAATTGCCAAAATCCGAAATTCTCCAAATTCAAAGTTAACAAACCAGCGTTTTTGTTTTTGCAAAATTACCTAACTTCAGGACTCATTAACTGATACATTGATTATTTAAATTCCAAAATGCAGAGAATTTGGTGTATTTTAAAAATTCCAAGTTCTCAAATTGGGGACTGAATGGCTCAGCCTAAGTCAAAAAAAAGTTCTCAAATTCGCGTTTTTGATTTTTAATAATTGGTGAGGTGTTGACAACATTTATTTATTATGATCATTTATATGCTAAAATGTCGAGAATTTAGAATCTAAAAAAAAGTCTAAAGATATATTCAAACCAACGAAAATTGACAAAATCCGAAATTTTCCAAGTTCACGGTCAGCAAAATCGTTTTTTGATATATTTTTGGTTTGTTTCTCATTGATCACTTGACGAAACACGACCGAATATTTGTATTATTAAAAAGATAATAAAGGCTAATCACTTGGTTTGTTTCATTTTAATTATTTTTTTATTTAATTCCTACTAGTTTCGACTAACAGTCATTTTCAAGGTCAGTCGAAACTAGTCATTACATAAATTTGGAGGAACATGACCAAATGTACCGCGCTGATTGATAATTTAATGTTCTTTCGAAATCAATGAAAATAAAAAAAAATTACAATTATTTTGAATTAATTGTAAAAGTGTGATGATTTCACATCAAAAATTAATTTCAGGGCGATTGCACCAAATTCCCTCATCGTCAAAATTTAATGTTCTTTGAAAATTTATATTTTATTTTATATTCTAATTAATTCTTAAACGTACAGGGTGAATCCCGTTAAATATATGATAATTATTATTATTATTAAAATCTATCAAAATCCAAATATACGCTCTTTCCTTGTTTTCGAGTTATTTAGATTTAATAGTGAAAGTGTGATGTTTTTAAAACTAATTTTAAAAACTAACTTCGAAATTTTTCAAAATTGGCTCGGTAGAACATTGCCGAATTTGGTACGCAAATTGAGAATTGAATGTTCTTTGGAAAATAAATATAAATTCAAAAATACGCCTCTCTACGCTTTTGAGTAATTTTGACTTATTTGTGAAAGTGTGATGATATTTTACATCAAAAATTACTTCGAGGATGATTACTCAAAATTCTCTCAGAAGAACATTACCAAATTTACTACAAAAATTGAGGATTTAATGTTCTTTGGAAAATCAATATAAATTTAAAAATAGGTCTCTCTACGCTTTTGGGTAATTTTGACTTATTTGTGAAAGTGTGATTATATTTTACATCAAAGATTACTTCGAGGATGATTACTCAAAATTCTCTCAGAAGAACATTACCAAATTTACTACAAAAATTGAGGATTTAATGTTCTTTGGAAAATCAATATAAATTCAAAAATACGTCTCTCTACGCTTTTGAGTAATTTTGACTTATTTGTGAAAGTGTGATTATATTTTACATCAAAGATTACTTCGAGGATGATTACTCAAAATTCTCTCAGAAGAACATTACCAAATTTACTACAACAGTTGAGGATTTAATGTTCTTTGGAAAATCAATATAAATTCAAAAATACGTCTCTCTACGCTATTGGGTAATTTTGACTTATTTGTGAAAGTGTGATGATTTTACATCAAAGATTACTTCGAGGATGATTACTCAAAATTCTCTCAGAAGAACATTACCAAATTTACTTAAAAAATTGAGGATTTAATATTCTTTGAAAATCATTTAAAATCAATTACATAAATAAATAATTAAAGTGAAACAAACCAAGTGATTAACCTTTATCATTTTTAATAATACAAATATCGTTTTTTGATTTTGTTAATTGTTTAACTTGAATTTGATGATTTAAATTTCAAAATATTGCGAATTTAGGGTTAAAATAATATGAAAAAATATACATACAGTACCAAAGAAAGTAGCAAAAATCTATTGTTTTACAAGTTCAAAATCGATAAAATCGCGTTTTAGATTTTTAAATTATGATGACTTGTTTGTTAAAATTTGGAAAATTTCGTGTTATTTAAGAGGATATTAAGAAATATTCACGTCGAGTCGCTGAGATTTTCCAAAATCTGAAATTTTTTATTTAAAAAAATTGCTTAGGCATTGAACGTGTTTTTGATTGTGATGGTTTAATTGTTAAAATTTGAAGAATTTATTGTATTTTAAAAAGTTTTATAAAACATTAATAATGGCGAAGGAGTTTGAATTAAAACACTTTGCTGGTAACAATAATTTTTCACTTTATTGTGACTAGTTTCGTCCTATTCGGACATTATTAAACAATATACTTTATTTAGTATAACTTCCTTCGCAATTCAATATGAATCACAAAGTAGTGGCTTTAACAATCAATCACATTAATAATAGGTTAACGAAAACAGGCAAAAAAAGTTCAAAAGCAAAAAATTCGCGATTTCGATTCTTAAAAATTGCTAAGGTGTTAAAAGCATTTCTTGATTATGATAATTTATATGCTAAAATGTAGAGAATTTAGTGTCCCAAAAAGTATAAAAAAATATTCATGTCAAAGTAACGAAAATTGACAAAATGCCCCCAAAATCGCATTTTTGATTTAAAAAACTGCTTTACTTCCGAACGCATTATTTGATTTTGAAAATTTAAATTCCAAAATGTAGCGAATTTAGTGTATTTGAAAAAGTATTAGGAAACATACATGTCAAATCAATGAAAAGTGCCAAAATCCACTATTTCCACGTTGAAAGTAAAAAAATTCGCGCTTTGGATTTTTAAAAATTGCTCAGGTTTAAACGCAAGTTGTGATTATGATATTTTATATGTTAAAAATTTTAGGATTTATAGTGTTTTAAATGCTATTAAATATAATCATGAAGAAACAATGAAAATTGCTGAAATCTGAAATTTTCCGAACTCAAAATCAACAAAATCGGGTTTTTGATTTAAAAAACTTGTTTAACTTGGAGGCGCGGTATTTGATTTTGATGATTTTAATGCCAAAATGTAGCGAATTCAATGTGTTTGAAAAAAGTATTGAGAGGTAATCATGTCGAGTCATTGAAAATTGCCAAAATCCGAAATTTTTTCAATTTTTAAAAATGGATGAGGTATTAAACGCACTGTTTGATTATGATTTTTTGTATGGTAAAACGTGGGGAATTCAGTGTGTTTTGGATAGTATTAAAAATACTCATGTCGAGACGATTGAAGTTACCAAAATCCGAAATTTTCCAAGTTCAAAATCAACAAAATAAAGTTGTTGATTTTGATCAATTGTTTAACATACGAGCGCGTTATTTGATTTTAATGGTTTAATTTCCAAAATGTAGCGAATTTTGTGTTATTTTAAATATTAAATATTCAAAGTCAACAAACTCTTGTTTTCAATTTTTAAAAATTAATGATTTGTTAAACGCATTTTTTGATTATGATATTTTATATGGTAAAAAGTAGAGAATTCAGTGTGTTTAAATAGTATTAGAAGTGTTAATGTCGAGACAATAGAGGTTACAAAAATCCGAAATTTTCTAAGTTCAAAACCAGCAAAATATTTTTTTTTTGTTTTGATCAATTGTTTAACATACGAGCGCGATATTTATTTTTGATGGTTTTATAGCAAATTTTGTGCTGTTTTAAATATTGAAAAAAATTCATGGAAAATCAACGCAACTTCGCAAATTTTTTGTTTTTTTGATCTTAACAAAGTTTAATAACATTTGGTTCTAATTTCGACAGACATAATCATGTCACATTAATTAATTTTTAAGCGATTTGAGCCACCTCCACAAACGGGTATTCAAAATGCATTCGCCCCCGCAAAATGACCATCAGCCCCCAAATGCGGATTGTCAGAAAAACGTCCAATTTAAACTTGGATCGCCCACCAGGGGGCGCTGAGAAACACTTATATAGGAAACAATATTTTGTTGATTCGTAACTAACGCTTTATGAAATAATAGTACTATTATGATCCTAATAATTATTAATAAATGTTTTGCATAAAATGAACAAAATAGATGGTGTTACGATCAAAAGTAGCCTGAGTATATGAATACTCAACCTATTCGTAACTCAGTAAGTTAAGTCATTCTAAGACTATAATTAAAGAACGTATTGAAACCAGGGAAGTAGTCACAATTTGCATAAAATTTAATTCCTTAAAGTATTACAATAAAATAACGTATTAAAATTAAAATACTTGTTAAAATCTATTCGACAGAGTCTACAAAATAATAAAAAATATTTTGCCTGAATGATTGGATAACACACAATTATTATTTGTTTGTAGTTTAGGGAATATTTTTGATTTGATTTGAATTTCATCAATAGACTAAAAACATTTTGTATTACGTAAAAGCTTTACATAAAAGCGTTGATTTTTAAATTCAAATGGACAAAAACGAAGCGTATATTCTCTCTTCGGGATTTATGTTCATATATGGAGCGCAAAAAGTTTTTCCGGTTAATTTTTCGCAAAAACAGGAGGAAGCAATGCATCACGCCGGATATATGTGGCTGAAGTGGTGTCCACTCCTTTTTCCTATAATCCTGCACAGCTCAAAAACGCACTCACCACAACTGCAAGCTGCAATATACTGATTTATTATATGCAAAATAGAAAATGATACATCAAAAAAAAATGTTCGTCATCGAATTGCAAATGGTTTTCATGTCCAAAAAGACTGCTATTCAGGTGACATGACAGCCTCACCCTACACCGGAGATTTTAATATGGCCCAAGCCAATTGTTACAGTTGAAGAGTTGATATTTGTGGTCCAACCGGTTACGTGCTCGACTTTCACTGCAAGTAAGGTCGAATCGGTAACGATTTCGCTCACATTTATCAAAAAGACCAAACGGAGGAATGCCACGGACTGAACTCTCTCGCACTTGTCATAACTCATCCTTCTGCAAATTGCAGCCGATGGTTAATTGCATTCGCGCATTTCCATAATTACCAATTATACGAGAGCCTCTTATCGTCCTCATCTCTTATTTATACAATTCCTAATTTAATTTTCATCCCGTGGCGAAAAATACACCAACACGTCATTACTTACCGCGATTTTAATAGGATATCTGATGCCACTGCCAATTCATTATGTGCTGCGTTTCCGTTATGCAACGACTTGATGAATTATTCGCTTTCGTGTTTTCATGCAAATCCACTCACCTTTATTTTTCCATTCTGCGATCTTTTCTATTTTATTAATTGCCTGTTTGTTGGATTGATGTTGCTGGTAAAATTCCATTATAAACTTTACAATAAAAGTGCAGAAGCTATAGAATCTCAAAAATTTGCAATGTCAAAACAGGCAGATCATTAACCCTTTCTTTCCCGTAGAAGCCATATGCGTCATATCTTTTATCAGGTCCCCGTAATCTGTGTTTTGATTTTTTTTTGTACCATTTTCCCAAGGACTTTATGGACTCTTTTTTTTTTCTGAAAAACTACGCAGATATTTTTTTATTTAATTTTCTTGAGTTAGAAAATGTTATTAAATCAAAACGAAATATAGCCTGAATATATGAATATTCAACCTGTTCGTAACTCTGCAAGCAAAATTAAATCTTACTAAGACTATAAATTCAGGTTATATTTCGTTTTATTGAATTTATTTAATGCTTTCTGCAACAAGTAAGGTTGTTTCTAATTTATTTATTAAATCAAGAATTTAACAATTTTTTTTTATTTTCAAAAATTAATTTGGGAAAGAGAGGGTTAAATTAGTTATATCTTATACCGAAAGTTTAGTACTTTCACTTCTAATAATAGTAATTTCTGAAATAAATTTAAAATTTTAATATCAATCAACTCGCATGTTCTGTTGTAAATGCCTCCAGGACGGACCGCTAGGTGTCGACGCAGGTATTAAATGTGAGCACTCTTCACAAAAGTATGATTAATTATTCTAATGGTAGGAAATAAAAACGCACCAGGATATATACGCATTGTTGTGTTACGTAAATTTCAACACTACCAAAGTTAATAATTAATTTAAGCATAAGTTGGCAGGAATTCGGGATGTAATTTAAAACAGAAATATAATTTATTTGCGAACATATTCATTGCACTTAGGTAAATGGAGAATCGCTTCTGGAGCGTAAACAATCATGTGCAGTTATAATAATATAAATAGAAACACTTTAGAATATTCGAAAGTAAAGCATTTACGGAAATTGCAGTAAGGTAATTTCCCTGTCGGTTAACGCAGAAAAAATTGGTTTACGTACTCAGACCGAGTAACCTTTTAGAAATCGCTAAAATCATACGTTAGCTGGACAACGGCTCTAGGATATAATATTAATGCACTTTTAAAGATACCTTTGTAGGTAATTACAGCTGTTACACCTGGAATTCTTACTTGCGCACAAACCAATTATTTCCACCTAAGACGAGCAAAGGATATCATTTTTGTAAGGTGCAGTGGAATCGAATTTATTTTTTTCTGTTGGTCAAATGAGTATAAAATTATATAAAGCAATTTTTATTATAATGATGGTTGTTTTTTGTGAAAATTGACAAATTGGAAAATTACATCATCAGAACTAAACACCGGTGGTTTCAGCGCCGGACCAACGATTGCTTGAGTGATCAATTATTGGCGCTTTAGAGTGACTCTGAAGTAACAAAGAATCTGTCTTTAAATTATTTTGAAATATTAAAGAATCACCCTGTATAATAGATACTTTTCTAATCACAACCACCATTTTTATAGACAATCTACAGGAATGTTGAATTTTGTATTCCAAATCTGGAGTTGATTTCCTTAGAAAGAGTCAGATAGGCATTATCCCTTGTATAAATATATATTCGCTATGATTTTAGTTGGGAAAGCAATTATTTTAATAAGTGAATATTTTTGAAGACTATTTCAATTTGTGGTGAAAACATAGTGCGAATTTCAATTAGGTTTATAAAATGTAATGTTTCATGTATAAACATCCCGTATGAACCATAAAAATTGCAAATTAGTATTACAAACAATATCGAATTTCAAAGTTTATTTCCTTGAAATAATCCACATCTGGAATACCAACAAATCCCCCTCATAAAGATCAAAGAGACCACATCATAAACATGTGTCGCGAGCGGTATTTAAAAATAATAGAGCAACGGAATTATTTACCCACACCAGTTTGTTAAATCTGGATCTGGTTTAGTCACAAGGATAGATAATAAATTTCTATTTTAATACAACACGGTTGCACGACCATGAAAGCAGCTCCGTTTATTACAAAAAAGAGGCAAGTGGACAGTCGCGACCTTCACCGTCTGAAAAATTATTTATTGAATGGCATAAATCATTAATGGATTTTCCTCTACTTTTCAACGTGATAGATGAGTGAGTATTGCACATAGAGGAGATAATTTGGCTTCCGTTTTAATCATAATAAATTATCGATAGATTAATATCTAAATTAAACTTAGATTTATATCTAATAGGTTTACTCTAAAATAAATACGTCGAATTGATTTGCATGTAGACTGTAATTAGAATCTCGTCGAATTTACTTAAGCTGATAATGAATAGAGGCAATTTAAGTAAATCTTTGGAAATCAATCAGATGGACGGGGAAAGGCCCTGGAGTGGCCTAAAATAAATTAAAACCTTAATGCCTAAGAAGCCGGATGACCTCTTAGGCGCAGGAAAAATTACCCGACTACCCGACTTGAGCCTAGTTTAAATGGGACCGTTATTACACCATTTGTCTAGGTTCATGTTTAATTTGACGCCCAAAAATTGACTACCGATGCATATTAGAGGTAATATTTTAAGCGAGCTTCCATAGATTTATGCCCGCACTGATTAATAGCTGGTAGTTACTTCCAATCTTTATTACTCGGCTCTTGTAAATTAAAACAGGCATTTTAATGGGTGCTGCAGGTGTGAAGAACAAGTTGCATTCAAACTGTTAACTCTCGCTCGGCCCATTTCAATTTCCCAGTGATTCCACCACTTGCATAACGTTTCTAAATCAAAGATATATATCCGATGGCTCAAAATTTATCGGCCATTCTGTCGGGATTGCTTCTTTCACGCATCCGACCCGTTCTTATTGTTCTCCTTTGTGCATTTTTGTACTGGCCGAAAGGTGCCTTAAAATTCATTACAACGCTAAATTCCGGTGCACAATGGGCCATTCTTTTCGTTACACTGCCGATACTTGTTTATACGTGACCCAAATCGTCTCGACTTTTTCACAAATAAAGGACCGGATTGGATCGGATTAGATTGGTAAATGTCAGACGAGTTAAGTTTTGCGTTTGGAAATATCATGTCGCACGAATAGACAAGTTGACAATAGCAATATGGTGTTAATTAATGTTATATTATTATCCAAAATTTTTAATCGGTGATGATCGGAGAGGCGGGCAGGAGGGGCTGCTGCTTCGGGTCTCGAAATGATAGGGACATGAACTTGGTAGCTCAATAAATGTTAGACTAAAATATGAGACAGGTAGAGAGGAACAGGCGTATGAGGTTAAAACTAACCATAACGTTGTTTAAAAAATAAAGCAGCAGCAGAAGTAATGTGACTGTATCAGGTCATCAGAACAGTGTAAATGAAAGTGCAAAAAATGAACCTACTAAATGAAGATAGTTATACAGCTCGAGTCAAAATGGAATTACTAGATGTATTTAATGACAATGAAACCTTCAATCGTTTGATTATTGGAATACTTGATAAAAAAATCTCGGTCAATTAAAATAATTTTTGGAAAATTAAATGGTTTGAAATTTCTGAAAACATTGGAAAATTTGCATCAAATCATCCACTTTTGTTTTATTTACACTGTTCTGTGCATTTAAAATACTCTAAAAAGTTATATAAACGCTTGCCATTTCACAAAAATGTTCTTAGACAAAAATCGAATTATGTTTAAAAATTCAAACGAAAGAGCTTTAGCTGATAAAAAACAAAATAAATTGCTTCTAAATGAAATTAATGATCAACGAAATAATTGAAAAAATCTTTACATAAAAACAATTCTCTTTAAAAGAGGGCTATCGTTTTATTATCTTTCAACGAAAATCCTAAACGAATATTAATATTTGCAACTTGTTTGTTCAAATCGCGGTCATTGAGAAAATTAGAAAGGTGAAATATTTTGTTATTATTGCTGATGCAACTCCAGATTCATTTTATAAGGAACAAACTCCATGAATTATTTATTAAATCAAGTTTAGCGAAATTGAATTTTCAATTGAAGGAATTACTAGCCGAATTTTAAATTTGCCACAGGAATAATTGAATTAAAAAATGTGGCCATCATGTTACTTTCTCCGACTTGATGGTATCATTTATATTTACGCTTTCATGGTTTATTTTCAATTGAAAACATATTTTAAATGTACATCGAGCGTTGCGTAATCTCGGATGAAACTGACGTTTAAAACGTCAAAATTATGAAACGGAAAAATTATACCTACATCAAATTGAAAAACTCGGTTTACTCAAAAACTAACGAGATTAAAAAAAAACTTATTCTTTAGAAGTTGTTCATTTTGGCATTCTCTACAATTATTATTCACATAAATTTGCTGTAACTATTATCGTTTCATAATTCTAAACCAAAAATTAAAAAAAATAATAATAAATTTTTTGCTCGAATAGCAATTATTTTATGAAAAATATTTTCAAGCAAAAGATGTTCATTTCTTTGTTGTCTTCAAAGTTTGTTTAAATATTTTTGTGATATTTCTCATATTTAACAAAATATTGGCAAAAAACAAAAAACAGTTAAGGTAAACACCCACCAAAAGCTTTTCAGTTCTTCGGATGTTCAAAGTTTAATATCAATTTCTTTATTCGTTTTTGAGATGCAGCGCACACAGACATACACACACACACTAACATTTACCACGCTATTTCAAAAACAAAACGATGAATGAAATGATTTAAGAAGACTTATAGTTGATGCGCATACACACTTTCCAGCCTTTAAAAAACATTAAAATTTGAACGTGTTCTTATGTTTACAGTTTGGCTGAAAATACTGGTTTATTACATTAAACGAATCTCATTATCGAATCTTGTAAAGCAACATCGGGTATATAAAAAGATAATTTTGAAAACCTAATTAAAGATAAATAAGGTACAAACGCCAAAGAGGCGGAATCTATTGCGTGTTGTACTAAACCCAGTTTAAGTGTAGTACAACAATCAGGCAATAGATTCCGCCACTTTCTAACTTTCTACCTTTAACCTCTTCACGCCCAGGTTGCCACATGTGGCGACAAGCGAAAAGAAGCAAAAATATTTTACAAAAAAAAATGTACGCCTTTAGCGCCATCTATGGAATATTTTTTTATATTTTTGCATAAATGTGTAAGTTTGTGATAGTGGAATAATATTTCGTAGAAAAACGTAACAACAAAAAAGTTTTTCAATAAACCTGGGATTATGCTATAACCCAATCAAAGTAGCATGGGCGCGAAGTGGTTAATGGTGTTTGAATTATTTATATTCCAATAGTAATTACCGTTTCTCCATCGGCTACTAACTGCGCTGATGAGACCTGGAAGGTCGAAACCGGTCTGTAGGTTTACTGATAGGGAAACAATAATTAGAGATAAACAACTTAAGAAAATATGAATGAATGTAAAAAATTGCATTCGAAAATGGAGTCTACAGAAATCGAAATAAATAGTCGATTAAAAGAAAAAATCGGCTAAAAAATATTTTCATTTAAATATTTTTAGCAAAATTATCAATTGAATAATTGATGGACTTACGCGTTGATTTCAAGTAATTTCTTCAATTTGCAGTTTTCTAAGTTTCTTGGAAATGTACTTTTTCTGCAGCCGTCCCGGCATACCTTTCGGTATGATATATTAAATCGAAAGTACCACTTTACATAAATCGTACCGAAAGTAGTTATTTACGGGACGATTATGTTTCACTTTCGGAACGATTTCTTTTCTTTTGGGACGCTTTTTGTTACTTTCGGGACGATTTTGCGTATATATGTAGACGGCCTTGAAAAAAATATCAACTTCGTATTTAATTATGACGGCGCCTGTCATAAACCATTCGTGTATGTTTTTTTTAACTTAAAAAATGGCTGCAGAAAAAATATTGTACGTAACTCGTTCCAAAAGTGATTTTACGGGAGTCGCAGGATTCCAGGACTCGCTAACGGCTCTTCCTGGAAACTTCCTACTCATCCCGTAAAGTATCACCTTCGGAACTTGTTACGTAAATTAGTATAAACAGATCGAGAGATAACGATTTCAAGAGCAAAATGTTAGAGATATATGAAAATCAAATCAATTACAATCCTGGGTTCTAATCTCATCGAGGGCATGGATGTTTGTGGTTGTCCATTTTCATTTTAAAAATATGAATAATACACTGGTGGAAAAAAAACGAAACACTTGAAATTCGTGAAATTTCGACCATTAAAATCAACTCGGCGTATTTTCAATCGATTTTGATGAATCTTTGAGAGCGAAAAACTTTGAAGTGTCTTCTTTAAAGTCATGCATGCGAACTTAAGCGTAAACCCTTCCGCCCCCCTCCAGCGCCCCTGTGAAAAAAAAAAATTTCAGGAAACTGTCCAATTTTGACAATGTCTATGGAGTTGGAAAATTTTTGTCGACTCGATCCACCATAAAGGCATTAAAATTTGATCAATTCCCTATGCAAAACTCAAAGAACGAAGTTCCTACGACGATTTGGCACCAAGTTATGAGTGAATTTTGAGGTTTTTCGCACATAACTCAGTGACTTTACAACCAAATTTGATAATTGTTTCGGGAAAAAATCCCATTTTGGCTCTACTTTAAGGGGGTAAACTCAGAGTGGAATTATCCCATCTAAAAGTCAAACTTTTGAAGCCATCAGACCATGTGCAGCGCCGAACGTTCACAGAATGGATTCTAGACCTAAAAACAAGTTAATGGTGATTCTTGCAAGAAAATCATTTTCTCGGGTGAGGCGCATTTGTTAAACAAACAAAATTGTCGCATTTGGTGAGCTGAGAATCCAAAAGTGATCTGTCAACGCCCCATGTATCCACTAGGAGCCACTGTTTGGTGCGCATTTTGGATTGGCGGCGTGTTTGGACTGTTCTTTTTCGAGGATGCGTCTGGCAATGCTGTCACCGTCAACGGCGTTTGTTACCGTGAGATGATAACCAACTTTTTATGGCCTCAAATTACTGAAATTAATCTCGAAGACTTGTGGTTTCAACAGGATGGTGCAACCTGCCACGCAGCGAACGAAACAATACAGACGAAATTTGAAGGAAGAGTTATCTCGCGCCTCGGCGATGTGAATTGGACACCAAAAACATGCGATTTGACGTTGTTGGATTTCTTCTTTGGGTTTTTTTTTTAAATAAAAGGTGTATGCTAATAACCAAATAACAATACCTGAATTGAAAGATAATATTCGACGCGCCGTTGATGAAATTGGGCCAGCACTATGCCAAAATGTCATCGTTTTGTCAAAAGGACCAACGAGTGCCAGCAATCATGAGGCGGCCATTTATCTTACCATATGCAGGGTCCGGCAGCGTTACCGCACGGTTTTTAAAATAACACAACTCAATCAATTTCCAAGATATTTTATTAATTTTTTTTTTGTAAATAGGAAGATTGGAAGTTTATAACATATACAAAAACTTATAAAAAAACCTCAAGTAGCGAAAATAACATCAGATAAATGACGACCTCTGTTTTCGATGCACTGCTGAAGTTTTTGAAAGGACGAGGTGGGGGTTGTCCTGGGCACATTCTTCTGAATGGACGTTTGGCCTGCTGTGTGTAAATCAGGAGTGATCGGACCTTTTTTCTTTTAAGTCGCACTGTAACAATAAATGCCGAACGTTATGTAACCATGATCCGGGAATACCACCTCCCCGAAGTACGTCGGCGTCGAATTCTTGTCGGGAGGGTTTTTTCCAACAGGATGAGGTAACTGCCCACATGGCACGTGTATCTATGGAGCTGCTAAAAACATCATTTCCCGGTAGGTTAATCTCACACCGCGGTGACATCCCACGGCCGGTACGTTCTCCGGATCTGTCATTAGATTACTATTATCTGTGGGGGGTATCTAAAGGAAAAATTGTACGTTGACAAGCCTCGAAATTTGGCTGAACTACGTGATAATTATTCAACGAGAAATTCGTGCGATTCGTCGAGCAACTTTGCAAGGAGTGATGCCTAACTTTACCACCCGACTTCAGCTGTGCATCGAAAACGGACGTCTTCATTTATTTGATGTTATTTTCGCTACTTGAGGTTTTTTGAATACGTTATAAACTTACAATCTTCCTGTTTACAAAAAAAAATCATAAAATATCTTGAAAATTGATTGAGTTGTGCTATTTCAAAACCCGTCAGGTAACGCTGCCGGACCGTGTACATAACCTCCATGGGTATATTAAAATAAAAACATCATTTCTTTTGAAATAAGCACTACTTATTTTTAAATTTCAAAATAAGCGGTCTTAATGGTTCACCCTTTATATAAAAAGCGGAGGTAAATTTTTGAAGAAATATTACTCGAAGTCGTAATTTTTGAAGAAATATTACTGGAAGTCGTATCAATTGAACTAAATACAGACAATTATAAATCGTTTATTTCAATAAACCACGTCAATGTTTAATATTATTTTCATCAGTACTTTGGCTCATAATGGTATTTTGAATGCACTATATATTAATCCTTGTTATCAGTAAACTTCGTTATAATTTATATGTCTCCACATTTACCAGAAATACTCAAACAAGGAGTGCGTGAATTTAGTATCGCAATATAATCGTACGACATTTAACAAAACACGAGCGCTAACAAGAAACCTCGGCAATTTATTACGTAAACGGATAAAAGAGACTTTGCAAATAGAACCTCGATCTGTCAATAATATAATAAAGGTAATAAAGCAAATTTCTCTTGTACAATACACCACTTGTTTGTCACTAGACAAAGAAACTATTTGCATTACGCTGGATAAGACACGCTTGTAGTTCGTAACGAGAGTTTACGCAATTTTATTTATAAGTTAAACTGCATAAAAGTATTCTAGAACAATTTATATAATTCATCTTTATTAACAGAAAAAATACTACATATAATAAACAGGCATATCCTATAGTGATGTTAGTTTGTAGATTGGAATAAAACACTTTAACTTTTTTATACCACTATATTTTGTTTATGTGACTACTACTGGTCATTTTCAAACATAACTAAAAAAAAAAGTTAAAATATTTTATTCCAATCTACAATCAAGATGTACCACGACGGAAACGCCGCCAACATTAAACATTTGATGTTAGTTTGTTAATCTGCCAAATGGCTATCGACCAGACGTCTTTCTGCCACTAGAATTTTATTAATTTGAGATACAAACTTGATTTTCATTCTCATCTCATTTTATGTTTAAAAATTATATGAATGATTGTCCATGTCGTAGCTTTATTTAATAATAATAATCATAATATGTTTGTTTTCCCAACAGACAATAACAGAGAAAATATAAAATGTGCATCATTATGTATTAGCACTGTTTAACTTAAATATTAAAACAATAGTTAATATTTAAATACAAAGAGAAAAATATATCAAACCACAAATTAATAATTAAAACAGACAAAACTAATTCTGCTTGAAACAATGTAACCGAAATACACTCAGCGTCAAAAAAACTCGAAAAATCGCAAAAAAATCGATTTTTCAAACCGTCGTAAATTGGTTCAATTTGGTCGAAAATCGATTAATCTTTCAGTTTGGGAAAGATTCAAGTTTTATCTTTAAGAATGTGTAGTTAATTTTGACCCTAAGTCCAACACACCCCCGTAACAACGCGATGGAAAAAAATATTTTTATGTAAAAATTGTCCAACTTTGACAAGCCGTACCGTGCGCAAAAAAAATCGGCGAGAAATATCACCACAATGGCAGAAAAATTTAATCAAAATCCTTCAAATGTCTTAAAAATTCGAGTGGTGTCGATGATTTGGAGCAAAGTTATGAATTTTTGAAAAAAAATGAAATTGAAAATGAAAACAAGTTGTAAAAATGTAACATTTTTTGTCAATCCAAAAACTTTTTGTAGGGGTTTTCAGGGGGTCGCGAAAGTTGAAAACTTCTTAGATCGCAAAATTCAATCGAGTTTCGTGCGAAATTTGCCAAGTTATGGCCAAAAAGGCGCAAAATGTATTTTTTTTTCAAAACTGCATAACTTCGCGCCAAATCATCGCATCGACTTGAATTTTGGAGGAAATTGGAGGAAAATGATTGAACTTTATTGCCGTGCTGACCGATTGAGTCCACAATTTTTTTTGCACACGGTACAAGAAACCAAATTTGCACATTTAAACTTCAAAAACATTTTTTTTCCTTTAGGGGGTGGCAGGGAGTGGAATAGTTTTAGCAACAAAACAATTCACATGACGTTGAAGAGAAAATTTGAAACTATTCAGACTGCAAAAGTTCATCGATTTTGGTGCAAAATTACTCAAGTTATGGCAAAAAAAGTGAAAAATGTCATTTTTTTTCAAAAATTCATCACTTTGCTCCAAATAATCGAAACGATTCGAATTTTTAAGGCATTTGAAGGAAATTGATTAAATTTTTCTACCATTATGGTGAAGTTTTCCGCCGATTTTTTTTGCGCACGGTACAGCTTGTCAAAGCTGGACAATTTTTTACATACAAAACATTTTTTTTCCATCGCGTTGTTACGGGGGGTGGGTTGAACTTGGGGCCAAAGTCAACTACACATTCTTAAAGATAAAACTTGAATCTTTCCCAAACTGAAATATTCATAGATTTTTGACCAAATTGAACCAAGTTACGACGGTTTGAAAAATCGAGTATTTTCGCGATTTTTCGAGTGGCGCTTTTTTTTGGCGCTGAGTGTAATATAAAACAATTATATAATTCTGACATAACCTAAAATAACGATTTTAAATATTATAGTTGCAAAATTAATAATAATAATAATAGTGTTTATTGTACTAGAATATTTACAAAGAAATATGTACACTCGTCAAAAAAAATATAGGTTATAATAACATGCTTATTTCAAAAGGTATAATTTAAAAACGCATTAACTTTGAACAGAAATATTGCTAGAAGTAGTAGTTTTATGTAACATTTATAGCGGTCAAAATTTAATTTTTTTATTTGTGATGGTAAACAATTATAATTTAATAGGGAAATAATAAATAATTTTGTAGTTTAACTTGAAATGCAATATTACATGTATGGAAAGATGCAAGTATAAAATCGCCTGTGGAGAAGGATAAAGTAAGACGTTGCAGTGCGGCATGCACTCGACTTGGTGCTTTATATACAATATATCAATGTCGGAAAATTCAGCTAAACATTGAGTTCAAGTCCCTTGGGGTACCGTACATGTCTATTTAAAAGAGAACGTAAAGGTTAGTTGCAAGATGAGCTGAAAGCAAATCAGGGTAATTAAGATAAATATTTCATATTTATATTCGAACCTTCGAAGAGTGTCACGTTTTTTTTTTGTACTTCATTTATTACATGTTAAAGGTAATTGGAGTTATTCTTCAATCGGCTTCATAATTTATAATCGAATTAATTAATTAGTTGAAATAATTATAATTAATGGTTTTTAATATTCACGTATTAGCAGTTCATATTATTAAGTATAGTAATATAAAATAGGTATTGAATTTTAAATGTTTAAAAGTTTCAACTAGGTCCACTTTATTAGGGCGTTTTCAATCAATTTATTAAAAAAAAAAATTGAAAGGGCAAAAGTAATCGAGAAACTCAAAGTTTATTTACTACGTTATTATTTACCCCACAAGTGTCCGTTAAGATGGATACACCATAAAGGCGACATCTATTGTTTATCATTCAATTTGTTATAATGGTCGCTAGTTGACGTTTCCTTATTGTCGGTGGATTGTTCCACCCAATTAAGAAATTTATGCAATATTTGTTATAAAGGAAGCTTCTACTTTGTTATACAAGCTTTTTATATAGAATAGAACATTTTTTTACTTTGTTTGTATAACACCTTTGTTTTTATTTATTTGACTTCAGTTTCGGCAGTTTTAGTTTTGATAATGGCAAGCTGAGTAGCCAAAACTGCAGTCAAATAAATAAAAACAAAAGTGTTATACAAACAAAGTAAAAAAGTGTTTTATTCTATATAGAATTTATGCAACATTAAAAATAATAAGTGTTGCCTTTACGGTGTACCTATGTATAACAAATCTTTATTTACAGAAATGGGTTTTACAAATTACAATAGAACATAGTACATGGAAAACAAAGAAAACATTTCTGTGAATGCCCGCTGTATCTATTTTAACTTAAATAATAATATTTTATATTTAATTTCAAACTAAATATCTACATTTGCTACCGACCTTCTTTAAGAAAGAAGGAAGTAATTTGCATACTTAACAAGATATTTTCAAACAGCAATTATGCAATATATGCACTATAAAATTAGACCAATCTCAAGGTTTTAAATTAAATAAAATAAATATACAGTTTTTACAGCCAATTTACTTTTTACTAACCACGAATTGTCGATAAACACCATTATATTTAATATAATAATAACAACGCTGAAAGCATGAAAAAAGAAGTGTAAGAATTTTGCAACACGAAGCCTGCACGCTCGCCCTCGGCCCTCTTGCAAAATACTTCTTTCTATCTTGTCAAAAAGTTGATATTTATTAACGCTATTACCTGCCATTATTTACAATTATTTTAAATTAGCCAAGTTACGTTACCAATGAGATTAGGATTTATTGGCGTCGACAATTTTCAAGGATCACAGCATAAATCATAAACACTTCATATTTGCGTGTGGCTTTTCGAGTGCCTCAGTCCATTATTATTAATAATAATTCTAATGTCACTCGGAGTTACACAATGTTTCCGAGGCGAGTTTATTTGGCGAAATAGAAAGTGAAATGTAGAATTGTAACGTTTTGTCAAATGGATTTATCTGTTTCTGTACAGAAGCATGTTCAAATATTTATTTGGATATTATTTAATCTGGCTAATGGATAAGCTAAATATTATTCTGCGGTCTAATTTATAAAATTACCTGATTGATATACAGAGCAAGGGATTTTAACCCATTGTACACGAGCGAGTAACAAACATTATAGGCTTTGGTGACAATTACTGGCAATATTACTTACTTTAGAGAGGTTATTTGTAACAAAAAACGTTTTGTTTTAATGAAATGACAGTGATTCTATTTGATATTGAGTTACAGAAGATATCTGAGAATTTAAAATTCCTTTGAACACTTACATGTCATTGGCAGCAATGGGTTAATGCAATGTTATACAGAGATATCAAAGTATGTAAATTAATGCAAAAATGGTGTTAGAAGAACGGCTAAGGTAAACACTTCCAGTGTACGAAATTTTAGGAACAGTTTATCATTTTTTCAGATTGTTAAATAAGGCTTATGTTCAAATTTCATATTAATTCCTCTATTCGTTTTCGAGAAAAAAAAATTTCCAGCCTTTGAACCTCTGGAAACCTCACAATGGACATTTCCGTTAAAAATAAATTTAAATAAATCATCACAATACTACCCCATACTTTATAACGTAGAAAGTAAAAAGTGCAAATTCATTTAATTTTACTCAACAATCAAAGATCTTATGAAATAGATTTATAGACAAAAGACATTTAGTTTTAAAGAACTCATCATTTATAAAATAATTTCTATAATAGTAAGGTTTTCAGAATTTTATCCAAAGCTTCTCAGTTCTTTGGACAGTCACATAAAGCTTATGATCAAAGTTTTATTTCAATTCCTATATTAGTTTTTGAAAATTGGCACCCACAGATAGATACAGATTTTCGGACCCACTGAAACACCGATACAAATTTTCTTTTTCCAGAAATTGTTTGAATCGCCTTTAGAGATCTCAAAATGGATATTTCCATTAATTTTTTTCTCAATTTTCACGATTTAAGAAAAAGAAGGAGAAAGTAAAAAGTAAAGAATATTATTTTGCATTTTATTTTTAAATGAAATTATGCACACAGTGCTATTCTACAGTTTACTGTTAATTTAAAATAGGTTTTTAACTTGAGATATCATATACATAATCAGTGATGCCAACCATTGGATTATACGTGAAAATTAGACGTTCTCTTGTTGTTATCTTTTAGTTTTCTGCTGAAGATGGGCCAATAGCCCGAAACTAGTTCAGAAAATAAAATTATAATCAAATACTGGACGTACATCTATCCAACACTCTCCTTCAATATTTCCACCCAGTAACATGGATCAAACTCACAACTCTGTTCCCTAAAAAGGCTGCAAAGATTCCCCATTAAGAAGGAAAATGCCCTCAACACCTCTTCACACCCACAACATGTAAATACTACTGCTTTTCTTGTGTACAGCATGTATATTGTAGTAAAGTAAATAAAGCTTTTATTATTATTATTACTATTATTATAACATTTTTGGGGTATTTTCGATTTAAGAACTGAATAATAAATATTTTCAAAAATCACAGCCAGCTGGAAAATAGGTGTATTTTCAAAAACAAAACTAATTTTGAAATAATTGTATACTTTGAAAAGATTATCGATTCTTGAATAATTTAAACTCGTCAAAAAGAAATTATTTAATGCTCAATAATTTAAGAAAATAAAAAACAATGTTCAAATAACGAGTTATAAATTTAATAAACAATTTCAATTTCATAATTTTTAATGCAAAAAAGTTTGTCGCGAATTCTTCCCAGTAATCACAACACAAATATTTTTAAAAATTTATGAAAGGTAACTATTGTCCAATGTTAAAATCAAGTTTTTTTGTTTGTAATACAAGCGTTGTTAGAATTTTGTTTTGATATCATAACTTCGCGTTTTATATTAGTTTAATACCTCAAAACTAAAAAGTTTAAAACAGTAATAATCGACTGCATTTTTACAGAAGTTTTCAATTTTTGAACAATTTTATGTCTTAGGAAATTTGTTATAAATTTTTAACGTTGCTCGAAAATTTACAACAAAGTATTCGATCTATTAAAAAAAACAAAGTAACCTCTAAAGCAGCAGTCTCCAAACTTTTTGATCGCGTTCTCCTAAAGCTAAAGTTTTCCGATGGCACATTTTATTTATATTTTTTTATATGAAGTTCTAGGAGTTTATAATAATGTAATTTAAAAATAAACTTATCGCCTCTTTTATTGAAATTCAGCATTTACGTATTGTTTGGGTTTTAAGCCTGTCCCATGCCAGTAAAAGATTTCTGATCGCATCTTTCATGGATGATAAGTTAGAGGTGTTACATAATTTTGTAACATATTGTTCTGTACATATTTTTGTTTTAAATATTTTATGTCCTATAAGAAATGATTGCCATTTACTCGAAAAATTTCTTATGTAAGACGGCAAAATTTTTATACCGCCAGTTCGACAATGTAAAGATCTGTCAAAATCAAGAACAAAAATAGGGGGTAGTCATTTAAAAACTTAATGGATGACGTCATTACCCAAAAATGAATTCATGCAAAAATGTGTATTTTTATCAAAGAAAATCGACCTGTTCGAGGATTTTGTCTAAAAATATTTTATTTCGGTTTTACTGAATTAATTCCATACTTTAGACGCGCACTGTGTCCTGAAGCATGTAAAAGAATTATGAAACCAGTTTTGAAAAATTATAGAAGGTATTCAAGCAATTTTCAAAAAATCTAAATCAACAAGAGCAATGAAAGTTCTTGAAGATTTTTTGCATTTTCTGTTACAAGGGGTCTAACTTTATGCTTGCCGGTTGCATCTGTGCAATCAAGGAATGTTAGTCTTGCTTTTTTAGCTTTTCTTCCTAGAGCAGTTGTCTTCTCACTTTATGTTAGGAACAACCTCCAACAAAGGATAGTTTCTTCTGCATTGTGCAGTTGATCATTCTATAATTAAACTGAAATCTTGTTTAAAGGTGGCCATTAGTTCAATATTCGATGATAGTTTTTCACTCCATATTTTCAGAAATCTAATGTTAAAGTTTTGTAACCATCCATCACTAGCAGAAATTTCAGCATTTTCTTTCAAAACTTCATGTAACACTTTTGCCTTAGTTTTTATGAATTCAGTTTTGAACACATTTGAATGCCCTTTTGGTGGATCTAGTCGACACATTTTTCCAACGTTGCCAAAGTTGGACGTTTTTTTTTTGCCCAAAAACGTGTTTTTTTTTTGTTCGGGGGTTGAAGGGTTCGAAAGAAGATTATTCCAATCTGAGTTTACTTCCTTAAAGTAGAGCCAAAATGGGATTTTTCCCGAAATAATCATCAAATTTGGTTGAGAAGTCTCTGAGTTATGTGCGAAAAAACTCAAAATGCACTTTTTTCAAACACCCATGAGTCCTGCATAGGGAATTGGTCAAATTTTAATGCCTTTGTGGTGGATTGAGTCGACAAAATGTTTTCAGCTCCGTAGACATCGTCAAAGTTGGAAATGGTTTCCAGAAAAAAAGAAATTTCACGAATTTCAAGAGTTTTTTTTTTCCTTAACAATGTAATTTTGGAAACCCAGAGCAAAACTACATTTGCAGTGAATAACCTTGCAAATTCCAAACTGAATTATGCATGGAATTAACATGAACAAGTCACTAGATGTGCTTAGGGGAAGCCCCCAATTATATGCGTTCTGAAAACTATTCTGGAATATTTAACAATGTTCACTTAATCAAGATTTTTGTTGCTCACTGTATGCTATGCAAACTTTCTATTGTTCGTTGTAGCGAATAGTTCACATAAAAAGTAACACTGTTCACTTAATCGAGATTTACTCTGTTCACTATATTTTGTGCAAACTTTTTCCTATTGATTGAAGCAGATAGTAAACATAATACAGTATTCTTATACCGCCTGTTATTAAAGTTTGACCGCGCTATGAAGGCATCTTGTACCGCCCTCATTTGCGCGTTGGGCGGGTGCTTTACGCGTCTTAAATGCCTGAGGTTAATAAGCAAACATGAGATGTGGGATTACATGCATATTTATTTCCAAAGTTATCTGCAACCTTTTAAGAACCACTGATTCATAAATAGAAGCCGATAGTGCACCTATAGCTAGCAAGTAAACTGTAAATATCTGTAACAAAATATCCATCACTTCTGATGAGGGCAGCCCTTCCGACCCTTCGTTAATCACCTCAGATGCCTTCGTAGCGCGGCCAGACTTTACATATCGATGTTCGACTGTACGAAAATACTAACTTTTGGCGCTTGTTCTTAGGCCAAAATGTCATACATTTCATACTATACCTCATTTAATAACCAGGCGGACTAAACGCGAAAACCACATTTACACTATAAAAAGTTACCAGAAAAATAACCAGACATGTTTTGGCGGTAAAAATAAAATCATTTCAAATTCGTTTATCCATAACATTCATTCAAAAATTATATCAACTCATAAATAAATCTCCACACACAGAATTTTTGCTGCTTTCATTGTAGATATCTTCTATAGCTGGACGTCCTTCAAGAAGTTTGGGACTTGTTACTGCCCCAATCTCCTTACACTCCCTAATTGTGTGAACGTGCCACACTTACCTAATGAATCGAAAATTGTGCGTACAACGGAAGTAGGTTTTAAAGCCTCTTGTATTAAAACTCTATACCGTGCGCGCCTAAAGTATGGAATATAGTCAGTAAAATCGAAATAAAATATTTTTGGAAAAAATCTTCGAACACGTCGATTTTATTTTATAAAAATACACATTTTTGCATGAAAGTCGATTTTCAGTCGTCATTTGTTTTTGAGTAATGACTTCATCAATTTTCTTTTTAAATGGCAACCCCCTATTTTTGTTCTTGATTTTGAGAGATCTTTTTATTGTCGAACTGGCAGTATAAAAATATTGCCATCTTACATAAGACATTTTTCGAGTAAATGACAATTGAAGGTGAGAACTTGATATCTAGAGTTTTTGCAAAATGAACTTGTTCCAGCGCTTTTTTTCCAAACAAAAATGATCTTGACCTTCCATACATACAATATGGTTTCAGCAAGACGGCGCAACCACGCACTACGCGCGTTTTTTTGACAATTGCATTATGAATATGTGGATTGGCAGGTGATGACCGATAGAATAGCCCACGAAAGAGACGAATGCGCAGAATTAGCCTGAAAAATATTCAAAATATTCAAGAAGAATTTCTACATGTTCGAAAACAAAAAAAAAACAAAAAAAAAACGCGCATAGTGGGGGCATGCGCCGTCTTGCTGAAACCATATTGTATTATATGAAAGGTCAAGATCAATATTGTTTGGAAAAATTGTTACAAGCGCTGGAATTAAGTCATTTTGAAAAAATTCTAAATATCGGGTTCTCACCTTCAATTGTAATTTTCTCGAAAAATTTCTTATGTAAGATGGCAACATTTTTATACTTCCAGTTCGACCATGAAAAAATCTCTCAAAATCAAGAATAAAAATAGGGGGTTGCCATTTAAAAATAAAATGGATGACGTCATTATTCAAAAACAAATGACGACTGAAAATTGACTTTCATGCAAATATGTGTATTTTTATAAAAGAAAATCGACGTGTTCCAGGATTTTTTCCAAAAATATTTTATTTCGATTTTACTGATTATATTCCATACTTTAGGCGCGCACTGTATAAGATAATTTTGAATTGTTTTTCCTCGAGCGTTAATGCTCTAAAATCCAACCATTTCCGTTTCTTGGGGGGGCGAAAATGACACCAAACTTGTGCTGGGTATTTATCCGTACTTAAAAATAAAACAACTATTTCCACGAAAATCGCGGGATGAGAGGAATCGATTCTTACACTATCAACAGTAGAAATAACTGGCTAAAAACACAAAAAACTGAGGCGAAACGCGTGGAAACGGTGGGACACAAAGATCGGTTAGAGATCAGCTGATCATAACAACGGCCATTACTGTTTTAAGCAATTTGGGCCTGTGTAAAAACGGCGCCCGATTGGCCAATCACAACAACGTATTTTGGCGGCAATAATTTGATTTAGTCCGCCTGGTTATTAAATGAGGTATAGTATATCGGGTATGTATAAATTGGCGGATACTCTACACGTGGCGATATTCTTTCAAAAATTCTAAGCAGCCTATCTTAATTCTAAAATGTTGTACCATGCTTCCTGGGTCTTCACGAGGTCCTCAAAGTTTGAACATCCAGTCGTTAAATATGCGTTATTATTCGTTATTAATTTACAGAAAACCCTTTAATTTCGATAGTATGACTAGTTTGAAAATTATTTGTCAGTGTGTGCTATCTTTCTATCTCAAACTTGTATTTTTAACACTTCTTAATTAGCTTATTTTTATAAAAAAATACGTTCGGCAACGTGACACTCGCTTTGACACAAATAATTCATTCAAACTTGCTAGTTCCAAGTTTGTGCCTATTCTGCTTTTCTCATTATTATCAGTTTATAAATAAACCCCGCTCTATCTATCTATTACCTTCTACTCTGAACCATGAGATTATTGATAAACAGGGCAGTTCGTGAATGCGATGTTGCCAAATGTACATTTCTTTTAAATGGCTCCTGATGGCCTATGAAGCATGGTAAAACATTTTTTCATCGACATTTTCTATTCAGAATTTTAGGAAGAACATCGTCACGTGTAGATTATCCGCCAATTTATACACACCCGATATAATGATAAAGTAAATCTTCAAGGTTCATCCATACATTCCTAAATCATGTACTTATTTCATAGATAGCTATTATTAATAACATCAAAATAAAATACCTTACTTTTTAAAGGTAGAAACGTCAAAGTGGCGGAATCTATTGCCTGAATGGTCTGTAGGTATTCTTAACGGTGTTTGGAATACTTATTCCAATAGTAATCTCCGTTTCCTTAGCAGCAACTAACTACACTGATGAGACCTGAAAGGTCGAAATGGGGGAATAATGTTTAATATTTACCTTACTTTTCGTTTGTATTTCTGTTTGGCTTTAGGCGTCCTCACTGAATTCATTAACATTTAAAGGGTTATATTTTCTTAAATGTAAATAATTATCTATCCTTGTGATGTAAGAAAATCTGATTTATTAAAACAATTATTCAATGGTATTTGATATGAATTACTTATATGATTGCAAAATAAATAGAAAGTTGCCCGTATGTGTAAGTTCTGAAAAATGATATGCACGCAACGCACCAAAAGCTTGTAATTTTTAATGGAACCACTCCTCGTAAAATTTGAGCGATTTGAATACAACCTGCTAATCATTTAAATATGTATTGTTGACAGAAAATATATATTAGGTAAATGCAAAGCAGCTCGAAGACAATGTATTCGATCCATCGCCCAATATGGAGGAGCACCTGTTTACGATTACAAAACCGTGATTATGCTTATTTATTCAGATCTATCAAGTGCATTGTACAGTAAACAAGCCGACTGCAAATGATTTTTGTTTTCGAGGAAGCCTATAAATCACGTCACGTGTTGAAATTTGTGTACAAATTCCCTAACACATCGTTCTGCATGATCAGCCGCAGACGTCTATTAATACAATGTTAAATGATTTGTTTATATTGCGAATGCGGGAATAATTACTTGAGTAATAACGACAGTACTGGAGCAGCTCAAAACCCGATTCTCCAGATACGTGTCGGTTAAGCAATAATAAATTACCTAATGATCCGAGATAAAGAGTGCTATGAATTCCTCAGCTGTATCAAGATTGCATGGATCCATTCTCAATATTTCTCATAGGAGCTTAACAGCCTCGCAATGACGTAAATGGCGATACTGCGGGTTATAGTCACGACGAGGAGCGTCAAGCCATTGTTACAAGAGCTCCAATGTAAATCGGAACATATTACTGAATTTATTTATTATGGTAAGTTTACATAGTGCGCACCGTGCGACATTCTTATGTAACGAAGTCTTTTTGGGTGGCTCGCATATGTTAAGGTAATGAGATTTCACCGGCGACCGGAATTATTTTCTTGAGAACATGTTATCAAGTAAATTGGATATAAATAAAAGTTTACCTCGCGCATCCTCGGGAGTTATTTTATGTTTTTATGGGGTGTGTGTGATAAAATGCTAATGAACTTTATGGTCCTTTATTAATCCAAAATCATGATTGATTGAGCAAGTTAAGTTTTGGTAAATTGCAAGCAAAATTATCGTGCGATGACCTCCTCTGGCTTTAAACCATACATAATTATGTTATTTTATGTCTTTCATAATATCGGATTTTCTATTTTTTTGACTATGATTAATATTTAAATTTATACTTTCGTATCACTAAAATTCGATTTGAGAAGGTACGTGGATTGACATGTTTTCCTTCTTTCCTTGCTGTTATCCACTCCACTGTACAATCACATTGTATATAAGTATTCATCCTCTTCAATAAACCAATGTATTTTTGTGTCAGTGTATAAAATTGGCTTGTCAGTATTTTTACTCACTTTTAAAATTTATCAATTCAATTCAGAAATATACTTTACAATTAAAAACACGAACAATATTTAAATCATTAGCACTACAGAAAAGAATAATTAAAACATATCATTTCTATCTACAGTTAGGTATTTTTGAAGCTGCAATCTTACAATTTGTCATTAGATCTTTATGCAGCATAAAACACGAAATGACTGATTATTTAAAATTCTGGATAAACATAGAAAACGAAAATAAGCATAAATTATAATCCACTTCCAGGGCTGATAGAAGTTAACGTCGCCGTCGTCGTTGGCTTGCGAACTGCTCGTTGAGGCTTGATTAATACCTCACAGGAATTCTGTATAATATGAGCTTTATATATCATTGGCTTAGAACGTCACGTATATGCGCACTATATTACTCTTGACACCGATGTCTTCGTAATTTGTCTCATACCTATTCCGATTCAATGAGGTTTCTGTTTGTGCCGTCTGATTTATGCCAGAAGTTCTAATAAAAAAAAAATACATGAGGCCACAAATCATCGATTGGAATTTAAGTACGAATCGTTTTAATAATACTGCGATTTATGGAAGATAAGCATTGTGTGCATAATCGTTGAAAATATGAACGTGTCAAGAGTTCACGGTGTGAAAATTTCTGATCTCTAACTATACTTAATTTTGTATTTTCTATAATAATATCTACATGTATGTGCATTATAATGATGAATAATGCATTTTTGGGCTAAAATTATGCAACTGAATTGAAAAATTGTCGATGTGATCATCATGTAATGAAGTGCTTTCTGTAATATTATTCATATTTAAAAAGAACATCTTTGAAATTTTCTTTTTCAAATCTTTGTATTGGTACACTTTTTGTCCACTTCAATAATTTATCGTTCATTTTCCACATTTCAAAATCCCTAATGCCTCTGTATTTTTAAAATAATAAGAATAATTAACAAATAATCATTATTATTTCATTAATAAAAAAATAAGACTGACAATACAGATTTTTAAGTTTATTTTCTATCAAAGAAGATAATGTAAATTTATTCATTTTGACAATACAGAAGTATACACACCTCAAGAATTTTCTAGAAAATATAAACCTATGGGCAGAAGGACCGATGGTCGATAGCCCAGATAGATTAACACATGTTTTTAAATCTATGTTCATTGTGTATTTGTGAATAAAGATCTTGGAAATGTAAACCTATAAAAATACATTACAAATAATGTTTTAATTTCCAAAATGTATAGCTTCCTACAAACATCGCACATTATTTTCATTTGCCAATTATTTGTTGACTCTCTTCAAATTTTGCACTTTTTGAGTTTCAAAAGTTTAATGCGTTCAACAATCGTACATTTTCAAAACTCGAGTTGCACATTTACTATTTTTGGGTAAAAAAATCTTCCTTAAGGGGAGGTTCTATATTTTTTTCAAAAAATCGATTTTTTTTTATTGCATGAATCGAATGCTGCAAGTGTCTAGAATATGTGGGTAAAATGATTGTGACCGAAGGGGCAGTGGACGTCCTTGGAGGACAAAAAGACCTCAGTTCAAAGGAAATCAATACACGGCTGAAACTGATACGGATTTCGTAAGCACATCAGCTGCCCCAAAAACCTCTATATTCAAAGTTTCATAAAAATTGATTAAGATCACTTTTTGGCCGCCATTTTGAACTTTTCAAATCTGATCCCAAATTTGTGTTCAGCGACCCCAAAAACCCTTATATTCAAAGTTTCAATACAATTGATAAATATTTCACTTTGTGGTCTGCCTTGCGGATTCACCATTTTGAATTATTTAAATCTGACCTCAAATTCGTGTTCAGTGACCCCAAAAGCTTGCAAATTCGCTTCCTCTTAGACAAATTGATCGAGTAACTCAAATTGTACGAGCAAAAATAGTTTCCAAAACTTTAAACGCGTTTTTCTCGAAACAAGATTTTTCAAATTTGATCCCAAATTTGTGTTCAGCAACCCCAAAAACCCTTGTATTCAAAGTTTCAATACAATTGATAAATATTTCACTTTTTGGTCTGCCTAGCGGATCCACCATTTTGAATTATTTAAATCTGACCTCAAATTCGTGTTCAGTGACCCCAAAAACCTGCAAATTCGCTTCTTCTTGGACGAATTGATCGAATAACTCAAATTGTACAAGCAAAAATAGTTTCCAAAACTTTAAACGCATTTTTCGCGAAACAAGATTTTTCAAATCTGATCCCAAATTTGTGTTCAGCGACCTCAGAAATCCCTATATTCAAAGTTTCAATACAATTGATAAAAATTTTACTTATTTGGTCTGCCATATTGGATCCGCCATTTTGAATGATTCAAATCTGACCTCAAATTCGTGTTCAGTGACCCCAGAAACCTGCAAATTCGCTTCTTCTTGGACGAATTGATCGAGTAACTCAAATTGTACAACCAAAAACCATTTTCAAAACTTTAAACGCGTTTTTCTCGAAACAAGATTTTTCAAATCTGATCCCAAATTTGTGTTCAGAGACCCCAAAAACCCTTATATTCAAAGTTTCAATACAATTGATAAATATTTCACTTTTTTGGTCTGCCATATTGGATCCGTCATTTTGAATTATTCAAATCTGACCTCAAATTCGTGTCCAGTGACCCCAAAAACCTGCAAATTCACTTCTTCTTGGACAAATTGATCGAGTAACTCAAATTAGACGAGGAAAAACCGTTTCCAAAACTTAAAACGCGTTTTTCTCGAAACAAGATTTTTCAAAACTCTTTAACGGTTCAACTAATCAACTTCGCGTTTGGTAAACCTTAAAGGAAACAAAATCCTTCATGGTTGTAAAATTTCGATCATTAACGATTTTCTACAGCAGGCCAACGTCGAAAAATCATGCGAAAAACGATACTTTGTTTTCAAGTGGCCGCCATTTTGTCTTTATAACGAATTTTTTCGTGATTTTTGGTTTATTCTATTCTTTGGGATGTAAGCTTTGAGGTCGTTTTGGTTTCATGCTTCTAGGTGACGAATTGCGACCTCTAGGGTTCACGCAGAAGAGCTTTTTTAAACAACGTTTCCAGGAGCCGCCATTTTGAAAAAACCTCAACTCAAAATTTTTATTTTGTAGACCAAAGGTTAATAAACATTTTGCAAAAAAGCGCAGATGTCTTAGTCATTTCAGTTCCTCAAAAAAAATTCTCAAACATCAGGTACGTTTGGCGTAAGTATAAAGGAACCTCCCCTTAATAATTTTTGGAAAACTTTTGCTTTTCAATGATTGTCTCGTCCAAATAATATGGTGGAAAATGATACAAATTTTCCGATAACAATTTCAACCAGTTCTTTAAGTATTATAAAAGTATATGGGCACGCTAAAAATTTGGACAAAATAAAACTGTAATTTTTTTAAAGATATTTAAATTCTGCACATTTTGGTGTTTGAATGATCAACAATTGTCAACGCGTATTTTGTCCTTGTTTAGATAAGGGTGAAAATCCCGCTTTGTAATCGCATAATTTTGGGGCTCTCGAGCATCATTTTAAACACAGCAAAACCAAAATGATATATCGCAGACGTATTTCTTTCTAGACACAAGTCAAAAATGAATTTTTTAAGAAAACAACGGGAAAACTGTGAAGTGACCTTAACAAAAAAATAATGCATTATTAATAATTTTGCGCTCTGGTGGGCGGGATTTAAAGCTGATTTGGTATACTTTTGATGTTTTTATAGAGGACTGTTATCTAATTATTGATAAATCGAAAATAAAGTTTTTTGACTTGTATCACGTAAATTTTTAAAGATATTTATAGTGCTAACTCAAAAGTAAATGTGTGTGACTTGTGTCGCGTACATTTTGGAAGATTTTTAAATTTTGCAAATATTGGTGCTTGAATGATCAATATTTATTACCTTGATTTTGGTCTTCTTTTTTGGTTAAGTAGGAAATCAAGCATGGTATTAGGATAGTTGTGGTGCTATATTTCATAATTTTAGACAAAGCAATAACAAAATGTTGGCCAATTTTTTAAAATTGCACAACGCTTTTGATTTTTTCTTGAGTTAACGCTTTTAAAAAATGGGAGTCTATAAAATAATGTCCAATAATTTTGACCACCAAAAATTTCCAACCCCATCTATTAATTTTGTTATCTCATTCAAATGTTACTTGTCAGAATTTCAACCTTGATGTATTCTCAAATTTAAATTGTTTTTGCTATTTTTATTGTTTATTCTTGTCCAAACTTGCTTTTAAAAATATACCTTGAAAATTAGGAATAATCTCAAAGACTTGTAGTAATTTGTCTGCAAGCTGACGATCAGAGTCATCCACCTATGGATAGGTATCCTATTTTAAACAATCCATGCATAGATTTTACCTAATAAAGATATCTCCTGAGTTTTATGCGCCGCGGATCGCATAAATAATGAACATAAAAAACGCTTATTAATATTTATTAATCGTAAAATGTTATGATAGCTTAAACCGCACAGAAGTTTCCATTGTATAGTTACGTTGGTGTAATTATATTTATGCCGCCAATAAATTCAGAATTTCCGTTGTTTTCAACATTTTCTTCTAGCATTCGGTGTTTATCTATTTTATTGAGCTGTAAAACTGAACGATACGATATCAAAAAAGAAAACTCCCGAAGTTCCGCCGCAGGAGTGAACGCGGTTAAAACAATATTTATAATGCAATAAAATTGTATTCACGTTATGAATATGTATGCATCTGGATGATATATATCCGTCCGAGGTGTCCCTGGATTAACATAAAATCTGATTCCCATCATTAGGATGTTACTTTTATGGCGTGAATTATGTAACCCGTTATGGGTTTCATGTGGTACAAACGATTATCTATTTCATAATAACGCGTTTATCTGATTTGTCGTTCTTAAAAAAAACAAACAACTAATTAAATGTCAGTTTCGTGAATCAAATTGATATTAGTACACATTAAGTTGGTTTGGTTGGGGAAACTGACATTTCATAAAACCTATCGTTGCGCGCTTCGTTTGTGCTTGTGTTTGCATAACTAATTTAGCCCATACACCCTGTATAATGGTTCTCAAACCTATCAGATAAGGTATGCTGCTGTTTTAAAAGAATCAGCAACGACAGATGTCAGTGAAGACACAAATGAATACTGTCAAATGTTAGCAATTAAAAAATTGAAATCAACGTATCTGTGCGCTTTTTTCAAACTTCATTTACGCACTAGACAATGGTCATCGTGTCAATGGGCGGCGGCAAGATGTGACTAAGTAATGAGAACTGAATATTCTGCTAACAAGATGTGTACCAAACCATCTAGATTAAATTATTAACGCAATTTTCTTTAGGCAATGACGAAACAATTCGTGTATACTTTAAAAGAGATCAAGTAGCATTGGATTTTCGCAATACATGATTAATACGAATCGAATCTAACGACATTAAACCCTCCTAAGTGAAACGAAGAACAGGATCAGAGTTCAATTTTTACAATTCTGCACGCAGCTGAGCCAATAAATAATGTTAATGTCCCGTGACCGGGGCATCGGATTCCGCAAACGGAAAAATAATAATTGGTAATTTAATTACAGTCGCGAAATTGGCTTTCAGAGGTCGTCGAAGAACGCTAACCAGTCCGGCATCTGTGTGACCAATGGTGAAATTGCAAGTTCGACACGTCACACGGTGATTTGTGTACACCACAAATTATGTCGCGTTAAGCTTACGGGCCGAGTTGGAAATTTGAAATATGACGTCGAACTATTTTCAGTTAATACCGGATCTAATCGTGTGTTATTTACAGATTTCATTAAGATTGTTTTTTTGTTTCCGAGGCGTTGTTAAAGCAGTTCTTGTTTTACAATAAGCTTGTATGTTATAATTGAAATGCTATTTTTAACTGTACCTGCTTACATTTTCGGTTAAATCATTGATGCTAGATGAATTTAAATGAAATTATAATTTACTTTTCTACTTTTGTTTTACTTCACAGAAATACAACTATTAAGTTTAATAAAAAAAAGCCTAAAATCCGGAAAAATTATTTATTTTTACAATTAATTTCGTACTTAAAAAACAGTTTTCGTGAGTTTTTCGAATTCAATTTTAAAGAAAATGTCTATTTTGAGGTCCTCCGACTTGTTTTAATATTGTTTAAACATCTGTAACTCAATATCTAAAATAGTTTTAAATGTAACTTTAAAATCCATTCGGAATGTCATACAAACCTTAAGGTTCCGAAGAACTGAAAAGATGTTGGTAAATTCAAACTGAAGTTCTGACAAAAGATGTTTACTTTTTTATTGCCTTCAATTGTTTTTAAATGTTTTTCTACTCTTTTTCATATTTACAATATAGGAAAAACACACCCACTTCCGTTGCCATTTTACAAAAGGCTCTTCGGTTTCTCCAATGTCAACTATGCGTTTATGCGTTTCGCTTGTAATTCATTTCATGACAAGTTATGGAATGAATATTCTCAAACCGTTCCGAATAAAACAATTAGCCAAAGTGAAGCGTTGACGAAATTTTTAATTTCTTTAAAAACTCGAGTGGCACGTGCTTCGGCGAGTTCCACTACTGAAATTATTCTTAATGCACCTGAAGTGTCACTAGAAAATCTAGAGTCGATGTCTTGTCCTGTAGACAACCAGCTGGCACTTCATCTTCTTCATCATTGGAATCGAAAACGGAAAATCCTCAAATTCTTCTCTTGTGCTGGCCGATCCAGGGACATGACCTGATTTAATTACTTCACTCCCTTGACTTGTTGAGTATTTAAATTGAAGAATATTTTCTTGATTTTCTTCATATAGTTGATACCACAAGTAATGGATTATTTAATTATTTAATTAATGAATTTTTGTCTAAAATTAGCCATGATGTGCAAAATATACGTGGATAAGGCTATGATAATGAAACATCTAGGACATCAAAAGAAAATTTTAACAGTTTATTCGAGAGTAACATGTGTGCCACGTACTACAAGATTTTGAAAAAAAAATCAATGCAGTAGATTTTGAGAAGATTTCTAATTTTGTTCAAATAAATCGACAAAGAAAATATTTTTGAAATAAATAATTTGAAAGGGATTCTTTTAGAATTGTACACAGTTAATATTGAAAAAACGTATAAAAAATATTTCTAAACAAACATTTTGAAGGCAAATTTGCAAAAATTTCTCGAATTTTAAAAACCATCTTAGTCAATTTGAAACAAATTTTTGAAAATTATTTCAACCACTGTAAAAAACTGAGTTCTTTAATTAAATAAAATCTTTTCATTCACCTCATAAAATACATTACAATGATCAAAAACATATTTTTTACATTAGATGTAAATGTCAAATAATAATACTAGAAAATTTAGAGAAAAAGGCTGATTAACAAACCAATCATCGCTTAATCATATGCCTGTTAATTATACGCAGTATTGTTTCTGTTAATGAAGATGTAGTATTATTATGACACCTAAGGTCAAACTTTCAAATGAATTCCAAAAATATTTTGAGAACCACTTTTTTAAGATGTGCTAATTTTTAAATCAGTGTTTTTTGTGAGAACATTTAATTTTGTAAAAAAAAAACAAGAAAACATTTCTTAAAATATCAATTTGAAAGTATTTTTCCCGAATTTGAGGGAGTTAATATTGAATGCTGACATTCTTAAAAATAAACTAATGGCAACGTACATAAATATTTGTAAAATAACATTTTGGCCTTAAACTATTTTATCTAAGATGTGCTTAAAGAAATTCTAAACAAAACAATTTTATATTAAGGTATGGATTTTAAGAAAATGTCTAATTCTGTTTACAAAAACTGACAAAGTGTATACTCCTGAAAAAAATAATTTGGAAACAAATTTTACATAATTTAAGAGCGTCAATCTTGTTAAAAAAACAAGAAAATATTTCTGAAAAAAAAACAATTTGAGAGTGATTGTTATGGAATTTAAGGGCTTTAATACTGAATATGTTTTTTTGAGGAAAAAACTAAAGCTAAAAGCGTACAAAAATATTACGAAAATAACATTTTATTCTGGAACTTACAAAAAATGTATTCTGAAACTATTTTACCTAAGATGTGCTAAAAATAATTCTAAACTAAACAAACCAACTCTTATTTCTGCCTTTAAAAAAAATGACAAAGCAAATATTTCTGAAGGATTAATTTGAAAAAAAAAACTATCGCTACAGAGCGTATACAAATATTTTTTTCTACTCCCACCTCTAAAATGTCATTTATCGCATATGTTTCCATGACGCTATGTGATTCTTTAAACACACCTTAACAAACTGTGACTTTGTGCATTTTAGTCATGGACTGAAGTTAGATGCAGATTTTTAAATCACTAAAATCAATTGAAACTCAAAATCAAGTCAGTTGTCACTTATCAACAATCTGTCAAAATAAAAAATAAATAAATGAAACAAGAAATACTTTCAACTTAAATCAAATAATTAATAAACAACATCAAAGAAATTTAATAGAATCAATGATTTTCTTTAGCAATTGCCAGAATAATGTCTCTAACTTAACTATTAATGTATATTTACCCAAGTAGACTAATTTAATAACATTGTATTATTACCATGTTCATTTAAGATTATAAAATAATTTCAAAATTTTACCAATTTAGTCGTAGAAAAAGTATAGTATGCAATTCGTGTTATAAACTTTTCTAGACACTCGTTATTAAACACTCGCTCCGCTACGCTCCGCTCGTGCCTAATTAACTCGTGACTAAAGTGCCGTTTATAACACTTGTTGCATAATATACTATTAAAAGATCATTTGGTTATAAAATTATTTTAAAAGCAACTTCTTTAAAAACAGGGGATTATAAGAAAATTCAGTTTTAAAAATATTTCTGAAAAAAAAATTGGAAGCATTGGTTTTTAATAATTTGAGAGTTAATGTTAAATTTAAAAAAAAATTAAAAGTAGAAATTTAAATTTAGTCCTTTATAATACTGTCAGATTTTTCGACATAATTCCACAATTATATAATTTTTCTCAGCATTCGCTTTTTGATGAAATAACTTGAAAGAACATACACAACATTTAATTTTAAAACCTCTAAGTGACACTCGGTGGTCAAGTCGCATTAAAGTTGTAAGACCTTTGCAACAAAGTATCAAACAAATCTATGATGGTTTCATTAAATTAATTGACGATCAAACTCGAGACTTGATAACAACAAACATCGACAAAATCTGCTAAATTAAAATCATTTAAATTTGTTTGTTCGTTAATAATTTGGCACGATATACTCTCCAATCTCCAAAATAGATATTGTTGACAGAATGTTACAAAATAAAAATTAACTATGGCATTATTTTAATGGAAAAAAATATGTAAATTTGGACATATACATCAGTAATGCTGTAAACCTTGTTGAGGTTATTGATGTTAACCCTGCATTTCCTCATATAAGAAAAATCCTCGACAATTTTTCCATGAATAAATTCAGGAAAGGCCATTTTTCCATCTTAATTCATTCTCGAAATTTGTGTCGATTCAATGGATCATGCAAACAAATAAAATTTAACCGGCCAAATTCTAATCTCTGGTGGTATTGCCCCCGATATAATTTTTGATTTAAAAAAAAATTAATAACGAAATTTTTTGTAGTTTTTTACCTATAATTATGAAATCATAAGTCTAATATTTATAAAGAGTGGAATTAGGTAGAATTTTGTTTTTCAAGAAATACTCTTGTAAGGTACCTAGAAGTAAGTGTTCAATGCTACTGCAATTTTTGGAAACGTAATATCTGAGCACACTATACATTTTCCTCTGTTTCACATTACTGAATGTGCAAAAATTAACAGAATTGTACTTCCAAGAATAAGTACGAGTTAAAAAAATTGTACAATGTGGTACGTCAAATGATAATTATGCATTTATATTGGTTAAACTTATAAACATTTAAAATATTTCATAGATTAGGTTAGCTTTTGGAGAAATATATTATATTATGCAATAATACGTTTCATTGTTATTAAATATTACATATAAAATGTATCGCCTAAATATTAAAATTTTCCGAAATTGAAAAGAACATCATGGCAGAGTAACTTCTCCAATGTTTCGATTAAACCATCAAACAGGCTTTTTAGAGCAGACGGTAGCAAAATAATCATAATAATCTAATTGGTAACGTCTACTGGGCACACTTGTAGAAGAAAAGGTTTTGGAGCTCAGCGATGCGTTACTATGGAGGGCTCAGCAAAACTTCTAGCCGATCTATCCATTACATACGTATGAATATGATGATGGTTTAATCAAAATATTAACAAAAACTGTTGAGATTACCTAAATCAACTTGTAAATAAGTGCTTTCTTGCAGAAAAAAATCGAAAAACATATCGCCAAATCGGAAAAAGTTACATGAAGTCACACATCAACATTATTTGATCAAGAACATTAAAAAAGTTGATCAGTATGATACAAATCAGAAACGTCCTTTCTATACCGAAAAATCGGAAAAAGTGACATGAAGCAACAAAATAAGATTGTTTTAGTCAGGAGAGCGAGAGAAGTTTATTGTCGTTTGCTTATTTTAGCAATTTAGCTGAGAATGTATAATGTATTTTAATCATAATTAATAACAGAAACAATACTATATATATAATTAACAGACATATGCTAAAGTGATACTTGGTTAATCCGCCAAATGGCCAATCATAATTATTAAATAACAATGTTGATACTTATGGGTGCCAAACAGTACTGCCCATACAAATCAGCTCATGAAGAACCCTCACAGCTATGATGCTAGAAAATTTTAATAAGGGCCAGCTAGGTTCTACGCCCTGTGCTACACCATAAAACCGGCGCTGCAACTACGTATCTGTACATCTATTTCGTAATTGACTGAATTAAATGTGTTCTCTAAAACATTCTTAAAATTAATATTCATGCGAGCTAAAGCCACATAAATATTAATACACATCGAATATGCTTGTAATACACGACTCACGCACGCAGCCATTAATGCCTGCGCATTTATCACAACGTACAAGAATATCAAAATAAGTATGGCTGTCGCGGCTTGGCAGGGCTTGGAATACATATGCGTGAGACTAGAGCTCGATGACATCTTAATTAATATTCCGGGAGATCTACTATCTTTAATCTTTACGTTGTTATGATCTTATACGGTGTGTCGTTGAAGTCGCGAATAAATCAGCCGGTAATTGTAATTTCCTCCAACCTGCCATTAATACATTCCGCACATTAAACACAAAGACGTGAATCCGATACGTGGTTAGATGATTATTACAATAATCATTTCCGGAATTTAAACATATTACATTCCCATGTTTCACTAATATCACAGTATTCAACGTTTGGATTGAATTCTTGTTGAAACATAATAATTATTTATAAGTTCATAACACTAAAAACAGGATAAGTATAAACCAATAAAAGATAAACCTTGTGCGCGGGTAAAGGCCACAATTAAGAGGATATTTTGAGGATTTTATTTTCGAATATCTATTCACCATTTTTAAGCTATATTCTGGGTAAAACTAAACTTCGAAAATAATATCAGAAGGTAAAGGATTTATTCTAATGTTGTTCTGACCTTTTAAATTAAATAATAGAGATATAAACTGAAATTTCAAATTTTACCTGGGAATTTCCTATGATACGTCTTGAAACTGGATACATGATTCATCATAGTATTACCTAGAATATACCGGGTGACCCAGCGATCTGTAAAAGCCCCATAACTTATTTGCTATTTGAGATATCGACTTCTAGTTTTCTTGAACTTGTACCCTCACTTATTCTATATATTTTAAAAATATATATGTTTTTGTACAGGGTGTCCCAGTATACATTACAGAACAAAGTTATGTTTTTTTAAATTGAACACCCTATATTTTATACTTTATTTTCAACCCTCTTGAGAAGCTGATACAAATAGTATAAGATACCTTGGGTCTATTATGGATGGTTGATTAGTTATGGGCAAATTTGTGGCAAAAACAAGGACACATTGAAAAAATTGCAGAAGCGCTCCTAGCGAAGCTAGCGTCATTTTTTATACACTAAAGAATTTTTCACATCATGAAGAATAATACAAATTGGCTTTGGTTCTTTTTTGTTCATACTGCTATACTGGGTGTCAACATACGCAAAACAATGGATAACTATTTTTTTTCAAATAGAACACCCTATATATCTTGCCACCAATGCATGGCATTTTTGATAAGCTTTCCAATGATGTACAATTTCTATAATAAAATATTAAGGATTCTTGAGATTTATCCATAAAAACATTTTCCTTTTGTCACCTCCGGCTCATTTTTGAATTTTCAGCCAAAACTATCCATTTTCTGAAAAAGTAATAAGAGACCAAGGTTGTAGAGCGAAAAATTTTCGATCGATATCAGTCTTTAGACTTTTCCAATAATACGTGCATTGCCCACCAGAGTGCGCAAAATCGTGACCGTATATGCATTTTTGTTTATTAATTAATTGCATTATACTTTATTTTCCACGCCCTCTAGCGCAAAAACGGGTAATTGTAGAATAATTCAAATGACCCACATCTATTGAAAATGTTCCGCTCTACAATTCTTAATAGAAGCAATTTTTGCTCTCAATGTATGGTTTTCGCTGAAAATTCAAGAAACCATTCGAAAACGCGAAAATTGATACAAACATTTTCAATTTGCATTTTTAGCGAAAATTATGCATTTTGGGAAAAAATTGCTTCTATTAGGAGTTGTATAGCAAAACATTTTCAATCGATAATGGTCATTTGAATTTCCCTATAATTTCCTGATTTTCCGCTAGAGGGTGCGGAAAATAAAGTATAGTGCAATTTATTAATAAATAATTTGAAAAGAAAACGCTAAAATGCACATACGGTCACGATTTTGCGCGCTCTGGCGGATAATGATCTGAATAGTTGAAAGACCTATATCGATCGGAAATTTTTCGCTCTACAACCTTGGTCTCTTATAATTTTTCCAGAAAATTGATAGTTTTGGCTGAAAATCCAAAAAATCAGCAGAAGGTGACAAAAGAAATAAGTTTTTATTAACAAATCTTAAGAATCCTTAATATTTTGTTATACAAACTGTATATCATTAGAAAGCTTATTAAAAATTCCATAGATTGGTGGCAACGTATATAGGGTGTTCTATTTGAAAAAAAATAGTTATCCATTGTTTTGCGTATGTTGACACCCTGTATAGCAGTATGAACAAAAAAAGACCAAAGCCGATGTGTGTTATTTTTCATGATGTGATAAATTTCCTAGTGTATAAAAAATGATGCTATCTTTGCTAGGAACGCTTCTGCAAATTTTTCAAAGTGTACACGTTTTTGCCACAAATTTGCCCATAACTAACCATCTGTCCATAATAGACCCATAGTATCTTATATTATTTTTATCAGCTTCTTAAGGGGATTAAAAATAAAGTATAAAATATGGGGTGTTCCATTTAAAAAAACATAACTTTGATCTGTTATTTATATTGGGACACCCTATACAAAAACATACATATTTTTAAAATATGTAGAATAGGTGTGGGTACCAGTTTATGAAAAATAAAAGTCGATATCTCAAATAGCAAATAAGTTATGGGGCTTTTACAGATCGCTGGGTCACCCGGTATGTAGTTGAACTCAATCTATCTGGATCTTACGTGATGTGACAAAAATGTATTCATCGATAATGGTAAAAATTGGTAATAGTAACAAGTCACGGGCTCACTTGAGCTCTTGCATGCATTTCTGTTGTTAGGTGTTATACGACTCGACCTTTCGTTTCGATTTATTTTCATATTTCAGGGCGTTCTGTGCGTAGCGGGAATTACAATTTTACTATATCCCGTCAGGCGAGTAATAAATACGGAGGCCGTGCATCATATCGAAATAGATTGTATCCACCCCGTATAAAAAGTTTATTACAAAAATATGCAACTATATCCTATCTGCATGCGGGCTATATATTGAGTGGCGTCAAATAATGTCCCATAAATCTTCATAGAAGCTATACCAATTCTGTCCCTCCGCATAAATCACGCCGGGCTCGGGGTAGCAAACACAAAGTCACCCAAATACCGCGGATCTGCAAGACAATATTTAACAATTAATTAGAACGGGCTTTAATAAATATGTCACTTAATAAACCGGATTGATTTTTTTCTTTTTGGGAAATCCCAAGGGATTATGAGTTGTTTGATTTATGGGCTTCAGTTGATTCAATTAATGCGCTTTACTCCGAGAACTTATTGATGAGTAAGCTGGTACTTAGCGTAATCCGTTTTTCGGGTGGAAAAAGGTTGGTGAAAACTCGAAGTCGAATCTATATTTATGCATGTACTTTTTTGTATATGTTACTGCGGAATGATCATTTTACAATCCTCTTAAATGGAAATAGGATTAAGCGAGCGTCTCTTCCGGTTTTTCCGGTGCGCATGCCCTTCCCGCCGGAAAAAGCTCAAATCCCCCGAGGACCGTTTCCGTCTTTTCGATACATATCCACTCCCGATCACCGAACGTTTCCCATTCAAACGGCCATTCCAATTGAAAAACTATTTTCTCGAATTTAATCCCATTTGTGCGCCTCGGGGATGGAGTCTTCGGAATTAGTGTGCGAGAGCCGCGCCGCGTTTCAAACGTGTAATTCCGTCCTACAGATATTGAATACGGCATTATGGCGCATCATACAGGACATATATGCAATTAGAATATCTCCCTTAATGACATGCGAGCTGATTGCAGCTGCACACCAATTATTGCAACCGGCTGAATGCCCTAAGCTGCGCCCATAACCAACAATCCCAGCCACTATGCGCTGCTCGTTCTATGTAAAATGAAATAAATAAGCGCAAACAGGATTACCACTATACACCATTACGATAGCTCACTGTGTTTTCATTATTTTGAGGATCGTTTCAGAATTTGGACAAGGGTCCACTACAATTTGGCCTGTGTTCAAATCATTTAAAGTTAGGCTCACAGTGCAGTATGGTAGTCGAAAATATTAGAAACTTTAAACAAATTAATAAATTTTAGAATCACGATACAAATATAAGGGTGGAACAATTTAAAAAAATATTTTTATTAAATAACCTGGGGTCCTAAAATATTCATTTTTTTTTGGTTTGAAAGATGACTTGAAAGCCATTTTTCGTAATATTGGGCAAATATTCCGCCACAAAATATATCCAAGTTTAGAATAAAATTCACGATGAAATAAAAAAATTATAACAACAAATAAAATTACTTATCACTTAAAGAACAATTGCTATCATGTACTAATTACACAAAAAATGGAAATGATTTTTATGCACATTTACTCACTGTTTTCTGTATTTCAATATGTACGTCGCACAGTGTCCGGAAACGCGAGAAATGTGGCCAAGCGGGTCGAAAATCGGGAAAAAATAAAATCAGTTTAAAAAAAATTATAATAACGGATTCATGTTCGCAACACTTATAAACCTCCTAAATTTAAATTTTTGAGTCATAATTCTAAACCATTATGGCGTATTCGGGCATTCAAGTAGACTGTTTTTAACTGATGAGTTTCAAGCAAAAATTGCACCGGAAATAAATATTATTTTTATCGCATTTTGAAATGTTTTCCGAATGAATTTTATATCACGTAAAACTGAATAAAAACCCGATTTATTGGTACTAATTACAAAAAGAATGTCTGATAAAGTTTTAAGATAAAACAGTTTGAAATTTGTAGAAATTTAAAACTAATTTCGGATTTTAAAAGAGTAAAAGTTGCTTATATGAAAAATCGTGTCGCCCAATTTACAGTATTTGATGGCCCCAAGTGTCCTCTATCTTTTCATACCAAATTCACTTTCAGGTTGATCCCACCTCGAGTGTAGTGATTTTTTTCTCTCGCAAGACGCCGAAAAATCGGACAATTCAACGATAATTTGTTATAGAACATTGAAAAGTTATCCGAATGTATTTTATGTTACATAAAATAGAAGAGAAATATAATTTAATGACACTAATTAAAAAAAAAAATGGCTGATAATGTTTTAAGGCATAAAAATTTGCACTCTGTAAAAAAATTTAATCAATTTATGATTTTGAATGGGTCACAATCATTTAAATAAAATATCAAGTGGCTAAATGTATGGTATATGGTAGTCCCAAGTATCCCCTATCTTGCGACACTGAATTCAGTTTTAGGTTGATCCCCCCCGGGGTGTGATGATTTCTTTTCCCTCGTGAGTCGCCGAAAACTCGAACAATTCAACGATAATTTGGAGTATATTTGTTATTTAGTTTTTATAGAATATTTAAAATTTTATTGAAAATAATAAAAATATCACTAAAACACAAAACTCATACCTAAAAAACTCAAAACTATTTAAAAAAAATGTAAATCTCAACTTCTAAAAATAATCTGTTCAATATGCTGCTGGTCAATTCAGACCCTCTTATTTCAGAGAAGAAGCGCGAAAAATAATTGTTGCCAATTCAGATATTGGTGAAAGCGAAGAAGAACTTTATTTGGATGATGATTCACAATGAGGAATTATAATATAAAACCACAAATTATTAATTTTGAATTTCTGGTGGGCCACCAGAGTTTGTGTTAGCCTTTGGTTGCCAACTACGTCCACCAATTCAATAAATTAATTCAAAATGACGCCAAAATAGCATTTTAGGTAGTCTTCGACTTAATAAAAATATATATGAGAATATAATTTTAATATTAACTTTATAATGATTAACGTTTAATTTTTCGCCAGATACATAATTATTCAGGTCCTGTTTAGAGTATGATATTTCAGGTAAAATTCCAGTTATTCCTAGTTTTCCTAAAAAAAAAATTAATTGATTAATTTTATTAATGTTTTTACCTGACATTAAAAAAAATAACTCCTTCCCGGGTGGGATTCCTTCGAAGATAAGTGATATGCGGGAGGTTAGGGATCACAGTATGCCACGTGAAATTTCAGTCAATTTAAGGGTATTTTAAAAGTATAATTATATAAAGAAATAGTTACTAATACTACTCATTTTTTATTGCAATAAATAAAATATGGGAGTAAAAAATATACTCCATCGTCGAATTGTTTTATTTTTCAGCGACTAGCAAGGGAAAAAATCACCACACCCCGAGGGGGATCAACTTAAAAATGAATTTGGTGTAGGAAGATAGGAGATACTTGGGACTATCATATACTATACATTTAGCCACTTGATATTTCATACAAGTGATTGTGACCCATTCAAAATCATAAATTGATTTATTTTTTTTACAGAATTCAAATTTGTATGCCTTAAAACTTTATCAGCAATTTTTTTTTAAATTGATGTCATTCAGTTATATTTCTCTTCTATTTTATGTAACATAGAATACATTCTGATAACTTTTCAATGTTCTATAACAAATATACTCCAAATTATCGTTGAATTGTCCGATTTTTTGGCGTCTTGCGAGAGAAAAAAAATCACTACACCCGAGGTGGGATCAACCTGAAGGTGAATTTGGTATGAAAAGATAGAGGACACTTGGGGCTATCAAATACTGTAAATTGGGCGACACGATTTTTCATATAAGCAACTTTTACTCTTTTAAAATCCGAAATTAGTTTTAAATTTCTACAAATTTCAAACTGTTTTATCTTAAAACTTTATCAGACATTCTTTTTGTAATTAGTACCAATAAATCGTGTTTTTATTCAGTTTTACGTGATATAAAATTCATTCGGAAAATATTTCAAAATGCGATAAAAATAATTATTATTTCCGGTGCAATTTATGCTTGAAACTCATCAGTTAAAAACAGTCTACTTGAATGCCCGAATACGCCATAATGGTTTAGAATTATGACTCAAAAATTTAAATTTAGGGGGTTTATAAGTGTTGCGAACATGAATCCGTTATTATTATTATTTTTAAACTGACTTTGTTTTTGCCCGATTTTCGACCCGCTTGTCCACATTTCTCGCGTTTCCGGACACTGTGCGTCGTACCAACACGTAAATACGAGTATTCGGGGAAAATGAGTATAGCTATTGTCGCTCTTCACAGCAAGCTGTCTGCAACAGGTGATTTCTAACTGTTGTTATAGAAAGAGATTTCCAACATTTATTTCGTCTTTTGCGAGTATCATTTTTTTCTTACTTTTATCGCGCTGGAATGTCATCCCTCCCACTGTGCGGCGCCGAGATTTTTAGAAAAGAAGTCCAAGTGTGAATCCAGAAAATGTATTTTTCGGGATATGTTACATCCCAGAGCTTTATTATTTTGAAGTTCCGCAACTAGTTCTCCATGGTTCTAAGCTTTTCTATAGCCAAGCATTTTTGTTTTTCATGTTTTCATTTTTAAACAACTCTATTGAAGTTATTTTAAGAACATTTTGTCACAAAGCGATGTAACGCGTTCCACTCACCATAAAAAGAAGAAAAAGAAGAGGAAAAGAAGACCTCGGATAATAATCTAAAGTTTCTCGACGGGAAAGTTCTGTTTTCGTGAAGTAATAGGATTGCTCTATAAACACAAAATGGATTAGAATTATACACAACAGAAAAGTGAATTTATTCTCTCAATAACAATTTATCTGAACCGGCTCTATTAGAATCACTTTTAATTGTAATTGTAAATTACCAAACGGGATATCCTCGTGCGTGCGTGCATACGCCCCGATTTAATTTATTGCGCCGCCGCTGTCTGCGCATAAAACTTAAAACCGCAGCAATGCACAATTTCGAACTCGAAATTAAACGGACGCAAATGGAAATATTCATCACCGGCACTGATTAAATTGAAAAAACCTACTATATATTGCATCATAATTGTCTCTCTGACAAATTGTGTGCGGATCAATATCGTTTAATTTAACTTTTAACGGGTTTCCCATGTGCCGGGCCTTAAATGAAAAACTTTGGTAAATATTTGATGATTTTCAAACGCGAGCTGTAAATATATCGGTGAAACACTGACAGCAAGCCATGCGAATTCAATTCAAATTTAGGAATAAGGTCGGAATTCTGCAGAGGAACAGCGATTCTATATATAAAATCTAGTGATGGGAATAATCGAGATGCGATAATCGAATTAGTGGATTATTAAAAACTTCGGTAAACGTGCATTTTATGTGAAAATGCGCATGCGTAACAATCTGCGAAATGGTGTACTATGTTGTCACCAGTGACGGTTCGCGGGGTTTTTTTTCTGGTACGGCCGAGGAACAAGAGGTAGTAATACAGATAGGTAGGGTCAGTTGCAGAGACGGCTGGCTGCGTGACCGCACCTATCTGTATTACCACCTCTTGTTCTTCGGCCGTACCAGAAAAAACCCCGCGAATCGTCACTGGATGTCACGCCTCTCTATGTGAATCGGTGTGATTCTTTTTAAAAACAGATTGTCTTCATTTACCAGCAAGCGGTTGCTACGATTGGTGCTAATGCTTAGGTTAGGGTGAGATTAGCCCCTCCCTTGTTTCACCCGCAATCGATTAATATATTGATTATTATAGCGATTATTAAATCGACTATTATATCGATTATTGTATTGATTATTATATCGATTATTTAAGCTGTGAATTCACGCTTCTGCACACTGAGCAGCATATTTCTAGAAGATAATTTTTGTTTAAAGAATATGCGAGTTATGGCCGATTTCGTTCGCCGCCGTTTGGAAGAGTGTGTGGATAACGGAAGCGGTCATTAACCACACACAATATTTAGAATACAGAACTTTAATGTTTACTCTTCATTATGCATTATATAATAATTTTTAATATCTTAAGAAATACAAGAGTTGCAGCTTGTTAAAATAAAAATAAAAATCATTATTGTTCTCACTATTTAAGCCTTTGATATGTGGCAGAGCAAACTTTTCATAGGTTATTCGGGATTTAGATAACAATCTCGACAGAAAAATTACAGACGACCAACTTCCTGACTGTGAATCAAGCACAACAATCCAAAATGCCCAAAAAAAATCAACTGTAAATATAAAATGTTATATTATTTATAACAACTTTACCCATGACAAAAAATTCAATTCAGAATGTTTAATAGGTTTTCGTCGCTTAAGACCAAATCCAATTTTTTTTTTATGATCAGTAGATCATAAGTGTCTAGGCTTTATATTTTTGCAAAAAAGTGCTTATATTAATTTTATTATATTTTAAGAGTTATATTTATATACGAACTGAATGAATGAAAAATACGTGTATTATTAGTACAAAATGTTCAATGTTCCAGGCGCCAAGACGTTTAACTTGTTGAGCGGTTCTCTTAACGCGGCGTTAACATTCCTCGCCATTTGTTCGAATTCGTTTTGTTATTTCCCTAAGATATGTACTACTCGAGCCAAGAGACACCAGAACAAATTAAGCGCCCCATACTAAGACCAGAGCAATTAGTCTTGGGCTGACTGCAAACTGCATACACAGAACTATACATTATACTTTCTTGCACCAGTAGATAGATTAATTTCTATTTCGCAAATTTAACAGCGAAACACTTACGTAATCATTTATATTTCCGCTACTGGTTATTTACATTCGCACCCGTTAAAAAAAGGAGCGGTTGTTGTTTAACAACAGGAATACAATTAAATGCTGGATGATATCTGATTGTGTATTATCTATTCAACCGAAAAGCAATTCCCGACGTGGAACGATGAAATTAACAAATACCGAAACGATGCATTAAATTTTACGATTGCGTGTTCCAATTTTAATGTGTCTTAAAATTAGGTATTATTATTATTGTCGTGGCTATGAGGAGAATACACTGTTTGCATATTGGGCAGATAAATGGATATTGCAGGGATGTAATTGTCCCTATAAAAGCGTATGCAAAGATACGAACAGATACAATTCCGCAGGTTTCGAATTATATTGCATAGTTTGGAATTGATATCATTCGGTAACGTTGTATTGTTTTCATTTGCTTTCAATATGTAGTAATTTCAGACGCTATGTTAATGCGGGGGGAAAGGAATTATTCGTGTGTACATTGGCACTATCTATTCAGCCACTAACAATTTTGATTTGTATTTGTTGAATTTGGTTCTCGTTTATCACGTGGTGAAACATTTTTAATATTAAAGGTTGTTGAAATTGGGCACTTGGTTGGTTTCACAATTTTTTACAATTTATTCCGACCAGTTTCGATTTTTACATCATTATATAACAATCAATTGATCAATGGTGGTATTCATTTTCTCTATCCCCCTCTTTACATTGAAAGGGGACGGCAATTTTCGCCTCGCACCCCGGCGGCAGCATACCTTGGCGCGGCCCTGCTTGAAAGTATAATTCAATTGTAAATTAATTTCGCGGACACGAATCATCACTTGGGACAATTTCCCGTTCAGGAACATGTACTACTCTGATGGGAACTGAACCCACAGGCTTTGGAAGTACTACCTACACCAGGCATGTCAAACACGCGGCCCGCGGGCCGCATGCGGCCCGCTTACAAGTTGTCTGCGGCCCGGCAAAGTTGGTATCAAATATTAAAAAAAAATTATATACAAGGTAAAAATAATTATTTTTTGTTTGGTTTCAATAGTAGTTTTTTTGGTAATGCGGCCAGCGGCTTGTGCGTAATACTTGATGTGGCTCTTGGTGGTAAACGAGTTTAACATGCCTGCTCTAAAGACTTCAAAACGGATATTTCCGTAAAAAAAAATTTTGAAGAAAATTTCACGATCACAATACAGACACAAAATTTTTCTTTTCCAGAAATATTTGAAATAGACTTTAGAGACTTCAAAACAGATATTTCCGTAAAAAAAAATTGAAAAAATTTTCACAGTCACAACAGAGACACTCACACGCACAATTTTTTTCCAGAAATATTTGAAATGGACTCTAGAGACATCAAAACGAATATTTCCGTTAAAAAAATGCTTGGAAAAAATTTCACGGTAACAATATAGACACACATACAATTTTTACAGACACACATACAATTTTTCTTTTGCAGAAACATTTGAAGTGGACTCTAGAGACCCGAAAACGGATATTTCCGTTAAAAAAATTTTGAAAACATTAAAAAAAATTTAAAGAAATTTTCATGATCATAATACAGACACACACACAATTTTTCTTTTCCCAAAATATTTGAAATGGACTCTAGAGACCTCAAAACGGATATTTCCGTGAAAAAAATTAAAGAAACGGATATTTCCGTAAAAAAAATTTTGAAAACATTTTTGCGATCACAATACAGACCCACACACACAATTTTTCTTTTCTAGAAATATTTGAAATGGACTCTAGAAACCTCAAAACGCACATTTCCGTGAAAAAAAATTTGAAAATATTTTTGCGATCACAATTCAGATACTCACACAATTTTTCTTTTCCCAAAATATTTGAAATAGACTCTAGGGACCTCAAAACGGATATTTCCGTAAAAAAAAAACTCACGGTCACAATACAGACACACATACCTTTTTTTTGCAGAAATATTTGAAATGGACTCTAGGACATTAAAACAGATATTTCCGTTAAAAAAAAAATCTGAAAAATTTTTCACAGTCACAATACAGGCACACACACAATTTTTTTCCAGAAGTATTTGGACCTGAAAACGGATATTTCTGTTAAAAACAAATTTGACAAAATTTTCACAGTCACAATACAGACACATAATTTTTTTTTCTAGGACCGATATAAAAAGCAGGCGTTTGCGCTTGCGTTAGTCAACGCAAAGTAGACGTTTCCCGAGGAGCGAGTGACAAAGTACTTTGCCGCGCGTTGCTATAGGCAACGCGCGGCAACAACTATCACAACAACTATCTAAACGTCACTTTTCACAATTTTTATTGACCCGTTACCATGGATACGACATTCCATGGCTGACCACGGTATAACAGACTGAAAATAAGCACACGCCACAGTCATGTATTATATATTTAATTATATTTATGTTTCTTTTTCAAAGCGGTCGTAGAAATTTTTTTATGTATAGTGCGAGCGCAAAGCTCATTGCCGCTTTCGAGAGGTTTCCGAAACTTCCTCTCTCAAGCGACAATGTATCACTTTGCGTTCTTACCATACAAATAACTATTTCCAGTAATATTTGAAATGGACTCTTAGAGACCTCAAAACGGATATTTCCGTTAAAAAAAAATTCCCGATCACAATACAGACATACAAAATTTTTCTTTTATAGAAATATTTGAAATGGACTCTGGAGCAGGCATGTCAAACACCCGGCCCGGCAAGGTTGGTATCAAATATTAAAAAATGGTGATGTGGCCATCATGTTACTTTCTCCGACTTTATATTTACGTTTTCATGGGTTTATTTTCAATTGAAATCATATTTTAAATGTACATCGAGCGTTGCGTAAATTCGGATGAAACTGACGTTTAAAACGTCAAAATCATGAAAGATGGAAAAATTATACTTCAAATTCAAAAACTCGGTTTACTCAAAAACTAACGAGATTTCGAAAAAAACCTATTCTTTAGAAGTTGTTCATTTTGGTATTCTCTACAATTATTATTCACATAAATTTGCTGTAACTATTATCGTTTCATAATTATAAACCAAAAATTAAAAAATAATAATAAATTTTTTTCTCGAATAGCAATGATTTTATGAAAAATGTTTTTAAGCAAAAGATGTTCATTTCTTTGTTGTCTTCAATATTTGTTTAAATGTTTTTGTGATATTTCTCATATTTAAGAAAATATCGGCAAAAAACAAAAAACAGTTAAGGTAAACACCCACTTCCGGTGTACAAAATTTTACCAAAAGCTTTTCAGTTCTTCAGATTATCAAATAAGACGTATGTTCAAAGTTTCATATCAATTGCTCTATTAGTTTTTGAGATACAGCGCACACAGACAGACACACACACACACACACACACACACAGACACACACACAGACACACACACACACACACAGACACAAAATTTTTTTTTCCAGAAATTGTTGAAATGGCATCTAGGGACCCCAAAACGGATATTTCCGTAAAAAAAATTTTTGAAAAAAAAATCACGATCACAATACTTTCTCGTACTTCGTAACGGAGAAAGTAAAAAGAAAAATTATATACAAATAATTATTTTTTGTTTGGTTTCAATTGTAGTTTTTTTTTGGTAATGCGGCCCGCGGCTTGTGTGTAATACTTGATGTGGCCCTTGGTGGTAAATGAGTTTGACATGCCTGACCTACACCATCAAGCCTTTAAAAACAATCATACTTTTTCATTACTAATGGACCGAACGTCAAAAGTTAAGTGCCGATTTCTACGAAACAAGTGTGCAGTGACGGTTCGTTGGGTTTTTTCTGGTACGGCCGAGGAACAAGAGGTGGTAATACAGATAGGTGCGGTCACGTAGCCAGCCGTCTCTGCAACTAACCCTACCTATCTGTATTACCACCTCTTGTTCCTCGGCCGTACCAGAAAAAAACCCGCGAACCGTCACTGCAAGTGAGGGAATCACAAATGAAAATGCTGCTCAAGGACCATTTTTGGCACTACAAGGAGAAGCAAATACCTGCCGGACAGACGACAAAAACGCAGACGATTTATTTTCAATTTTTTTCCTGAAATTCCAGAATACCGAGAATATAAGGATATTTTTTTTTCAAATTTCAAAGATCGAGACACCAAAGCATTCGTACTCGAAAATGCGCATTATTACATTGTTAGAGTCTCTTCGTCACAAAACAGAGAGACGCTCGTTTCTAGTGTGCCAAATGAAAAGAGGAAGTGGATAATCTTGTTCTGAACAGAAAAGTTCAAATAAACATATGTCCGATTTATTACCGTTATCGAGATAAATAATCTTAAAGGTTTTTCGATCATTATGAAGTCTTACAAATTTTCAGTATAAATTAATGAAATTGCTATGAATTGACTCTCAATTTTCTTCAAAATGACTTTGAAGCAATTGTAGATGATTTTTCAGCCACTTCCGCAGCGGTTTAGGATGTGGTTCCAACACGATGGAGCACCGCCTCACTATTAGCTAAACAATTAATTTGATAGATGAATTGGATGAATTGAATTGATTATTGCATTCATATTATTAAAAATGTTGCTTGTCACTGCTCGCGTAATAGTAATTTTACTAGATGTAACTGTTATTTTTTTTTTATTCTGTTCAGAATAACATAATTTACTTGCTGCTTTCGTTTGGCACATTCGTAATGAGACACCCTGTATATACTTCTTTTAATCGATTAAAACACATTTTATGACTTTGTACAAATTATTTGTGTCTGTCTGGCTACAAAGGTCATCTTCTTACATCGTCTTCTATTGGCTCAATTTTCTAGCCATTTTCTAGGTAACTATTTGTGATAATACCGGATTTGGCATTAATAGTTAAGATAAACGATTTAGAAAATTTCCTTTCTAAAACATATAATTTGTTTAAAACTTCTAACGCAATTCATTTTAATAATACCTGCACAATTATTCTTTTTAGATAAAATGGGTACTAGGGGAGATTTTTATGTAACCGAACTTTCTATAAAAATAATAAGAGACAATCGCCATTTTTTTTTGCTGACAACTTTTTGTGAAATTTTTCTATTTACTTACCACGTTTCGTACAAATCATTGCAATTTCTGCAGAGGTGTAAGTGAAAAAAGATGAGTGAAGTAAAACCTAAACATAGAAGCGTTATAAAATTCTTAACAAATTCGGGACCAGATGACCAACTTATAATATACTCCCCCCTCTCCTTTTTTGAAGAAAGGAAGAAGGATTTATCTTCCTAGACCAAAGTAACTGGCGAAAAAGTGTTTTAAGTATTAGTTAAAAATTCTTGCTGAGCTTGAAACCAGAGTTAGTGCTCCTTGGCTCTATATAACGAGCCTCCCTTGCATAAATGGATGATTGGCGTATATCGGGAAGACGCGTCGTCTTATTTTAGAGTAACATTTTGTTGGAAGCTTTCCAAGAAGATGACCCAAGATGCGAAAGGTCTGTGAAGGCGCGAACCCAGAAAACATTAAAAAAGTTGAAGATTTGGTTTAGGTAGATCAAAGAATAAAGGTTTTAATGATTGACAAAAAAAGTGGGAATACCAGAGACAACAACTCCAAAAATTGTACATGAAGATTTGGTTATGAATAAAGTCTCTGCACGTTGGATTCCAAAATTGCTCATTCTAGAGCAAAAGTTGTGAAGGCTAGAAATTTGTGAAACATGGCAAATGACGAGGGCTTCTTCTCGAAAATAATAACGTGGGTTTCACTGGAATCTACCAACCAAGCAAGAATCTATGTAGTAGATACATCATCAAAAAAGGCAAGAACGCACTCTTCATCAGGACAACTGAAGGCCAAAATATTTTGGGATGCTGAAGGAATCTTGTTGGTTGAATATATGGAGAACGATACTACTATTACAGCAGATGTTTATAGGGGTCCATTTAACCATTTTATAGCTACTATACGGTTGAAAAGATCGAGTAACCATGGACAGAAGATTATGCTGCACCACGATAATTGCAAGGCGAGTAGAGCTCGAAATGTCGATCATTTCATTAAGTAAATAATGATTTTTGCTTATTAATTCCAATGTTTCGATGAAACCATGTTATCTTTTACCAGAAATAAAATACTACTTTTTTGAACGCCATTTCTTCGAAAACAAATGAATATCGACATGGGGTATGCTACATGAAAAATACTCAGAATTTTACGTAGAATCCATAAATGCAACAAAAAATGGGGGTTCACGTTTGAACACTTTAACTTAGGGGTCGTATCTCGATTTTGGGACACCCTGTACATTTGAATTTCATCTCAAAAAATGCGCGTTAAAAAATAATGTGTCCGAGCATTTTTCTGAAAGAAAGTGCCCTGAATTTTAATCGAATTTATTCCTTACTTTATGTACACAGTGTATATAAATAGCATTTTTTTTTTATTTTCAAAGTCTATCGACCAGCGGTCTTTTTGCCATTTCAATCAGTATTTTTTTGTTTCGGCTAAAAAACATGTTCAGGGGGTGAACTCTTCCCTCGAAAATCAGCAATATTTTTGTTATTTAGCTATTTAGCTAACTTCTGAATAAATCTAAATAGCGTGATGGAAAAGAAGAGATGTTTGTATTGGCTATTTCGGAACTGTAAAAAAACATATTGATAGTTATGGCTTTTATTTCCTGCAATGACATTCATTAAAAAAAATATCATACATAAAGACATAAATGGCGATGTCGGAAAAAAGTTTAATAATTTCTTCCTATCGCGCAATCCAAATAAACAGGGTGTTTTAGAACTCTGGGAACGGCCAACCACGCTTATTTGTCAATATTTCAAATAATGTTTTATACAAAAGTGCAAAATAGTGAACTGAATGAAAACAATTAAATTTATACAGGGCGTTCCATTAAATACAAGTATAGTCTGCAACTTTGTTATGAGACACCCTGTATAAATTTAAATGTTTTCATTCAGTTCACTATTTTGCACGTGTATAAATCATTATATGAAATTTTGACAAATAAACACGTGATTGACCGTTCCCAGAGCTCTGAAACACCCTGTATATCTATACATTTCCTCTAAATAAAACGTTTCCTCTAAAAAAAAAAGGTTTCGTTCACCAGCGGAAAATACTAAAAATGAGTTTTATAATTCCTCTTTTTACAGCAGTGAATGGACTTCGAAATTTTCTACATTAAAAAAATTATGTTATGATTTGTTCTGAAGTTATAGTCAAAAAACAAAAATATGGCTGATTTTTGAGGGACGAGTTTACCCTCTAGACATGTTTTTTAGCCGAAACAAAAAAAAAAACCTATCGAATATTTTGCCCTCTTTTACAAATCCACCAAATTTGATTAAAATCGAAGGGGAACACTTGGGTTAGTTTCGTTGTTAGTACAATACTCAAAATATGGTAAACTAACGGGGGCAACATTTTTTCTCTGATGAGTTGAAAGAAACTATAAAGGAGTTTTTTTTTGCAAACCAACCGCAAGAATTTTTATTCGAGAAATTTTTCAAAAAACGTCATTTTTGACCTTGCTACCCATTTAACACAATATGAAAGTGATTGTTTCTAATTAACATAGGATATCGTTGGATAAAATGTAGAGAAAGAAACAACTTTTGTTGAAAACACGATCAGATATTATTGTTGATTGTTAACGAGATAACAAATTATCGGTCCGTATTTTTTTTTAAGACTAAATGGAAACTTGTACTCTCAATTCTTACAAAATGCACTGCCAGAACTTCTTGAAGATATATCGCTTGCGATACTTCAAGTCATATGGTTCCAACAAGATGGTTATCCGGCGCATTTTGCGTTAACTGCACGGTACATAGTTAATTAGTTTTTTCCAGAAAAGTGGATTGGCCTTGGAGGTCCTATTGCTTAGACTTCTCGGTTACCTGATATGACGCAATTAGACTTTTATCTTTGGGGGCGGATTAAAGAACAAAAGAAGGCATTCAACGGTGGATTGTAGGAGCCCATCATTCTTTAAATTCTGCAGAAGTTCAGTAGGCCATCGGCGGGGTGCAAACAACGGAACGATTTTTTCATGAAGAGACATTTTGAACATTACTAATTACTTAAAGAATTCTGAATTGCAAACGTTTCCGTTTCGTTATCTCGTTTCGTTTTGCGTCGAAGACATTTTGAACATTACTAGTTACTTAAAGAATTCTGTATTGCAAACGTTTTTGTTTTGATTTCTCGTTTGGTTTTTCCTTTTGTTATCTGATAATGTTTTCACATTGATTGTGTTTTCAACAAAAGTTGTTTCTTTTTGTATACTCTATCCAACGATACGCGAAACGGTCACTTGCATATTGTGTTAAATGGATAGCACGAGTGACATAAGCAAGGTCATTTCAAGATCAAAAATTACGTTTTTTGAAAAAACAATTTATTCAAAAATTTCATGTTTTTTTCAAGTAGAATCCGAATTTGCAATAAAAATACCATGTTCTATTTAAAAAAAAAATGAACTTTCGGTCTGAATAACAGATTTCCGGTAAGAATTGGAAGTTGAAAATATCATCATCAGATAGAGCATACCCAGTTTAGTAATCAATTTTTTTTTTGATTTTCCAAGAAAATAATTTTCCTTGATCTTAAAAGTGGTGGACGGGAGGTCGTATATCTAAATACTATCTGATTTAGGTTTAATCAATGGAATAAAAAAAACAATTTAGAATTATTAGTGCATTCGAAAAATAAAATAATAGAGAGGGTGCACCTACAAACTTTTTTGTACAGGGTGGGCAAAATTAGACGTTTCTATGGGGGATCTCCAAAACTATGATAGATAGAGAAAAACGGATGGCGATCCCTTTTTTGGGGAAAAACTCAATGTTGAAAACTAAATTTATTTATCATCCTTTATTTTTGTTGTGGCCAAAAAGTTTTTTTCCATTTTCGGTATATTGCAATATCTCAGTTGTTTATCATTTGACAATAATTAAAGTTATATATTGTTGGGGCAAAGCTTTCAGAAGCAAACAAGTTTTGTGTTGAAACTTTCCTAGTTCCTATTTTCCTAAAAAATACAGATCCATTGAATATTACAAAAATCCATCGATAAAAAATTTAAATGTTCATTACCCAAGCCAAATTTTAATGAAACCATTTCTAATAATACTCCGAAAGGTCATTCATATCCATTGTGAGATGTCACTCTATTAAATCGCACGTATATATGGGACACAGTGAATTTATTGTCGAGATATCCAACTGTTTGTATTCAGGGATATTGAAGGGATATCGAATTGAAAGGTGTAATTAACGGCGAATTGATCGATTAAAGCAGCGAAATGGTTTCAGGCATTTAACCGATAATGCAGCCTTTATCTATACGGCCATCGAATTTATGCAAATCCGAATTTGTATTGTTGTTCTTTTGTATTCAGAAATCGATTTGTGTATCTGATGTAAATGTAGATTATTGTTTAAATGTTGTTTGTAAAAGTCATTCTAAAAGAATTTAATAAATTTATTCCATTGACAAAAAACAACGACTAATTTGACAATTCATGTTATATATGAAGTAATGAAAATGTTATGAAATATTGATATACACTCATACACACAGATATTTTCTAAAAATATTTGAAATCGCCTTAACCAGTTAAGTGCGTTCAACACAAAAGATTCAGAAATAAATTGTTAATTTTTTCGTAAAATTTATCATAAGACCATTTGCCTTCCGTTTGACGTGTATACTCTTCATTGCTTGATTTTAATTCCGCACTCCGTGCGCAGTTAACGGGTTAAGGGTATTTTCGCTGAAATTTTAAATTCGAAAATTTTTGCTCATTACAATAGTTTATAAATGAAATCAATTTTCTCTACAAATAAAATGCGAACTTAGAATATTTACTTAACGTAATTGAATTTCCAAAATTGTAATCAAAATACGCTGACAAAAATCAGAATAATTAATCTCCACCATTCGTGCCATGAAAATCCTTCCACTTAATAAATGCAATACATAAAGTCAGGATTAATGGCACTTACTTAGCTTGAAGTATAATGAAATAAAGATACGATCTTTATTGCATATAAACTTGTTAAAAAAGGAAAAAAAACGAACGAGAAGTAATTCCGCGACTTATTTGTTTAAGTGCGAGGACATATTGCGTTCCGCATATCAGTTTTTTTGATTTACTGCCGCATTAAATAAAACGAATTTGCATAGGGGCCAATCGAAACGTGCAGCAAACAAAAAATAACCAAAATCTTAATAAGCGAAGCAGTGATATCGATCTTTTGAAAATTATATTCCATAAACGTCGCCGGGTAAATATAGTATGTCAAAATAAATTTATTATCAAACAAAGAGGAGTAAAATTGAAATGGCTCAGTGGTTCCTTTTTTTTTGACTGTAAGTGTATAACAGTTAACAAACCGCGAATATTAAACGAATGTTAATAATAAAACCACCCAAAGACATTAAGTTGGCAAATGAAGGGGTTGATGATGCATTTTTATAATTGATTCTCAAATATTTGTTAAGACTTTTTGTGTATTTAACGCTCCAGATCTTCAATAAATTTAAATAATGGTTAATTATTATATTAGTATATGAAATTGTATTATTGGTGTACTAGTTAAACGTTCAAATAATTGATGTTTTTTTTTATTAATTAGACATAAGCAAATTTTAATTTTTTTGAACAAAAAAAAAACAATTATTTAAATCCGAATTATGTGCGAAACAGATTTCAACACACTATATATTGGATATATATATATTTCCTCTTCGATACACTTTATCTATATACAAGACGCTGTTTATAATGCATTATGAAAATTTGCCCTGGAACCAGCCATTATCCGCCCCTTCCTACCCCACAAACCTGACATATGCTACAAATTTGGTTATGTAATATAGGTTAACTCGAAATCGATAGATGCACGACATAGACTGCATAGCTCCCTGAAGGTAAGCTATACCGCACGAATTTGCAAGACTTGTTTATGACACCAATATCTGGAAATCACCCCATTCGCCCGCTGGATCGAACTCATAGGCGCGAACCCCCCGCGCGAAAATACTGCCACTCGTAAAAACTAAGCTTGTAATCAAAGTTTCAATGTGCATACTTCCTTATCCTGATCATCTGAACATCCTCAGTATCCTTGCTTCTTAAATATAATTCCAGAATGGTCATAATAAAAATATATTTATTTAAATTTAAGATAAAGGAAGAAAGAAATTGATTAAATTTGCTACTACTATCATACATATTAAAATTAATGTTGAATTGTAATTATAAATAAATTTTATTTTAAAAAGCAAATCATTATATAATTAATAATATACACTCGGCGTCAAAAAAAATCGCGAAAAAACTCGATTTTTCAAACCGTCCTAACTTGGTTCTATTTGGTCGAAAATCGATCTTTAAGAATGTGTAGTTGATTTTGACCCCAAGTGCAACCCACCCCCCGTAACAACGCGATGGAAAAAAATGTTTTTTTATGTAAAAAATTGTCCAACTTTCACAAGCTGTACCGTGCGAAAAAAAAAATCGGCGGGAAATTTCACCACAATGGTAGAAAAATTTAATCAATTTCCTTCAAATGCCTTAAAAATTCGAGTCGTTTCGATGATTTGGAGCAAAGTTATGAATTTTTGAAAAAAATGACATTTTTAATTTTTGATAAAATCTTCAATCTGATGTACAATCTGCTAAACTGTCTACACCCTCAAGTGCGCTATGGTTAATGGTGACTTACGCGACAATTATATTCTTTGATTTTCCGTTGCTCCCCATTTATTCGAGTCTTAACTGGACTGTCAGACGAAAGCCTTGTGGACACAATTCCTCTCTCCAGGTTTACCATTAACTATTAGATCTTTATCAATGCTATTAAAACATTTTCAATTTTCTAACAACATGAGATTGTCAACTGAGGAATGAGGAACCCTTAAAATACATTCTACCACAACCGAATTTAACAAGTAATCGTTAGAGAAAATAGGAAACAAAAATGGAAAGTACTCTCAAGGGTTTAATTCAAATATTTAATCTGAAGTGCAAGCTGACAAACTATCTACACCCTCGAATGATCAATGGTTACGTGTGATTTACGTGAGCAGCAATGAAATTTAACTCAACAAATCATTTATATAATGCACTGATGTAATCATTCTAACTCCATTAATATATATAGAAGAGTGAATATTAAAGACTGTTATCACTGTAAATAAAATTGTTTGCCAAACTGTTCTCCAATAAATTATTCGCAGAAAGTCAATACACCTAACGCGGTACGTTTAATTTGAAGCTTAATTGAACTCCCAAAGCTGTTGACTAAGAAAGTCCAATTAGCTCTGATATACACTCAGGGAAATTGTAAACATTTCCCGGCGCTTTATTACTTTTAATTTCGAATGATTTAAAATTCATTGCTCCGCCTGTGTGGGGTAATAATAATTTCATTCCACTAATTATACACTGTGCCGACTAAATACCAACCTATTACTTCATGATATTATTGAAGATGTTTGATAATGTATGAGTTTTTGTAAATTGTATTTATATAAGATATATCGATTGGTCGGGGAACCCTTCAAGACCATAAAGTCTGAAACAATTAGCGTTTTAATTGCAGGTATGTGCGAAAATATGAGGTCCTTTTGGTGTTGACGCCGTCCCTTCTGGGGTTTTCACGCCGAACTGCATGAATGTATAAAATTACCTCGCCTTTAAGACTTACTTATGTAAGCCGTCAGCCGTATGTAGGTTAGCGTCTTTCGGCCGTTTTCTAATGGGACCCTAAGATATGCTCTATGATTAAATATTAAAGGGTGCTCGTGTGGAAAATTTAGCAGCTCCTTCAGATTTGCTTTAGAATAATAATTAGCGTGATATAATATTCTCTTTAGAAAAATATTTCGGGATATTGTAATACGTAATACGTCATTTTAATAATTTACACGTCTACATTATATGGGTTAACAGTGAGATTTGGACTACATCAGTGCGACTTCTTAATGAGGGCAGATAAATAATTTACTAATGTTCTTGAGTACATCCCAAGATACAGAATAAACGTCTTTCGAGATTTGTGCCTTGTACTGGCCCTCTTGTATTTTGTCACATGCAAATGACTTTCCAGGACTAATTTCAGTTGCTAGGAAAATTCACAAAATAAAGAACGCGTCCTAGAAACTAATCGTGTATCCAAAGTTTTTGGCTTTCAGAAAAACAGTCAATTTTATCAACTTGGAAATTTTAATGTTGTTTTGTAAGTTAGTTTTTTAATTAAATAAACACTCGTTGGCACTCAAAATACGACTAATTTTCTCTTACATTTTTTTTTAATTAAAAATTAAAAATAAATATTGTTTATGACCAGAAGACCATGTAGAATAACTTGAGAGGGGACACGGGTAGTCGGCCCTGAACCTCTTAGTAATTGAATTCGAGAATTCGCCTGACATAAATTTGAAAATCTTCATCAAACGTATAATTCGGAAAAATCCACCGACGTTAATACATACAAGATCGTACATACAGATACGTCATTGTATCTTTCATGAAGTTCAGTATATTTGTAATTTATATAAGTACATTTTTTCATATCAGACTGCATCGGTCCTTTTGTGCGGCTCCGATATTGTATTTTATTTACGTCGATACGTCCATTGCGGCATAAATCCATACAAACTGAATCAACGGCACATTTTTCAGTAATTTCTACATAAATTCTCTAGTAATTGGAATCGTCATTTGACTTTTAAATAGAGTATGCCCAAAGAGAATACATTTGGATCCTTAACCGCATTGTTGTCGGGATGATTGGACAAAACGGATCGAAGGGAATTATAAACGAGCAAGTCAGGTTGAATAAGCTGGACCGATTAACAATCACTGTGCCATCATAATTCATGCATCATACACACGTTTCGATGCATCATGGACCTCGGAGTGTAGTTTTGATCGGATCAAGAGGCCATCGTCAATGACTTTGGCGATGCGTTCTGTATCGAAACTGGATGTTTGTATTGTCAGTCGAAGGTTTTAGTCGGTTCGCAGTGCCCCCCTGGTAGCAGGTACAAGTTCCTAATTATTGTTCTTTATTGGTCCCAGTGACCTCCACTCTTGCTAAAAGGTTGTTAATTGTGCGCGTTTATATTCGCTATTAATCAATTTAATATTGATTATACGCGACTCCCACTTTGTGGGTCGTTAAAATTATTCAGGCCTCTTTTGCATTTTGCAAGTCACATATCGACTCCGATGCCAATCGAACAATTCATTTGAGATCTGCATATTTATTATTACCTACTGCGATTGTAATGAAATCGACAACTTTCAGTTGATACGTGTCAGATCATGATAATTCTTTAAGATATTTTTTTCGTTTATTATTAAGACTGTTCGACCCGTTTCGAAAATTGGATCGTTTTGGCAGTCGGCTCGTAACTGATTGTGGCGTGATCGATACAAATTAATTAGGATGAATGTTGGTAGTATCTAATAATGCGTAATTTAATGTCAAAAATAGGTATTTACCATAAATTAACGATGAAACTCTAAAATGTTTTACTATAGAGACATAGATTGATTCTTTAGTAATAAAATCCATTAAGCCAGTTTTGCCTGAAAAATAAGGACGCAATCACGTATGAGCTAGACGCTTCCGTGAGATATTTTTGTTGGCGTAAAGTGACGCCATTTGTAGAAAATAGGTATTTTTAAGAGATGAGTATATGTTGAGTCAGGTCTGCCCATTACCTGCCGTCTTAACGATTTGTTGCGGGCGTCAATCTATGGTATAACTTTATAAATAAGCAATAATTATATCGCAAAATGTATGTTTAAAAATTACTTAACATTTAATGTAATTTTCTTGCAAATATAACTCGGACAAATACTTTGCGAATAAATTTAAAGTTGTTGACAAAAAGAGTAATTCCCAACAACAGTATCCTCTGCAACTTGTAGTATCCTTTTAAAACTGTCAGCCCGGCGATAATTGATTAAATTCCAATTCGTCCGGTTAATGCTTCCGAATGAGAAACGAAGCCCCGGCGGAAAAGAGGAGGCAATTGAAGCAAGGGCGGAAATGAATTTTTAATCCTATTTTAAATTTCATTCCGTCATTTCATTCATCAAACTTTTAAAATAAGGTTTTGTTTAATTTATCGCCGAGGCCGTGTTCATTAGCAAAAGGACGAGTGCCTTTGAAAATCGCTCCTCTCCGAATTCAAAGGATTCATGCCGTTTTCCCGGTGCTAAACGAGACGAAAAAAAAAGAAAACACGAAAATTATTCAGCGCAGTTCATTATAAAATAACACGCTGTATTAAGATCGAAATTGGCAGGGTTAAAACGAGAGTTCGTTGTTTTTTTTTTCTTTTTTGCGGAATTGAATTAATCCAATGAAGTAAACTAAAAGTGGATAAAAACGAACTAAAGCGGGAGCGGAAAAAAGTTTTCGTGGTCATATGCAATAGTACTGCCAATTGAAATTTACACAGACCCACATTTTCTCATTTTTTTTTCAGCAATAGCTGAAATAAAATTGTATTAAAGGCTAAAAGACCTCTGGCTGGTCAATTGCCTGTTGAGGTCATTTGTAAAAGTCTCAATAAATGTATTCTCTGTCTCTCTCTCTCTCTCTCTCTCTTGTATGAATCTTGCAGATTGAAATCCAACGCGTTCAAATAGTGTTTAATAAATTTAAAAAAAAACAATAATTACAATCGCCTATGAATTGAAATGTGCATGGCGAAATTTTCTTAAGCGGAGCTTAACGATCTTCTCGGAAAATTGAATTTATCGAAAAAGCCGCACAATTGCTACGTTCATGGCTTGGCTTTAAAAAACTGTCTTAATCCAAAAACCGCAGTTTTTGCAAAAAGAATTTTTGGTCTATTATGTAGATATTCCAGGCTTAATATATTTAGACACTTACTGCATTGATTCAAACGATTGGCGTTTCTTTATTGACTCTAGAAATATTAGTTTTAAGGCCGAACAATAGAAACAAGTGCGGATCATTCCCCATAGCAAATGTTTTTCACCGGAAAGAAATCTACGAAAAGTGGATTAAGTTCAACTTAGAAAGTCTGTTGGATAAAATTAAGTATATAGGACAAATTGGTGGTGATTTTCTGGGTCAATAATCTGGCCTTACAAAGATGTTACCTTTGTAACTGGGATAGTGGAGATCATAATTTATACTGTACAAAAAATGATGGCCCAAGAGAACCACCCTCCAAAAATATGTAACACCAAAATTTATTTGACATTGAAATTGTTTTATTTCCTCCGCCAAGTTCGGCTTTTTATTAAGTCATTGAAATCATGTAAAAACTTTAAATTTTGGACGTTAACCTGATTCTAAAAATTCGTGACATATATGCGTAGGTCAATTTTGATCAATTCATGCAAAAAAATGCCACACAAAACAAATATTCAAAAGAATTTAATGAAAAATTTAATAACACAAAATTAAAATTTACAAAGTTCACCACAGATTAAAAATCTAGGCCAATTGCGCCCCTTCCTCCGTGGATCCGCCAGTGGGCAGATCATACACGCTGCGGCCTACCGTAGAGGTTTACCTGTAAAGTTTTCCTGAATACGTAAATGCCAACTACTTGCTGTGAAACTGTAAAGGTGTCGCTACCTGTACAGGTGGTGGAGGAAGAATCGAAAAATGATTCTTTGTACCTGCCCAGTGGTGCATATCGCAGCGTGTGTGTGGTGCACCGGAGGTTTCCACTACACAGGTTTCAGGACAGATCAAATCACTGTTCAGTTCAGATCAAAGATGAAGACGTCAGGGGAAAAAGGATGAGGGTCCAGAGAACATAGTTTTGAGATAAACGCTTTTTAAAGTTCAAAAGGAAATAACTTTATTATAAAATAAGAAACCCCAATGAGTTTGATGTCATTTTATCCAGTATCTTATCTGGTACATGTACATTATGTTTTTGTGTTTTTATACATTAATGTAGTACATAAAATGACACACTAATTAATTAATGTCACAAATAATACGAAAAAAAAGTCATTGTGTGTACTTGTAAAGTTGATCTGAAACTAACATTCTAAGTTAGTAAAAATACACAGAAAGCTTTACAAATGAGGGAGTGCTTCATAAAATGTTCGGGCCTTTTCAGAACAGAACTTTTTCAAGTGCTGAATATCTTCAAGCTTTGCTTTTGGGATAGGTATAAGTCCGTCATATGCTAGTCCTGGAAGATGAAAGCTGCCTTCTGGTAGAGATACTTGTTTCCTCTTGGGTTTAATCACAACACTTTCTTCGTACATGCCATTGTAGGTTCGTCGATGTAAGATCATTCGAGAGTGGTGACGGACGATCTTCAGTTTCCGCACTGGTCGTGTTTTGAAGGGACACATTCTCGCATACAGAGGGGAAAGGAAGGTGGTCCACGACCTGAAGATTTCTTGATTGTCACAAGGAATGACTTTAAATGGTGTTGGTTTAGATCTGGAATTTTAAAGGACTTCGTTCCACTCTGAAGGAAGTTCACAGACAGATTTTTGGTTAACTAAACCCATGTTCTTGTCACATTCTAAAAAAGAATGTCCTCTAATTGGAAATACCATTTCTATTGTCTCTAGTCTTTTGCTGGAGTGTACAATGTAGTGGAGCATTCGAAACACCGCGTAGTTTTTATTCTGACCACTACACGAGTCACAAAAAATAGTAAGTTCTTTTACTTGAGGGTCAAGGTGGTTAAAAAGGAAATCCCACAGCATGGAACAAACCTCATCTCCTCCTTTCTTACCGTAGATTTGAGCATAGGTGTAGAAAACCGATTCAGTTTGATAGTTGGTGTATGTTAAACATGTAGAATGATAACTGCCTTCGGTAGTAAACATCGTTTGTGCTAATGTTAGGTAGAGGCAGGTTTTTTTGGAAGTCCATGGCTATTGCTTCTTTGGTCTCGTCTTTTTGGGAGCCAAGCCTAGCTTTTTTCTTAAGTTTGTAAAAACATTCTGCTTGCCTCAAGTGCAATTCTCGTTGTTGTAATAATATTTTCAGTTCAGAAGTTTTATTTTGAGGAATAGTAGGTAGGCTTAGATTCAGTTGAAATGACTCTATTTTCACTGTAAATTCGTCACAGGTACTACAGGTGTCACACCTTAGATAACCAAAAGACAAATTAAACTTTGTGTTAAATATTTCTCTGTATTTCTCCAGTAACATTTTATTGTTTGGAAAAGCTTTCTTGTACAGAGAAAACATTTTACTAACATTCAGTTCCTCAGGTAAGTAGTGCTTTTTAGACTTTGCTAATCCATAGTGAGACTTCCTACTTTTAAAGGATTGAATATGATCGATTGCAGAAGTTACAACATCGTCAGGAAGTTTGTTAGGTCTCGAATTGTGCTTTCCTCGCATGTCCAATGGTGCTGAGCCTGTTGTTTTTAGACTTTTTTGTAAGTTTTGCAGCCTGCGGTAATGCCATGAAGTGATATAAACGATTTGTAACATACAGGGATTTCACAAACCACTTCATGCCTTACCACTCTCACTTTGTATGAATACGAAAATGTGTGAAAATCAGCTTCTGATTCTGGTTTTCTAGGCCGATGGCGCGAGATAGGGGAGCACCGGATCAATCCACAAAGATACATAGACTGTTTTTCATGTGAATCAATTTGGTTAAACTTTGAAATAATATCATTTCTCTCACTAACACTTATGTTTTTAAAACACTCTAATTTTAGGCACTTGCAGTCTGGTCCAGTTTCATGTCTGCTTAACCTCAACTTTTTCATTGCTTCTTGCATGCGGCCAAAAGATTTCCTTTTTCTTTTTCAAAGGTTCTAACTTCTTCATCACTAGATATTTTAATTACTGCGTTATAAACCACACACGATTCAGCGAATAAGCGAACACTAGCTTGAAACTGTAGAGCACATTGTATCAAAACAGTAAACAATCAACAGCTGGCTGAACTGAACGCAGAGCACTCTGTAGTCAGCACCAGCCAACTATGTGGACCCTCATCCTTTTAGCTCAGATTCACTGACACCATCATCTTTCTTGCCTAAACCCCGTAATTTCATTGCTTCATATCATGGCACATTCATCCTTTTTGCGTTTTTGACGTAATCCACAGTATGCTGTAGGGGTTGAACTATACAAATTCATAGCCAGCTCAATTTTCATAAAAAGTGGACCCTCATCCTTTTTCCCCTGACGTCTTCAGATGTGTTTCGATTTTTGTAAAACATGTCGTCACACCGAAGCCCAATCAAGTAATCGAAGAGTAAATCTTTAGCTTTAGGGGTGCAAGGAGCAAGCAGTATCATGATCATGCAAAGAGAGATTCTTCTTATGCAAAGTTAAAGGTGTTGGAGCCTGATGATGTAAAGCAGTGTTTCTCAAATTGGGAAATTATTTGACAATCCGCTTTTGGGCGGCGATGGTCATTTTGTGTAGGCGAATTAATTTGAAGCATTCGCCTGCAGCGATAGCTCAAATCGCCTAAACTATTGCGGATGAGGTGACTTAACCCTTACAGTACTGAATAGATTAACTTATGTTAGAATTACTGTTAATACTTTAAAGTTACCAAACAAGCACCAAGTAAATCGGGTATTCCTTTTTTGCTAAATACATGATATCACTAATCATGATGTGGGACATACGAATCCCTGCAGTAGGGAGTCATCTGGACAAGGTAGATCCACTTTTTGGCCAGTTTTGAGAGTTCTTGCAGTGATACCGTGTAAAATTGAATGGCAAGCACACAAACATCCTATATCTTGTAGACATAACACCAGTATTAGATACTAAAAAGACCAGATTAGGTCTTTTGTACTAATATCCTACTACTAGTTTTTTGGTGAGGTCAATTATTTTCATCGGAGGAAATGCCCTAATCCATGCTGGCGTTATCGCCATGCCTTCAGTTAGGGCCTGTCTGGTTATAGGCAATGCTACATACTCGCATAGAACGTGTTCTGCCTTTTCTTTTGCCAATCCTCATAATCTACAAGTGATGCTGTCCACTTTACCTATCTTGTGAAGATGATACTTTACTTTAGTCTTATCTCAATTTAAGTGAGGCGTAAAAGTTGTTTAGCCCTGTTTACCCCTTATTAGGATTTTACTTTTATTTTGAAATTTTTCAACGTGTTTCCCTTTGCCCATATATGTGCCAATATATATGCGAATTTAACTGAATTCACTAAAGTTTTCCCAAAACAAAGGCATAGATCAGCAGATTGTACAGTGCTTGTAACTTCACCAACCACTAGATCTCCAAGAGTGCCAGGTAAAGTTTAAATGTTGAAATCATAAATTTAGCCAGAAAATGAGTAGCAACGTTCCCTGATCTTTGCTATGAATACGTCTATACTTTGATGAGAACTTTCACTTCTTGTATTCTGAAAAATTGTGTTTAGTCAGGAAACTACTTCGTCTTCATAATATGCCTTTGAGCAATTATTATATCAGTCTCATTTGTGTTTAGTCTTTTATTTTGTCGTTTTTCGAGTTATTGTATTATTTTGTTAGTTGAGACTGCGATGTACATGAACAGACTTCGTGGTTATAATTATAACAAAAAAGTCCAATTCCCTCGAGCTACTATTTACACACGAAAGTACATCACCTTCTTTCATCACGTCTTTCACTTGGTGATAATAATATTGGACCGTAGTTTTCTTGAGGAGAATTCCATACAGGCTCATTCCAAGATGAATTTTAATTCAATAATATTTTCTAAAGCATCATCCACATCATCACTGATTTATCTTAAATTATCATCTTTAAAGGTATTATTATTATTATCCTCGTTACTCTAATCCCCAGTATCACCATCTTCCTCCTCACTGGGAACGTAATTTGAATCCTAAATTTAATAAAACGAAATATATTTAATGCTTCTGCAACAAGTGAGGTTGCAGATATCCCAGCTCCACCTCATACACGAGTACACCATACCCAAGTCCCATAAGTACACCATTTTAACTTCAAACTTTATTTATTGGCACTTTATTTCTTGTATTAAAATAAGATGTCGAGAAATATGTATACAAAAAAAATAACAAAAATTTTGATCGTAAATGGAAAAGCCAGAGCTCATTCCATTGGTGATCTTCCACACGTACCTGTAACTTATCTTCATGGTGATGGTTCCAATTCAATATTTATCTTCTTCTGGCCAATCACCAGACAGCACCACCCTAGCTGGAGGACTTCCACAACAAACCAATGAATCAATTCAGGTGTACCCACCATCATCTTCACACTCAACGGCTGCATCCTTTTATCTACTTCCTTGGAATACATATTTAAGATTGAATTACATCTTTTATTATGCACACCTAAAGAGTTTGATTTGTTGATACACAAAGATTTGTTTAAAAAAAAATGGTGATGTGGCCATCATGTTACTTTTTCTGATTTGATGGTATTTTTTTCCAGAAATTGTTGAAATAACATCTTGGGACCCCAAAACGGATATCACAATCACAATAATTTCTCGTACTTCGTAACGGAGAAAGTAAAAACATGATTATTGTACATACCTGAAGATGATTTTTTTGCAGAATTTTGTAGAAGACATCGAAAGTCTTCGGAATAAAGTGTCCTAGAGTTTGAGATGAAATTAATTCTTAATCACGGACACGGAGTCTACCGGACTCCAGTGTCAATTTTTTGCGTTCCACCCGTCGCACAGTGGTTCAGAATTCGAAAAAGTTGGCCAAAAGTCGAAAAATGAAAGTTAATATTTTGAGTTTTCTACAATATAGTCGTGTCCAGAGGGCTTCACGGGATACCACAATGAAAGAATATGATTGTATCTTCTACAAAGTGCCTCGTAATCCGCGTTCAAACTTGTTACTTTGTTAGACACGTGGAAGACGTTCGGACGAGGTGAAAGTTTGGCGTCGGTTTTTCACTATAAATACTAATCTTTATGTGCTGGGATTTTTTCCTTGTTATTATGGATCTTTCTGAAGGTAAATTACTGGTTATTACATTTAATATGCATACAAAAATTTTGTTAGCAATTATAGGAATTTGCGGTAAAAATGGGTAGATGCATTTTAAACATTCATGAAAATATTTTTTTGCCTGTGTATGCCTGTGTTCATATAGCAATAAAACTATTAATTATAGTGTCCTTTAACGTGATAAGCAACAATTAGCTGCATTCACTTGCATTCCTCAGTGTAGGATTATTTTTATTGCTGATGTGCAGTATCGTTGAAAAATTCGACTTTATATTTTATTGAATATCTTGTATTTATGATGTGTACCTGTATACAGGGTGAAGATGAACAAAATGGAACATAGGATTTTCAATGTATTTTTTTATATTGGAATATTATCTTCCCTGGTCATTTTAGATCTCCTCCTAATCAAATTAGTAAAAACAAATAAGGAATTTGAAAGAAGTTTGTACGGAGAAAGTAAAACATAAAAATGACAGACAGATAGACACAAAGGCAGATACTCACACAGACTTTTTTTAACAAAAATTGTCAGAATCGACGAAATGGATATTTCCGCAAAAAAAAATGTTTGGAAATTATTTTCGATCACCATACTTTCTCGTAGTTTGCACGGAGAAAGTAAAAAATAAATATGACAGACAGGCAGATACACAGACAGTTTACAAAAATTGTCGGAATCGACGGAAATAGATTTTGCCACACAAAAAAATGTTTGGATTTTTTTTACGATCACAATAGTTTCCCGTATTTAGTATGGAGAAAGTAAAAAATCAATATGGCAGACAGACAGATACAAAGGCAGACTCATATTTTTTTTTTACAAAAATTGTCGGAATCGATGAAATGGATATTTCCGCAAAAAAAATGTTTGGAAATTTTTGGTGATCACAATATTTTCCCTTAGTTTGTAAGGAGAAAGTAAAAATAAATATGACAGCAGACACGCAGACACATTTTTTTTCACAAACATCAACGAAATAGCCATTTCCGCAAAAAAAATTGGAAATTATTTACGATCACAATACTTTCCCGTGGTTTGCACGAAGAAAGTAGAAAATAAATATGACAGACAAACGCATATAAAGGCAAACACACACATTTTCTACAAAAATTGTCTGAATCGACGAAATAGATATTTCCACAAAAAAAAATATTTGTAAATTTGTTACGATCACAATATTTTCCCTTAGTTTGTAAGGAGAAAATAAAAAAATAGATATGACAGACAGACACTTTTTTTCACAAAAATTGTCGGAATCAACAAAACGGCTAAAAATGGATTTTTTTTTTACGATCATAATATTTTCCCGTAGTTTGTACGGAGAAAGTAGAAACTAAATATGACAGACAGACAGACAGACAGACACAAAGGCAGACACACATATTTTTTTACAAAAATTGCCAGAATCGAAGAAATTGATATTTCCGCAAAATAAATATTTGGAAATTTTTTACAATCACAACCCTTTCCCGGAGTTTGTACGGAGAAAGTAAAAAATCAATATGACAGACAAACACAAAGGCTGACACACATTTTTTTAACAAAAATTGTCGAATTCGACGAAATGGATATTTCCGCAAAAAATAAATGTTTGGAAATTTTTGATGATCACAATATTTTCCATTACTTTGTAAGGAAAAAGTAAAAACAAATATGAGAGTTAAACACAAAGGCAGACACACAGACACAATTTTTTCACAAAAATTGTAGGAATCAACGAAATGGCTATTTCCGCAAAAAAAAATTGAAAATTATTTACGATCACAATACTTTCCCGTGGTTCGTACGAAGAAAGAAGAAAATAAATATGACAGACAAAAAGACATAAAGGTAGACACACAGTTTTTTTACGAAAATTGACGCAAAAAGAAATTTTTGAATTTTTTTACGATCACAATGGTTTCCGTCAATTGGTGAGTGCCACTGACTCGAAGCTTATTAATTAATCTGTGGTGATTATTTGTTACATTATTTTTACTTTCTCCGTTACGAAGTACGAGAAAGTATTGTGATCGTAATTTTTTTTTCAAATTTTTTTTTACGGAAATATCAACAATTCCTGGTAAATTTTTTTTTGTGGCCAAATAAATGTACAAACAATTGTGACCAACTTAAAATTTTCAAAATTTGCTCGAAATTTATACCATTTTATGGTATAAAAGAGACCTTCTACACACCCTGACTAAATTATAAAATAATCACCGGAGAGCTGGGATCATTGTTATTCGAAAATATTGGATTTCTCCAGTGAAGACAATAATAATTTTATCACTTATGTCCGCCATTTTGAATTATTCAGTTTTGACATCAAATTCATAATCTACCCATTTATGTCAAAATTTTTCAAGATTTAGACTTTTGGCCAGCTTTTTCGAATTCTAAACCACTGTGCGTCGCTGTATTTTCAATTTATCGCTGCCGCTTTAAATCACATCGCTGTTCTCTGAGATAGTGTATCGAATAATCATTTCTAAATAACAATTTATTCATTTGGAGTCTATAAAACTCCATATCCTAAAATGCACTCAAATCGGATGTCCTTGGTTAAGAGTTAAAATTGAGCATTTTAGGCATTCGGAAATTTCAAAGTTGCTGATAGCCTTTTCATGGGAAATAGAAGTTCTTATAACTCTATCTTTCTTTTGAATTAAATGAGACACAAGTGAAAGTAATTTTTGGTACACTGTTTTATTCATTCGCAATTGATTATGATATTCTGCTTGTTCTACAGTACATTTTTGTAATAGGTTAATGTGAGTATACCGATTAACCACTCTATCAGCTTGCGCGTGGTTTTCTTTGGGTTTCACAATTAATGGCGCGATTTTCTTCCCCGCATACTACGAGGCAAACTCATAGAAAAAATCGTTACAGTTTACTACATGTGAGCTAGTTGCCTGCGCAGTTTGGATGAAGAGTTATACGTACTGGCAAATCGCAAAGTGTATGGCACGATCAGTTAAACTGGGCGTTTAAAGCTCCTGCAGATGGGCCGAAATGACAAAATCAATTGAACCACCAAGAAGCAATATATTTTGTTCACGAAAATGTTATAATGTGCGCATTATTTAATTTTATGGGTAGCATTAATGGGGTACATTAAACACTCAATTTCATTAAACACGCATTTGCGTGTTTAATATGGTTATTAAACACGCTAATTCGAGCTTTAATTCACAGAACGCGATTTATGATAATATTTTGTTTCCCCTGTTTAATACTGATTTTATTTTATTTTCAATTGTAATTGTAATTACAACTTTAATTTCGATTTCAATTTTAATTTTGATTTTGTTTTTGTTTTTTTTTTAATTTTCGTGAACAAAGTATAGTGTACAACTCGCATATAATGGCTATTAATCACTCAAACGATTTGCTCCACTCACCTACGGCTCGTTCCACAAACATCGTTCTCGTGATTAATAGCCATCATTATATGCTCGTTGTACAATATACTATTAATCAGCGTTTAAAACGGTTGTCTACGAATTAAAATGCGCCAGTCCCTGATTAAATATTTTTAGCTATAATTCAGGCAGTTAACGTCAAAAATGTTGACTATTGTGCAAAAGGCGTTAACCAGAGATATGCGCATTGCACAATTTTGACAATTAAATAAAACTGAGTAAGTATGGTTGCCTACCTATTAATGCGTTGATGTGATTATTTTACGATTGAACATAGGCGTTAACAATCATATGTTTAGAGTTAAAACAAAAGCCCTGTATATTTAGTATTCTTTATTGCTTAGTTTGTAGTTATTGTGAGCATTCTGTTAATAAATTAATATCTTCGAGTTGATGGGCGAACAATAGAGATTAGCATTCCGTAATAAATCTCACTTTTTTATTTTGGCAATAATTAACCGATCCGAGCCGGACTAATTAACTCAACGAGTCGTCGTTAATGCCTTTTTGCCCATTTTTAAGCGTATCTGTATAGAGCTTAAATTAGACTCACCTAAGCGTAAAAAGACAACACAAAAACACCCTGGATGTATCAATCAAGGGAGGATCCCGACATCGTAAGAAATTTAATTATTGCATTGTCTCTCGGCCTCTTCATTTTTTTTTACAACGGCCCCGTGGAATTAATTAATACAAATTATGCGGGACCAAACGGCGAACGGTTTATAATCATTTTTTGTGTGAGGTCTCTGTGTGCAGGAGGAATCGGATGGTCTTTCCCGGAAATTCTTGGCCCCCGCAACGTTTTGTTTAATGCCCGGACATTTATATTTGTCTGCATAATTGCGTGTGTGCGGTTGTTTAGCTGAAAGTTTAATCTCGGTTTAATATGCTCGGAATTAAATGAAAACCGCAAATCGGCGAGTTTCTGACAGTGATAGAAATATGATATCTAATAAGTAACCAAGACTGGAGTGCTTTTAAATTCTAAGAAAAAATGATTAATAAAAATGCATTATATTACAAGAAGATTTATTTATTATGGCATCTTATGTCGGCTAAATATATTTAAGAATTCCTAGTATAATCAATTGTTCATTTATATATTTTGAGATTTATTCGACCGCGATTTGAGGATTGCGAGTTGATTTGGAATTTCTATGATGGAAAGTTGCTACAAATTAAATTTGTTTATATATGCTGAATCCATATTTGTTGCTAACTTTTTTATGCGAAGGTGAACATTGACATATTTTGAGATTTATTTTATTATGTACGATTGTTTATAAAAATGTAATTTCTATCATATTATTACTAGTTTTCTGTGACACAATATACGTGAGGTCGCTTTAGGTCTTTCGAAACATTAAAACATAGCAGAATCGAGAAGCATCAGTAAAGAAGATTTAAATAAGCCCTCTTTAAAACTGCACCAACATGCAACAAAGTATGTATATGGTAATATGTCCACAATATTGCGACCTCTTGCACACTCACGACAATACATTCATCCCGTATTGTTTACAGCGCATATTGCCACTTAACAACAATCCTCGGCTTGCATATGTTACACGAGTGCTAATATAAAGGGACACATGTAGTTATTGTCTAGTTTAAATGCTGCCCCCCATTGTGTAACCATTCCACCACTGTTGATAAACCATTCTCGCACACACACACGGTCCGTGCTCTGTCAGTAATTTCAAATACTAATATATCAAATTTTAGCATCGTGCACTTTTTTACGAGTGCACTCATTGTTTGAAAATCATGGAACGTTCGAGCGACATTTAAGATTGCATCGTAATCGTTTCATGGCGAGCATTCATTTTAACCGGCAACGATTTGCGTTGCGAATTGCGATCCTTTGATGGATGATTACTGAAATTCAGTTCGAATCCGATCAATTCATCAATGCATCGTTGATTTGGTGTGCATCACGCTGGAAGCTAAAATTATTGCATTAAAATATTATACGCCAATGAAGTTATCAAACAGCACATTTAATAACAATTCCCTAATAATTTGTACAATTATTATTTGTAATTAAAACATATTTCAGTTCAGTTTCAGAAACATTTATTCGATTTAAAATTAAATAGAATGTAAGTTACATGTATATTTTCTTGGACATAACTGGCAAGACTAGCAATAGGACCAGGAATCATCTTTATTTAGACTGAATAAATATATACATTATAAATAACAATAAAAATGTACATTAAATATAGGTGTTGGTCTGTCCGGGCTATCGACCTGAGGTCTTTCTGCCGTAGCAATAGTATTTTATTATGAACAATCCACAACTTAAGAACCATGTTCTAGAATTCTAGATTATAAAATCGTCACCTGCCTTCTCAATAAAAACTTGAGGTGAAAAAAAAATCTGTTAACGACACATACTAAAATATTTTCGTTTAATTAGGCAATAATTCGAATTCCACAGCAATATTTCTCCTGTTCCAAAAATAACAACAACGAAACATAACCACCTCCTATCTATATTCTTAGAAATCCATTCCACAAACAAATATTTTAACGTAATTAATTGCCTATATTAATAAAAGTCCACCCAATTAGTACACGGCGGCGTTGCTAGAAAATTCCTAAACACCACATGACGTGCCGTTAAAAAGGATCTGTGGTACCCCATCCTTTATGCATGCCTCATCATTTATAACAAAAATCGGACTAACCTTGTGTTTTTTTAATTAGAAACAATCATTCTCTTTCGGCGGAAATGCGCGGATTCCTCGACTAAATTAGGTGCAGGTAATAAAGGATTTAAAATGATTACATCATTTTTTCGTTACAAAGAAGACATTGCGCTCCAGTAACGATAATTTACTTAAATGTTAAGTGTCTATCACGACTGCATAATAGGATATTCGATCCACAAAAGCAGTGACATCACCATAGGCGAAATGTCAGTAAATTATTATCTTTCTGCAACATCTTTATAATAGAAATACCATCTATGCATTTGTATAATTCATTTCATTTATTTCGAAATAAAACATTTAAACTTTGTTATACCAAAATACAGGGCTTTTATTTTAACAGTGAACATACAATTATTAACGCCTATGTTCAATGATAAAATAATCAAATCAACGCATGGTATTTAATTGAAATTGTATGCAACCAAGTATACACATGCTACAGTGACAACCTGACCTGACAAGACAATGACAATAATAATAATAATAATAATAAATTTATTTTCAATGTTCTTGTTATACATACAAAATACATACATATATATTTACATATAGCAATCACATGAAAACAAGTCAAAATAAAACATATTACATTGAACAATATAATATAACAATTATTGTTTAATGTTGGTGTAAAATTCGTCCATGTTATAAGGTTCTAACAGTATAAGTTTGTCGATCAGCATTCTGATCTTAATTGAATTAAATATGGTTTCACAGAATTCCGTTCCTTTGCCTTTATCTTCTTTTGATAATTACTTGGAAGCATTGTATTTGAATTCTTTTAATGTCTTATAAACTGAACTTATTTTAAACTGTGCTGCAATAACTCTTAAAGATAATATGTGGTTCTGTTCTACGTAACATAAAATGTTGAGTTTCATCTTCTTCTCCTTTCAGACTTCTTTTAGTCCTTTTACCATGAAAATTAGTTACGCAGAGAGTATTGTCAAAATTATGGACAATATAAAAAATTGTTCCGATGAATGGAAATTATCTGCTCGGGTATGCCAACCGAAAACAAATCTCTAACATATCGAGTACTGTTCCCGCTCTTATACCAATTAATTATTTGTATTCTGTTGTCGTTGATGTAATACATTTTTATTAACACAATTTTGACAATTAAATAAAACTGAGTAAGTGTGGTTGCCTACCTATTAATGCGTTGATGTGATTATTTTATGATTGAACATAGGCATTAACAGTCATATGTTCGGAGTTAAAATAAAAGCCTTTATATTTAATAGTAAGGTGTGAGCCACAGAATTTTGTTTCTGAGTTGGCCATGCTTGAGAGAAAGAGAAACATAGCAGTCATGTTTGAGATTAATTAATTTTTTTAAATCTAATTCAATTAAACTAATCTAGTCTCATAACATACCTCATTTATTTCACAGCCAACTCTGAAACAAATTTTTGTCACTCAAACGATATAATTCTCGTGTTATTTATTTACATTGCTGCCTCATTGTTTCACCTCATTTATCCCGTAATACATTTTTATTCGCTATGAAGTACGGGAAACCGCTATTTTTTCCAATTTTGTTTTCAACGGAAATATCCGTTTTGAGGTCCATATAGGCGATTTCGACGATTTCTGAAAAAAATGTGTCTGTGGTTCTGTTTGCCTATGTGGTTCTGTGTGTGCTTGTCTGTGCTCGCTGTATCTCAAAAGTTACTACAGGAATTAATATGAAACTTTGAACATAAACCCTATTTCACAATCCGAAGAACTAAAATTATTTTGGTAAAATTTCGTTTTTTTTTTTCTAAAAATTGTTTGAATCTGCAAAATATTACTAAAACACTGAAACAAACATAGAAGACAACAAAGAAATGAACATCTTTTGTTTGGAAACATTTTTCATAAAATCATTGTTTTTTTTTAATTTCTTGTCATTTTTGGTTTATAATTATGAAAAGCTAATAATATTTATACTAATAATAATTGTAGAAGATGCCGAAACAAACAACTTAGGCTGAAAGACCGCGGGTCGATAGCCGTTTAGCAGAAATAATTTTGTAAATTTTAAATGTATTATATTTGTTTAATATTGTACTGTCAGCAAATAAAGATATTGTATATATATAAACAACTTATAAATTATAGGTTTTTTCGAAGTTTCTTCAATTTTCGAGTAAACTGATGGTAAAGATGATTGGAATTTTTAGTATAATTTGTCATTTTCATCTTTCATAATTTTGACGTTTCAGACATCAGTTTCATCCGACTCTACAATACGCTCAATGTACGAGTACATATAAAAATATAATTCAATAATTTGAATAAACTCGAAATTTACTCCAAAATCTACAAAATATATCTGATAAAAACAAAAAAAAAAAATATTAAAACAACTACTTCTCTGGCTAATGCCACGCCGGATATTGAATGCATAATTTGTTCATTTTAATTGAAATTTCAAACAAAAGAAAAAGTGAAAAATGCCATTTTGTTTTCAAAAATTCATAACTTTGCTCCAAATTATCGAAACGACTCGAATTCTTAAGGCATTTGAAGGAAATGGATTAAATTTTTCTGCCATTGTGGTGAAATTCGCCGATTTTTTTTTTGCGCACGGTACAGCTTGTCAAAGTTGGACAATTTTTTACATAAAAAACATTTTTTTCTATCGCGTTGTTACGGGGGGGGGGGCGTTGGACTTGGGGTCAAAATCAACTACACATTCTTAAAGATAAAACTTTCCAAACTGAAAGATTAATCGATTTTCGACCAAATTGAACCAAGTTACAACGGTTTGAATAATCGAGTATTTTCGCGATTTTTCGAGTGGCGCTTTTTTTTGACGCCGAGTGTAAATGGCGCCGTGAATAATAAAATCTATAGCTATGCATACTTTTTGATATTAGATGGCGCAGTCAACAAAGAAATTTGCAGCCATACACACTTTTTGATACAAGATGGTAATAATCTGCTGGGATGCCAATCTTTTGGTGAAAAGATCGTCGGGGATAGTAAAATGGCGACGGGCGGTGGTCAAGGGGGGCTGACAGTGACAAAACGGCGTCGGGTGATGGCAAAATGACGGTGGTTGTAGACAAAATGGCGGTGGGGTGAGGGGATACGAATCTGTGGAGATGAAAACAAAATGGTGGGGAAGTGGGGATCGCTAATATTTTTGCAGATGTGAGGAGGGTGGTGAATCCCCCAAAACACCCTACTTTGATTTTTCTAAATCGGCTAGGTATTAATTATTTTAAACGTCAACATTTACCTCTAATACCTTTCAAAACGACCAAAGATAGTTTTTTGTAAAACTTCTGGAAGATAGTTAAATTGTGGATTTTATAAGATGATAAAATTCTGTACATCAACCTTCCACTTTGTTTTTTTTTAAACTGTACCTAGTCAAATTTTGATTACTTAAACGTCCCTCTAATACCTTTCAAAACGACCAAAGATAGATTTTTGTAAAACTTCTGGAAGATAGTTAAATTCTGGATTTAATAAGATGATAAAATTCTTTACATCAACCTTCCATTTTGTTTTTTTTTAAGCTGTACGTCGTTAAATTTTGATTACTTAAACGTCAATCACTTTCCAAATTCAAAACGAGTTAAAACATCTTTTTATAACACCTCTGGAAGATAGTGAAGTGGAGATTTTATAAGTTGTGGATAAAATTTTGAATATTAGCCTTCCACTTTGGTTTTTGTAAAGCTGTACTACGATAGATTTTGATAACTCAAACATCAAAATTTGCCCATGTGTATCATCTCTCAAACTGCGTTAACAACCCTTAAATGATCGATAGGATTTGGAAAATTCTTCAAGAACCTCGTTGTAGTTGCCCAATAGATTTAGATACCCTGAAAAAAATAATTCGGTATTGAATTTTTTCTCGTATTTTTCACTATTTCAGCTCTTTCGGTGTTAAATTGTTTTCCGAATTTTTATGACAGCTCTTGATCGAGTCAGACTGTGAAAATTTTTCCAACGATAAATTGCAATTATCGCAAACATATGACTCGGGAGAAAAAGCAAAATTATAGTTTCAATTGTTTTCGATATTTTTTTTAAATAAATTCTTCATAGAACTAGTTTCGCCTTATAGGACAAACGTAAAATAAATTTAAAAAATATAATTTAGAATTGTCTTGAAAAAGGCGAAACCAGACTGGAATTTTAAACCAAATAATAATTTATTTAATAAAGAAAACACTATAGCTTTGATCATATAACATTGAAAATTTATTATTTCAGTGACTATAGTTTCGGCAACTTTAATGTGCCATTATCAAACCTTAGTAAATTAAAAATACGATTATAACAGGTAGAAAATTATACAACTGCTTTAAAGAATGTTTTATTTGCTAGAAATAATATCTATTTAATATTACTAACATTAATAAATATATTTTGCAGAATAATTGAAACCCTTTTCATTACAGGTTTTTCCGAAAATCTAAAACTATCAATTTGTAGAATTAAAATATTATATATGTATCATATCTTTATTAACAGGTTATTTTTTACAATAATGTTTATAATTGTTTAATCCTATTGTTAACCAGTTAAATGGCTATCGATTAAAATATGATTATTTGTCTTATTTTCCTTTTATTTCTTTTGAATTTCTTACAAAAATAATTACTTATTAAATTATAGTCTTTCATTTAACCTTTACTATTAAATCCAAATTTATAGATAATTTCTATATCTATCCGTATTCATTGTAGTCGTCGTTAAATAAAATGCAATGTTTATAGATAACGTTATCAATCAAACAGAATTATAACTAGAAGCAGTCATCAAGAATTAAAATTTAGGGATTATGAGGGAATAATCTGGTCGAGGGATAAAAAAAATGGTCGAGGGCGAGCTAGATTAATCGTTGGCAGTGTCTTCGCAGTGCACATACTAAAAATCGTAAATTATTAACCAAAGCACTATGGCAAATATTTATCATATTACAGCGGCCATTTAACATGATTATGCAAAAATGTTGATTTATGTTTTAAAGCTGCACTTTATTCAAAGCGTGATTATGCGTATAAATCAAAGATATTAATATACTCTTTATGAAAATATATGGCGATTTTATGTCCGCTTATTATGCTGAATGGACGCATAAATATTATACATATTTTCATAAAAATTTGATTACGGATAATTATATGGTGTTATTATTATTTGTTCGAACAGGGCTCGAGTTTTAAAACATGATTCGCCACTATACCTCCCACACTGGAATGATCTAATAAGCAGTTATGCCATATTGTTAAAGGTAATTAACACAAAGGCCAATCGTAAGCCGAATGTAAAAAAAATCATAATAAGTTTAGAAAAGCTCTAAAGGTGTAATAAGTAGTGTAATTAAAGAGGGCTTTGGCCGCACCCTTGTGGAAAATAAGTTGGTACTCTTGAAAGAAACATTGGAACTTTTTCTGAAATGAGCGTAATTCATTTATTGTTTGATAATTTTGACTGTCGCATTGTCATTACTACGTTTAAAATTTGCTTGTGGAATTAATATGAAAAAAATCTCAAATGCCATACTTTCCATGTAAGAAATTAAAATTTTATGTTGTCTAAAAATGTGTAATTTTTAATTATGGAGTGTCAATACTTTTATTTTTTATTTTTGGTTTGATACCCATTGATCACTTGATGAAACATGATCATTGAATGAATATTTGTATTATTAAAAAATTAAAAAGAATAATCACTTGTTTGTTTCACTTTATTTTTTTTGTGGTTGTTACTATATGGTAGTCAATTTTCACGTAATTAAAAATATACACCTTCAACGTTTTAAACAGATACACCCGGAAAGTTTGTCATAGGCATGTATATTTTAACCTTCCTTAAATGAATTAACGTTAATATTAAAGATTTACCAATTTAATGTTGAATACATTTTCTTCCTAGTTATTTTTTGAAAGAAGTCCCAGTAAAATACTTCGTCATACAATTTTACGAGACAATTCCAACTGAAATATTCATGCAGAGTGTTGTGTTACCGTCGGCCATTGTAATTTAGCGAGAATGAAACATGCATAAAAACTAGGCTAATTTCTGTATATGGCCTGGCCGAAATTGTCCTGCCTGAAAAAAATCTCCGCGAATTGGGATTTGAAATTGCTCGGGGATGTCACTTCACAAAGCGTTGCAGGATAATTGGTTCATGTTAAAATTTTATTTTAAGCTTTGAGAATCGTTGCTTATTCTACGTAAAAGTTAACTCTCCAGTTAATTTACCTAATTTTTGATGCTGAATGTAATTAATTACAGTCGGCAATATTTCTATTGTTTACTACTTTGAGAATCACAAGAAATCGCCGAAAAATTTGTTAGGAGACTTATAATAAAATTATGAAACAAAACAAGTGTAAACTTTCCAAATCCTTACCCAGTGGAGAAGAATAAACATATTTTCTTCACAAAAAAAAAATTGTGACAGAATTAATATTTCTCGCAAAAGGGAGAGAAATGATTACCTATCCATTACTTATTTTAACTGTCACGGTCGACAACGTTTTTTTTAACTAACGTTTTAATCTTAAAATATTCTGTTTGTCAAAAAATAGTATATACATCTCGGGAGAGTTGTAAAAGTGCGTTGTAAAAATTTGCATCTCAGGAAAAATCAAGCATTTCTCTCTGTTGATATATAATCTATTATTATTACTCGTTTGATAATGAAGAGAAATTGTCGAAACTCGTGTCAGGAGACTGATAATAAAATTGTGAAACAAAATGTGTATAATTTCCAACCATTGTCCAGTAAGTTATAGCTTTCATCAAGAACGTAGTAACACAAGTATCAACAATATTGTATATATTTTCATTTACTCCATGCTAGAGGGTACGTTAGCGACTGTCCTGGGATAAACAGCTTATTTTTACAATTCACGCAACTGTGAAAAAAAAAACATGATCGAAAGTAAAAAGGAAGAAAACAAATCTCAAAGGATGCAAATTCTCGTCCAATTACCTACCCTCGGCACGTATGTCGCTTATTAAAGCAGACAGTGTGGATATCCTGGAGGCAGTGCTGTCAACTCGGAATATGAAATTATTCTTGCGCTTGGACGGAGCCTAAAAGAATTCCGGTATTAAAATACAATGAATAAAGCGATGCAAAAACTCATTTAGTTCTCAAGTTGGCAACTTGTTCTTCCGTGCCGAATTTAGTTTGGACTGACGCTGACAGTTCGTGTAAAAATATTTCGCCTCTAAATTATTCATGTAACTTGATATTCAGAAATGCAATTCATAAAATAAGCAAAAGTACAGTATGCGCTTGAGACTGTTTAAATAATTAAAATTTTAAACTTTGCAATCGTATTTTTAATAGAAATTCATGATTAATAACAAGACACAATTTGGAGCTCTGAGAATCAAGGTAGAATCGTCAATATCAACATATTTTTTTTAAGAAGTATCGTATCAAAATATTATACGAGAAAAATTCATTATTATTTTTTGCAAATGAAATTAAAATTAGTCAACATCCACAAACCCAAGCTGTCATCCGAATTCTAAAATAATTAATTATAGTTCGAGAGTAATTGTCTGAGCAAATAAGCAGGTTGAAGTTTACGTTCATCAACTTTTACTGCGACCATTTTCTAATGTAAGATTTTAATAAATCATTTTTCGGATCCTGCACAGATAACCTTAACGTTTTAATGTCGCTCATGCTGCGAATACGATTTAAGCGGAGGTTTACGTCGACGTAAACAAAGGCTTAATGATAATTACGTTTGTATTAATTATGTTAATGTGTTAATAAGTAATGAAAACGGTTTAATGTAAATAATGTCAAGAGTGAGAGTAGGCTGGGAGGGAATTTCACGGGCGCCACTTATAATTAATGAACGCGAAACAATGGGGTAGGTGGGAAGCGGGGGGCGCTAAAAGTCGTATTTGTGTGCGTATCATTTGGCTGAGTGCATTTTCTAGTTAGAGGACGTTATCTGGCCCATGAAGGACTCGTTTATTAATTGTTTATTTGTGGTCCGGTAATTTATTCAGTTTGATAGTGTTGATACCTGTGGACAAAAAGTGCTCTAAAAAGTTTTTATTTCGTTATATGTATACGTTACGGTTGGTTTACATTCAACAGAAGTAAATCCTTTGTTATTTCGAACTCTTGATATTTTGTTCGTGTGTATATAACATTTTTTAAATATAATTATAATAAAAATGCAAACATCTTATCCTCCGTCTATAGCTACGCGCACACTTGTCGGAATCGGACGAACGGCACGCATCGGCAAAAATTGCTTAACACAGTCGTAAACGAGTCAACGCACATTTATCCGTTCCATGCCGTACCGATAAATGTGCGCGTAGCTTAACTGGTCGTGATTTTTATGACGATATATTAAGAGCGCCTGAGACCAACTAAAAATCAAAATGTAAACTAAACTGCCCGTTGACCCTGTGTAAGAAATTTGTATTTCCATTTTTACCAATTTCGGTCAACTTACTTTGCGGTAATAAATAGTCATTAACACACCTAAGAAACAGGATGGATTTTTGCTCTCTCTGTCGAGAATATTTTTGCCAGATTTTTCCTTTATTTTGCGCATTCAATATTAATAAATTTAATTATCTTTTAATTTACGTAAATTGCAAGAGAAAAAACCAAATAATGGCATAAATCAACTTATACAACATAATCAAACAGAAGATTTCTCCTTACAATAGCTTTCTAATTACTCACTATTGTACATATGTTACATACATGTCTGATATATACAATAAAAGTGCAAATATAATTAGTATTCTACACAAATAGCATTCATCATCATTCGATTTCAAAATAATACTATTATGCCATTCATATCGAACTATTCAGAAATTATATCTTAATAGAACAATTCGATTCTATACATTTTTCACTGACTGTGTCGATTGCGCAAAACATTTGTACTTTCGCCGTAATTCAAACAACGTGTCTGTAATTTTCGGGCTTAATTGCTATTCATGGTAAAATGGTAATAATTGTGAATTAATATGCTATTATTTGTGTTGTAATATTTCAAGGTGGATATTATACAGTGTGCGCCTATAATATGGAATATAATCAGTAAAACCGAAATAAATAACATATTTTTGAAAAAAATCCTCGAACAGGTGGATTTTCTTTTATAAATATACACATTTTTGCATGAAAGTCGATTTTCAGTCGTCATTTGTTTTTGAGTAATGACGTCATCCATTTTGTTTTTAAATGGCTACATCTTATTTTTGTTCTTCATTTTGAAAGATCATTTCATTGTCCAAAGTGATGTGTAAAAAAAGGTCCTTAGTTCGGAAATTTTGCAATTTACTCGGAACAATAGTGAAGAAGCAAAAAATGTTCCTCACGTTCCAAAACTTTTAAACATCTCAACTTTCATGACTCAAAATGAGTCAGGAAATTTACACAGGAGTCACATTACTCACGACTCATTTTTATGAGTCAACTTTTTTAATCGACTCACTAATGTCATGAGTTACCCATCTCTACCACCTACCCATCTCCATATTGAATTTAACTTTAATAAACCTTGTTTCTCGGTACTAGTAAAATTTACAACAACACAATTGATTTGGCAAGAACTTCAGTTAATCGAACAGAAGGTTTAGAGAGTATGATAGGGCCCACCCTCCACTTTATGTTTGTTGGTTTGATGGGATCCACCCACCACCCTCTGTATTAATTTTACGTCCAACTGCAACTCCTTTTTATTGGCGTTTGTTAAATATTTTGAATATTACAAATGAATTGTCCTAGAAATTAGTTTGTTAAAACAGCGATGTATAGGTGGTTTTTTGCTCTGGATGGAGTGGCGGAAGGGCCCTATTATACAATCCAAGCAGTAAAACATAGTATACGGCCCCACTTTATCTCAAAAACACTGCTTCTCGTTAGAAATTAAAATTTCCAGCAACACAATTAATTTGACATCCGTAAATCGAACATATGTTCGTAGGTTATGTCAGAATATAACCGCTGAGTGGTGGGCGGGCCCTATTCTGACAAGTAAAACAAAACTCGGGGTATTAAGTTATGAAAAACAAATAAAACAGAAAATCAAAATTTCAATGATTAATTTGTATTAACTTAAACAAATTCCTGTTTATTGGTGATTGTTACTTTCCTAAATCACAGTTTATGAAATGCATTTGTTAACGAAAGATATGCATTTCATAATCTTTAACATTTGTTCAAAAACTGCTGTAATATTCTTAAAATAAAATACATTTAAAGTAAGCTACCACGTCCCGTCAAAATTTTACCAAAAGATCTCTAGATTATAAAATCAAGCTTTAGTTTAAAGTTTCATTAGAAAATCTTTATTACTTCTTGAGATACAGCGCCCACAGCCAGACAGACATTTTTCAAAAACTAAATTTTGAGTTACGAACAGGTTATATACTTGTAGATCCTAGCTAGTTTTCATCCATATTTGATTTTAATTTTCTTTTGAGTTCTTAATCGGTTTAACACAAATATGAGAAGAAATATAAGAAGCTCTTATGAGTTTCAATAAACTGTATCTATTATTATTATTATTATTATTATTATTTAGAAGAAGCACATTTTCTAAATGATTTTAACTGACTCAAACAAAATATGCAAAATTATGGCTAAAATCATATTTTTTGCGCAAAACTGATATTTTTTAAAGAATATAAACTCTTATATTGTAATATTTGTGTTTTTAAGTTTTTAATTGCTTTCAGGCAATATTTACACAATATTTGGACATCAGGAAGTTTTTCTTGGTCTTTAATCGGCTTTCAGTTTAAATACATTAATTCAGTTCTTAGTCGGTTTCACAGAAATAAAATATTTTTTTTTAGTTTTCAATTTTTGAGCTAAAAGAAATATACATTTTTAATTTTTTATAGATTTTAATTTGAGAAAATAGATATACTTTTGGCCTGAAAAAGTACAAAAATTCTTCATTATGTTAAAATATTTTGTCACCAACTTCCCTTGATGCAGCTAAAGATTTTTGCATGTTCAGAGATTTTAAACTTGGACTGAAGTGCCTCGCAACTATATAAGCAGTGCATTGGTTATTTATATCCCGTATTATTAACAAATTTGTCTTTCAAACTTCATTAAACAATTGCATATTTCTCTTGATCACAAAAACCATTACCATAATTACAACACACAAAGAGCAAACCATCATAACCATATTATCAAACCAGATTACTTCTATTATATTCATGCGAATGAAAAACGGAATTCTAATTAACTAAAAGGTTGCATTATTCGAAAGGTGCAAAAGCCGCGATCACGTTTCGTTCCATAAAATTTAATTTCGTTTCGATTGTAGTCGGCATAATGCTGCCGACATTTGCCTCGGCTGAATCATTTATTGGACAATGAATATTTGAAAAGTATTAAACAAGTCCGCCGGTCCTTAAGAGCTTTCTGTACGTGCCGTTTGCAACTTGATATCTCACTTTCCAGAGGCGTAGATGGCGTCGAGAGTGGGTCGGATTTATTGATTTCATAAAATTAAATTGGATACCGGGAACAGGGTGATATCTGTGTATTGAATTTTCAGTGGAATTAAGTTTGAATGGCCGGTAATATCCGTTGGAATAAATGTTAATCGTTGGCTATATTAAGTAATGAATCGCCGGTTGCAATGGCCGTTTGTATTTATAACGGCTTGTCCATTTGGATGTGGTGGAGTTGTAAATATTTGATGTGGCCACGCCATTGGCGTTCCTCGATGCACAGGTGCTGGTTAGGTATTGTAATTGAATTAAACCGAAGGTGTTAATGGTATGTAGTGCAATGAAATATTCTATGTTATTTTGTTCCTGGTGCACTCACCACTAGCTTTTATAGGTCATCATCCTACCCATTACGGTCTCCTTTTTTTTAAATTTGATTCACAATACAATATTCAAATATTTACAAAAAGACTACTGGCAGAGCATGAGTTCAAAGCAAGCCCGCAGTTTTGAAATTCTATCGCTATTAAGTCGGCCATGCGGACGGATACCTTGACGTCCACATAAACAACTCAGCGGAAGTTCGATCTTGATAAATTAAATTGAAATTCTGTTTGCCCCTTTGTCCTGAAGTGCGCTCATCACGAGAAACCTACTAAATCGATAGGACTGAACATAGTTACGCTATGGACCTATGACCTCACAATAAGTTTCTGGGAAATTTAAATTGGAACTTTTTTAAATTTTATTATTGTAAAACCTATTAGAAACTTTATAATTTTCATCCAATATCGATTAAAACAGAACCAAAATGTTGATGTGGCGATCGTGTAACTTTCTCCGATTTCTTGTTATTAGAAATTGTTTAATATCTATCGATTCATTTCAAAAGCTAATGAGATTTGAAGAAACATATTTTTTTGAAGTTGTTCATATTAACATTCTCTTAAATTATTACTAATGTAAATTTGATGTAATGCTCATGAAATTGTATTTACCGTATTTGCGGAATTTAATAATTTTAATTTACTAAAGATAAATTAAATAAATACAAAATTTATTTAATTACCTAATGCATTTGCAACTAGCAAGGATTTGCAGTTTTAATTATAACTAAAGATATTAATATTGTACTTCAACATCAGTTTCAATATTTTCGTAATATTTCTTATATTTAATAAAATATCGGGTAAAAACAATAAAAATGAAACAATAAACCACGATGGTAAGTTTCAAAAATAAACAATATTTTCTCGATATTTAAATAGGCTCTTTGAAAAGCAAAAATTGAGGGTTTTTCTTTCTTTAAACGAAACAGAAACAAAAAAAACCCATTTTAAAAGATATTCAGTTAAAATCAAATTAGAAAAAAAGCAAATATAAATAATTTGAGTTCATAGCAAGAATGAGCTTATAAATGGAGGCGAGTCCAACTGTTACTGTTCCGCATAATATCTTCTGTAAACCAAAAACAATTAAACAACGAATTCTTTGGTCCTCTATATATCTTTCGGATGAATGAAAGACTTGAACATAGGTATGCTATGGACCTATGACCTATGAAAGAGTTTTAGAAATCCGATCACAAGTTCAAAAGTTAAAGAAGAAATAATTTAAAATTTTTATTTTTTTAACCTACGTCTATTTTATAAGAAGAATACTTTAGTAACCCTTTTCGTTTAAGAGTTACCCTCAGTAATAATAAAATATTTTCTGATCTTATCTGTCCAATAAGCACAACACTTTGCTGAAAGAATTTTCGAAATCTCTCCTCGCGTTCATGAATTGAACTATAAATTACATGTGTGGGTCTTATCTGCGTCTATTCGATGGAAGAATTTGCCAAGAGTTATCCTTAAACAACAAAAAAGCAATTTACATTTATCCGATGAGTAAACCAATTGCTATCCACTTGAAGCTTCTCAAAATCACTCAATATTAATTCAAGAGTGATTTGGTAGAAAATTCCAATACATTCCGTCGATTGCTTTGGCGATTTTTCATGTAAATTTATGAAAAATTATAATCTTTTTTTTTTGGCGCGAAAAAAATATAAAAACAACTGCCATCGACTTGAAACTTTCCAAATCAACTAACAACACATGTGATTCTATATTTCCCTAAAAATTAGAAATGCATTGTTTTTTAAATTTTAGAATATTTAAATGTGAACGGAGATGAAATTTAAAAAATGCAGTAAATTCGTCGACACGACAAAAATATGAAAATAATTGCCATCGACTTGAAACTTTCCAAAACAACTGACAAACCCATGTAATTCTATATTTCCGTAAAAATTAGAAATGCATTGTTTCTAAATTTTTGAATATTTCAATGTGAACGCAGATGAAATTAAAAAAAAGATGCAGTAAATTCGTCGACGCGAAAAAAATATAAAAGCAATTGCCATCGACTTGAAACTTTCCAAAACAACTGACAAGACTTGTAATTCTACATTTCCGTAAAAATTAGACATGCATTGTTTCTAAATTTTAGAATATTTCAATGTGAACGGAGATAAAATTTAAAAAAAAATGCAACAAATTCGTCGACGCAAAAAAAATATAAAAACAATTGCCATCGACTTGAAACTTTGCAAAACAACTGACAACACATGTGATTCAACATTTCCGTAAAAATTAGAAATGCATTGTTTCTAAATTTTAGAATATTTCAATGTGAACGCAGATAAAATTTAGAAAAAAATTGCAATAAATTCGTCGACGCGAAAAAACATAAAAACAATTGCTATCCACTTGAAACTTTACAAAATCACTCAATATTAATTCAAGAGTGATTTCGTAATAAATTCAAATTCGTCGATTGCTTTTGCGAATTTTCGTGTAAATTTATGAAAAATTATAATCATTTTTTGTTGACGCGAAAAAAATATAAAAACAGCTGTAAAATACTTTCTAAATTTACTTAAAATAGAATAATCTTAATATTCTTCCAAAAATTAAAAAATTCCATCACTGGTTTTCAAGATAACCGACCGAGAACAGCGCTTCAGATTTTTTAATTTGCAAGAGTGAAAAAAAAAATTATAAAAACAACTGCAACACACTTAAAATTTTCCAAATTTACTCAAAATACACTAATCTTAACAATCCTCTAAAAAACTCAAAAATCCCCATCGCTTGTTTTCAAGATTTTAAGTTTGACTTCTTCCGAATGAAAAAAAAAATATATAAAATAAGTGCAACACACTTGAAACTCTTCAAATTTACTCAAAATACATTAATCATAATAAGCCTCTAAAAAAAACACAATACCCCTTCACAAGTTTTCAAGATAACCGCTAATAAGATTTTTTTAAGTTTCACTTCTTCGGAGTGAAAAAAAAATAAATACAAAAACAACTTTAACACACTTGAAACTTTTCAAATTTACCCAAAATACCCCATCACTGGTTTTCAAGATAACAACACAAAACACAATTCCGGAATGAATTTTTCAAATCTGCTAATTTGTTCAAGGGATATATTCTCAAATAAATGCATTGCCATTTTCCTCGTCTCATAAAACTTTAACAGGCATCGTTTTAACATTTAAAATAACAAATAAGTGTTTTTAGGATTATTAAAGAAAAACGTGTGAAATTAGAGGTAGTGCCATGGCTCCTTGGCTCTACATAACGAGTCGCCCCTGGTAGGAATAAGTAAATTTTTACCTCTAATAAATAATATGTGAAACGATTAACACGATCTGTTTCCCATATTATTTATTAGAGGTAAAAATTGACTTATTCCTACCAGGGGTGGCTCGTTATGTAGAGCCAAGGAGCCATGGCACTACCTCTAATTTCACACGTTTTTCTTTAATAATCCTAAAAACACTTATTTGTTATTTTAAATGTTAAAACGATGCCTGCCAAAGTTTTATGAGACGAGATCTTATTTCCATTATTATCAAAAATGCAGACAGGACAATTTCTTTTACAAATTGTGAAGTAGGTATTGCAGAAAAAACAAATTTTAATTATACACGTAAACGGTAAATATTTTAATACAATTTAATAATAAGCATCCAATGTAAAAACCTAATGAGCTTTTTACAGAAATTTAAAAACATGTAATTATTTCCCTTTTCTTCATCAAAACTTTTTTTACGCAACAATTAGTTATGCCTCATTAGTCGATTAAACAAGCAGTAGCAATTATATCCTTAGCAAAAAGTAATAAAAACAAGAAACCATCAATTCGCTAATGTACCTACTTACTTGCATCCACTTCACGCACTAATAGCGTTATTAGGAACGCAAAAAATGCCCACATCCACAATCTTATCCAACCAAATTCATTTTCTCAATATACCAAAGTGAATTATACAATTAACGTATCTGCTTCAAGTATTTTATTGCGTTCGACCAACATCAACATAACGCTCGAACGAACGTACGCAATTTTCCACAGTAATAATATATTTCATGTTCTATTTGTTTCAAAAGCAGTTTTAATATCCTTCACGTGTCCGTACATCCTCTATTAAAGGATTTAAGTGTGCAGAAGTGGAAACGGCCGCTAATAGAAAATTTAAAGCTCTGGCATGTAATTAAGGAGATAAATGCTACCTGGCTTCCAACCGAGGGATAATTTCGATCGTGAAATTATCTAGCACACGTTCCTAATTGTTTTTCGTAATAAACCCAATCGGAACGTGTCTTGCATATCGATTCCGGCGAATTAAATTTATCGTTAAAGAGAATATGCCTCGAACAGATGTAATTGTCTTGCGACTAATTGTAATCTAGTTTAATATCAAATTAGTGAAATGGGGTTTTGAAATATTAATGGATGTAAGAAACCTGTGGAGTATAAGGAACAATCAAATTTTAATGGCGCGCAAGATGACTTACTTCCAAGCGTAAGTAATTGTTTATGGTTATTACTTCCTAATGCATTCTGAATCAATCAAAAATATAACTGACTTTTTTACCATTAACCTTGTAATGGACGATGCAATTTATAGCTCTGTTTCTTGTTCGAAATTTAATACATACAGGATATATCACTGACGGATCCAAGGTGGCGAGTAATTGCCACCAACCCCTCCCCTTGAGCCACGGATTTTGAAATCTGTCGAGGTGTCGGAAAATCGCGGATCCAGGAAGGAGAGCAATGGGTGATGTGCTTCCACGCCCCTGAGCCAAGGATTTTTAAATCTGTCGAACTGTCGAAAAATGTCAGTGGTGGCATTAAAAAAAAATAAATGTTAATTTTGTGTTTTTCATTTTTTCATAAAATTCTTTCAAATTATATAATATATAATATCAGCGGTGGCATTAAAAAAAAATTAACGTTAATTTTGTGTTTTCCAATTTTTTATAAAATTCTTTCGAATTTTTATTTGAAGTCCTTCCGCAAGATTCACATAACATATTTTGCTATAGGAACTTCTTTATTTTGAGAATTTCCCGTACTAGTCCCGAATAAAACAAATTACACGAGTGGATAAAATTACTTCGCGTCTAATGTTAATCGCGTTAAATATCAACTAAGCGCGATGACTATTCATAATGTTGGAATCATGTAAAACGCCAGTACTCGTATCTCCTTAAATTAATATACAGTCCTCAACGTCGGAGCGTTTCCTGTTCTTCATTTGTGTTTCGTTCCTCGGCATTGGTTTATATGGTTGTTATAATGTGACCCAGTTATACAGATTCCTTTCATTAAATTTAACATTTGCAGCTGTTAATACCACGGAGCGCCGTAATCAGGAACAATTAAATCCTGCATCCTGCAGGAGATTAAGGACGTATGTTGTACACGCGCTCAACTGAAAATAACACGGCTTAATCTCTGCCTTGCTGGCGTTTAAACAGTTGTTATCAGTTCATAGCTGTTGCATGTCCAGGATTTAATTTAGTTATAATGGTTAGACTTTAAATTAATATTAAATTAAAAGATAATCATTCTTTGGTATGATCGGATTAAAATTTTTAATGGTTTAACTTTAACTTTAATTACGCAACTTAATATTTAATTCAAAAACAAAAACAGATCATTAAAAAAAATCTTATATAAAGGTTTACTGCTTATTTTGGTCACCATTTTGGTAAACGAATTTTGGCAGTCGTGAAGTATGGTCGTAGAAAGTAGCTAGTCGAAATTTAATAACGGCAATCGATTTCTCTCGTTCTTGTGATGAAAAAATTCTCCTTAATCAGCCATTTTGTAGTGTTTCATGTTTTCGTCAAAAATTTCAAATCGCCAATTTTAATTGAATCCGACTAATTTACACTCAATTACCATGAGTTTTCAAACTGCGTTAAATTTTAGCCGCTATGACCCACAGTGGTCCCGATTTCTGAAAAGCTGGCGAAAAGTCGAAAAATGAAGTTTTATATTACATAGGTGGATAGAGTAGACTGTTTAAAGAATATAATGGAACATTTTATAAGGGCTAGTGAAATATATAAGGAGACCTTCGCATAAGTAAAAATCGTTTGAGTTTATAGATTTAAGCGTTACTTTCAAAAATTCGTAGAAAGTCTAAAGTTGGTCTTTCTTATTTCTGCAAAATGGAGGTTTCAGGTTGAAGGAAGTAGTTTAATATCATATGCAACAAAAAATTGTAACAAATACATATAAATTGATAGTTAAACAATGTCTAAAAGAAATGAAACGAAAAATTACGTGCAATCATTTTAGAAAAATGGGAAAAGCGTTATAAGTTAAGATGAGTTAAGTGGCGAAACGTGTTTTTAAATAAAATGTGTACTATTATGTTACAAAACCAGTCAAAATCAGCTGCTACTAAGTGCTATTCCGTTTTTAGTGCACATTTAAACTTAAAAAGTTACAAATTCACATTAACTCATTAAAGCCCACGGGCAGACCTAGCGAAAAACTGAAACTGGGATGAGAGCATTTGATTAAAAAGATTTATTAAGAAAGAAAACGATTTTTTTTTTCAGTTTGTTGAAAAAGTTGGGATACGAGAAAACTAATGACGCCAATTTATTCTACGAAAAAAAAAAATTACAGAATATATGTATTGAATAATTTTGTCCTCAATCAAATTTTTTATAAAAAATAAATTACGTCCCAGAAACCCGCTTCTGCCCATAGACAGACCAGCAGAAAATGTTCAACTAAATATTAGGATGAGGGTAGTTAAGTGATGATTTATTATGAAAAAAAACCTTTTTTTCCAGTTGTTTAAACAATTTGTTGTAAAATGTGAGATACGCGAAAACTGATGGTGCCAATTAATTCCACAGAATCATGTATTGAAAAATGGTTTTCTCAGCTCAATTTGTAATAAAAATAAAAAAATAAATTACTTCTAAAAATATAAAAACCAAAAGCTCTGATGATAATAATTAATTACAATATAAAAATATACTCTCATTTACTTGTCTTTGTATTGTATTAAATTACTTTTCATAAAACAATTGTTTAAAAAATTTGAAAAAAAAACAGTTTTAGAATTTAATTTAATATAAGTTAATACATTCTTGTAATCGCTATTTTGGAACTACCATTTTGAATTTTGACCTTTTCACATCGGATTCAAGTTCAGCGACCCGAATAACAAGTGTTAAGCTAATCCGGCCGATTTAGAAAATTGGATCAGCGATTTTGATTTTGTTATTTTCACACCAAATTCGTATTCAGCGACTCCGGGAACTCCCAAATAACAAGTTTCAAGCGAATCCCGCAGATTACGATAATTGCGTCCGCCATATCGGATCCGCCATTTTGAATTTGACAGTGGATTCGTAATCGGCGAACCCAAAAAACCGTATATACTACATTTCAAACAAAATGAACTACGTTTTCGACTTTTGACCAGCTTTTTGGGAATCGAGACTACTGTGCGGCCGTTCAGTCTGAAAAGTCGATTTTTTTTTTAATTTTCAAACTGAAATGCTAACTTTTTGCTATTTAAGCTGACTAAAATTCTAAAACGGCAATCGATTTTTAACCAGCTTTTAGGGAAATCGGACCACACAGTGCCGTTCAGTCTGAAAAACGATTTTTTTTTAAATTTTCAAACTGAAATGCTAACTTTTTGCTATTTTAGCTGGCTAAAATTTTAAAACGGCAATCGATTTTTAACCAGCTTTTAGGGAAATCGGACCACACAGTGCCGTTCAGTCTGAAAATTGGTTACACTTTGATGGCCTGGGATGATTGTTACCAAAAAAATTGATTTTATAATTTTTTACATTTTCGAGTTTTCTTTGCAAACGCGTCAGGAGCTTCAAGTTGATATTTGTTCTTGTGTAAGTATATTTTCTGATGGGCCTTAATGACGTATAGAAACTCCGAATCAAAACTGTGTTTTTTCAGGAAATCATTTCAAATGAAATTTTTGAGAAAAAGTAACAAGTAAATATTTAAATCGCCAATTTCAGTTGAATTCCGCCGATTTACATGCAAGGAGCGCAGATTTGCTAACCACGTTCACTTTGGAGTCTTCCTTTAGCCGCTATGGCCGTTCAAAATCTAAAATAATGTATTTTTGAAATGCTAACTTTTTAATCTGTGGTTTCGTAATTTATTCAGATTTTTTCTTCTATTGAAAGAGACACAATGCATTTATTGAGATACTTTTACAAATGACCTTAACATGCAATTGACCAGTTGTCTTTCAACCTCTCTTAGAAAAATTTATATTTCAGACTGACATCGTATTGCTTAGTCTGCTCCAAAGTATTATATCTTTCTTCTCGCTAAAGATATTCTTACAAGTTTAAGTATTTTTGAAAGCAATAGAATGTAATTAAAAAAAAAATATTAACAATTTTTTCATTAAATATTGTTCGCCCATCAGAACACCTACAGACCGGTTTCGACCTTTCAGGTCTCATCAGTACAGCATTCAAGCAATAGATTCTGCCACTTTGGCGTTTCTACCTTTAACAATTTTTGTTTGCAACTTATAGTTTTTATTGATTATTTTATGTCAACCATATTTTTTAGACTAATAACATATTGCGTGTTCTCCTTTTAACCTTTATATCTTATCTTCTATCCTGCTATCTTAAAATATCTTAACTAATAAAGATATTTTTTAAAGTACTTAAAACATATTTTTTTGCATGCTGTTTTTGTATTATTTCATTTTTCAAACTCATCAATTTGCCAATTTTGCTTACAACCGTTATATCTTTATTTCTGCTTAAGATATTCTAACAAATAAAAGTGCTTTTTAAAGCTAAGTAACATATTTGAAAAATATAATTTATTCATAATTTTCCTTTCGTATTTTTAGTGATTTTCTCAAGTCAAACTTCATTTTGCGTATTTTGCTTTCAACAGGTTTATATTTATTCCTGCTGAAGATATCGTATCAAATAAGTATTTTATAACTCGAAAGAATATGTTAATAGTGTAATTTGTTTAAAAATTTCCTTCTGTTCTTATTTTTTTATTGATTTAAACATATTTTTCAAAATCACATAATATTGCGTATTCTGCTTCAAACCGTAATATCTTTCCTTCTGCTGAAGATATTTTTACAAATTGAAGTATTTTTTATAGTTAACAAATTACGTTTAAGAAATGTAATTTATTTATAATTTTTTGTTTGCACCGTATATTTTTACTTTCTCCGTTACGAAGTACGAGAAAGTATTGTGATCGTGATTTTTTTTTCAAAAAATTTTTTTACGGAAATATCCGTTTTGGGGTCCCTAGATGCCATTTCAACAATTTCTGGAAAAAATGGTGATGTGGCCATCATGTTACTTTCTCCGACTTGATGGTATCATTTATATTTACGCTTCCATCGTTTATTTTCAATTTAAATCATATTTTAAGTGTGCATCGAACGTTTCGTAGACTCGGATAAAACTGACGTTTAAAACGTCAAAATTATGAAAGTCGTAAAAATGTACTTCAAATTCAAAAACTCAGTTTACTCAAAAACTAAAGAGATTTCGAAAAAACTTATTCTTCATAAATTGTTCATTTTGGCATTCTCTACAATTATTATTAACATAAATTTGCTGTAACTATTAGCGTTTCATAATTGTATACCAAAAATGAAAAAAAAATTAATAAATTTTTTTCTCGAATAACAATGATTTTATGAAAAATGTTTTCAATCAAAATAATCGCATTTCTTTATTATCTTCAATATTTGTTTATATGTTTTTGTGATATTTTTCATATTTAAGAAAATATTGGCAAAAAACAAAAAACAGTTAAGGTAAACACCCACTTCCGGTGTACGAAGTTTTACCAAAAGCTTTTCAGTTCTTCGGATTATCAAATAAAACTTATGTTCAAAGTTTCATATCAATTGGTCTATTAGTTTTTGAGATACAGCGCGCACAGACACACACACACACACACAGACACACACACACACACACAGACACAAAAATTTTTTTTCCAGAAATTGTTGAAATGGCATCTAGGGACCCCAAAACGGATATTTCCGTAAAAAAAATTTTTGAAAAAAAATCACGATCACAATACTTTCTCGTACTTCGTAACGGAGAAAGTAAAAAAAATTTTGTGTCTGTGTGTGTGTGTGTGTGTGTCTGTGCGCGCTGTATCTCAAAAACTAATAGACCAATTGAAATGAAACTTTAAACATAAGTTTTATTTGATAATCCGAAGAACTGAAAAGCTTTTGGTAAAATTACGTACACCGGAAGTGGGTGTTTACCTTAACTGTTTTTTGTTTTTTGCCAATATTTTCTTAAATATGAAAAATATCACAAAAACATTTTAACAGATATTGAAGACAATAAAGAAATTCAGTTATTTTGTTTGAAAACATTTTTCATAAAATCATTGTTATTCGAGAAAAAAATTTATTTTCTTTTTTTTCATTTTTGGTATACAATTATGAAACGCTAATAGTTACAGTAAACTTATGTTAATAATAATTGTAGAGAATGCCAAAATGAACAATTTATGAAGAATAAGTTTTTTTCGAAATCTCTTTAGTTTTTGAGTAAACTGAGTTTTTTAATTTGAAGTACATTTTTCCATCTTTCATAATTTTGACGTTTTAAACGTCACTTTCATCCGAGTCTACGAAACGTTCGATGCACACTTAAAATATGATTTAAATTGAAAATAAACCATGGAAGCGTAAATATAAATGATACCATCAAGTCGGAGAAAGTAACATGATGGCCACATCACCATTTTTTATTTTTAAGTGATATATATTTTTTTTTGGACAGTCAACATATTGCGTACTCTGCCTTCAACCATTATATCTTCTATCCTGCTGAAGATATCCTAACCAAACAAGGTGTTTCTTAAAGCTAAAAAACATACTTGCAAAATAAATTTGATTTGGAATTTTTTTGCATATTAGGTTTTTATTGATTTTTTTGAGATAACCATTTTTCAGATTCGCATCAGATTGTGGATTTCGCTTACAAACTTTATATCTTTCTTTCTGCTGAAGATATTCTGACAAATAAAAGAATTTCTTAGCTAAGGAATATATTTGATATATACCGGGTGTAACTGAATTCTGGTAGACCTCCTTTTAAATTCAATTTAAACAAAAAAAAAACTAACAACCAAATGAGGTGTAGAGGGAGTTAGTCGATTCACAGCCAGAAAGTGATCCCGGAAGTTGCGAGTTCCAGTTTCCGGTTGCGGTTTCCGGTTGCGGTTTTACGGTTATTTGGTTATTTCAAATCAGGTAGCTGTTACTAAAAAATAGGTAGTTGTTATTCCAAGACAGGTAGCTGTTTCTTAAAGACAGGTAGCTGTTATTCTAAGATAGGAAGCTGTTTTTTAGTAACAGCTACCTGATTTGGAGTAACAGACCTGATTTGGAATAACTGCAAAACCGCAACCAGAAACCGCAAAACTGCAACCGAAAACTGGAAACCGCAACTTCCGGGATCACTTCCCGGATCACTTGCTGGCTCTGAATCGGCTAACTCCCTCTACTTACATCTATAAACTCAGAATTTATGGACGAATTAAATTATGTAAAAATATACAGGGTGTTCCCTTTGAAATAGAAAAGTTAGGGTAATTTCCAGTTAAACCGGAAATTGAATTTTTATTTAAAGTCCACATATTGATATACTTTGTTCTCTAAAGATACCATACTAAATGTAACAAAGATATATGTAAAACTGTAAATAATATTTGCAGTTTACCAGAATTCAGTTACACCCGGTATATTCCCAGTAATATTTTGTGCGAATTTCATGTCTACGGTAACTATTCTTTGAGACATTCAATATGAACGTTTTTTTTTAAGGAAGGACGAGAGAATGAAAATCATATTGCAGTTAAAAGATAAAACCTCATTGCGGTTTGCTCCGGGACGTCCAAATGGCGGGCCTAAATTAAACGAAAGAACTCCCGCCAGTACAACAATACATCAAATACAAATTATTCATTCCGAAACGTAACCGGACGGAAAAAATGTAACGCAAAGAGCTTTTTTGTGCTTTGCCATTCGCTGGCGGTTTCAGATCTTGAAACCGCCGCAGGATATTTCCCTCGTTTTCTAGCCGGAGTTCGCATGAAACGACTATGCAATTCTTTCTCCCCGTTTCTGCTTAATGGAAACAAGATGTAATACAGCCACACATGTTTTTATCATCAATTTACATGAAGTAAATTAAATCACATGAGTGCATAGAACAATGATTTATACCATAGAGAGAAGATTGCATTAATAATAATTACTCCTACTTTTTTCCGCTACCGACAGCGTAAATAAGAATTGCATCCATAGTTACAGGTACCGTAAGTGGCTAATAACATTCGTGGTGTTTGTTGTCCTTGGCGACGGAACTTAATTTTTACTTACGGACCTAGGAAAATAATAAACAGAAACGTAACGCTCCAACATATAGGCGAGCAACACATTTTCGTCTATACCTATAGTATCGGCATCTTTTTTACATAACCACTGCTTAAAAGAGTCGTAACAGGGCACATGCCTTTTTCGATTTTGTCGGTAACAGGTTTTAACAAGCAATATTCGCAGCTTCATTTGCATCCATGCCCGCAAAAACTGTTACTGGATTGACACAAACAAACAAAATTCGACATTATTTTCTCGGTTGCTGGGTTGCCGTAGGATGCATAGGTGACTATGAAAATTTGAATCCCAAATGTTACAAGCCGTATTTTAGAATGTTTTCTGATCTTTTTCAAGTATTATATTTCCGGTAGCGAAAAAAAAAATAATAAGCAACACGGAACATAATGAACGTAGTCCCTTGTTGCTTAAACAACTATTATAATGGATAGAAAAATAACTTGGTGAGAATTTTGCTGTTAACCACAGGTTTTAGTGCTCGAGTACACATTGCTTTTTTTTAACGCATGCGGTTTGGCGGAATTGTTTAAATCCATTAAACACGAAATATTTGTGCAGCTGAGCATTTACTGTTTGTGAACCGTATTTTCGTAGTTTTGATATTTTAATTTGATAGTTAAAAATTTCCCTTTTTTTTAGAGGAATATTTATTTTTTGGTAAGCGCAAATCTTGTGTTTTTTTTTTAAATAAACTTGCGTGCATAGAAATCGGCCCACTATAAACTTTTCACTTTAACTATTTTTTTTAGAAACTGTTATAAACTATAAGCACTCTTGATAAATTTTGACTCATATTAAAACATATTAAATTGTATTTCAAAGGGCATATATTTGTTTATCTAATGGAAAGTTGCTAAAAGAAAATTGATTAATAGTTTACAGTCAGCCGATTTCCATTCACGCACGTTTAAATTATGATGAATGATTAAACGTAAGTTGTCAGCCATAGAATTTTGTTTCAGAGTCCCATGCCTGAGAGAGAGAAACATAGCAAATCATGTCTGAGATTAATTCATTTTTTAAATCTAATTCAATTGAAGTATTCCAGTCACAGCTAACTCTGAAACAAAATTTTGTGGCTCACACGATATAATGGTATTAACATTCTTAATACAAATCCTGCAGGATAACAAGCTTCTTGTATCATATAATATTTTATGTATATTTCGCAATAATGAACCGGTCAAATACCCTGACTTGATTAATCGTTGTCCTCGTCTTTTGGGCCTTGATTACTTTTCGCGATTATTGCACAAACAATTGTTCGCCGTGGACACAAAGGGGGCAGTGACGAGACGGATTTATGGTCGCCCGCAGTGTAAATTAATAACAATCAAAGGCGAACAACAAAAAATATATATGGCACATTAATAGAAATGTTAATTCGAAACCGAACTCACACGAAGCGAACACGTGTAGATATTTGCTACTGTATCAAATATCAATCAGTGAAATGGTATCTTTCGAGGTCGAACGAGTCACGATGATGAATTGCCATAATTTCGTAAACAATTCTATTGAGAAATGCCGCCGGACCTTACCAAGCATTTTTTTTCCAATGGGTCGCATTTATTAATGCTCCATTGAACAATAGGTGTAGCGCACTAATTAGTATAATTTCGTAATTGATGCTTGATATGGGGCATGGGAAGTGGAGTCTGAACGGTTATTATCTTTTATTTGCAATTCGTGTAATTATCACCTTTGGCTGTACTATAATTTCCGTTTCATCAACTTTCTAAATTTATGTTTCAACATTTCCTCTACTATTCACATATCTTTTTGAACTAATAATCGGTTCGTTAAGTTGCAGAAGAGCTTAAGTACAGCTCAACGTCGCTCTTCATTGGTTAACAATTTTCCATTAGTACTTTTGCTAGTGTAAACATGTTCATTGTAAAAATAACTGCTACCGGTATCGAAAATCATCATCGCCAAAATTTCTTCGCAAGAAATTTCATCGCAAGAAAAGTCATAGCAAGAAAATTCAAGGCATGAATATTCATCGCAAGAAATTACATCGCAAAGATTAAAGAATATTTCATTGCAAATATCATTTATGAAATATTGAAATTTTGTTTTGAAAACAGATAAAATGTCAGCTTATTGCTGCTCTACAACATATACAAGGTGCGTCGCAATCGATGAGGGACGCTCCCGACCGTTCCCTATTTTTTGCTATTGTACAGAAAAACTTTAACACTTGTTTTAGTTTTAGTAAAACTAAACACACTCTTATTTCTCTGGTTGAATTTAAAACCTATTTATTCTGTGGGTCAGTGGCGGATTGACCATTTGGCAGTTCAGGCAAAAATTTCAAAATAGTTCATCGTAATCAAAATTTCAATTTTTTATATGATGTTAAACATAGGGCCCTACCAAAATCTTGCGGCATCTCGTGACCATCTTAAATTTCAAAACGGGGGCTATTAAATTCGGTGAGCGGAGTGAGAAAGTATTGTCTCCGAATATCGTATCAAAATTTAAATTTAAATTTTTTATATGATTTTAAGCATAGAGCCCTTCCAAAATCTCGAGGCATCTCGTGACAATCGTAAATTTCAAAAGAGGGGCTATTAAATTCGGTGAGCGGAGTAAGAAAGCATTCTCTCCGAATACTTTCTCACTCTGCGCAAACTTTGCCGCCAAGTGCAGCGAGATTTTGGTTGGGCTATAACGCATAATCGTTATTCTATTCAGTGGTGTATAGGTTAAATAAGAAGTAAGGGAACACATGGTGAGAGGAAAGAAATAGTCCGCGACTTTCCACAAGCAGTTAGCTGAAAGTTTTTCGGAGATCATCTTATTTTAAGCAAACTATTGTCTTCCTTGTAAGCTTTTTATTTTTTTTTATTTTTACTATACAAAATATTAACAAACACAAACGCGTTCCGTTTCTGAAAACAGTTGTCGTTCCTCCACGTCCCCCTTCCAATGCACCACTGCTTCTATTATCTGGTCAACTTCTGATATACACAATTGAAAAATTAAATAACAATTAATAATTTAATTTGCAAATTGATGGGAGCTTTAGGTATACAATATTTACACAAAAATCCAACATGTCAGACGAAATACGTAACAAAGAGTGTTTATTTGTTACATCATTAGTACCACTGAGATTAGTGATTAAAAATAGTTATTTTTTTTAATCAACAACCTCGAAAAGATTTTGCCTGCCAATAAAACTTCAGTGGATTCATGAAAACAAGGAGAAGCTAAGGAAGTTTACATAAGCCAACAAATTAACAACTTATTTGGCTCGGAATTCGGCCGGTCTCTTACAATAATTGATGGAAGGATAAGTCAATGTGGAATCAACAAGAAATTGAATGAATTTTTGCTCAAAATGTAATAATTACACGGATGTAGTGCATTGCCTAACACTCCGAATATGAAATGTTTCATATGAAATGCCACGATTTCACTCAAATTGGAAACACCGTAGATGTGGAAAAAGTCTTCATTCTTCAAAAGACGGACTGTAAGGGCTCTTACTGAAGTGCCATTCTTCAAAAGACGGACTGTAAGGGCTCTTACTGAAGTGCCTGGAAGATAAAGTTGCAGACCTCTGTTTAAAATACATAAAATACTCACCTTAACAAACCTTTATATACTTACCATCGTTAAACATATCCACTGCAACAAAAATAGATTCTTACAAACTAACCACCACTACTCCTACAATACCAGAGAACAACAACTACTACAAATTCCATATCACAGAATGCGGGCTTTTCAAGGTTTAGACTATTGGGGTCCAAAAATTTATAACAAACTGCTAAATCAGCTTAAGAGCCTTAATATGAAATCTTTTGAGAAAGCTGTTAAACTATTTTTGCTGGACAACGTATTTTACTCCTTACAGGAATATATGTCATTTTTTAAATTAGTATGTGCTTAAATGTAAACTGTGTTTTAAAATATACATGTCTTTATGTGGCCTATAGACTAGACCCAAAACTGTGGAAAGTGAGCACGGCAAAAAATAACTCATGATGTCTTAAATTAATTCATTAATTAATTTGATAAATATCTAAAGAAAACAGATAGCTTCTCCTTAATAACAAACAAGAACTTCAAAATTTGATTGTCAAATGATGTTTATATTCGTCTTTTCGAATGTCTTCTTCGTGTGGCCTATAGACTAGACCTAAAAGTATGGAAAGTGAGTACTACAGAAAATAACTCGTAATGCCTCTAATTAATAAATTTATAAATTTGGCAGATATCTAAAGAAAACAGAGTGTCTCTCCCGAATAACAAACAAGAACTTCAACGTACGTTTCGACTGAGAATGGGGGTACTCATGCTCCTAAAGCAAGTGTAGGCACCACATATGATGCGAATACTGTAACGACTTTTTTCTGATCCTAAATGGTCATCTAAAATTACTAGTAAGCTATAAAATACTTGCTTATTAATAGTACTAGTTTTTTTTTTAATTCTGTGAAGACCTAATTCAAAGATGTTCCATAGTTTTGAAGGCAATTAACAGCAACCATAAAAAAGCGCAGAGAAATTTGAAACCAAAAGTTTTACACAAAAGTTTGTAAGTTTATACGGGTGATACTACATGCCCACTACCGTCCATACAATCTTACTTGATGGAATAGTACTTATATTGCCGATTGGAGCATTGTCCGAAGAGGCCCAAGAAGCAAAAAGTAAAGATTTGCGGGAATACATAGTATGGAGATCTTTTCCACCGATTAATTTTTGTACAGAGCAATCAAAAGTAGAAAACCACTGATGTGTAGTCCTTCATTTTATCAATATTCACGAAGAAGGCAAAGATAATTCTGACTATTTCTTGACGATTCTGAAAACCAATAGAAACTCCCAATTTCGGTCATTTGTGTACATTTCAGTCAATCACAGCATTATTCTACTGAGAAGAATCACTTGTGATTCTTTTCGGAAAGTACTTTTCTCATCGTGTTTAGTTCCGTTTTGAGGTATGTAGCTTAAGCAAACAACATGTGTGAAATAAATGGATTCAGTAGGATTCCGATCGCAAAAATTTATAAAAATATTCATGCAGTCAAACCTAAACATACTTCAAGATGAATCTGTTTGGAAACAATTTTATTTATTAATCATGATTATGGTTGCGATCGTTGCCGCGTGGTAATTCATTATATAATCATTGAATAAAACACTTACTATATTTTTTCCGCTACCGACAACGTAAATACGCATTGCATCCATGGTTACAGGTACCGTAAGTGGCTGATAACATTCGTGGTGTTTGTTGTTTGTGTTTGACGACGGAATTTAATTTTTTACTTACGGACCTAGGAAAATAATAAACAGAAACGTAACGCTCTAACATATAGGCGATCTACACATTTTCGTCTATATCTATAGCATCGGCATTCTTTTTACATAACCACTGCAAGAGTCGTAACAGGACACATACATTTTTTGATTTTGTCGGTAACAGGTTCTAACACGCAATATTCGCAGCTTCACATTTGAATCTCAAAAGTTACACACCATATTTTAGAATATTTTCTGATCTTTTTTAAGTATTATATTTCCGGTGGCGGAAAAAAATTAATAAGCAACAAGGAACGTAATGACAATTAACATTTTCCGCAGGCGATGAGCCTCGGCTTCGCCTACCTCAAATATTAATACGTCCTTACGTTCCTTGTTGCTTAAATAACTATTTTACCACAATTTATTTATTGTAATTGTTTTATTCAGTGATTATAATTTTATATATTAGTTACGTCCTATAGATAGCTTATTAAAGATTCAAAGTTTCGAAGATTCAAAGCTTTGATTTTTATCAGAACAAGCAATTTTAAGAAATAGTATAACAATAGTTAATAAGAAGAAATGTTAATGGCAGAAAGTATATTTGATATTAATTTTTTATTACAATAATTTGTGTCGTTTTGGATTTTCGAGGTAAAAATTTTGAAATTACATAAAAATTTAAATACCCAACGGTTTTGGGAATGAAAAAAACGAAAACTTCAAAACTTTTATTCTTCAAAAAATTCGAAAACTTTTAACTTAAAATCGTTGATACTTCAAAACTTCGATTCTTCGTAAAATTAAAAAACTTCGATATTCGAAGTTCTCTTCATTTCTTCGGATTCTTTGAAGCTTCGAATTATTAGGACCCCTACGCTGAACCACCGTGCGCCCGTTCCAAAATGACTGTTGGGCCTATGAATGCTCTTGAAAATCTTATGCGTAAAAAATTGTATTGCATTTCGGTATCCCAGAGTGGGATGTGAATATGGGCGGGTCCTCTTTATGGTGCCGAAGTTAAGTTTTGGCCCAGTTATCCCCTGCCTTAGATTATCCTCCTTACTTGTAAACCCTCCATTGCATGATTTATTTAAATATTCAAATATAAGTTTTTACATTAAATGGATAAAGGAATAAGGCAAAATTATATTTTTTATAAAATGTGTTTATTGTTATTAAATTAAATTAATTGTTCCTAAATAGGTAAATTATGCGTCCATTATATGGTATGAAAATCTTAAAAAAATATATTTTGTTTATTGAGGAGGCATATTATGTGTGATTTTCTTTTGCAGTTGGTTTTCTACACCCCTCCCTGCTATCTGTGTGGGAAGGCAAATGACCAAAATGGTCTCCTCAAAAAGTATTCTTTGGGCATCTTGACATCTTTTATTTGGTTCAGTACTGACTAATTTCATCAGTATTTTTCAAAGAAATTAAGAAAGCTTTCGAGTTCTCCGAGACATAACATCCGTAATTTGAACCATTCTGGCCATAGCGGCCCAGTATCTGCTTGAGGAATATTTCGTGCGAAAAAATGATACTGAAAGATTACGTTTCCTTTACAGTTTTCGAAACTTTTTTATTTATTTCGTAAGATATGAGTATCAGCACTTTACCCAACAAAAATTGTTATAAATAAATTAGAAATTTGCTTGCAGAGTTACGAAGAGGTTGAATATTCATATATTCAGGCTATATTTAGTTTTATTGAATTTAAAAATTGTTATGTTCCCATTTGGAAACAGTATGGCAATTTTTAAAATCAACATATCCTTCCTACAATTTGAAAATAATAAAAATCACATTTTGATATAACCAATTAAAAAAATTGAACTGAATAAATTACACAATACAGGTCATTAGTACTTGACTTAACCATAATACCGCCAACAGATACTTATCAAATCGATTTGACGTGTTTATTTGCAGGCGTGTATAACATTACATAAAAAGCCCGCATTTTTTCGCAATGGCCACTTTCAGGTATGATTAATAGCCGTTCGAAAGTGTTAAATATCGGTCGCCAATAGGCGTCAATATTGTCGCAGATTGCATAACTGTTGTCGCCCCGGGGAGAGCGAGAGAAAATTTCGATGAGTCGCTCAGATAGTCCGCCCTATTCTGCATTGATAAAAAGGTCGGAAAGTTTCACCTAATCGAAATGCCAATAAATATCAGCCAGGTAGGTACGACAATGGGGAAGTGATAAATTCAATTTGAAGCTCGTTATTTAATTTTTCAGCAGTCACGGCAACGCTTTGCGCGTTTCAATCGTTTGTTGCATAATCGGAAATAATTGTTTAAAATGTATCATGCGAGAGATGTAGGCGATAGATAGGGAAGTGACACGACTGGAGTTGCCCGTCTAGTATTCGCTCTAGATTACATTGATTGGTTCTGTGGAATTAATTGATTGTGTATCGGATTTCAAAATTGTATGGCGACACGGCTGTAAATTGACACACGAGGGCCGGCGCGGTGAAATTCTTAGGTATGGGTGTGAATGTGGTGGTATTCAATTGAACCTTGACAAATTATAACACATTGGTAATGTGCTTTATGCATATAACTGAATTATTACAATTATTTTCATACAGCTAAGTATAGCTTTACAGATTCAAGAATCAACATCGCAAAATCTCTTTTTTTTAATTTACAATTAATACATTTATAAATAAGATTCTGCAAAAAATGACGAAATAACATCAAGTAAACAGTGCGTAAGATTGAAAGTACCTGTCAACATCTTGATGGCTTGAAAAATGTAAAAGTATTTGCTATCGACTTGGAATTTATCAAATTTCCTTAAAACGCAGTCATAATTATTTTTCTGCAAAAATCTACAAACACCCTATACTTAGATTTCGAGATAATCCCGCGTAAAATTGTAGAAATTTTAAAACATTTTTATGACCTGAAAAAATATAAAAAAACAATTGCCGACTTGTGAGGGTAATATTAAAATACCTAGTTCTCTAAATGTTGCTTTGCAGTCGTCCTGATACCTTAAGCCCGATATTACTCGTATCATGCATCTTTGAAGTTTGAATACGTGAATCATTACAGTACAAAAATCTATAAATAACCCGCCTCCATATTTCGAGATAATCCCTTGCAAACAAAGCGTAAAATTGTAGAGATTTAAAAACACTTTTATGACCGCAGCCATAATAATTTTTTTGCAAAAATTTACAAATACCCTATCCCTAGATTTCAAGATAACCCCTTGCGTAAAATTGTAGATATTTGAAAACATGTTCATGACCTGAGAAAAATATAAAAACAATTGCTATCGACTTGGAACTTTTTAAATTTTCTCAAAATGCAGTCATAATTATTTTTTTCAAAAATTTACAAAACACTCTGTCCCTAGATTTCGAGATAATCCCTTGCGAATAAAGCGTAAAATTGTAGAAATTTAAAAACATTTTTATGACCTAAGAAAAATATAAAAACAATTGCCATCGGCTTGGAACTTTTCAAATTTTCTCAAAACTCAGTCATAATTATTTTTCTGCAAAAATCTACAAATACTCTATCCCTAGATTTCGAGATAATCATTTGAGAAGAAAGAGTAAAATTGGAAAAATTTAAAAACATTTTTATGGCCTGAGAAAAATATAAAAACAATTGCTATCGACTTACAACTTTTGAAATTTCCTCAAAATGCAGTTATAATTATTTTTTCTGCAAAAATCTTCAAATCCTCCGCTTCCATATTTCGAGATAATCCCTTGCAAACAAAGCGTAAAATTGTAGAAATTTAAAAACATTTTTATTTTGAGATAATCTTTTGCGAATAAAGCGTAAAATTGCAGAAATATAAAAACATTTTTATGGCCCGAGAAAAATATAAAAACAATTGCCATCGGCTTGGAACTTTTCAGATTTTCTCAAAACGCAGTCATAATTATTTTTCTGCAAAAATCTACAAACACCCTATCCTTAGATTTGGAGATAATCCCTTCCAAACAAAGCGTAAGATTATAAAAATTTAAAAACATTTATACCGCCTGAAGAAAATATAAAAGCAATTGCCATTGACTTGGAACTTCAAAATTTCCTCAAAATGCAGTCATAAATTATTTTTCTACAAAAATGTACAAATATTTCTGCATATTTAAAAATACTCCTGGGAGCAGAGCGTAAGGTTGAATACAAAATAAATGCATTTTTTGGCTAAAAAAAATATAAAAACAATTGCTAGTGGGTTGTTTTAAAATTTTCTGTTGCTCGTTGGTTAGTGGTTAACTTTAATGTTTACAAATGTATCAAAGATCGTTCATTAATAAGCGATTTTTCATTAATGAACGATTTCTGGTTTAGTATTAAATAGCGAATTCATAGCTAATAACTTATAATTACTGGAAATGTGAACCAATAGGGAGTAACTATCTATAATTTGTTTCACATGTAAATACAAAAGTATATAATAATAATAATAATAATAGTGTTTATTGTGCTAGAATATTTACAAAGAAATATGTACACTCGTCAAAAAAAATATAGGTTATAATAATAATAATAATAATAATAGTGTTTATTGTACTAGAATATTTACAAAGAAATATGTACACTCGTTAAAAAAAATATAGGTTATAATAATAATAATAATAGTGTTTATTGTGCTAGAATATTTACAAAGAAATATGTACACTCGTCAAAAAAAAATATAGGTTATAATAACATGCTTATTTCAAAAGGTACAATTTAAAAACTCATCCACTTTGAACGGACATATTGCTAGAAGTAGCTATATCAATTCTCTATGCTAGAAATAAATTAGCGGTAAACCGCCTTCGATTTTGATATTCCATTAAAGGTCAAAGTGTGTAATGGCAAATTTATAAAACGCGAATATCAGGTGAATGTCAGCTACTATGGATAGTGTCGAGTTTACATTAACACCGCCAGAAGTACCAGCCAATGCAAATAGTGCAAAATTTGCTTCCCGAAAAGAGTAAACATTTTTACGATGTTTTTATTTCCTGGTGCGAGGAGAAAGAAGTAAGGCGTCATTACGAATTGGCGCAATTAGCATTTTTTTTTTCGATATTGCTGCAAAGGGCTTAATAGCAAATTTGGTTGTTTGTTTTGTCTGGATTTTCTCTAATCTGAGTTACGATAAACGGAAAAATCTTGTAACCAACTCGTGTGTTAATTGGCGATTAATGGTCTCAATAATTTTATTAACGAAAATGTATCGATTATTAGTCGCTATCATTATCACACTCGTTGGTTAAATAACTATTAATGAATTCTGGCAATTTGCCCAAAAAAGGATTGATTAGTTTGATATTAATATCACCAAATTATTCATGGTTGTGAAGCTGTTAACACTGGTTAAACATTCATAGGTAAGGGTGCTAAACTAAATTTTGATCTTCGCTTAAAAGATATGTTTCTGATATTTTTCATGTTTAACATATTTTTCCAAAAATAATAGAATTTCGAAAAATTTCGTTTATTTTAGCACTCGCTGGAATTATTTTCTTTTATTTTCGATAGATATGAAAAAGGAAAATAGCGACATCATCCCTAAACTTGTAGTCAAATAACGGCGTCGTAAACGTCTGAACAGAATCGTAAATAAAACCCTCCACAATTCTTTTTGCATCGTCCCGGGCAATAACTTTCGTTTTCTTTTTCCGTCCTAATGAAGTGGGCTGAATCTAATTAAAAAAAACGTAGTAAACAAGTCAGCGTGCATAATTCCAAAAGCTAAGTATTTGATTTATATCCTTTCTTCGCCTGCTCGGAAACAATAAATATCTTCTAAAGGGTCTTCATCGTTAATATCAATAATATTAATTTCGCAGGCCGGAGACCGCATCTGCTCATCTAATGCCAAAACCGGATGTACCGGGAGGTGATAATTAGCGTCGATACTTTCAATCATTCAAACTGTCACCGAATATTCCAGATGAGGGACAGCAGATATAATTGAAAAGATTGGATTTGTATTCTGGAGGGGCGCTTAATTTGAAATTTTATTGCTTCCAGATGAAAAGTTTTACGGGCGCCGGAATTCATTTCGTCCAATTCATTTGAGAAATGATCATAAACACGAGTTACTGTTAAAGACGAAACTAATCTAGCAGGAAATCGCGTCCGCCTCGCCGGATATATTAAATTTATAATAATAAATTTACTAGGATTTTAATTAAATCGCGAAAGTGGGCGAGCGTTGTTATAATAATTTTTGAAAGATATTTGTGGCGTAAAATAAGGAACACGGGGCACGCGTTGTTTTCTTTATTTTTTCGAAAAGATATTTGTGAGACGAAATAACGCAGCAAGCGCGGTTCTGGTTGTGTTAGTTTTACGGTTGGAAGCTTGTAGTAATAATTAAAATAAATTAATTAGGAAGGGATGCGGACGGTTTCAAAAACGACCAGTGGTCTCCACCTGTAAATAAAAGACATAACTTGCCCGGTACGGGTGGTCTGTATTTCACCTGGCCAGGTGTCCTAGTCTAAATTACACTACCTCAATTTAATTACGTTTTATTGTCGTTTTATGTTTTCATTTGTACCTAACCAATTTTTCCAATTTCACACCCCTTCAACGTTAATTTACCGCCATGCGGATGCCGTAAAATTCGAGGAATTTATTCACTGGCGATTGATTAAGCAAATGACAACATTATTTCATTCCAATTATTCAACTATAAACTAAATCAATGAAATAAGTTTAGATATATTTAGGTCCTGTTGAGATGGCTCGAAAGAACAGATCGATTCTTGTTATTTATTCCACATTTTCCACCCCTCCGTCGGGCGTCCTCCTGTGTTTGTAGTTTCCTCATCATGATGACCAGCTTCCTATACAAAATCTCAAGTTATGTACGAAATCATCTTCATCCAAATTTTTTGAGGCTGTTCGAAGTAGTTCACGAACGTGAACGAGAACATTAATTTAAAAAAAAAATCCACATTTTCTGTCGGACTTAAAAAAATTTCTATTTTTTTCATGATGGATTATATTTTATTTATCTTGCTTAAATCGGGCTTATAATATCTGGGAAATTTTTTTTTTTTTTTAATTTGTACTAATCATATTGAATTCCATCTGAATATACCATACAGCCATCATACTCTGAAGTGGTTTCCGATAAATAATTTCTATGAAGGAAAAATCTGTCCTTTGATATATTATACGAGGTCGTGCAGTATATAATAGTGGGTATTCTCTAGGTGATGCACTTGTCTCTGAGGAGCATCTCGGGCAGAGGTCGTGGTCAAGATGGGTAGTCTTCGACTTGCATTATGCATGAGTGTTTTCTAGCTCGTTGAATTCAGAATGGGAACGTGTGTCCTATAACTACTTTTCGTTAACCTCTCTCTAACAACCAAACTACCACTCAACATATAATAACTTACCGAGACGGAAGGACTCGAATAATATTTTCATTGGGAATGCCACTGCGGAGATTATGTCATTTCTGTAGCTTTGAAATTATAGAGAACTGTTAGGAAATTGTAGGTAAATATTATAATTTTTTAAAACAGTTATATTTAATGTATAATTAATGACTTTTAAATTACATGTTGTAGATTTAATTCAGTGGGATGGAAACACTTATGAATAATTTTAACAAGGATTTAAACCACCACTAATAACCGCAAAAATGTCATGATACATTTAGCGGAATATTTTAAATTAACAAAATCTTCAGTAAATTTTATCACCGACAATTTAAGCAAATATAATATGAGAGAAACTTCTTTGTACGAACACCTTTATTAAAAAAATAAATAGGAAGTATTTTATTAAGCCTAAAAACCATATTAAAAATTAAGTGCAAAATTTAGGTTCGTTCCATGCATGACAAAAAGAAAATCATCCAAAAAATTCCGGCCCAAGAGCTTAATATATGGCATACCGTATGCCAAATATTTAGCAATAGAGAGTGACTCCAGGCGACACGTCATCTGAATATACTAAACTAGCGTGACACTACGTAGATATCACGCCGTCCGAAGGTCCCGTGATGAGACCAAGCAGTCACCGCGCAGATGCCGCGCCGTGCTTAATATTGCGTTGCGCAAGTTCTTAATCAAAGATAAAATAATAAATGCAAAATATAAAATGAACTGTCCGTTATCTTACAGTTGAAATTATTGTATATTATTTCAAGATTACCTGTAACTATGTAAACTCATTGTATGCAAGAATTAAGAATAACATAAAATAAATAACCAGTAAGTAAAGCACACCGAGTGTTAACAAATACCGATGGGAAAATTTGACTCCAAATAATGCATTTTTGTAATCTTCGCTGAGAATATTAACTTTTTTCTACGTCCGTTATAAAATGTACAGTTTTTTTCATTAATTTGGATTCATAAAATATGTGATTCCGGAACCCTACAAACAGCGTGAAATAAAGTGCCATAACGGTTCATTTTTTCACTCATTTGCGCGAAAAAAAGTGCCGTAGCGGTTCATTTTTTAACGCTACTATAAAAGAGTTTACGCAAAGTGTGTCATGAACGCTTCGCAACACGCCGCGAGTTCCGCCGATAAATGTCAAACATTCGTTTCCGATCAAGAAAACTTGATGATTATTATTTTCTTCATTTAAAGAAAGTATTATTACTTATAAAAATTAATTAAGGTTTTATCGAATTTATTTAAAGTTACGGACGTAGAAAAAATTTTGTATGAAATTCGTGAGTAAAGCAACTTTTTTTCACTTGTAGGAATTGCCGGCAATCTTCCCTACTCGTGAAAAAAGTATTTCTTTACTCACTTGTTGCATAAATAACTTTTAAACGATTAAACCGCGCGGGCACAAATATAACTTTACTAACAAGTACCCGATTATATAACTCCACAAGACATCAATTATGATCAAATTATGTAAGTAATTCATGAATACCGTCTACAAATCCATAATCATAAATCAAGAAACAAATAAACAAGTGACTTCCTCCTTGGCTACTGTTGAAACCTCGCGTCAACGAACTCCCAAATCTAAATTGAATCAGCTACTTATAAATATTAATAACGCATCTGCGGCGAAATAACGAACAACTTAATAAATTTAATTATAGTTTATGATAAGGGTAAGGAATTCGACCAGGTGCATTTTCTAATTAACCCAGACGCAACTCATCTCGCCGAGATTAGAGGAAAGACTCGAGAAGGAAGGAATACAGGTGTACCGACTCACATGCGCGTACAAAGTTAATCCTAATGTGTAATTTAATCTAGAAAAAAGAAACTGTGCTTGAATACCCGATGATATGGAAACCAACTGCCTGGATTCGATGTGTAATGGATTTACTCTGAGGAAACATCTGGAATATTTGATTGAGTGGAAACTGTGAAATGTATTACGGAATTAATTTGAGCAGACGTTACGGAGGATTTTACTTTTTAGTTTGTTTTTGTAATGTGATTATTCATTAAATTAAGAATATATTTTATTCTTTCAAAAAGTATCGCTCAACATTTTTTTCTCATTAAATCGATAATAGGGACCTTTGGTCAATTGCCTGTTGAGGTCATTTGTAGAAGTGACTCAATAAATGTAACCTCTATGAAGATAGCAATAAAAGTATAAAAATCAAATGGGGCCTAAAATTGTATTCTGTCAAGGGCCACTAAAGAGTACAGCATGCCTAGGCATATTTTACTTATAATAATTATTATTGTTATTATTATCATATAAAGGATTATTATTAATAATAATATTTCTGCAGAAATTTTGATCGCGCATAAAATAGCTTGAGTTTCAGGCAGAAATTCATGTTTTTAAATTTCTAATTTGATTTATGTAATTAAAGTGTAGCATATTAGTGCTTCCGGTTCCATCGGAAGTAGCACCAAATTTGTTATTTTAAACGGAACACCCTATATATTATTATATTTTTGGCAACATATTTTGTAGAAACATTTGTACACTTATCTCATTTAGTTTTCAAGAAAATTAATTATTTCTAAAATTCTAACCTCAAGAAGGCCTCTTGAAATCTGCCTGTAACTTCTCTTAAGAATAAGATAGAAATATGATTGATATCTCTAATTGTAGCTAGAGGATGCCTCTATGAGTAATATAATTTGAAACTGTCAATTTTGACAATAAGTGTTCTTAAAATGTCAATGTCTAAGTGCTCTCTTAAATAGAGGCGTCCTTAAGGTACAATTAGAGATATTCATCATATTTCTATCTTATTTTGAAGAGAAGTTACAGGCAGATTTCAAGTTGCCCTTTTGAGGTCAAAATTTTAGAAATATTGAATTTTCTTAAAAACTAAAATAGATAAGTGTACAAACGTTTCTACAAAATATATTGCAACTTAAAAGAGGAATCCAAAAATATAATAATATATTGGGTGTTCCATTGAAAATACCAAATTTGGTGCCACTTCCGGTGGAAACGGAAGTGATAGAAAATTGAAAATATTTCACATGAGGAGAACTGATTCAACCGTATGACAAGGATGTTTTTCAAATTTTGAATATGACAGCAACCTGTTAAACGTTTAACGAACGGTTTAGCGTGGACACCCTGTATACTTACAAAATAATTGGCTTTACGTGTGTGAGCAAGAAAATGCATTTTTTGTTCTCTTTATATTTTGTTCGGAGGTAAAAAGTCAATTTTGTTTTTGAAATAAATTTAGGATAGATTGAAAGATATGAACAATTCTTGCAGACAAGGATTTTTTTTTCAAATTTAACAGCAACCTGTTAAACTTTTAACGAACGGTTTAGCGTAGACACCCTGTATACTTACAAAATAATTGGCTTTACATGTGTGAAAAAAAAACATTTTTTGTTCTCTTTATGTTTTGTTCAGAGGTAAAAAGTTAATTTTGAAATAAATTTAGGATAGATTGAAAGATATGCAAAATTCTTGCCGATACGTAATGTACTCATTAAGTATATGTCAATTGAGCAAAAAAAAAACGGAAATTCGACGTTCAATTATTTTTTAATATTTTTTTTCTCTTGAAAGAACGGGCAGATTTTTAAAATTCTTTATTAAAGTGTTGTTTTCATCAAATTGATGCAGATAAAAACAAAAATAAATTTGTCGTTCGATTGTTTGAAAGGATGACCAGATTTTAAAAGTGACCTACCCGCCGAATAGAAAATTAAATGCACCGTTCAAGTGTTCTCTTTTAATCCGCCAATGGTGACCTACTGGTCTATGAGACCGGGTGTGTCGAATAACTTTATTCTCAGTTATTGTTTTTTGTTGCAATTTCGAGTAGCTGCCGCATTGCAGAGCTTAAATTGTTTTATTAGAAAAGAGCATAAATAAAAAAAAACATGAACTATTAGTAACGCGTTTCGGAAAATCTTCAGTTGAAAACCCTGGTGTGTGAGACCCGCGTCACCATTAAATTTGCGTCACCAATGGCTCTTGAGCGGATAACCTGATTTTGAAAATTCTTCCAGCAAAGTATTGCACTCACTGTTGAAAAGGTAACTCTTGAACAAAATAGCAGATTTTAATTTTTTTTCTAGATCTTAAATCGCAAACATTATTTAGTCTTAAATTGATTTTTGAGAATAATTCTTGAACGAAATGGCAGGTTTTGAAAATTCGTTCAGCAAAGTGTTGTACCTATTGGGCAGATGCAGACATGATCCAAAAAAATTCGCCATTCAATTATTTTCGATTATTGTTAAGGATAATTCTTAAATGAAAAGTCAATTCTTTTAGCAAAGTGTTGTAAATTTAATAAAACGAAATATAGCCCGAATATTTGAATATTCAACCTGCTCGTAACTCTGCAAAGCAAAATTAAGTTTTGTAGGCTAAAAATTAAATTTGTCGTTAAATTAATTTCTGTTTTTTACAGATAACTATTGAACTGATGACCTGATTTATAAAATTGTTTCAGTAGAGACTTATATTTATCCCAAAGATGTAGACAGAGCCGAGAAATTAAATTCCATGATCAATTGTTTTTTGGGTTTTAGAGGATAACTTTTAAACGGATGACCAAATTTGGCAAATTCTTTCAGCAAAGAGTTTTAGTCGCCGAATAGATGCAGATAAGACAAAAAAATAATTTTTAGTTCATTTCATTTCATTTATTCGTGTTAACAAACTTACAGTTTTACACATGTCAAAAATAAAAAAATATATAAAGTAGAAGAACAATGCACTAATTTGAAATATCGCAAGTGGCGTAACAATTGGTATTGCGTGAAAATATAACAGCTAAAATACATACAAATTAGAAAATAAATAGCACACCAAAAACATAGATCACAATTTCGGTTTAAAAGTAAGGTATGTGATTCAGTTGAGAGCAACTAGCGGATGATGATATTCAATAACAAATTAAAAGTATTAAAATTAAACTAGAATAAGACAATTGTTTTCTCTCTTTTTGAGGATAATTTCTTGATTTTTCAAATTCTTTTAGTACTCATCAAAAAATAAATTCACAGTGTTTTTGAACCAAAAACAGAGTTTTCAATTTCTTAAAGTACTGCACTCATTAACCCGCCAATGGTGACCCTACTGGTATATGAGACCGGATGTGTCGAATAACTTTATTCTCCGTTATTGTTATTTGTTGCAATTTCGAGTAGCTGCCGCATTGCAGAGCTTACATTGATTAAATATCTTTGTTTTATTGTCAAAGAGCTTAAAAAAAACATGAACTATTAGTAACACGTTTCGAAAAATCTTCAGTTGAAAACCCCGGCGCGTGAGACCGGCATCACCATTAAGTTTGCGTCACCAAAGGCGGGTTAAAAAGATGTAGATGAGGTTACAAAATAAAATTCGTTTTTTAATTGATTTCCGTGCGGGCGAAGAATGGTATTACAGATTTAATGAATATTTGTATTTTTAGAGTTACGAACAGCTTGAATATTTGTATATGTAGGCTACTTTTCGTCTTTATTTAATTCATTGAATGCTTCTGCAACAAGTAAATCGTTTTGATCGTTTTTCTTACCTCAAAAAGGAGGCGGTGTATACTAAGTGGCTCTACCATCAAAATATTCTACGAGCCGCCACTGGTTGTTATAGTCTTTCATTGTGTTTTGTTTCGGGGACAACTACCCTGCGTTCAACATTGTTTGATAGGCATTTGAATTTGGCGCGTTGTTTTTCATATTGCAATGTTGGTACCTTCGTGCGAGAGTGTCAAATCGATCATTAGCGCCCGCAGAATTAACTGTCAGTGCGATCGTGTGTGCTTTATAGATATTTAGTTTTACACTTACGTTTTATACCATCTCATCTTACTGCAGATATTGGTAAGTTAAAAAATAACCACATTAACATATGCAAATCTTAATTATGAAATGTGATTTTAGGTTAAGAATGCCGTTCGAAGATCACCACAACAGGTTTATCCTTGAAGCATATTTTCGAACAGGGACACGCAACGCAGAAGGGAGTTGGAATTATTCCTATCAAAATTGCGAGGAATAATTTCATGAGCAGTTTCCTGATGTTGAGTTTGGTCACAATTACTTTGGTACAATATATTCGCCGTATTGTTACCAGATTCCATGAAACCGGCAGCGTTTCCAAAGGAAAATCTACAGGCCGACCTACTGTCGTTACGGAAGCAGTCGTTGAAGATATTCAACAAAGACTTGATGTGAGCCCGAAGAAATCGCTCCGATGTTTGTCTGCTCAGACAAATTTATCACTCGGTACATGTCAGAAGGCTTGCAAAAAAATGTTACTTTTACATCCGTACAAAGTAACTGCAACTCAACAGTTGCTGCCGCCTGATTATCCTCGCTGAATGCAGTATTGCAATTGGTTTAACGAGTTGTTAGATTTAACGTTCTACAGTGACGAAGCTTCACCTTAGCGGCTGTGTGAACTCGCAAAACCATAGAGTGTGGGCTGCAGAAAACCCCCACATGTTTGTTGAGGTTCCGTTACATCCTCAGAAGGTTGATGTGTTGCTGGCAATGCCCCGATGGAGAATCTATGGCCCTATTTTTTTTAATGACAATATTAACGCAGCTCGCTATCGGGAATTACTCTTGAATCCTTTTATCGAACAACTTCATGATGACGAATTGCAGCAAGGATACTTTCAGCAGGACGGAGCTACTTCGCATACTGCAAATACAACGTTAAATCACCTGCGGCAGTTCTGCGGAGATAGGTTAATTAACAAAGATCTATGGCCACCTCGCTCACCAGATTTGACACCGATGGACTATTTTATGTTCGGATATTTAAAAAATAAAGTGTATACTGATCGACTCCACACTTTACAAGAACTGCGCAATACAATAACAGAAGCGGTGCACAATGTTACACCTGAAATGTCTTCAACAACATGAAATGCCAGAAAAAATTGTGTTTGGATCAAAATGGGCAACACTTTGAACATCTGTTATAGTTTAGTTCAAAATAAATTCCCTAATAGTCCTGCCACTGGTAAATACCAACATTAAAAGTTTTTTTTAGGAGCGGGAAATTCAAACAGCTATCAAACAATAACGAACACACGTTACAGCTCGTAAACGGATTTCGAATATTCTTTGATAAAATGATTAGACTCTTCGAAATAAGTGAAAATGTAACATAATTTATATAATACATTGACGATAACTCTTTTTTTTTATTTTTGCCATGATGATATTTCTAATCATGTCTTTATTTGTTGAGAATAATTCCTCTCAACATAAATAACGACATACCATCGGTCTATAGCCCTTACAAATGGTACAGAATTGCTCAATGTTTGATCAACTCGCAATAACTGAATTGAAAAATTCACAATATGGTGTAGTTAATATTATTTAACCATTTACCAACAATCTGAACTAATAATTAAAACATATTTTCAACATTCTGCACACTGGAACATGTAAACACTCACTTGCTGCAAGGTAAACTGCCGAATCAAACGATTTTCAACGATTACATCTTGCATCTTTGTCTATCCCGTGTGTGAATTGAAATGAATTTAATTCGAATCGGAGCTGCGTAGATAAGCACTGATAACAGGTGTAGAAAGAATGTGTTTTTTGCGACATCTCCGCCGGACACTGTTGCCTGCAATGCAAAGTTAAGTTGATTAGGCTGGCCACACCTTGCGACGCTTCCCAGTTCCGTCTGTGATTTCGGTGTTAAAAGATAAGATTTTAATAGTGCGGTGCAGTGTTGTTTCCGAATTTTCGTTTGTGAATTTGTGACAAAGTCAAATTTGAACGATGGATGAGAAGCGTTGAGAGTCGTTTTATGGACATCATTTCACGAAGGTTAGTGTAAATTTATCTATACTTTTATCTGCACTTACAAGCGAACGAACATTCATCTGCATCTTGAAAATTTTAATATTTAAGCAAATCGCTGTTTGTCTGAAAATCAAAGTATACTATATATTGACGATGATGGTTGCGACTGTTACTATGTGGTAGTCCACACCCCCCTATTTCTGTAAGTATAAAATGTAAGTCTTCTGTATCTGACACTCATACAGCACTTGATAATGACCTGCAAAGGTCGAAACTATAGTTGTGTCAATATTGTTAATAATACATATTAAAACATTGTGTTTGTCTGTATTATGCAATAAATAGTGGTAAAAAAACGTCGAAAGTTGTTTAATTCAAATATTACATATTTATTTTAAACTGTCCTCTATATTTGGATGGTAGTTGAGTGATTGTATATTTTATTTTGCAACTTAATTTTAAACCTAGTTATCATCTTTATATTCATAATCGTTTGTTAAATATTGTCTCCAATTTATTAGTATTTTTTTGCCTATGTAAACCTTTCGGTAATGACATGAATAAACTTACTTACTTACTACATATTTTTAATTTTTTTTATTTAACTGCCCGTTTACTATAGATGAATTTATAAATCACCTATGTGTAATTCCTATTTCTTTGACGAGTGTAAATATTTTCGCATAATAAAAAAAAAACACATTGATTTTAAAATAATCTATTATGTCTAAATTGTTTTCACTCTTTTACCAGAATCGGGGGCTAAATTCTGCACTTTTTTACGTCTAAATAATCAAAATCGAACAATGTGTTTGACAGTTTGACAATTTCAAAAATCATAATCGCAAATTTTAAATCTTCGGCCTTCTAAAATCTGCAATTTTTGATGTTTTGCGTTGATTTCACGACAATATATGTTTACCAATTTTTAAATTGCACTAAATTCTGCCCATTTTGACGTTAGATTCATCAAAATTGGTCGAAGCGTTCGGCAGTTGTAGAATTTCAAAAATTTAGCCATTTAAAAAACTTTTGAAAAGTACGATTTTTTTAATTAATCGTTTACCACTATTACCGACTATTGCAAAATAGATTAAATTGGCAGACTTAATCCCAATATAAGTCACCACCACTTTACACTTTTGAATTTACCCGCCCTCAGCGGTTTTAATTTGTTATTCTGCAATGGCTATCGACCAGAGGTCTCTGCCTAGTATTATGACCTATTTTACTAATACATATAAGTTTGAATTTACAATTAAGCAAGGATTCATACTTTATTTATAAAAATTAATGTCAAGAACGATTAAGACAGCTGCCCTAAGTAATTACATAAATATTAATTTGTATACAAAATTTCAACGAACAAGACTACAGCCGCCGTGAAATTAATCACTTTGTTTGATGAAATGCGAAAGTTCCGGGATGTATATATTTATTAAAAGCGCACATAAAGTAATCGCGAGCACATTCATGAAGTTTCCGCCGCTTTTCCGAAATCCCACATCCACTGTCAACTAAAAGTGTAAATGCGCCTCTGCAAGGACTCGAAACTTATTCCAAACACGGATTAGCTATTTTGAAACACAGATATCGTTTGTAGATACGCCCGTAAACTTTTCAGAACTCGGGGATTACTTTTACTTTTATACATCCCCCTCGCCCCGCCCGGAGAGAACTTTTGTCTATCTTATTCAAAGGAACCGAGAAGGAACTTCTTATAATTAATATATTTTTTTGCTGTGAGGGACGGGAAATAAAACTACGCCCGGGGAAGTCTGAGACACGAGTAATTAACAAACTAAGGTCTGCATTACTTTCACGACACCTTCCCTTGAATATTTATCACGGCAGAGTCCAAGAAAAAAAGTTTTGCGCCGGAGGGGGGTAAATTAAGTTTACGCGATTTCACTTTAATTTGTCGCCGAGATGAATTGGTGCGGGAATTGGACGAAACACCTTTAATTATCGTAATTGGGAATATTACAAAAAGCAGTTTTTTTTTTGTATATTAATAATCACTTAATCCACTTTGGCCCGGCGAAAGATAAATAATTATAATATCTATGGGTCATTCCAGCCAGGGACAGTCAAACCGGGGCGCAGCCATGTCACCGATTTGGCTGAAACTTTTTCTATAAATATTAATATATAAAAGAAGGTGATCCCTGAAAGGACCGATTTTTAAAAAAATATTTATGTAATGAAACAAATTTTTGAAGGAAAACGTACCTAAAAAAATGGTGATGTGGCCATCATGTTACTTTCTCCGATGGTATCATCATTTATATTTACACTTTCATGGTTTATTTTCTATTTAAATCATATTTTAAATGTACATCGAGAGTTTTGCAGACTAGCATGAAACTGACGTTTAAAACGTCAAAATTATGAAAGATGGAAAAACTATACTTCAAATTCAAAAACTCAGTTTACTCAAAAACTAAAGAGATTTTGAAAAAACTTATTCGTTATAAGTTGTTCATTTTAGCATTCTCTACAATTATTATTGACTTAAATTTGCCGTAACTATTATAGTTTTAAAATTATAAGCCAAAAATTAAAAAAAGATAAATAAATTTTTTTCTCGAATAAAAATGATTTTATGAAAAATGTGCATTTCTGTGTTGTCTTCAAAGTTTGTTTAAATGTTTTTGTGATATTTTTCATATTTAAGAAAATATTGGCAAAAAACAAAAAACAGTTAAGGTAAACGCCCACTTCCGGTGTACGAAATTTTACCAAAAGCTTTTCAATTCTTCAAATTATCAAATAAGACAGATGTTCACAGTTTCATATCAATTGCTTTATTAGTTTTTGAGATACAGCGCGCACAGACAGACACACACACAGCCACACACACACACAAAGACACAAAATTTTTTTTTTTCCAGAAATTGTTGAAATGGCATCTAGGGACCCCAAAACGGATATTTCCGTAAAAAAAAAATTTGAAAAAAAAATCACGATCACAATACTTTCTCGTATTTCGTAACGGCGAAAGTAAAAATGGTGATGTGGTCATCATGTTACTTTCTCCGATTTGATAGTATCATAGTTATTTATATTCTATACTTTTATGGTTTATTTTGATACTGATATTTGAAACGTCAAAATTATACTTCAAATTCTAATAGTCCGTTTACTCAAAAACCATAGAGATATCGACAAAAAACTCATTCTTTATAAGTTGTTCATTTTGGGTTTTCTCTACAATTATTATCAGGGATCATTTTGACAATTCATAACTTTTGTCTGAGTTAGAATTTTTCAAAAATATGAATTGTTTTAGGTCGTAAATCGATTCCTAAGCCTTTCTGAGCATTTTCAAAACAATTGCTTAACGATTTATTTCTTTCACAGTTTTTTTTAAGTTTCGGCAAACATTTTATGATTACAGTAGAGAACGTTTAGAAAATTCATAACTTTTGGCCGAGTTGGAATTTTCGAAAATGTCAACTTTTTTGGTTAGTAAATCGATGCCAAAGCCTTTCTGAACATTTTCAAAACAATTTAGCAACGATTGTTTTTTTTTTATTTTTTTTAGTTTCGACTAAAATTTTTACCTTACTATTTTGAAAATTCATAACTTTTGTCTGAGTTAACATTTTTCAAAAATCCTAACTGTATTAGTTAGTAAATCAATGCCGAAGTCTTTTTGAGTATTTCCAAAACAATTGCTTAACGATTTACTTTTTTACATTTTTTTTAGTTACGGCAAAAATGTTAACCTTTCAGCAGGGAACATTTTCAAAATTCATACCTTTTGTCTAAGTTGGAATTTTGAAAAATTATCAAATTCTCTACTTAGTAAATAAATGCCAAAGCATCGCTATGTATTTGCAAAATAATTGCGCAGCGATTATTTTTTTCACAATTTTTTTAGTTACGGCAAACACCTTACAGCAGGAACAGTTTTGAAAATTCATAACTTTTGTCCGGGAAGGAATTTTTCAAAAATTTTAACTGTTTTAGTTAGTAAAACGATGCTTAAATGTCTCTGAACATTTCCAAAACAATTTCGCAACGATTTATTTTTTTGCAATTTTTTTAGTTTCGGTAAAAAATTTGAAAATTTCGAAAATTCGTAACTTTTGAATGAAAGAGTTAACATTTTTCATAAATGTCAAAGGCTTTAGTCGCTAAATCGATGCTAAAGTATCTGTAAGGATTTTCATAACAATTGCGAAATGATTTAATTTCTTAGATTTTTTTATAGTTTTGGCTAAAATTTTAACCTTTTGTTTTGGTCGTAATTTTTCAAAGAAGTAAAGTATTTTAATTAATTGTCTCGTAAGTATTTGCGAAACAATTTTTCAATCGTTTATATTTTTTATCATTTTTCTAATTACTGCCAAAATTTTATGATTATTGCAAGGATGATTTTAAAAATTCATAACTTTCGTTTCAGACGGAATTTTAAAATAATGTAAACTGTTTTAATTATTGAAAAAATATCTCTAAGAATTTTGAAAAAAAAATCGTAACCGTTTCTATTTTTCATAATTTTTCCAATTCCGACCAATATTTTAGGATTATTGCAAGGATGACTTAAAAAATTCATAATTTTCGTTTCAGTCGGGATTTATGTTTTCATTTGCAAATTATTACAAAATGAACTGCAGGAATTTGCAAAACAATGTCTCCACTATTTATATTTTTTATCATTTTTCAAATTGCGACCACTATTTTATGATTATTGCAAGGTTGATTTTAACAATTCATAACTTTCGTTTCAGTCGTTTCAGTTTTTGAAAAATTGTCATAATTTTAGCGATTAGAAAAAAAATGGTAATGTGGCCACCATGTTACTTTCTCCGATGGTGTCAATTATATTTACGCTTTCATGGTTTATTTTCTATTTAAATCGTATTTTAAATGTACATCAAACGGATAAAGTTGGTCATTTTAGCATTCTCTACAATTATTATTAACATAAATTTGCTGTAACTATAATCTTTTTATAATTATAAACCAAAAACTAAAAAAATAATAATTTTTTCTCCAATAAAAATGATTTTATGAAAAATGTTTTCAAGCAAAAAATGTTCTTTTCTTTGTTGTCTTCAAAGTTTGTTTAAAGGTTTTTGTGATATTTTTCATATTTAAAAAAATATTGGCAAAAAACAAAAAACAGTTAAGGTAAACGCCCACTTCCGGTGTACAAAATTTGATCAAAAGCTTTTCAGTTCTTCAGATTATCAAATAAGACGGATGTTCAAAGTTTCATATTAATTGCTCTATTAGTTTTTGGGTTACAGTGCGCACAGACAGACACACACACAGACACACACACACACACACACACACACACACACACACACACACACACACACACACACAGACACACACACAGACACAAAAAAATTTTTTCCAGAAATTGTTGAAATGGCATCTAGGGACCCCAAAACGGATATTTCCGTAAAAAAAAAATTTGAAAAAAAAATCACGATCACAATACTTTCTCGTACTTCGTAACGGCAAAAGTAAAAATGAGCCTTTTTGAGGGTATCTTTAAGAATTAATAACTTTTTTTGTTTTTAAACCGATCTAAACCATTCTTTGACGCATGAAGCCTTAAAACTACAACCTATCGAATGGTGTACTCATTTATCCAATTAATATTAACTGTTGACAAGAATAAGGGTTCGAAAAATGAGTGAAATTGTTTAAAAAAAAACAGTTTTTTCAATGTGACCTTCACTCGACCAATAGCCACGTATTAAGTTTGCTTCTGGTTTGAAATCTTCAGAATGATCCAAATAATATTGACAGAAGCTTCATTTCCATTAAGAAACTACTTAACATACCACTACTACGATTTGAAAATTGGAAAAACAGCAAACTTTCAAACTTTATAGCAAAAATGAATATTTTTTTAGATTTTTGTAAATTTAGCCACAGATTATACGTTTCAAGAGCTTCATTTTGGCCAAGTTTCATCTTGCTTTTTTGAGTTCGGCCAAGATATGATTTTTTTTTGTCCGTGATGTTTTTGGTTATTTTATTAACGATCTCGAATTAGTAAAATTTAGATTTACAACCAATTGTAAGTCTATACTTAACTTAAATTTGTAAAATCACTTTTCTATGGAAATCATGGTTACCTTAAAAAAAAACATTTTTTTTCTGTCACTTTGATTTAAAAAACCTTATTAATTCATTGTATTTCTTAAATCCTTGGAATTAAAATATACTCTACACTGGCAAAAATTCAAATGTTCAGATGTGATGGAGAAGGATCTTTATCACCAATAAAATAAGAAAATGATTGAATCTTTGAGTTATTTAGAATATACCAATTTTAAATTAATCAATGTAATATTTAAGGTTGTTAATACACCATGCCGCTCGGACACACCCTTTTAAAGAAAGTTTTTAATATAGAGCCCGTTAGAGTTCCATCTTCAAATGTTCACTCTTGTTTGGAATTGAAGTGGGAACATGATATTTTTTCAAAAATTTTAAGTTGGTGAGTTGATGATGAAAAATATTAAACGCAAATTTTAAATATACCACTATATAGAATGACTCGAGATCTTGAAAAAAATCGACCTGTTGATTTTTACTTTCTCCGTTACGAAGTACGAGAAAGTATTGTGATCGTGATTTTTTTTTCAAATTTTTTTTTTACGGAAATATCCGTTTTGAGGTCCCTAGATGCCATTTCAACAATTTCTGGAAAATTTTTTTTGTGTCTGTGGGTGTGTGCGTGTGTGTGTCTGTGCGCGCTGTATCTCAAAAACTAATAGAGCAATTGATATGAAACTTTAAACATCCGTCTTATTTGATAATCTGAAGAACTGAAAAGCTTTTGGTAAAATTTCGTACACCGGAAGTGGGCGTTCACCTTAACTGTTTTTTTGTTTTTTGCCAATATTTTCTTAAATATGAAAAATATCACAAAAACATTTAAACAAAGAAATGAACATCTTTTGCTTGAAAACATTTTTCATAAAATCATTTCTATTCGAGAAAAAAATGTATAATTTTTTTTTAATTTTTGGTTTATAATTATAAAACGATAATAGCTATAGCAAATTTATGTTAATAGTAATTGTAGAGAATGCTAAAATGAACAACTTATAAAGAATAAGTTTTTTTCGAAATCTCTTTAGTTTTTGAGTAAACCGAGTTTTTGAATTTGAAGTATAATTTTTCTTTTATAATTTTGACGTTTTAAACGTCAGTTTCATCCGAGTTTCCACAACGCTCGATCTACGTTTAAAATATAATTTAAATTGAAAATAAATCACGAAAGCGTAAATATAAATGATACCATCAAGTCGGAGAAAGTAACATGATGGCCATTTCACAATATTTTGTATGACTTATGGATTCGTATCGTCGAAACTTGTTTAAATATTCGCACTACCGACGTTTTTTTGTGATTTATTGCAATTAACAACCGTGCATATCTTCTTAAAACAATATCTCAATTTTTTTTCGCAAAAACATTTTTTTTTTTATATAAAAAAGGAAGGATGGTTTACAGGAATTCGGGTCGAGGATGAGCGGATGATTCGGGAATTGACGTTCTGCCACAACCGATAATTTGTATAATAAATCATGTATAATGATGAAAGGGGCATACACTAAACATCCATGGACCCGCATGGCCATTTTTCGTTCCGAAAAAGTGACCGCGCGGATGGGATTCGAACCCACGACCACGAGGCCCGTAAGCAGGATCTCTACTCACTGGGCCACCGCGACCCCTTCGCAACATGACTTCCATTATTTTATGTGTAGGACTAAATAATTGCTTGAAAATAGCATCAAATATACAAATGGACATCGCTGAAGAAATTGAAGTACCATCAATTGTCCACGTGAATTGGGTTTGAGTGGAAGATCATTCTGTGAAGTGAACTCCGCCCGTGCTCCTTTCGTTTGAAATTTTGAGTATGTTTTTTGATCTTTAGTCATACTGTGAATTTTATTTTGTAAGAAAGGAGAACAAAGATATAGTAAATAAATAAATAAATAATGCGCATCGAAATCATCAGTTATAGTTTTTACCGAAAACCGTCCGATTTGACATGGAATGAGCGATATATAAAATATTAAATTTGACTCTAAGCTTTCATACTACAATTAATAAATTCCATGTTTATTTCATCAATAATACACGATCGAGTGACCTGCCTTAGAACTATTGCAACAAATACCCAATTGTAATACGTACGGAAATTGAATTTAATTCAGATGTTCCATTCAACATCCAGCGGTTAATGAAGTGCGAGACCTAACACGCCGAAATAATTTTAAATAAATTTACATTTCATTATTTCCGAGTCTCTGCTCTAAACCAAGAGCAAACAATTATATTGTCATCCTACATCAGAGCAGCCGAGTCAATCCCGCTCCAGTTATTCACTCAAATGAGTGTTACCAACTTCGGCGCAGTGCAGATTTAAGAGCTTTCGGGGGAATTCTCCTGTGTATCTTCGATTCGCGACTCTTTGCTGTAGACTTAACAGAATTTACGTCTAATATATTTGAGGGTAAATGGTACACCGTTAATAACTTTCAAAACACGGAGGTTCGAATAGTAAGTAGGTTTAATTATAAAATCCTGACATAGAATTAATATTTTACAAGAATTTAGTTAATTAAGATTAATTAAAAGAAAATGGTCATTATCTAAAATTACAGGAATCCTAGACTCGAATTACAGTAAGGGTATGAATGTGGAATCGTTTTCAATTTGAATTAAACTTTGTGCCAACTTCTTATATTATAAGCAGCTTTCCACAAATTACAGTCAACTATAATTTCTTTAAAAAAAATTATGGGGCATGTATCCTGGATGAAATTTTATGGAAACGAAGATTCGGAGAAAATAAAAACTTGGCAGAAAGACCTTTAGTCGATAGCCATTGACATGAGGGAAAAAATAACATATATTTACTTGTTTATGTACCATATGAATAAAAATTATTTAGATAAAGGGTTGCTTTGTATTTCGGAACGTACGTTGCAGGTTTGATACGTCGCATCACATCTTCGCCACCAGTTGTTCAAAGTAATTAATTGACATAAAGTCAACAACATGCTGAACTAATCTAAGACCGTGATTTTGTTTATCATGGCCATGCCTTATCTAAATAATTTTTACACATATGGTATTATTATAATAAGTTATAACTACTGTGTCATTAAAGATTTTGTATATCTAAAAACATTAATTCTGAAAGACTCCAGGTCGATAGCCATTTGGCCATTATATATTGCAAACTATTGCTTTCTGTACCATATCTGCAAATAAATATATGTTTGTATATATAAAAATCTTTTAAACAAAATCTATTTGCCATGCAATGTTCACATTGATTTTCAGTTCTAATCAGGTTTTCAAGGTCATTTCAAGGACAACTTTTTATTTTATTTAGAAACCTGTAATATTTATTAAAGGGTCTTAATTAAAGCAAATAACTTTCATCTGAAACATTTTTCTCTACAGCGCTTACTTTCTGCAATAGGGTAGTGTGGATGTAGCGCGTGATTATCCAAGTAATATTAATTAAAATTAATCATAGATTGGAATAAAACACTTTTTTATACCACTACATTAAACATTTAAAATTAATCAATTACGTATTTATTAGAGTAGAGATACCAAGTTCGCAATGAAAATTGTTTGTAAAAGGGACTGCTCTTGAATTAGTGTGCAGTGGAGTACCGGTTAAATATTTGTGGAACGTTTTACAAATCGCTGCTGGTCTGAATGCAACTGCCGGAATGCAATTACACTCGTTACTTTGTCAGGCTGTATCTAATATCGTCGGATTGTGATTACCCACGGTCGTATGGGTTCCGTTCTATCAATAAATGGTATGCACGGTGCTTAATTCGTGCATTAGTTTCTTGTGTCCAACTGCACGTCTGACAATTTGTTTTAGAGATTAAGCGTTTTGCACAGAAATGAAAATGAATGCGTTACCCGGCCCCTCCACCAGGAATGTACTACGTATAACAGTAAATGATGCATCAACCATTACAAATGAATTCATATGAATTATTGTAATGTTCGAAACTACTTTAATATTCAATGTTTCATGCACTGTTTAATGAGCAAAAATGGTTATTGTTTTCATAGTAGGCCTATTTTTCTCTTTTAAGCCATCTCTCAAACCTTTGTATGGAGCGTAAAATTGTATTAAATTGAATTGTAAATTGTACAGGGGCATCTCGTGCAGTTATCCGTCATACAAATGCTTTTGGTGAATAATAGTTAATACATTTTTTTTTACTTTCTCTGTTACGAAGTACGGTAAAATATTGAGGTCGTAAAAACTTTTTCAATTTTTTTAACGGATATATCGGCGTTATTTCAAACATTTGTGGATAAAAATAATTGTGTCAGGGTGCGTGTATCTGTGTGTTGTGTGTGGATGTTATTTGTGAGTGTTATCTACGCGCGCTGTATGTCAAAAACTAATACAAGAATTAACATGAATTTTTGTAACATAAGCCTTGATAGTCATCAATATCGGAAGTTTGTGTTTTTCTTAACCGTTTTATGTTTTTTTCTTCAACCGTCCCGAAAATAAAACTTTCGGTATTATTTATTAAATCAAAAGTACCACTTTACACAAATCGTACCGAAAGCAGTTATTTTCTGGACGAATTTTTTCACTTTCGGAACGATTTCTTTACTTACGGGACGATTTTTGTTACTTTCGGCACGATTTTGGATATCTATGTGGCGACCTTGACAATAACACCAACTTTGTATTTAATTATGACAAGGCATGTTATATTACATTCGTGTGTGTTTTTGTGTTTTTAACATACAAAATGGCTGCAGACATAACACGTTCGTTCTATTTTACGGGACTCGTAGGATTCTAAGAAAACTTCCTACCTGTCCCTTAAAATATAACTTTTGGAACTTGTTACGTAAATTACAATTCCTGATTTTTTTTTTAAATATGAAAAATATTCCAAAACCATTTTTCAATTTTGATTAAAAATATTTTTTCATAAAACAAAGTACTGATACTAATGAATGGACTTAAGTAAACGCAACAACTTCAGACCAATATTTGCGACATTGCCGGATTTCTTGTCTCACGATAACTGACGTAAACTAAAAAATAATTAAACTACGGGGGATTAAACTACCAGTCGGTCTAGGGGGGGGGGGGGGGGGGGACTTAAACTAACCCTAAACTAAGCATAACCACCTTCCATTTGCAACCATTAACTTGCATATAGTATAAGCACCAATAGTTGCAAATTATTATAAATCAAAATATCCAGATTAAAATAAGGAGACCTGACAACATACCATACCGTCCGCATGATTTTCGCGCATGCGTATTGTTTAGTATCAGTAACTGGAAAATTACCGATTTTTTTTTTAAATTTTTGGTCTATAAGCATGAAATGAAAACAGTTAATTCAGTTTAAATAAATAATAATTTCAAGGGATGCTGAAATGAACAACTTATAGAGAATACATTTTTTTTTAAATCTCATTGGTTCTTGAGTAAACTGTTGGTAAAGATGATTTGAAGTATAATTTGTCATTATCTTATTTCATAACGTTTCCGATGTCAGTATCATCCGAACCTGAAAATGCTTATTTAAAATAACATTTAAATTGAATATAAACGGTGAAAGTATAAATATAAATAGCTATTATATCATGAAGTCGGAGAGAGTCGGACAAAGAAACATGATGACCACAATACCATTGTTATATAATGCTTTAAACATGTCTTTACTATTGATTCTTTGTTCTTCTTGCATTGTAGTTTAGAAAATAATAACGTTGACAACTGATGAAAATTGAAAAAATTAACGATGTATTAAAATTAACAGTTGAAGCAAACATGCATTCATGTTTTGAACTCATAGTAGACGAATTGTTAGCTAGGAAAATTCCGGTCACTTCTTTTGCGCGGTCAAGAGATGGCGCTTTAGTAAAGAACATTTAAAGCAGTATGTTGTTGGAGATTACTATTCATATCTGCTTTTATGTTAGTTTGAGAACAAAATTGAATTTTCAAATAACGAAAAAAAATAAAAACCTAAACAACGTAAATAACTGCGACATCTGGTGTTAACATTTGAAAAAGTGACCGGGGTATTGTATTATACAAACAAACAATGGATATAAATCCATTGTTTGTTGTAAAAATAATTTAAAATAAATTGTTATTATTAAAATAATTTTATAATAACAATTTATTTTAAAACATAAATCTTTTATTGTGTGAATATTCCTTTTCGAGAAAATTAATTTGGCAAATCGAAAAATAAATGTCTTTTATAAGACAAAACTTTCCTGAATATGTATTTTTAAAAACAAAAACGATTTCAGAAGACCATTTGTACGTTTAATTAAATTTCTCTTGAAGTTTATGTCTCTCTTAAATATATTTGATTCTATAAGGCCGCTTGGATGTTCGACTACTCTTTAATATCGAAAAAGTTTGGATGTAAATTAAAATAATATTATCGAATCTAAATTTTTTGGTCAGCTTTACACATTTTTATGTTCTATTCTGTCTATAGTTTTAATTGAGTTGATGACAGTACACTTCAGAATTGATCACGGTATTTTCCGGTGGAAGCTCAAAAAAAAATCTTCATCAGCTTCAACTGGCCTTTCAGAACGTCGTGCATCTTCAACATCAAAATTGCCCGATGACCTGTTTTGGCACTGAGGTTCTGTCAGTACATCTTCTCCATACACAGTTAATATTGTTTTCTAGCTTGAACGGCATTTTCACCTTTTCAGTGGTAAAAAAGTAAAATATGTCGAAAATGCCGCTTTCGACTTTCCATGTTTGGACAGGGCACAAAAATGCGGAATCAATCAAACTTTTTCGCACACAAGCCTTGCTATATCAGTTGTCAGAATATATAATGACAATGCGGCTTAAGTATGAAGTTGGCTGTAAATAAATAGGTCCTGTGTTGGGAATAAATGAAATTACATGTACAAAACTTGATCAATATTTTGTTGCATGCAACCGTTAGTGTAGTGGGTATAGGCGAGCGCTTATGCTGTAGTTCGATTACCAGCCCGGGCGAAATATTTTTCGCGATCGTGAAATATTCGCTCGGGTCCGTGGTTGTTGTATACGTCTTTCATTATTTATTTGTTCATTTATTCTCACATTTATAATTTAATAGCAGACGTGTGTGATTGAATGGCTCAGCTTAAGTAAAAAAAAAAAACACTTTATACACCGAACTTGTAATATTTTTCATTTTTCGTGTCTAAAAATAGATTATTCATTTGTTCATTTATTCATACCTTTATAATTTAACAGCAACCGTGTGTGATTGGATGGCTCAGCGTAAGTAAAAAAAAAACTTTATACACCGAATGTAAAATTATAGTTAAATTTAAGGTAAATTAACATACAAATATATGACATGACCCTATACAGGGATATAACTACACAATGAAATTTAATAGCAGCCATGTGTGATTGGATGACTCAGCCTAAGTAAAAAAAAACTTTATACACCGAACTTTAATATTAATAATTTTCATATTTGGGGACCTAGAACATCTAGTCTCGAAATACACAGATTATGCGGTTGGATAAAAGACTTCCGATGTTTGCAGGTTTTTTCTCTGTCTCTTTCATTTGTGTAATATATATTTTCAGGCTCATACTGTATTTTGTTATTATGTGTTTGATTTTTCGCGCCATTTCATTTCTTACTGAGACGTGGTATTTTTAACCGTACATGGCTGAGGTCGACGTATGCTTCATAGATGTCTCTCCTTCCTAAGGAAGGGGTAGTAGTCATGACCATCTCTGAAATTTTTTTAGGGGGCGTATCTATAGATTTATTCCTAAAAGCTAAATGACGTAGACATTTATTTCCCCTTACCAGAAGGTGTTCGTTTTTTGTCCGATGCTTTTTAAAAATTTGACTACTCAAAAAGTATCTTTAATGTTTTGAAAGAATTTTCAAAAAGCTTTTAATTTTAAGAGAATTTTATCTTCTTGTTTCATATTTTTTTCATTCGATATTCAGAATGTAAGTGTTTGGTAAATTGAAAAACATTATTTCTTATAAAGTAAATTAAACTTTTACAAATTCTCAACTTGCGCTGAATTTGGTTAATTTTCAAAAACAAAGGTAATTTTAAATAAAATTAAAATTCCCTGAGTTCTTGTAGAAAAAACAATAAAATGAGAAATACGATACTTTTCGTCTTCTACAATGTTAGTCTCTAAGAGACTATAATTAACATCGGTAGATGATTTGTTAATCTTAGTCTCTTACAGGCTCTTAAATTGCAGAAGACGAAAAGTATCGTATTTCTCATTTTAAAGGTAATTTTGTCAATTGAAAATACTTTTTTATTAAAAATTAAAATTTGAAATTTGAAAGTCCGCCATTTTGTCCCAGATTAATATATCGCCAAACTGTTCGTTACTTTAATATATTAAAGACATTTTCTTCTGTTTTTGTTTTCTGATAATCCAAATCCGAGTAGCAGTGATCACCGCGAAACCTGTTTTTTTTTCAACGGCCTTCAGGAGGAACACCATATCTTTTTTTATTGCTAATATTTTTTCTTATAAAATTTATGTCACATCCATGAAAATACGTGCTACAACATAGATCATCTCAACTTTAAACAAGTTTTATATTTTATGCAAAAAAAAAATCCCAAAAATCACCTATTTCTCGGCTTCCTGAATAGGTGTATAAAATATAAAATTATAGTTAAATTTAAGGTAAATTAACATACAAATATATGACATGACCATATATAGGGATATAACTACACGATGCAATTTATGACATTTCAAATTTTAATTTCATGTTTAATAATAATAATAATAATAATAGTCTTTATTTACTCAAATAAAACAATACAATAATAATATACAGTATATATGCAAAAAGATATATCGAGGAAAAAGGAGGAGTTCAGCATTTGTGTACAGACACTGATTTAAATTAAGAATTCATCCGTTGAACAAATCACGTCAAGGATGAATGGTATATTAGTTTGCGGGTGACTAAGCAATTAAGCCATGAAGACTTTAAACCACTAAGCATTATTCTAACTTTAATGAGTTACTTTATTTATACCTACATTTCCTATTTTCGAGAACTATTATTAAACCATCCTTGCGAATGTTATCCTTTTTTTCTTCGTGCTTTCACAATTTCGTATTATTAGGCATACATCAAAACAACGACCCTATACAGGGATATAACTATACGAACGTCCTTTTCTGCCTAGGTCCAATTTCGCGGTCGCCCTCGTGTCGTAAAAAACGAAATAAAGCAAGGGTCGAGGTGGCGATTTCGCAGGTCACAGGGTTCACATCTCCCCACAATCAATCCGAATGTGGACGGATGTGACCGCCGTCAATCCTCAAATATTTATAAAATATTGCTTTTATTATGACTTCGAAATTCTACGAGGGGGCTAGTAACGGGTTATAAAAATGAATGGACGGATAGGCAAAGATAAGATTGGATTTTTTTTTTATATATATAGCTACATGTCAAGTTGTAAATTTAGATTTTGTTAAAGACAAAGTTGATTAATAGTATATTACGACACAAGTTCGGTAAGTGCTCTCTAACCTGTTTGAATGCACTTAACGAACCGAGTGTTGTATAGTATTTTTTGCGCTACCGATTTAAATAGTTATAAAAATAGTTCAAAACGACTTTTATAATTAAAAATCCCTGGTCTTTTAACTAGCCTATAACGGTACTAGGACTGTCATGATTCAGAACAGGCTTGTTATTTTATGAGTTTCCTAGCAACCGAAATTAGTCCGGGAAAGCCATTCGAACGTGACTAAATACACACACAGTAAGCATAGCAATATAGAACGGTAGCGCAAAAATAACTTTTACTTAGATATTGGTAAATAATACACGATATTTTCAAATATTTATTCGTGACAATTGTTTCAAGAAGGCGAAGAAATGGTCGAATAGCGAAACAATTGTCGCGAACTTGGACAATAATATCATCGTGTATTATTTACCAATATCAAAGTGAACATGACTTTCAACAACTATCAGCCACAACTATTCAATTAAATAACTTTAATTTGCATCTGAAAATCTGTAATTTTCTTCTTAAGAAATATGCATGTGCATGTAGTAAACGGTTTCATAAATTTACTAAATTATGTTAATTTCTGGGTAACCACCCGGATAGCGATTTCACCCTAGAACATCCCTTAATTTAAACAAAAATTCCAGATAGCCATCGACGCGAGCATAGATCGGGTAGCTCTAAGTGTTTTATAGCTTCCGCTCGTTATTTTTTATGTGTGGGGAATTTGGTAAGTTTAATTGAGTGGTCAGGGCTAATTTAATTGTGGACACCTGAATATACTGTTGATTTTATGGCCACTCCAACGATCATCAGATAAGATAAGATTCCTAGGTATTGTCGGTGTATTAACCCTTTGCACTCGTATTTATATTTGAGAGCATGTATTGTGGCGACTCCGAGTCGACATACGAGTGCAAAGGGTTAATTTTAATATGTAATAATAATAGCAGCAATTTGCTGTTAATTAATTTTGTGTAATTCAATATTTGCGGATAGTGCATTGCCATTAACAATGCTGAAAGATAATACGCCTAACAGTTAATTGCCGCATAGTCTGGTAATTGCTTGTGGTAATTAATCCACTAAGATCAATTGATTGTGGATATATCAGTTTCTTAGGGTAACAATAAATTATACTGAAATCATAAATAATACTAAATTAAAACGCAAGCTAAACAGGGAAACTTTTTTTGGGCAAGATATAAAACATTGAAATCTTAAGGATAAGTGGAATAAAATGACTTCTATATTTTGCATTAACATGAGTTACAATTATATAAGATACGATTTATTTCCTAAAACAAGGGCACAATAAAAAAACAATACATATAAATAAGTCGGCATATTGGCGACATAGTGATCAAAATAACTCAATGCACCTTGATGTAAGTTTCTAATTTTTGTGATAAAGTAACATCTATAATTTATGTATGTCTGTGGGAACAACAAAACATTTTTAACAAATTTTGATATAATCACTGAATAAAACACTTACTATGTTTTTTACCACAATTTATTTAATGTATGTACAAATATTACATACCGGGTGACCCAGCGATCGGTAAAATTTTTTACTTTCTCCGTTACGAAGTACGAGAAAGTATTGTGATCGTGATTTCTTTTCCAAATTTTTTTTTTACGGAAATATCCGTTTTGGGGTCCCTAGATGCCATTTCAACAATTTCTGGAAAAAAAAATTGTGTCTGTGTGTGTGTGTGTGTGTGTGTGTGTGTGTGTGTGTGTGTGTGTGTGTGTATGTGTCTGTCTGTGCGCGCTGTATCTCAAAAATTAATGTAGCAATTGATATGAAACTTTGAAAATACGTCTTATTTGATAATCTGAAAAGCTTTTGGTAAAATTTCGTACACCAGAAGTGGGTGTTTACCTTAACTGTTTTTTGTTTTTTGCCAATATTTTCTTAAATATGAAAAATATCACAAAAACATTGAAACAAACATTAAAGACAACAAAGAAATTAACATCTTTTGCTTGAAAACATTTTTCATAAAACCATTTTTATTCCAGAAAAAAAATTATTATTTTCTTTTTTAATTTTGGGTTTATAATTACAAAACGATTATAGTTGTAGCAAATTTGTGTTAATAATACTTGTAGAGAATGCTAAAATGAACAACTTATAAAGAATAAGTTTTTTTTCGAAATCCCTTTGGTTTTTGAGTAAACTGAGTTTTTGAATTTTCTATCTTTTATAATTTTGACGTTTTAAACGTCAGTTTCATCCGAGTTTACACAACGCTCGATGTGCATTTAAGATATGATTTAAATTGAAAATAAACGATAAAGGGTAAATATAAATTATACCATCAAATCGGAGAAAGTAACAAGATGGCCACATCACCATTTTTTTGTCATTTTTGATTTATAATTAGGAAACGAATATAGTTAATGAAATTTATAATAATAATAATGGTAGCTAATGCTAAAATTAATAACCAACAAAGGATACGTTCTTTTTGAAATCTCATTACTTTTTGAGTAAATCGTCGGTAAAGATTAGAATTTTTCATTTCCATCTTTCATAATTTTGACGTTTCAAACATCAGAATTATCCAATACTACAACACGTTTGATGTACATTTAAATTGAAAAAGATACCATGAAAGTATAAATCAAAATTTCACCACTTTTTTCAGGTCTTTTTTGTAAGAAGTTATTTTCAGGATTTTTTTCATTTCTTCTTTTAAGTCCTTTTTAAGAACCTTTCTAGAACATATTTTGCAGGACTTTTCTTTAAGACTATATTTTCAGGAATTATCTTTAACGATGATTTTGCAGGACTTTCTTTTCAAAATTTTGTTCGAGGACTCTTTTTTCAAGACTTTATTTTAAAAACTTTTTTGTTTTTGAGACTTCTTTTTAGGATTATTTTTCAGAAACTTTTTTACAGATCTTTTTGGGTTTTTTGCAGGACGAACTTTTTTCTTTTTTAACAACTTTTTTTCAGGTCTTTTCTTAGGCTTTTTGCAAGACTCTTTTTGGGATTTTTTTTGCAGGACAATGTTCTCAAAACTTTTTTCAGGACTTTATTTTCAGAACTCTTTTTCACGACGTTTTTTCAGGACTTTTCTTTCGGAACCTATCTGTTTCGAATTTTTTTCAGGGTCCTTTTTTAGATTATTTAAAAACTATTATGTTCAGGACCTTTTTTGGGGCCGTTTTATCAGGGTTATTTTTTAAAGATTTTTAATACTTTTTATCAGATCTTGTTTATGGCTTTTGTGAGGACTATTTTCTCGGGACCTTCTTAAGCACTCTTCGCAGAACTTTCTCAGAAATTTCTTTCAGGACTTTATTTTTCAGGACTCTTTTTTAGGGCTTTTTCAGGACCACAGGCTTTATTTAGGCCTTTTTAAGGTCTTTGTTCTGACTTTTTTGTATACTTTTTCAGTACTTTTTTCTTTACTTCTGGCTGTTTTATCAGAAGTTTTTCTAGGACCTTATTTTCAGGAAGTTTTTATCAGAATTATTTTTTTAAGACGGTTTTCGGGATTTTTCATCAGTATTATTTTATCAAGACTTTTTTAATGCTTTTTATCAGTTCTTTTCTAAGGCTTTTTTCATGACTTCTGTTGGGACTATTTTCTCGACTTTTTACAGGGTCTTTGTTACCACCTTTGTAAGGAATTTTTGCAGGACTTTATTAAGGTCTTTTTTTGACTATTTGACAGGTTTTTTCAGGACTTTTTAAGGCCTTTTTCGAATTTTTTTGAAGCCTATTTTCAGTACTTTTCTACAGTCTTTTTTATCAGGTCTTTTTCTAGGACCTTTTTTCCAAATCTTTTATTATGACGACTCTGTTTTCGGGACTTTTTTCAGATCTTTTTTAGGAACCTGTTTTTAAAGACATTTTTTTGTCAGAGCACTTTTTCGGACTCTTTTTCTGGACTTTTTATCAGGTATTTTTTTATCAGATTTTTTCAGGACTGTGTTATTCAAGACTTTTTCGGGTATTCTCTTTGAAACTTTATAACCAGAACTCTTTCAGGGCGTTTTCAGAAATCTTTTTCAGGACTTATTTCAAGATTGGTTTTTAGGACTTTATTTAAGAATTTATTAGGATTTTATTTGTTTTTCTAATAAACTAATTTAAGATTATTTGAATTGGAAGTACAATTTGTTATTTTTATCTTTGATAACTTTGACGCTTTAAACGTCAGTATTATCTAATCTAAAATGAAAATAAACCATGGTAGTATAAATAAAAATAACTGTTATGCAATCAAGATCGGAGAAAGTAACATGATGGCAACATCACCATTTTTTTATTAATAAATTGACTATACTTTATTTTCCGCACCCTCTAGCGCAAAAATGGGAAATTACAGGGAAATTCAAATGACCAATATCGATTGAAAATGTTCCGCTCTACAAATTTTTGCCCAAAATGCATAGTTTTCGCTAAAAATGCAAATTTTTTATCAATTTTCGCGTTTTTTAATGTTTTTTTTGAATTTTCAGCGAAAACTATGCATTTAGAGCAAAAATTGCTTCTATTAAGAATTATAGAGCGCAACATTTTCAATCAATGTAGGTCATTTGAATTATTCTACAATTACCCGTTTTTCCGCTAGAGGGCGTGGAAAATAAAGTATAGTGCAATTAATTATTAAACAATTTGAAAAAAACGCTAAAATGCATATACGGTCACGATTTTGCGCACTCTGGTGGGCAATGCACGAATTATTGGAAAAGTCAAAAGACCGATATCGATTGAAAATTTTCCGCTCTACAACTTTCGTCTCCTATTACTTTTTCATAAAATTTATAGTTTTGGCTGAAAATGCAAAAATGAGAAGGAGGTGACAAAAGAAAAATGTGTTTATGGATAAATCTCAAGAATCCTTAATATTTCATTATACAAATTGTACATCATTGGAAAGCTTATAAAAGATGCAATGCATTGGTAGCAAGATATATAGGGTGTTCCATTTGAAAAAAAATAGTTATCCATTGTTTTGCGTATGTTGGCATCCTGTATAGCAGTATGAACAAAAAAGAACCAAAGCCGATTTGTATTATTCTTCATGATGTGGAAAATTCTTTAGTGTATAAAAAATGACGCTAGCTTTGCTAGGACCGCTTCTGCAATTTTTTCAATGTGTCCTTGTTTTTGCCACAAATTGGCCCATAACTAACCTATCATACATAATAGACCCATAGTATCTTATACTATTTTTATCAGCTTCTCCAGAGGGTTGAAAATAATGTATAAAATATAGGGTGTTCTATTTAAAAAAACATAACTTTGATATGTAATGTATACTGGGACACCCTGTACAAAAACATATATATTTTTAAAATATGCAGAATAAGTGTGGGTACCAGCTCAAGAAAACTAGAAGTCGATATCTCAAATAGCAAATAAGTTATGGGGCTTTTACAGATCGCTGGGTCACCCGGTATATATACATAATTTCACCGCTTTACGGTCATTATCAAGTGAAACAATTCATGGAAATTCGTCAAAATTTAGTGAACAGCAATAATTTTAAAGCATACAGGCCCATATTTCCCCTTCCCCTCCATTGTAGAAATCAATTTACTGAACTTGTTCTTATTCTTAGAGAATCTCGAGTTCGGCATTTAATGTACCTATTTTAATCACCATAATTATTTCAATTTCAGTAATTTCTCTGATGGAACTAGATGTTTAAACCAACTGCAAGGATAATTTTCACATTTGCAATCAGTGGTGCAGACGAAACAAACTGTTACCCCAAACTGCGAAATATTGTAGCTGCAGTTGTTTTTTTTTTCCGGTTTTTCTTTTTTGTTGCCTGCTGCACACCCATCATCAGCACGTGCGGCAGTCAGGATTGATTCTCTTCCTCGCAGAGCAGTGTTGTAACCCGCACAGTCCTGCAACACCTGTGCCGAACTGTTCGAACCGGATTCATTAGTTCAGTTCATGTATTTCGTTACAAATGCAATAATTAATATCCCCCCATCTAATCATCTAATAACAAAAGGGCGCCACCCTCCAGCCTATACACTCAGCCGGTCACACAATTCACTTTATTGACTGTGAATATCATGACTAATTAAAGCTTAATGGGGTGGAGATTTTAATTAATAACACTCGGCCGTAATATTAATAAAAATTATGATTTATTAATTAAATTCTCACTTTTAATTAATAATTTTTTTTAACAACATACTGAACCCGATTGACAGACAAACGTGGTTAATCTGAATTCTGAATTTATACTCTTGATCCACCGGTAGTTCTTCAGGTGGAAGTATCGAGCATCAATAGAGTGCAAGTGCATCTCGTGACGTATGCTCGTGATGTTTACTGGCATTGTTGCATAGGGTCCGTCACGATTGTATCAATCTGTCCGATCTGAAGACATGACTCGGTACAGAGCCGTACCCGACACACAATGCTCTCCTGAGCATTATTAACAATTACCAGCAACTTATGGATGTCGTTACGATAACAATTTATGTAACCATCAGATTGCGCCGCATTTAAATTAAGTCCGTCGAAGGATTACGGCCAATTAAAGGATAACCCCATTAATTACGTTATTGCTCGTTATTAGTTATTGCTTGAGAATCATTCGGGACAAAACGCGATCCCGTCGTGAGTGTCATTAGCCGGTTATGGCATCATTTGTGCATTTGCAATTTAAATTTGTAGGAAGAGTATGTACGATTTGTTCTCAGATATTCTCGTATACCTCGTAACTTTCAAAATTTGAATTTAAGTTCCAATTTTTTTTTAATTTACGGATTAATTTAATTTAGTCTGTCTGACATTTACTTGATATTAATATACAAAAAGCGTCTAGTCAATGTTTTTTTTGATTTTCTCAATCAATTTTTTTTTCCTTTTCCAACTTCCAATTATAAGAAATTTTTAAAAGTTCATAACTCATTAAAAAAATAAATTAATTTTCAAAAACCACAGTTATATAAGAAGAGTGATATTTTCTTAATTAGGTATAATTTTTGTGATTTTTTTTCTACACGTTTCCTACCTTTTCTCTTTCGATATCCAAATGTTCAACGTCTCGAAAATCAAACATTTGAAACATCTGCAACTCGTTTGAAAATTGGTGAATTTTCAAACACCAAAGGTATTTAAGTTTCACTCAAGCGTAAATTTATTAAGTGTTCGATGATTGGAGAAAAACAAAGATACCACTTGCTTCCTAGATGATAGTCTTGAGCAAAGTATTTGGCTATGCGGTATTCCGATCAAATAAATTGCATTTGCAGATATGGTTCTTCCACTCATTTTGAAAGCAACTAACCATAATATCGTTGCAAAATGCCGCCGAAAACATCAAACCAGATTAACCAGGTGTTAATCTGCGCCACAGCCCGCAAACACCAAAGGTATTTAAGAAAAGCAAGATTTTTTAAATAAAAATAATTTTTCGAAAAAAAATTTTTTACACGTTTCCAATTTTTTGGCCGAATGTCGAAAATCAAGTTTCAAAAATCTCTTGGAACGGTTTTTCGAAACCCCAACTTATTTTAGAATATTGACGTTTTATTAATTAGACCTAATTTTTGTAAAACTTTTCCCACATGTTTCCTATATTTTAATTTTTCTATATTTTAAGTATTAGTTGTTCGAAAATCAAAAATTTCAAAAAATTGTAACTCTCTTGTAAAGAGGTGGATTTTCAAAACTCAACTTATTTTAGAAGAATAAAGTTTTGTTAATTAGACTTAATTTTTGAGAAATGTTTCCTACACGTTTCCTATTTTTTTTTTAATATTATTTTCTTTTCCACCGTCCAAGTATTATTTGTTCGAAGATTCAAAATTAAAAAAAAATGAAATTCGTTTAAAAATAAGTGGATAAAACCGCACTTTTTTGAAAAGAGTGATATTTTCTTAATGAGGTTTAATTTTTGTGAAATTATTTCTACACGTTTCCTATTTTTCTCTTTCAATGTCCATATGTTAGACAACTCGAAAATCAAATATTTGAAACATCTGCTCACTTGAAAATTGGTAAATTTTCAGAAACCGAAGTTATTTTAGAAGAGCGAGATTTTTTAATTAAGATTAATGTTTAAAAAAAAATTCTTACTCGTTTCCAATTGTTTGTCCAAATGTCGGAAATTTCAAAAATCAAAATCTTCAAAAATCTGTAACTATCTTGAGAAGAGGTGGATTTTCAAAACCCCAACTAATTTTAGAAAAATATACGTTTTTTAATTCGACTTAGATTCCTATTTTAATTTTTTCTTCTTTTCGAACGTCAAGTACTAGTTTTTCGAAAATAAAAAAAAACAAAAATTTGTAACTCGAATAAATGGATTTTAAAAAACCAAAGTTTTTTTAGACGAGTCATGTTTTCTTAATTAGGTCTAAGTTATGCAAAATTTCTTCTAAACGTTTCCTTTTTTATTTTCTTCTTTTCCAATGTATATTAGTTGTTTGTAAAACAAACATTTCATAAATTTGTAACTCGTTTAAAAGTAAATGGATTTTCAAAGTTATTTGAGAAGAGTGATTAGGTTTAATTTATGTAAAATTTCTTCTACACGTTTAATATTTTTTTAATTTTTTTCTAACGTCCAAGTATTAGTTAAAAATAAAAAAAAAATTAAAAATTTGTAACTCGTTTAAAAATAAATTCATTTTCAAAAACCAAAGTTGCTTTAGGAGAATCAATTAGGTTTAATTTTTGCATTTTTTTTTTCTATACGTTTCCTATATTTTTTTTATTTTCCAACGTCCAAGTATTAATTAGTTGTTCGAAAATCAAAAATTTTAAAAATTTCTAACTCGTTTAAAAATAAATGGATGTTCAAAAAGCAAAGTTGCTTTAGGAGAATCAATTTTTGCATTTTTTTTTCTATATGTTTCCTATATTTTTTTTTATTTTCCAACGTCCAAGTAATAATCAGTTGTTCGAAAATCAAAAATTTCAAAAATTTCTAACTCGTTTAAAAATAAATGGATGTTCAAAAACCAAAGTTGCTTTAGGAGAATCAATTAGGTTTAATTTTTGCATTTTTTTTTCTATACATTTCCTATTTTTTTTTTAATTTCCAACGTCCAAGTATTAATTAGTTGTTCGAAAATCAAAAATTTCAAAAATTTCTAACTCGTTTAAAAATAAATGGATTTTCAAAAAACAAAGTTGTTTTAAAAGAGTGATGTTTTCTTAATTAGGTTTAATTTATGTAAAATTTCTTCTACACGTTTCCGCAGGACGAATTGGCAATTGTTTTGATAACATTTGGCCAGTATTTCTTTGAATGACTAGATGTTGGTTCATAATAATAATAATAATAATATCAATTTATTCCCAACAGACAATTACAGCCTAAAAATGGAATTTTCGTAGATATATTACAAAATAGTATATATACATATATAAGCAAAACATAAATTTCAAAACAAATTTAGCTTAATATACAATCAGTCAGGTTCATTTCCGAAATCGAAAATTGCACATGTTGCAATGTGCCGTGTAACAAAATGTTACCATTGTATTTTAAAATATGCATTAAAAGACGAAATATGCATTATAGTGGTAAATATGCAAAATATGCAGTAATATGCATTTTGCATAAAATCCTCTCTCTAGTTATTACAAAACAAAAATCGCCAATTTTCCCAGCTTTCAAAAAATATACAAAAGCAATTGCTAAAGAATTGAAACTTTGCAAATTTACCAAAAATTGATTCTGCTTTAAGATTTAATTTAAATCTGCAAACATATTTCACTAAATATCAAAATAGTCGCAAGAGAACTAAAGTTATTATAAATCAAAAATTGCGAATTTCCCGAGCGTTAAGAAGTATACAAACACAATTGCTGAAAACTTAAAACTTTGTAAATTTATTCAAAATTGCTTCTGCTTTAAGATTTAGATAAAATCTGCAAACATTCCTTTACTAGATTTCAAAATAATCACAAAAAATCTAAAGTTATTGTAAATTAAAACTTGCGAATTTCCCGAGCGTAAAAAGATATACTAAAACAATTGCTAGAAACTACTTAAAACTTTGCAAATTTACTTAGAATTACTTTTGCTTTAAGATTTACAAACATTTTTCACTAGATTTCAAAAATAATCACAAGGGAACTAAAGTTATTATTAATAAAAAATTGCGAATTTCCCGAGTGTTAATAAATATTCAAAAACGTAAAACTTTACTCAAAATTACTTCTGCTTTAATACTTAGTTAAAATCTGCAAATATTTTTTACTAGATTTCAAAATAATCGCGAGAGAACTGAAGTTATTATAAATCAAAAATTGCGAATTTCCCGAGCGTTACGAAATATACAAAAACAATTTACATGCGTTCCTAAAAATCCATCGCTTGCGTAATCATTTTAGTTATTAAAAATTCGAAATCATGTAGTTTTGACATATTAAAAAACAAATGATATCCCTGATCAGGATACAATATATCAACACACGAAACTTGAATTGCAATAAGAGAAATTTATAGTTTTACATTTAGATGAATTCTTTAAAAATACTGCTAAATTTTCAAATCCATTCAAAAATCATGTATTTTTGACATACTGTAAAACAATTGACAATGGAAACGGCGACACTCGACACTTGAAATTTGCAAAATTTTTCCTCGTGCAAATCAAAATCCTAAAAAACTACTCATAAATCATGTATTTTTAACCTACTGAAAACAATTGGCGAACTCGAAACTATAATAAATAAAAAAAATGATCTTGTACTTTTCTTCAAAATTTTCAAATCTAATGAGAAATCATGGTGATGGTTGCGACCGTTATATACGTGGTAATTTATTATATAATCACCGAATAAAACACTTACTATGATCAAATAAATTGTGGTAAAAAACATAGTAAGTGTTTTATTTAGTGATTACTAATTAGAAATCATGTATTTTTAACTTAATAAAATACAATTGATATCCCTCCACCGGAAACAAAATTGAGTAACTCCAATCTTGATTTGAAGGAAGTAATATTTGCATAGCGCGATTAGGAAAATTCTGAAAAAAAAATGATCGCTTGCTTCATTGCCTTCAAAGTATCTAAATTCGCTTAAAAGTAATATATTTTTGACATAGCGAAAGACAGTTGACATGCCCTCACTGGTTACAAAATGCCGATACTCTAAACTTGAATTGCAAAAAGTAAAATTACAATTAAATCTTACAATTAAAAGGCAATAAAAAAATATGATCATAGAATTGTTTCAAAATTTTCAAATCTACTTAGGAATCACATACTTTTGACATATCGTGCTCAAAATTTTGTTTCAGAGTTGGCTGTGAGATAAATGAGGTATGTCGCATATTATTACGTCATAAGACTTGATTAGTTCAATTGAATTAGATTTTAAAAAATGAATTAATTTCAGACATGACTGCTATGTTTCTCTCTCTCTCAGACATGGCCAACTCAGAAACAAAATTCTGTGGCTCACACCTTACTAAAAGAACAATTGAAATAAAATGGCGACACTAAAATTGAACTGCAAAAACTGAAATTTGTATCGTATAACTATTCAAAAAATTTTACCTCTTGGAATTGTCTTAAAAATTCTCAAATCCACTTAGAAATCGTGTATTTTTGACATACTGAAAACATTTGACAACTGTAAACGAAATGGCGAAAACAAAACTTTAATTGCAAAAAGTAAAATTTGCATTTCACTATTAAAATAAATTTAAAAAAATATTGATCTTGGATTTTTTTTTCTAAATTCTCAAATTTAGTTATAAATCATGTAATTTTAACATACATAAAAACTATAGGCATCCCCTTACTGGAAACAAAATGGCGACACCACTTTTTCAAATCAAAAGAATAATTTTAGAATGAATTTTTTTCTAAATTCTCAAATCTAGTTATAAATCATGTAATTTTAACATACTTAAAAACTATTGGCATCCCCTTACTGGAAACAAAATGGCGACACCATTTTTTCAAATCAAAAGAATAATTTTAGAATCAAAGTCGCAACAACAGATTTTCATTAAAAATTAAATTTTCTTTTTGAGGCAAAATATTTTTAAATTATTTTTTCCTTTTTGTCCACATAATTTTCTATCTAAATATTTTTTTTTCATACAAAAATAAAAAATCATGCATTTGAGGGTTAAGCCATATCTCTTGTTGTTTATGCTGGAGGCTTCTACTTCGTTATACATTTTAAATATTATAATAAAATACTTTTAACTTTGTTTTGTATAACTTATATATTTATTTTTGTGACTTAAGTTTCGGTAAAACAACACTTCTTGTTTGAAAATGGTAATTGTATTACCGAAACTTAAGTCACAAAAATAAATATATAAGTTATACAAAACAAAGTTAAAAGTGTTTTATTATAATATCTCTTGTGTCTGATGATGTTTTAGCATTTTTTGTTCCAGAATTTTAATATTCAAACGGACTGCTTTCTTTTTTTTTATTACTGATGAACAATGTGACTTAATGACATCAAACATACTAAAATTAAATTTAATAAAGGGAAGGTTTCAAATTTTTTGGAACTATCAATTGATTTTTGGCAAAATTATTAAATTTATATATGAACGAATTTTATAGTGGTTTTTATTAATATCAAATGTTTGATAGCGTACTTTTCACTTTTAGCACCCAACTCAAAAAACCCATGGTTAAGAATAATTCCAAGAGCAATGGACATTCGTGTTACCACTCCAAAAATATATATATTTTTTTTTTACTTAGGCTGAGCTATTCAGTCACACACGTCTAGATTTTTCATTTTTGTATGAATAAATGAGAATAAATGAAGAAATGAATAATGTCAGACATATACAACAACCACGGACCCGAGCGAATACTTCTCGATCACCGAAAAATCTTCCGCCCGGAATGGGAATCGAACAATATAAATATTGGAAATTATGGCTTTAATAAGTAAAAATTATTCATTTAGTTCATTTCAAGCAGAACTATTGGAGTTTCTCGATAACGATTGCATGTAGGGCGCTGCAAGAATGATGGTAATCGCACAGTATCACAATTACGCGAATACGTAATGGAAGACGTAATTAGATTAACGCAATAATGTTATTATCAAGCGATAGTGCGCCGGTAATTGAAGACGATGGTGTAAAACGATATTAATTATCAGTTAATTATTAAGTGATTATCACGTGTTCGCGCGATAATAGACACTTCGTCATATATAGTCTCGCACAGCACCTGAATTAATCCACACGGTTCTAATTGATTGGGAGTAATTAACGTAGACTAATCTGCCAACTCCTAACTCCTACGCCAGTCAATAACACGAAGAAGACCACCGCACAACGAGGATGCGAAGATGCCGCCTTCATTAACAATGGCTTCACGAGTGCCTTCGAGCTGCATCATGGAAATACTTTATGGTTGATCCATTCATTCCGTACCGGCTTACCTCTTTATTTGTCGATCCATGGGTGGTACTGGCGACCTTAGAGAGAAAGTTATTTATTGTATAAAATGTTTCTTACTCTTAACCTACAGCAAAGGCTTCAATACCAGAAATACCAAACATTCCTAAATGATCATCAATTATTTTTGCGTTAACTATATTTATAGATATTTTGAAAAACTTTTAAAAGGTGAGTAGTTCGCAACTGTTTTATAATAAGCGAGATAGCCATGTAAGTATGTCCTTCGTGAGACACCCTGCTTAAAAATCCTCACGACTTTTCAATAAAATAATATTGAATAATGCATGTTACGGTGTATTGTTGCTGTTGGAATTTAATGAAAACGTTAAATTAGGTATAATGGCGTAATTCATGCGGCGGATGGCGGATTTTTTGCGCATAATATGCATCATTAGCGCCGTTATGGCCGTTATAGCAATGGGCAGTCAGTAGTCTATTTACTATGCACACGCTGTGCATTGTTCCACTTTCACGAGAGCGAATCGAGCTTTTCATCGAGCTTGGCACATGTGCACTATACGTCCACATGTGTATATCCCCATGTGCGCTTGTATTTAGTGGTAATTGTTGGCAGTAAACAAAGCTCGTTAAAGTAAATTGTCGCTAACAGTTCGTGAATCGGCCTCGTGACGGCTCGTTATTAGGGAGGTCGTTACTTCGAAGACTGACCGCCGCGAGCCCATATCGACATCTCAGTGAATAAAAGCTCCAGCCTTCAACTTACTATCGGATCGGTCTTGCAATGATACAAAAAAATATCGCATTCCATATTTCTAATAAATTCTCTCACATTAATAAACAATTTGAATCGTGATTGTCGGCGTATAAGAATTCTTACAGAGTTGTATTTGTTTAACAAATACAATACATTTATTTATCTTTTAAAGTATTAAATATCGCAACTACTTCTGATAAATTTGCCACTGAAGACTTAATTAATATCAATTGAAATTAGAAATCCTCACTTGTTGCAGATGCAGTATATATTATAATAATTAAAATTGAAAACTATCACTTGTTGCAGCATTAAGGTACAAATATATAGAGGTAAAGACGTACACTCATATTGACGTAAAGGTGTAAAGACGTATAGAGAATTCAATTATCAGAGAAATTGTTCACAGATCAAACCCCTTTGTGACTTACTGGCCATCCTTCAGAAATTTAAATTATTATTTCAAAAAATAAAAAAATAAAGTTTAATTATCGAAGAAGTTCCCTCTGTAACACTCCGAATAATACAATTCGAATCTTTATATAAAGCGTACAAGAAAATTAGGGCCAAGCGCCTTAATGGTCTGTCTACACTGTATTCTATTAATGAATATTAATAATTCAGATGGAAATTAAGGGATTTCATTTTACAAAATAATCACCTTTCGAATTCTAACTTATATTCATAGCACCGCATGTATGAAGCAAATGATATTTAGATTTAAAAGTGTGTGAAACCTTTAAATAAAACAATAGCATTTCATTTTTGCGGAAACATGTAATTCGGGCCAGATCCAACATTTATGTGTTTAAGTTTGTATTTTGCCGAGTGCCTGGATAGCAAGCCACCCAGTAAAGTTACCAAACTTTACCGCGATAGTTTGCGGTTTATCTGACTTTATAACGTCCCTAAAATTGTCGCAACTACCGGAAGCAACTTGCGCTTGATGCAATTTATTTAGAGAATTGTAAATTGTATTTCGGTTTGGCTCTGCGGATTAGTGTGAATTACCGTCCCGGGCATAATTACAAATTACACGGAATACAAACAAAACCCGGCTAAAAGATATAATTAATAATTATTGATCGGCGGTCTGGCTGCAATTAAACGTGTAAATATTTATGAGCCACTCGGAATGTCCGCGGCTAATAACACGTTTCGAGGAATGTCCCCACCGAATTTCGACCACCGGTGGAAATTGATCGAGATTAGGACGATTCCCACACGACTTTTACAACTCTAATTTTGTAAAAGCTGTGGTTTCCACACTGGATTACCTGAATTAATTTCGAATTTCGTACGGACTGATCGTCATCTATTTCTAACGTAAATAGCCGGAGGATACGTTAGGTATGGTCTTATTTGTGTCAGTGTAATTACAGATTAAACTCAATTATTACTTTTAGATCCCTTAACCTCTTCAGAGATAGAAACACATTTGTGTACGTTAAAAAATAACGAACACATTTCAAACAAATTTAATTTAGCTCAATACTGTCATCTCATGTCAAGCTCTGAAAGTTGCTACAGTTGCACATTTCCATGCAGATACCTCCTGTCCGGTTCTACTGGCGAGATATCAATTGTTTCTTAAAGGATTTGAAACTTAATTTGTCCCTGAAGAGGTTAATAAAATCCACCATCCACTTCACAATCATTTTAATCAACTCTTTTATTACGAATCGAGTGCGATTCCATTGGTTATTTTTTTGGCAAAAGGAGTTATAGATCGTTATTTCTTCCATCTCAAACAAAGGGCCGAATAACTTGTTCAAAATGTACTCGTAATTAGAACATACATTACATTTTAAGCAAGTTATTTGGCCCTCCGTTTGAGATGGAAGAAATAACTATCTAAAACTAACAATCCATTGAAAGTAAAATATTAGAAATTTAAGCTCGAAAAAATGTTACAATCCAAGCATTAGCTTAGCGAGGAGAAAGCTAAAAAAAACTTGAACAAATACTCGGTAGTCTCGTATTTTGCGCGGAAACAATTCAAACACTGAAGTGTTATGATTCTTAATGAACAATAAGTGTTGTTTTAAATTTAACGAAATACTCAATTGGACCAGATGGTGAGATTGCATTCGGGTTTGTGTAAGAATGCAACGTTACGCTACTGCTTGCCGCTCCCTGGGTTATTTTGATATGTTTTTAAATGTTTTGTTTTAGGAAATACTAATTTATTCAAAGGTAATAAAGTACTAACAGGGGATTTCAGTGTGAAAGTTAACGGTGATGATTCCAATAAGGTGGGACTTTATGATCTATTAAACTCTTACGACCTCGAGAGCAGTGCCTCTTCTTCTACGAATAATAAATAACTGCCTTGATCACTATTGTACCATAGATCAATTCCCAACCATCTTGGAATAGATATTAACTTGCACAAAACTAAGCTCTATCACACAAGTTACACAAATTTTTCCGTTGTAAGACCAGTAACTGCTGTTATTTTTCAATTACTAAATTGGAGCTTTATTGATAACACAACATTAACTCTTTGTAGCCAGAATGAATATACTTAACCTTTAAAAAAGCTTTGTAGAAATTCCTTAATACACTTCGCAAAAAAATTATCGCATCACTAATATTATTGTACAGTTCAGCTTGTAACTGCCTTGAGGCACAATGTCTGATACGCAGTGCATTTAAACGTATAAATCGGTCATCTCTTGCTGTTGTTGCCCTCTTACGACCTTGTCCTGCTCTTCGTGTGTATTCTCTGAATTTTCTTATTATTCTTGAAACCGCGGACTGCTGAATTCCCAATGCTGAAACAACATATCTTTGATCTCGACCATCGTCAACTAAGGACACGACACGAACGATTTCGTCTCTTGTTAAATTTGTAGAATTGCGAGCAGTAGCTTCAATGTTCATTTTGAAATCAAAAATACTAAAAATTTCATATAAATAACCATTTCAATGTTTTAAATAAATATATAAAATTACTCTTACCACAAGTTCAAGAAAATCGAAGGAATATTCATTGTGTTGTATTGTTATGTTTATTATTCATAGAAACAGATATGTTATCACAACAAACAAATGTCCTAAGAGGAAGAACGTAGCTGATGCGATAATTTTTTTGCGGAGTTTATATGTATAATTCTCAAAGATGAATATGAATGAATATATTTTTCAGCAACATAATTCAGGCTTCTGGACGTGTCCTCGGCCTGGACACCAGGCAATGAAAAACGTCAAAATTGAACATATAAGTTGTTGCTTATTATTATAATCAAAATGAAACAATACAACTATTTAGTATGAAAAGTGGCAAAATAGTTCTTTTTATCACTGAGACCTAATCCTACGTCGCAAGTGGAACGCTCCACGCACTTGTGCGGTGCAGAATGCACATCTTCCGGCTTTCTCCAAATGTTTTGGCAAGTATCCAGCTTTATTGTATTGAATCTCTGTAGGTGTGTTACGTTTAAACTTATTGTTCTCTGACAAAACAATCAAAACAGAATCAAGTTTTCTTCCTCTTATGGGCATATCAGGTTTAGCCCCGAGGATTACCTCGATTCGAAACTCTTTCAAAGTCTTCTTGACTCTGATCTATTTTTTAAAAGAATAAATGAATTTACGTTTTAGATTTACGATCGACACCATAAATTGATTTTAGCATTTTATCCAAAGCCCATTTCGGTGTTATAATCTTTCACTAATTTGGAGCATTCAATTTCTTCACGAGTACCGCCCTTTCTTCCTTTAGAAACTGTTTCATGATTATAATAGTTACTCAGAAACAACACTGATTCACGGTCCTTCCATTTTAGAAACACAAGCTCATCCTTACTAACTCTCCAGTCATACTGTCCTCTCTCCAACATGTAATTTTTTTAGGTCCGTCGGTAACCCTTTCCTACCTTTTCTTGCAGCTCCACAGGCAAGACTTTTCTGGAGTGTGAGCGAGTTAAAAAAGTTGTCGAAGTATATGTGATGTCCTTTCCCAACAAATTCGTCTGTTAAATCCAAAAAACGCGTGTTCATAATTTTTCTTCTGTTGTTTCCGACACTCTTCCTGTATATATCTGGAATTGACAGACATTCCCAGTTTCGTCCGCCCTAATCCATACCTTATACTCACGTTTTATCGGTTTCATGGGAATATCATATAGAACTTCTTTCCTTGAAGGGAATCATAGATTCATCGATTGCTTGATTTTTCGATGGTTTATAGGATGAACGATATGTCTCTGCCAGCGAATTTTATATAATACAGAATTGTCTAAATTAAATCTAGGTCTTTGAGGAGTCATATGAAACGATCTCTTGGCATGCAAAACTTATGAAAAGGTCTCTAATTTACTTCTTAGATGGCCAGTAATCACGTAAACTTGGAAGGCATTTTATTCCCATTAGTAGATTTATTCCATTATTCGTCGGAATTAGTTGGTACAAACGAATTATTATTCCCTCCTCTAATCTGAAGAGCATAAGTTTGTATGGAACACTATGTGGCCGAAATATACAGAAATATATCGGTTGGTTCATCAATATCCTCTGCTATTGCTGGTCCATACGGTTCATCGAATATTTTCATATTTTCTAAACAGTAATTGGCATTGCTTGTCCACACATTATTATTTCTAGACAATTTGTGCGTCAGTATAATGATTGCATCATTACTACTCCACATATCTTCTTGTATATCAACTTCATCCGGAAATTGACCTTCAACTTCATCCGGAAGATGACTTTCTAAAACATTAGCAAAAACGACAGCCATAGCATTTATATCAAATAAATTATTCATAATTTCGTCACTATTTTATTCTTCATCCTCAGACAAATCATCAATTTCTGAGACGATACCGCATAGGATTTCTTCGTCCAGAAATACAATATAATCATCTTGATTCATTGCCTCTAAGTGAATATACGACTAGACTATTCTACTTAAATAAGAAACCAAAAGTTACCTTTTCGTCTAGTGATCCTGAGCTCAAAATTATCAGAAAAAAAGTATAAGTTAAAAAAATTAGAAATACGATACTTTTCGTCTTCTATAATTTAAGAGTCTCTAAAACACTACAATTAACAAATAACTACCGAAACAACTACTTTCTTGGCTATTACCACGACGAATATTGAATGATAAATATCAAAGATAACAAATTATATATTATATATAAGTAACATTTTAAAAATCAAATTAAATGGCAAAGTTAGAAGCCAACGACAAGTTTGTACCAAACGACAAACACTTACCGAGACCTATGTAGAGCTTGATTAAACCTCCATCCCACGTTAATCCTTAGAGCACCATAATTGCCGAAGAATTTAACAATTTCTTTGTAAATGTTCCGAAGAAAATTTTGGAATCGTCTCCTAAAAATAACATAGATCTATTTTTTATGTGTAATGTTTAAAACTGTGATATGTCCACTTAATTGATTTATCAAATTGGAACGTAGCAATAGCTTTGATATCTACTTGGGATGGGTACCTCATGAGTGTCGACTCTTAAAAATGAGGCGACAGTCGAGTCCTGACTCATTTTAAGTCATGAGATTGGAGAAGTAGTGGGTACATGAACATTTTCGAAGTGAGGACCTTTTTCTATGTTTTTTGCTCTTCACTGCGTTTTGGGGGGGAAATAGAAAATTTTCGAAGTGAGCAATTTTTGCTCTTCACTACGTTTTGGGGGTAAGTTAGAAAATTTTTGAAGTGAATACCTTTGTTTAGCTCTTCAGTTTGTTGTCAGGGTATATTGAACATTTTTGAAAAGACTTCAAGAATCGGCTCTTTTCGATGAGTCAAGATGAGTTAACTCACAAAAAAGAGTCATTAATAACGTACGTTCATTAAAAAAAATCTCAAGTGTGCCAAGATTTTTATTTTTAAAAATGTAAGTTGGCACGCATGTTAGGAATTGACATACAAAACGTCAGATCCTTCTAAAAGTCACAATTATTCCGTGCTCACAATGGTTTACAGCAACCAGCAAAAAACGTTTTGGTTGAAAGTTATTTCCGAAATGGAACTAAAGTGGATGAAAATTGGGTATATTTATTTGACGCACCTTTGGCAGAGTTTCAGGAAGAATTTCCTAACGTCCCCATTATTCATGAAGAATTTAGAAGTACCTTATCACGATCTGTTTTATTATTTCGTAAACCAGGAAGTGGTCAAACGTACTCTGGATGCTATTAACACAACCCAAGAAATTTTGGAAGATGAACCCACGACTTTTCTGCGCCGTTTGTTACAGCAAATGAATTTATCGGTAGAAACATGCCGCAAGTAACATAACTCTAATATGTGTTACCAACTTAAATTTAAAAAAATTATAAATCATCGCACACTCGATTTGTTTTAATGAACATACGTTATTAGTACCGAAATGATTAAATTCCTCAATTCTTCTCACTAAAATATTTAAATAATATATCCGAGGTAGTGCCTTTCCTGAAAAGCGGCAAAAATATCTCCTATATATAAAAAAGGAGACAAGAATGATGTAACTATAAGCCAATAAATATCCTTCCAAATGTTTAAAAAGTTTTTGAGCCACTTCTCAAGGAGCAATTGTTTCAGTATTTAGTTTTTTTTTCAATCAGCAATAAAGTTTAAGGAAAGGTTAGCTTTAGACCCATCCTAAAATGTTGTAGCACCTGGTAAAGTATTCGGAAAGAACGCGATAACAAATCTACGCATAGCCGCATTACCGAATTGAAGATCATCACTTCGCGATCGATTCCGTGTCCATTTTTACTTTATGTTCACGCGGCGCTCGCTAAATACTTATGAATTTCCGGCGTCCCCTCTCTTCTCAGCTGGAGGGACCATTGTGAAATTTTATTCCAAAAACATTGCTCAAGTATATTTCTGCTTAGAAAGCTACCAGGGGTACAATGTTAAGGAATGTACATATTTCTCATTCTGCGAATCCCACATCTTTTACGGTCTTTTAATTTGGAGTCATACCTCAAACCGTCGCAGAATGTTTGAACTACAAAGGCATGCCATAAGGTTGGTAGTAAGTATAGGCTATAGAGAAGATTGCAAGGCAATATTGATCGCCCAAATAATACCAACAGTTCCCAATCTATAGGCACAGTGGGCCAAGAAAACGGTACAAATTGGAGATATTCATATTTTTAATAAAAAATAATGCATTAAATATTTCTTCGGCTGGCTGAAAGACCTCTGGTCGATAGCCGATGAAAAATTACGACAAAAAAATAGAAGTTACTGTATGTATTTATATAATTATTTATATTTGTATATATTTCTTTCAAAAACAAAATGTTTACACCTTGTAGATTACAAAAATGATTAATTGCATTTTTGAAAAGTTTTTTTCATCGACGATATTTCATATTAATAAAGGCTCTGCAAAGGCAGGAGTTTATAATGCACCGCCGCGACGCATTTGTAGGTATTACAATTCAAAGAAATACCTATCTTTAGATATGATAACCAAAATTTAAAAACAAAATGACCTTAGTTCGATATCCATTTGTCATGTAAAATAAGAAAAGATATATGTTACAATTCAACATTTAATTATGTAAAATATGATAAAGTAGATTTATGTCTATATGTTTTTTTATTATTTAGAGCCTAATTTCATGCATTAACTAAGTAGGTTGTATTTTCAGTTTGGTATGAATAAATTATTATAGTGGTATTTTAGTCTAAGCTGGCAAACAAAGCTGAAGAAAGTTGAAATTGAACAATATTTGACGTTTCATATCACTATTTATAATTTACTACTATTTTTTACGTACGTTTGAAAATCGGTACACAAAAGAAGTGGCTCGAAGGGTGCTGACGCCAGTTCCCATGCCATTCAATAATTGCAGTAATAAGTTGTAATCTGTTTTAAATTTTAAACGATCCCAAACCAATATCCCCACATCCGCAAACCCATACTTATCACAACCTTCACTTAACTTTATTGGCCAGTCCCGAGCAACCTCATGCAACCTTATATTGTGTAATCACTTTAGCTACCTGCGCGTGGATTATATTTAGACCGTAAATACAGACGATACCACAATAATAATACTTTTATGTTTACCAAATAAAAATTTAATCAATTCTAATCACTAGGGGCTTGATCCCATATATTTTTTTAAATGAACAAATTCCTCGACTTTCCGCCCATATGCAAATCGTGGAATAATAGTGGATTTCTTTCTTAATATATGGCGTGGGAGAATATACCTGTGATAATATTATTAAATGAAATGGCGGGTTTCAGTAAATCAAGTTGAGTACATTAATTAAGTTGCATGCTACGGTAAACTTAATTTTAATAAAATAAATGCATATCGGCTTACATCCACTTATTGCGTATTAATGTAAAATTCAAGCTCAATTATCTTCTCATTGAAAGACAACCCTTTTCATGAGATGACATATGCTAGATAAAAAGCGGACGTAATTGTCATACATAAAAGAATATAATTCCGCCGGATCTTTTGTGTAAAACAAAATTGTCACAGAAAGAACTCCCGTCTGTACCCGAGGCAATCTAACAATGGATTAAATCCCTCCCTACAAGAAATTAAACATTACAGGGGTGTAGGAAAAGTCCACACACTGAGTCCCAATGCGATTAATTAGAAAAGAATCCCCCCGTTCACGCTTGTTAAAAGTATTTAATGCAGCTCTGGCAGACAAAGGCCAGGGACTCGAGATAATCCCGGTTTTAATTACAATTAAGGGTTAAAAGTTCTGTGCAATCGATCAGCGCGATTTAATTATTTGATACACGTACTTTTTAAAATTATGCTTGTGTTATGTTACCACATATAATTATCAATTATCTATGCAAAGATAATTTTGATGACATATAAGGGTGAAGAGCGCGGGTGGTCTAGTTGGCAGAGTTTCTGCCTTCTAGCACCATGGTTAGGGGTTTTAATCCTGTGCGGTCATTTTTCTAAACGAAATATGGTCGAGGATCCATTGATGTACAGTAGTTATACGATCACATATTTATAATATCGTTTGTAGCAGAATACACCAAAGATGGCTACACCAATTTCCTCTAGCGTCCGCTCTTCCAGAGTCCGAATTCCTATCACCAAAAACATGAAATTAAAAAAAAATGCTAATACATAAAGGAAACATTCTCATTTTAATCTAACCTTTTAAATTCGATAATTGGGATACAAACTAAAATTGAAAATTTTACATGGGAATTCCTTATGATGCCTCTTGAAATGGAAAACACGGTGCAAATACATATATTTAAAAACTACCATTAATTGACTTTATATTATATATTTTGAATAATGAGGCTAGTCCTTGTTAGAAAAATGACAATAAAGTAGAATCATTTGATGAAAGGAATGGATGGTTAAAAAATAAATGGAATAAAAGACCTAATTGAAAAATTTCCTTTTTTATATATTAAATGTAGCCGTAAACTCATTATCATTACATGAATTGTACGTTTAAGCCTCATGAATGCTCTCAGTGTTGACAGCTGGAAAAGAGTCGATTAATAAAAATCCCTTATTGAATAGATTAGTGCATAATTACGTTGCGCACAAGTATGGCATTATGATTGCGGTGTATGAACAAGTAATGCTCAGTTGAGCGCCTATTTGTCTTGTTACTATATAAAACCACCAAGTTCAAGCATAATTGAGGTAATGTTTGACCTCCAGACAACCTGATTATAGATACAATTCTATGTACAGTAATTGACGACCGTGTTCCTGCTGCATTCCGTGTAATTCAATTATTTACGTTAAGATTTTATCGGATTTTCTGCGAAACTTTTCGCTAATCATTTCCTCTAATCTTCCCAAATCGTCATTGGCGGACAAATTGTGCCGTTTAGGAGCTTATGTAAATTGCATTATAATAACAACTCGTGATATTCAATTTAGTTATTCACCCATTTATGAGATGGTGCTTCTGCGTTTTCTATGGAATTGTAATTGTAAATTTAATATCTAATTTCTTAGTTGGTGTGATGGGTTTGCAGTGTATACAAAATCAATTAGTGATGGCATTTAATAGGAATTTTGTCTAATTGTGATATAAACCGACTCTAAAATAGCGCCTTAGCATATTCGGTTGCCTATAATAAACTACTGATATTTTCTGATGCATTTTTATTTTATAAGTAAAAAAAAATACAATTCAGTTTAATTATTAATTAACACACGGTAATGACCATACCTATTATTATTAGTTATAAAATTTCTTTTCCTACGATACTATAAGAAACTTGCCAAACTTCGCCTTGTTCGTCAAACTTCACACTCGCTAGATATTTGACACTTTCCGCCTTCGTTATGAAATATACTATTTCTTAATTGGTTGGCCTCGGTATTTCTATTTTTTTTTATAATACTATTGTTTCGTTGTACATCCGATTTTATCATGTTAATGTGATTTTTATTCATTTTGATGTTTATTTTATTATCTTTAAAATCTGCATTGTCTTTTACATTTGTTATAAATCCATGTTATCGTTACAGTTTTCTTTTAAATGCTTCTATTGCAGCGGGGGCTCGTGGATGTTCGGCGGTGAGGCAACGGAAGAAAATTTGACCGAAACAGCAACGGAATATTTGCTTCCTCTATTAGAGTAAGTAGTGCAGCACGAGCGGCATCTTTGTCTTTGCCTCACCTACGGAAATCCACGAGCCGCCGCTGATCTATTACATATCTACAGTTGGTTTACGATTAAGTTTTTTTTCTTATTTTTTTTATCCATCATCACTCATATTATTATTCATTTATCATCTTAAATTATTTTTGATAAACCGAATGTCACCACAAAGATAAGAATCGAATAGTTTCATATATAAATCTAAATTATTTTAAATTTAATAACAATTGTGTAAGTAAAATTTTGGATCGGCATTAAGTGCGTTGTTAGCCGAAATTGTATTTCAAAAAAGACATTTAAAAACATATTAAATTGGATAAACTGATGATATTTTACCAGCTCTCGATGAATCAGATGAAGAATTAAGACAATTAATTTTATCAATGAAGATGAAAATTTTCTTTGGAATTAGAAAAATATAAAGAATCCACTCTGGTTGTCACACTCTAATAAAAAAATGAATTTGACAAATCTAGGAACTAAAAATATAATAAAATTCCAATTTTCCAATCCAAGAAAATTAACGTTACCAGCTTATTATGCAAAAAAATAAAGAAAATTGTTACACTCGGAATTAACTACAATTAGAAATATTTTCAAAAAGCGAATACAAAATTTAAGAAACAAGAATTTTCGAAAAGAAGTTTTTTAGGAATTAAAAAAAAACTTATTGGCATACAGACACGACTTCAAACAACCGCCTAGAAAGAAGTCGCAGGGTGTCAAATCGCACGATCTTGTTGGCTTGTTCTGATCCGCATTTCTCTATTTTTCTAATAGTTTCACGCGCAATGTGACATGTTACGCCGTCCTGCTGAAACCAAAGATCCAAATCACTAAATTCAGGCCAAAAGAAGTTAATTATCATCGTCCTGTAACGCTCGTCATTCTCTGTAAACGTACTTCCAATTACTTAAAATACCAGAAGTCGCACACCCACAAAACTTTACATCATTGTAATTATTGAAAAAGTTTTTATTTGAAAATGTAAAAATATTACCCTTTATATTACCCATTAAAAAAAAAACTGCCGATTACGTATCTCGAAAAATAGGCTAGCTGTTGAAAATCAAAATATATAACTCAATATAATAAACAAATCCATAAACATTTCTTGCAAGAGTAATAACCATGGCGAGAGTAATAAAACAAGCATACATTTAACCAGAAATCAGGTGTTCTAACACGTTTGCCCAACCCTGTACACATTAATACAAGAAGAGGAAAGATTTTGTGTTACTTTTTTTAATTAAATTTATTCAGCTAAGATTTACATGTTTCATGTACATAGGGTACATATACACTTAAATATATATATATATATATATATACATATACACGAAAATAAAAGGTAAATCCTAGATTATTTCCCTCCGTCTTCACCTCGAGAATCCTGGATGTACAAATTTATTCTCAAACTCCTAAACTGGTTAAATCAATGGTGTGGAAACTATTTTCATTTCCGACCCCTAATTTATTTAAAATTCTTCGCGACCCCTGGGTAGACATTTTCTAAAAGTCAACATGGTTAAAATGAAAGTATTGCTAAAATTAGCGCAATAAAAAAAGATATTTAAAAATGCATTTCTTTGTCATCTTCAATATTTGTTTTAATGTTTTATAATATTTTTCATATTAAAAACTTACCTTCAGTGTACGAAATTTTAGCAAAATCTTTTCAATAAATTTGAGGCAACCTCACTTGTTGCAGAAGCGTAAAATAAATTTAATACAATTGCAGAGTTTCCAACAGGTTGAGTATTCACATACTCAGGCTATATTTCGTTTTATTAAAATTAATTTAAAATCCTTTCAGTTTTTCGGATTGCTTTTTGTTTTTTTTTCCAATAATTTCTTGAATATGAAAAATATTACAAAAAATTTAAAGCAAATATTGAAGGCAACAAAAAACAACTTTTGATTGAAAATATATTGTTGACGAAATGATTGTTTTTCTAAAAAAAAATGTTTGCTATTTTTGTCTATGATTATGAAGTGATATGTCAAATTTGTATTTATAGAAGGAGAGAATGCCGAACTGAACAACTTATAAATAATATTTTTTTTTCAAAAATTAGATTTCGAGTAAACTGGCGGTAAAGATTATTAGGAGAATAATTTTCATTTTCAGCTTTCATAATTTTAACGTACCAAAAGTCATTATCATCCGATTCTGCAATATAAATATAAATAACTATTATATCATCAAATCGGAGAAAGTAACATAATGACCATCAATAATTTTTATTGTTAAGACTGGATTTTTCATTTTTTTGGCAATATTTTACAACTTTGGTTCGTATTTTCAAGTTTTTAAAATAATTTTTTTAATTGTTTGGTCTAACTATTCTTTATTTTGGCCAACATGAACTGTATTTAAGATTTTGCAATCAACATTTTTATTATTCGTACTGGAATTTTAAATTTTTTTGCCTGTATTTTCAACAAGGTTTTTATTTTAGTTTTAGATTATTAACTTAATTTATATTTTTGATTTTAATTGAGGCGTTCATTTTTTGTTTCAATTTAAAATTTGGCATTTACTTAGAAAAATATATTCGTGAGGAAATTATTTCAACCAACTACTTATTTTTTGTAGGCCTAATTTTTTTATTATTAGACCTAGATTTGTATTTTTGAACCTAAATATTCTTTGGTTTGACCAAAATCTTAGGTCCAATAAGTTTTCAATTTTTGGTCTGAATTTTAGATTTTTTGCCTATATCCCAGATTTGATAACCTTAATTTTCATGCGCTAATTTTCGATATTTTGGGAAAGTATTTTCGAGTTTTTATTCATAGATCTTTATTTAAAAAAAAATGTTTACATTTCCTCACCTGTATTTTCTGCAAGGTTTTTATTGACATAATTTTATATTTTTAATTTCAATTTAACCGTTGATTTATAGTTTTAGGTTAAAATTTGAAACTTAGAAAAATATAGTCGTGGACGAATTATCTTAAACAATAACTCAATTTTTAACTTTATTGTCTGAATTTTATTTTGGCCTATATTTTAGATCTTTGGCTTGTATTTTCAATTTTTTTGGTCCATATTTATATTTTGGGGCCTTAATAGTCCTTATTTTGGCCAAAATTTTCAATTTACTTGTTAAAAGTAAACAAAACAATAAATATACAATGTAACTAGAGTAACTGCTAGGAGAATGTTGCAATCGCAAATAGTTTAGTCGGTATGTCGAAATTATAAGGATAGAATTACTTTGATATTCATCTAGAAAATATAGTCTGCTGGAATTATGTTTAAAGAATTACTTGATTTTCAAATATTTGACTGAATTTTGAAATTCAAAATCGATTGTTCTTTCAACTTTTGAGAGAGAGACAATACATTTATTGAGTCACTTTTACAAATGACCTCAACAGGCAATTGACCAGAGGTCTTTCAGCCTTTCAACTTTTGATTTTTCAAAAATTCGTGTGATTTTGCAGCCAATGCTTTGACTAAAAAAACAGTTTAAATTTCTGGATATAACTTTTCTATGTTTATTGCTTACTCCTATTTTTACTTTCTCCGTACGAAGTTCGAGAAGGTATTACAATCGTGATATTTTTTTATTGCTAAGTTTCAACGGAAATTTCCGTTTTCATATCCCTTGGGACGATTCCGACTATTTTTGAAAAATATCTGTGTGTCTGTATCTCAAAAACTATTAAATATTTTCAAATTAAAGTTTTAATACAAGCCATATTTAACAAATAGAAGCTTTTGGTGAAATTTCGTTTCTTTTTTTTTTCGATATTTGAAAAATATCACAAAAACAATTTAACAAATCTTAAAGATAATAAATATTTCTAATAAATTACTCAATTTTCGAGAAAAAAAGATCATTATTATGAAATTATTATAGTTACATAAAATTTACAGTAACAATAATTTGAGGGCATGCTTAAATGAACAACAAACAATAAGTATTTTAAAATGATAAAAGTGAAAAATATCACAAAAATCAATTCAGAGAAAGTTACGTGAAGACCACGTTACTATTTTTTCCACAATTTGTTAAAAAAAAACGGGAAAATCCTAATATACGTCCCATCATCAACAATATAATTTGATTTCACTATTTTACCATCTTACCTGTACCTGATACTTAAAGAAAAGCCTTATTTTTTTTAATTGTCAAATATTTTTTTTTTAATTTGGCGACCCACAAATATTTTCTAGCGACCCCTCCGAGAGTCACTACTAATGGGTTAGATTTTGTGATTGTGTCGCCCAACTACTCTTTGTATTAACTTGTTAATTTTTTGATATTATCCGAAATAAGATTTTTTACGATAATTATTTATTGAGCGGCCTGTTGGTGTAGTGGGTCCATGGTTGTTGTGTATACTTCTGACATTATTCATTTATTCATTTGTTCGTTTATTCATCCCAAAAATTAAAAATACAAAATTACATATTTCGATGTGACTGAATGGCCCAAGTCAAAAAAAAAAAATATTTATTGGAAATGAAAAGCCCTTATTGCAGACGCATTTAATAAATTGAATAAGCGCTAAATATAGACTGGATATATAAATACATATCATATAAATAAACAAAAATTACGTCTTAGAAAGGCCAAAAACAACTTTATTTAAATTTTATTAAAATTCTATAGAACTGAAAAATTGCGCTGGGTCCTATCTCAACGTTCACTTGATTGAAAATGGCGGCGTGTAAGCTCTATCTCGGTGGGTGGGTAGTCTATTGCATCCTTCAATTAATCAAAAATAAACTAGGCCTTGTGGGGTAATAAATAATTGAATATTTATTTTTCAACCCTATCCATTCAACCCGTTAGTCATAACAAATAGTCGCAGGCTTTGATGATTTAACGCAAAATATAAAATCTCAAACAACTCTTTGTAGATATCACTCGTATCATTATTTTGACGAAAAAAAAAACATTTTACGCAAATTTGCGCCATGTTTATCCACGCTTTAGAAGCTAAATTAAATTTCTTAAGTGCATTGCAAATATCCCATGATATTTGAACTTTATTCTCATTCAGTAATGCTTGCAAACTCAAATCTTTTAATGCCAAAGTCATGGTCAATACAAAACTCGTTGCTCTCAAATGTATAACGAATTTCTATAAAACAACTTGATAAATAACAGCAGGGTTTATTTTTCTAACGTAAAATCATTTTAACCAATGATTTTTAGATGAAATATACGCAGTTACTTTTAATCAATTCACACATTCTGAATCTATTTGATTTTTGTCCAAAATTCTATTAACGAGCAAGTTACGATGTTTTTAAAATCACATAAAAGTGAAGTCAACTTGTTTTTGTTGATAATTGCTTGATTGTAAAATAAACATGTAGTTTTAATATATTATAAATAATAGACGTAATTTACACATTTGTATATATATATTAATTATTGTGTAACATTAAAATAATAAATGTGTACCTATATGGTGGTTATTTATTTAAGTAATTATATCGATATATTATGCATAAAATTGGTTCATTATTCTGCGGTCGTTAAAAGAAAAAAACCCAGTGCATAATAATCGTTCACCACATTATAATAATTTAATATTAAATATTGATAATTATTCACCAACTGATAGATGAGTCTACAATTTGAAGTTTATTATAATTTTCCTCGTTATCCATTTACTGGTGATTCACACATCAGCATCATTACCTCCAACCCGTCAGGGGCTCAATCATATCAACGAGCCGGAATTTAAAACTGTCTGCCACAAATATTGGAGCTGAAAATTTCAAAATAATAATGACGAGGGCAACTGAGGGATACCGACAAATTCGAAACCGATACTTAGCTAATTAAACGGCGACCTACCCTCCGGCCCTCGGGCCATTCGCAACAGCCATTATACACCGTTAGGATGTTCTCAACAATCAAACCACGCAGACAATATGCAGTGTGGTAATTGTTTGACTTCACCCGATGAAATACGATGAAATTTTCTAGGAACCATTTAGCAGCGCTCGCGATTTATCATTTTCGAAAAGCGGTTCCGATAGTTTTCGCAATGAAATTATCAGGTATAAAATTTTGCACGATAATCGCAGGAGGATGGTAACCATTAAGGTAATAACATATGGTGGAATTAAACTGGTATTACTAGAGGGTAACTTGCAATTATAGAATTATGTTTTTGGTTTTATAACTGTGTTTAGTGCGAAAAAACGAAATCGAATTGAAACGTCTGCTGTGTGCAGAAATTGTATTATTAAATCATACAGTCTGTGTGGCATATCAGCTATGATGCATCTGAATAAATTATTATGATATTGCTCAACAAATACTATTTAATGTTACCAGGTTCAATTTCAACATTTGCCTACATTTTGAATGATCTGAAAAATAAAGTATTAATTAGAGTCTAAGAAATCTAAAATTGAAGAACAGATTAATGAAATTAAATTAAAAAGACGAACGAAGTTTATTACAGTTTTGATCGATGGAGAATATTTTAGCAAGTATTTGTTCATCATCAAATTTCGTATAAAATTCATTCTTAGAATAATTTATGGAATTATTACTTGTTACTTTACTGTTATATAACGTCATGAGAATAAAATTTTTATGAAGTTAGCTTTAAAAATTTATATTCAAAATATTTGCTAAGTACATAGTACTAGTAATAACGCAAATTTCTTTTGTATCATTTAATATCCGGCGTGGCACTAGCCAGGGAAGTAGTTGTTTCAATAAGTTATGTGTTTATAGTCTTAGTAAGACTTAATTTTGCTTGCAGAGTTACGAACAGGTTGAATATTCATATATTCAGGCTACATTTCGTTTTATTGAATTTATTTAATGCCTTCTGCAACAAGTAAGGTTGTTTCTAATTTATCTAAAAGATTTGCATTTAAAATTAGTCTTCTTCACACTGGAGGCTTCTACTTGATAACAGATATTGGATAAGATATCAAAATTGATTGAGCAACTCAACTAATGTTTGTTTTATACCAACAAAGTAATTGTTGGAGCTTAATATAAACAGATTTTTTTATTGACATCGGCAAGTAGGCCATCTGCCACAACGATTTCCTTATAGATCTCAATTCTTATCTTAATTTATATCTTAATTCTAAAGCACAAACTTAGGATTGAAGGAACGTATGTGCTTGTGAGGGCTGAAACAGATATTAGTTCTACCACATAAAACCTCAGTTTAGATTCTGAATGTACTGGATTAGTAAATATTAAAACAATTGATTAATTGTTGGAGGTTACAAAAAATTGGTTTATAAAAGAAAAAGGTAAACTAAGGAAATTGTTGTTTGATAGAATTTCGTATTGATTACTCTATTAATTTTGATTGAATTCAACATTTTTCATTAAAACTTTCGGAGGATAACAATGTTATTATCCCAAGCTTAGTTAGGTTTAATTAGACAAACCAAACAGCATTAGACGGCCGGCGAAGGATTGTCGAAATTAACGTGCGATCGAAATGTACCGCAACCGCCAACTAATCACGACTTCAAAGGGGACATCATCCAGAATATTACCGAAGGCTCGGCTGGCGAAGCCGGGCAGGGAGATACCCTGAGTCAGGGGATTTATCGGGGCGCACGTGGCGGCACGTAATACACGTGCACCGCCCTGTTTATGCTGATCTAACATGTGCCCACTGTTTTCTTATTAGGGGACAACCGCCCCCCGAAAGAAGTGGAAAGGGCTCCTTCAAATTGCGACTTACGTCGAGTGCGGTTATTTATTTTCTAGGATTATTTCGTAATATCTATCGTATAAATTTTTATTAGGGTGTTGTGCGCAGGGGATTGTGTTTCTGGAAGATGTTGGATTATTGACATTAGGGGAACTCTATAATCTTTAGTTTCTAGGGGAGGAGTTTAGGCGGATAAAATTTAGCTCAATAATCTAATCTCAATTTGAAAATATTAAAATATTCGTATGTGTTTCGCAATAGTTTTATATTTGTTCGCAAGGAAAAATAAAGACATATTTAATTATTTAGTCTTTAGCATTGGCGAATCCAAAAGTGGTTAACCTCTTCAGGCCACTAACGCCTGTCCTCAGGGACAAATTAATTTTGAAGTTTCAAATCCTTTAAGAAACAATTGATATTTCGCCAGTAGAACCGAAGACGAGGTATCTGCATGGAAATGTGCAACTGTAGCAGCTTTCAGAGCTTGACATGAGATGGCAGTATTGAGCTAAATGAAATTTGTTTGAAATGTGTTTGTCATTTAAAAAAAAAAACATCGAAAATATTTTGACCAAAAATATTAAAAATACAGGTCAAAAATTTAAAAAATGTGGACCAAACAGTCGAAAATTTTACCAATTAAATCGAAAAGTTAGGTCAAAATAAATGATGTTTGGACCAAATAATCAAAAATGTAGACAAAAAAAATCGAATATACAGAGTTAAAAATCTAAAAATTCGTCCTGAACATCAAAAATACGGACCAAAAAAATCGAAAATTTTAACAATTAAATCGAAAATTTATGTCAAAATAAAGAAAATGTAGGTCAAAAGATAAAAAATTTAGACCCAAAAGAATGTAAAATGTGGGTCGAAAATCTAAAACATAAAAATTCGGCGGGAAAATCAAAAATGCGGGCCAAAAAGTCGAAAACTTAAACAATCAAATCGAAAATTTATGTCAAAATACAGAATATTTAGGTCAAAAGATCAAAAATTTATACCCAAAAGAATGTAAAATATAGGTCAAAAATATAAAACATAAAAATTCGGCGGGAAAATCAAAAATGCGGGCAAAAAATCGAAAATTTTAACAATTAAATCGAAAATTTATGTCAAAATAAAGAATATTTAGGTCAAAAGATCAAAAATTTATACCCAAAAGAATGTAAAATGTAGGTCAAAAATCTAAAACATAGAAATTAGGCGGGAAAATCAAAAATGCGGGCCAAAAAATCGAAAATTTAAACAATTAAATCGAAAATTTAGGTCAAAATAAAGAATATTTAGGTCAAAAGATCAAAAATTCAGACCCAAAAAAATGTGAAATGTAGGTCAAAAATCTAAAACATAAAAATTCGGCGGGAAAATCAAAAATGCGGGCCAAAAAGTCGAAAATTTTAACAATTAAATCGAAAATTCAGGTTAAAATAAAGAACATTTAGGTAAAGAGATCAAAAATTTAGACCCAAAAGAATGTAAAATGTAGGTCAAAAATGTAAAACACGTACACAAATGTGTTTCTGTCCCTGAAGAGGTTAAGGAGCGCAATTGCTTTCATTGAACTTATTTTATTGAATCACACGGGGTGGGGGAGTAGTTAAAATTGAATGAAAAAACTGTGCCATTACTGATCGAGTTTTAATTTATTACTACTAATATTATTATGCGTGACCTATATTTACTTTAGAATTTTTCACTTTCCACAATTCCATTTCTTATCCGACACCCAATTAGTGTGATACGCACGTGGAGCCTTTCATGCATTCAGATTTCAAAAGCACACAATCCACGTTAAAAGGAAAGTGCCTAGTGTTATAACATCCAACCTAAGCGGAAACCTAGAGCTTTTTAACCTACATTTTCACACACAGCATCGCAATTTCCACTTTACACCGTAAATGGGAATAGGGCTAAGGGCCATGCGTGCAATATTCAGGCCCTTCTCCGGTAGAATAAACACGCGTTTCCTCTGTGAATGGGAGTAATTAAAATTTATAATCTACGCGTTAGTCCCGAAGCTACAAATACAGTATGTACAAAAAAATGTAAATTCCTTTATTGTAAGTTTGTCCTAATTATTCTAGCAGTTTCAACTAATTCTCCAATTCATCATTGAAACACGAAATCATAAATTTTGATACACTCAAAAATCTTTATGCTAATGAGGGCAGAAGCTTGATGGGATAATAACGATAAAAATGCTACTTACCGAATGTCAAATAAGGCAAATCCCCAATTTAGTATAAATCAGTATTAAATCCTTGTTTACAAGTGGTCATCCAATACGGATGACATGTTAATAAGGAATAATACTAAAAATTTTATATGAATATTTATCCGGTGGTGGATCAATGAACTCGCTGGTAAATCCACTATTTATTGCCTTGTAGGTGTTCACTTGACACACCAACTAATCCTCATTGATATACCTAATAAATTCAGTCGACGATATTCGTTTGAATATTAATATTGCATTAATCACCGTCATTAAAGTTCCCGATCGCACAAAAGGTGCGCACTCTCGTTTGTACTTGGATTAATTACTCGATTGTAATTGCTAATTGCTAGAGCATAATTTAATTTTTTAAGCGGGGTGAGATGAATTGAGACAGCTTTGATCAATTAATTTCCAGATGTAAGAGGCGGACAGTCATATATTGTCACATAATTCTAGGGATGGTCTTGGAACTAATTAGAGACGCTTAGACGTTTTGCAGTGCCCTGTGCAGTATTAAATATTATAGGTAAAACGCCAAAGTGGCGGAATCTATTGCCTGAATGCTGTAATAGTAATCTCCGTTTCCCCATCAGCAACTAACTACACTGATGAGACCTGAAAGGTCGAAACCGGTCTATAGGTGTTCTGATATGGGAACAATATTTAATGTTCACAATAAATATTATGTTTAAATTAGATCATAGGACAAATGAAATAAATGTATGTATAGGTGTGCATATTAGAGGTAGGCGAAATTACTCTTTTTTGTGAGTCTTGACTCTTTTGAAAAAGTTAAAAAGTATGCCTGGAAAAAGTAACGAGCAAAAAAAATAAAAGAGGTCCTCAGTTGGAAAATTTTACCCTGAAAACATTGTAAAGAGCAAAAAATAAGAAGAAAACTGGATTTTATGACAAAAAGTCATTCAATATAAAAAGTTTTGCTTGTTGAAAAAATTGTTTTAAAAATTATTTATAACTAAATATTAATAATAATAATACTTTTATTGACGTATTCAACTTTTTACAAAGAAATTCATAAAAATAAGAAATTCTCTATAAAATAATATAAATGTTTATAAACTTAGATCTATTTTGAAATTAATGAATTTTGGCACATTTTGATATTCGAATGGTCTCAATTGTGGAAAACATTTATGAGGTAAAAATGAAATTGGTAATATTTTGTTGATCACAAAAATGCTAATATTTTCAGAAATAATATTTTTGCAGTTTTCTTAAACGCACACGCAGTTTGACACAGTTCTGTGTTTCATTTATCAATTAAAATACGTATTTGAGAAAAATACGATACTATTTGCTTTTATTTATGTATTTTAAATAGATTTCGCGGAGCACTTAAAAAATGTGTAATTTTATGACTTTAATTCTTTTTCTAAATATACCTGTCTTAAGATTTCATGTAGCAAATTCATTGAAGTTAATTTGACAGCCAATTAGTTTTCATACGGGAAGTTAATTTTTACGGCCTTTTTTTTTATTTTCTTGCGTATGGCTTGATGAGATCCTCAGACAGAGTTTAAATTGTTCGAATCATAGAAGTGAATAAAGAAGCATTTATTTGCTTGAAATTGTTAAGTTTGATTAAATTGCCAATTTCGCTGTAAAAATATATTGAAGTTTCAGTTTGATCGCAAAGGCGGTTTCGTGTCTAAAAAATTGACTTTTCTCAAAAATTTCCTGCTGACTCAAATATATTTTTGCTGTTGGAACGAGTTTAAATCAGCAAACGGCAATTTCTCTTGCTATTTTGATGAACCAACTACCCCAACGCCACCTAACAGAACGTATAATAAGGTTCCAAATTTAAATCTGCTCTATTGCGAGCAACGAGATCAGTTCAAAAATGATTTCATCTTGGGAAATTAAAAAAAAATCACAGTTGCCGCATCTGGAGCGTAAGGTGGATGTGACAACATGAGGATTTTATCCCCGAAAAACTGGATTTTGCTGAAATGTACGCAAATAAAAGGTAAAACATGTGCTGGAGCGTTGAGTTGGTGCAGCATCTCTGACTCGTTTGCTACAATAATAGATGTTTTTTTCCTCCCACATCACGAAATCGCTACAAAACCAAATAGAAGCGCTGATTGGCTATTTGACCTTGAGGCATCCATTTGCGGTAAACCATTGCACGAAAATCGTTGGCATCGCCTTAACGCTTGACTTCACCTACCTTCAGCCTAAGATAAATGAATGTCTTCCATTGTGTTGATGTACTTTGTAGCAACATCATAACCATAAACCTAACTTTTGTCGCTTATAATAATCATTATCATCTTTAGGCCTTAAGGCATCCATTGGCGGTGACCTATTCCACGAAAATCACTAACATGGCCGTAACACTTGACTTCACCTGCCTTCAGTCTAAGAGAAATGGAAAAAAATGGTGTTGATACACTTTTTATCAACATCATAACCATAAAAGTTTTATCGCTTATACTAGTCATCATCACTATCATCCTTAACCCGCGTTCGTCTAACATCCAACACAGGCCTCTCCTAGTCTCTTCCATTCTTCTTAATCCTTGGCTCCTTCTATCCAGTTTGTTCCAGCTTCTCTGTTTATGTTATCCGTCTAACTTGTTTGAAGACGTTAAATTTGCCACCTGTGCGGGCGTAGCCTCCATGTTATCTGCGATATGGCCAGTCAAGTTCTACTTATAATTTTTCAGACCGACTTCTTTAAGCTCTGCTAGCATATGTTGTAGCTCTTCCAGGCTTCCTGCTATTATGACATTCTCATCGGCAAATCTTTGATGGTTTAGCTTCTCGCCATCGTCTGCTTTTAAAACCGACTTCTTTGTTCTACCAGCATAGGCTGTGGCTCTTTGCATAAGTAAGCAATCACAATTTTTCGTCTTATCTGAAGCAGCGAAATATATACTTCTCCGGGTGAGCTACTTGGTAGAAGTGTTTACTATTGATATATCCAAAAATTGCGTAAATAATGGTCACCGCTATTTTTTTTTTTGGTTCGAATCCTTGTTCAGTACAGTGATATTTGTTTATCTAACAGGTCAACTTTACTTATGTGGTTATTATATTCAATAAATAAACGAGATATTGGTATTGTCACTTTTTTATCGTTTCTTGAAAATCTTTTTGCATTTACAGGTGGTAAGACGTCTTCTATATTAAATTTTTCACCACTCTGCAATCTAGGGATTATTTGTTATCATCGTTTGACTTGCTGTGGTCAAAATTGTAACGACACCCATTACTCGAAAAAATGAAGTTTTTCATCAAAATATCGAAGTATGCCATGAGTAAAATTTATCAATATTGTCCAATTTGCTGTTGTCATTCAAATGAATATGTCGCTTTATCTCTCTTCTTCTTGACACTGAATTATAAACTATTGATACACCAACATGAGATGCCTATTCCCAATACATACCTTCTTGGGGTAATCTATGAAAGCCGCTTATTAACAAAATGCATACATTTCTTGAAATTGAATTGTATTTCCTCGTCATGCATTTATTCCATTCTGTTCTAGGATAAGCTGAGATTATACATTCAAATATTTCCACAGCCGACTTCATTTCCTGGATAGCGCGAACGTTTTTAAACTTATCTTTGGATGTTGAATTTATCTGGTTGTATGTTGGATGTATTTTCCCAATTGTTGGATTTTTTTACTCCGCTTCCTGATTCAATTACTTGGCAAAGTAAGTAAGTTTTTTGTTTCTTTTATCAGTCGTTAGTAACGGCGAGGATTCTGACGATGGCGTAGCTTTTTCTATAATCAGCATCGTAATCATTAAGGGGAGTAAATAATTCTAAAGGGCCGACCTACAACATCTCGATCATTTCCTGTCTCATTTTCGTCTAGGTGTTCATCGTCGATATCATCTGGGTCCGGTGGTATTATAGCAACATCATTTTTTCAAGGTCAGCAAAAAACTCTTCATCTTCAAAAAAAATTTTTCCACTCGTTTCTGGAATGTACAATTTTAGTCAGAAATTATATGTCCCAAAAATAGAACATAAAGTTCAAAGTAATAGAAAAAAATGTGTTGTGTTTACTACGTTTTTGCGCTTTTCTGGTCAGCACGTAAAATAACGTATAGAACAAGGTCGAATTACGCTTGTTCACATTTGAAAGTTTTTACAATTTCTAGGTAGATACTTTCAAGAGCGTTTCAGGTTATGTGTTTTAAGCCACAATTGCGAATAATGAAGGACCAAAAGCGACATCTACTGGTGCTTTCATAGAGTTCTAAGTTCATACGTAACAGACATTTAAATTGATTTAATTAAAATCCTCCCAAACTTTTGCAAAATAAAATGTAAAATCTGCGTCCCAAAAATGGGACATTGACTGCTAATGGGTTAAGTGATAAAATAATAAAATTCTAATACTACTGGAGGATTATTAACAAAATAATATTTTAATAATTATTAACCAAGTTGATTTTACATTTTTTATTATTTTTTTTTATTTTCTGACCTATTTTGAATTTGAAAGTACTCCGCGCTAATAATATAGGATTTTTTGCCTTGGCTAAAAATATATGTTACCGCTTATAACGCGCTGAAAAAAAAATGTATTGGGCGAAACGAACAGTTTTTTCAAAAGCTTTTCAGTTCTTTGAATTATCAACTTAGACTTGCGCCTGATCTTGCCTTGATGTCACAAGGTCAAACCATGATCATTATTGTATGCTGGAATAGTTCGAAAAAACAGCGATTCGGATGCGGAACCCCATTATCACTCGAAAGTTACAGTTTGGTATCCTAAATCTGGGAAAATTAATTAAAAATTCTTAGTTGATATCTCCTATTCGTGCAAATGGTTTAAAGTTTGGAAAAAATAGTCAAAAACTGAAATTTAAAAAAATAATTAAGTTTAGAAAAACATCGTTTTTGATAACGCACCAGTAATATAAAATCATAGCAGTATATAGTGTACTTTTAACCCAAAAAAAAACAATTATTAACATTTATTTGCCATCTTAAATTCGCGCATGCCCTAAAATTGGCTAAAATAGCCAAAAAGCAAAATTAGCGGAATATAATGCATGGTAATTTTAAAATGTAATTAGATATTTAAAATATATTGAAATCTCATTTTTTTTTATTTTAGCCAATTATGGGCTTATGCGCGAACTAAAGATGGTAGGTAAATGTTATAAAAAAAATTGGTATAAAACTACTCTATACTATTTATGTCTGTTGTGTTATAACCCAAATATTTTTTCAATATAATAATTCAGTTTTTGACTATTTTTTTTTAAACTTGAACCCGTTTACGAAAATTGAAGATGCTAAGAATTTTTTAATATCTTCCCTGGATTTAGGATACTAATCTACAATTTTTAATTGGTAATGGGATTCCGAAACAGATTTTCGAACCACCCTACTGTATGTTCCCCTCTAAACCGTTCAACTTTTATCTAAAACATTTTTTTTTTAATTATTGATAGTTTCAAAAAAATCGGTATAATCACCCTGCATTTTTTGTTTTTGACTGAATGCTATTAAAAAACTGTGCATTGAAATGCCTTGCAAAATTTTTTGTTCAGCATGTTGTAAGCTACAACATATGTGAAATTTTAACCGATTTAACCAGGACTAAAATATTAAGCAAATGCGTCTTTATATCTTTAAGAAATAACTTATAGATCGACCGAATCGTATCAATGCTACCATCATGAAATACAATCAAGTTCAAGTCTTGAGAAGGTGAATATCTTCGCTATTTTTGACTAAATGCACCAACGGTTAATTTTAATTGAATCTAAGAAATTTCGTAACGGATCGGTTTTCCCCATTTCATCTGTAATCGTCGAAAGGCTGCTACCAAGAATAGAAACTTCTTCACATCATTAAAAATTGAAAATATTTCAGTCTTACATAGAAACATTTTGAAAAATGTGATCATTATGTACGAAGCAAAAATTTATTTAAATTGTTTCTACGCCCTAAAATCTTACAATTCTCAAGTCTTACAAGTCGGCATTGGTTGAGCCAACTTGTTCATTTATCGGAACGAAATCCTATCAATTACACTTCCTTAAAAAAATAAAGTTTTTAATTTTTTACTAATAAATATTGCAGTGTTTCCTTAAATGAAAACCAAAAACCAAGAAATTTCTTATAATTGTACAACCTTATCACTAAGATTAATTATCTTCTTGAAATTAGTTCTTTGCAATTTGTATGGTATTATATTATACTGTGCAGAAAAAAGACACCCTCTTAACATTTTCAATATCCTTTCAGATTTATTTTTTATCGTGATCGAAACGGAATCTTATTTAAATTTTATTACACGCCGGAGATAAATTTACGGTTTGTTCGGGATTCATAATATGCGTAAAACAAACCAATATTAGATGCAATATCGTTGCATCGCATCCCCGACTCCAATTTTTCTTTTATGGAGGCAGGGGGATGAAGGGTCCGATCCTTCGCCGGCTTCTAACTCCTCTAACCGTGCGTTATATAAGGTGGCCATTAAGGGCAGAAACATCGGGTAATATGTTGGGGGGGCCTATCGGTTATAAAAAGCCGCGAAAAGAAAGACATTCTGACCCTCGCACCGGAGGGTCCTTTCTGCACTTCTGCAACCCTCGCGTTCAATTTGGCGCAGTTAACCTTTGGACGCGCGGCGAATATGGTGCCTATGTAAGGATGGTGTAGGGGTGAAAATGTTCCTGTCTAATGATCTTTCGGGAAATTGAGTTTCGGAAAAAATTCAGTTGATGTATGAATACATAAAGACATGTGCTTTTAGCAAGCTGCGGCGCATGATATCTGTATTATGATGGTGGCTTTATAGGGAATTTTTCATCGTGGACTTGAATTATTGGATGTTGAAATAAGGCAATTCAACATCATCATTGCTGAGAAAGAGGAGTTTTTATGCTTATTAAAACTCATCAAATACTCATGAATCACGAACTATCCTCTGGTCCTTTCATGCCCCTTACTACTAAACAAATGATCAGCATTAAGGTTACGTTGTTGTTTAACTAATAATTTATTGAAAGAATTAATACCCTGGTTAGAGCCATGCCAAATATTGAATGGATTTAGCCAGGAAGCAGTGGTTTCAATAAGTTATTTTCTTGTAGTCTTAGTAAGAATGTTGCAGAGTTTCGAAGAACACGTTTCCTCTTTATCCAATTTATTCAAAATAATTGCAAATTCAAATGAGTTTCGGAAAGAGCTATCGATAAGTAAAATTAAAAACTCAATATTAATTTAATCTATTCTAATTTGAAGTTAATTCTAATTTGAAATTAAAAACAATTTCCATTTGCAGGGCATACCAATTTTTTTTTTCATTTTTGGTTTATAATTATGAAACTATAATAGTTACAACAAATTTATGTCAATAATAATTGTAAAGAATGCCAAAATGAACAACTTATAAGCACTAAGTGTTTTTTAACTTGAAGTACAATTTTTCCATTTTTCATAATTTTGACGTTTTAAACGTCAGTTTCAACCAAGTCCTCAAAACACTCGATATGCTTTTAAAATATGATTTAAATTGAAAATAAACCATGAAAACGTAAATATAAATTAACCCATCAAGTCGGAGAAAGTAACATCATGGCCACATCACCATTTTTTTTTTATTTTGGAGACTCGAAAGGAAAACTCAGTTTAGTTTCGGAATATTTTTCAGAAACGTATGGTGTAAAGGTTTCCAAATTTCTGCAAGATTTTCCCGCCTGGCGAATAAATCTATAAGTGCTGCCATTATAACGACAAATCACGTGTTTTCGTTTAAAACAGACACGACAACATAATCTAGTAGAAATAACAAACAGCCACGAAAATAGCGATCGACGTGCCCCATCTGAGTGGTACATATTTATGGCATCCTGTCTTATAAGCCCTTTCGGAAATCCTTAGATCTCATAAAATCGCGCATTCGTCTCCGGGCCTGATGACTTAACAGGGTGTCCGACGCCACGTCACGGGGGTGTTACACCCGACGTACGGCTGTCGAACAGGAAATCGTACGTCAGCGGAGAGGACCGCCAAATGTTCACTGCGTGTCTTGTCACATATAAATCGCGCCTTTTAAGGGGGTTGTTTACGCTAAAGTGCATAAGGACACGAACGCAAATGGATATCGCTATTTTCGGCGTGTTTAGGTTATATTACTTCTGTAAATGCATTTTAGTAAAAAAAAAAAATCCTGAATTACCTAATCATCTGAGTCAATTCAAGTTTTTTTATTTCTTATTTATTAATAAGAAGAAGACTCTTTACAATAAGTTCGTATGTTGGGGTAATTAACACGAAATTTGACGTTGGTAAAATATTTTGTAGTCGTGCGTTGGTAACATCAAAAAGATGAACTGTATTTTATAAAATATGCCAGAATCTCTGTTTCTGTTTTGAGTACCCGTGATCGATTTTGGAAAGCTCCCTTCGCGACCCGAAAACGAGCTTTAGTCAAAACTAATAAGCCGTGTAATCCTGGCCGGGAATAACCAGACGTTGATTTACGTGCCCTTTATTTTTATCTGTGAAAAATCGCGACATTCTCCCTTCGACTAAACGACGAACGCCGCGCTGAAAGGAATGTTTTCTTAGCCGCACACGACGTGTCGACGCCAACACGTCTACAGCGTGTCTCAAATAAATTTATTCTCAGTGTCAAATTTAAATTAACAAAGTGTTTCAATATCCAATGCAGAATTACTTAAAGCTTCAATTGTAATTGTACAATTGAGTTATTTATAAACAGTGAGGTCAGAAAGTCGAAAATAGTTGGCAGCACATTTTCTGAAAATCCCTATAAAAATTCAATAAAAATTATATTGGCTGTCTGGAATTCTCCAATGCTTTAAAAATACGGTTTTGTTTTGTGTTTCATCTGCCGATTTTGTCTATTTTTAACATTATCAGTTACTTTCAGAATTGATCATCATTATTAATAATACATTGAAGATTCGTTATCCAGCTGTTTGATTTTAATTTCGGGGGTTTCCATGCCGAAATTTCCATTTCTAGTAATACCACTGAACTTCTGTCATCTGCCTTATGTTTTAAGGATTGCCACCTATTTTTGACTTTTTGATCTCACGGTATAATATGTTATAAATTTGTTAAAATTTGAACATCCGATTTTAGTCCTCATAAAAGCGATAATAATATTGGAAAGTAAAAAACAGATTTTGGTATGTCGTTATGTATGTACGTTAACGAGATGATTTCATATACAGTGTGTATCAGCCAAATCGAATAAATTCGATAATAAATAAATGAGGGCGTGTTCGAAAAAACGCTCGGACTCCTCCGTTTGTATTTTTAGTTGCGCATTTTTTTCAACAAAAACTTTTTATACAGAGTGTGTTATGTAACAGAAGCCAATACCAACTTTTTTATTTTCAATATTCAATTTTTGAATTGTTCAGAAAATTCTAGACTGAAATCTAGATTTCCCGAAAATAAAGTTATAATAGAGTCCTGATAAAAAGTCCTTAGAAAATGTCATGAAAACAGAGTAAAAAAAAAAACAATGAAAAAAATCCAGAAATAAATATCCTAAAAAGAGCGTAGAAAAAAGGCCTTCGAAAAATCCAGAAAGCATCCCTTGAGAAAGTTCTGTAAAAAAATGCCTGAAAAATCCTGAAACGATAAAATGTCCTGAAAAAAAAAATCCTGAACAAAAAGTCTTGAAATAACTCTTGTAAAAAAGTCCTGAAACGAGGTCTTAAAGTCTTGAAGAAATGTCCTAAAATAAGTCCTGAAAAAAATTCTTGAAGAAGTCTTGTAAAAATGTCCTAAAAAAATTCTGAAAGACGTCCCGAAAAATAATCCGAAAAAAATCATAAAAGAGGCCCAAAAAAGTCCTGAAAAAAGTACTGGCAGGAAGAGTCCAGAGAGAAAAATTCTGGAAAAAGGTCCAGAAAGAGGTCCCGAAAACAGTCTTCAAAAAATTCCTGAAAAATAAAGCCCCGAAAATAAAATTTTGAGAAAAAATCCCTACAAAAACTTGAAGGAAGGGTGCTGGAGCGAATAAGTCCTTAAAAAAAACTGTCGTAAAAAAAGTCCTATAGAAAGAAGTCCTGAGAAAACTGAATAAAAGTCCCGAAGAGTCCTAAAAACATGCCCTGAAATCAAATTCTAAAAAAAACTCCGAGAAAGTCCTCCAAAAACGCCCTTAAAAGAAAACAAAAATCCTGAAAAGAGGTCTAAAAAAGAGTCATAAAAAAAAACAAAAACCGGTTAAGGTACACACTCACTTCCGGTATACGAAATTTTACCAAAAGCTTTTCAGTTCTTTGGATTGTCAAATAAGGCTTCAGTTCAAAGTTTCATGTTAATTCTTACATTCGTTTTTGAGATACAGCGCGCGCACACACAGACACATAGAGAGAGAGAGAGAGAGAGAGAGAAATTCTAAATCATATTTCTCTTTAGTTCATGCAAAAACTAAAAAAACTCCTAAACAGTCTTGAAAATAAGTTCTTCAAAAGAACCTGATAAAAAGTCCTGAAAGAGTCCTGACAAAAAATGTTATGAAAAAATTCCTGAATAAAGTCATAAAATAGTTCTGAAAAATAATGAAAAATATCCAGAAATAAATATCCTAAAGAAAATCCCAAAGAGAGCCTTGAAAAAAGGCCATCAAAAATTCCCGAAAAAAGCCATTAAAAAAAGTCCGGAAAAAAACCCATTAAAAAAGTCATGAAAAAGATCCTGAAAAAAAATCTTGAATGAAAAGTCTTGAAAAAATGCCTACAAAAAGTCCTGAAACAAGGCCTCTAAAGTCTTGACAAAAGTCAAGAAAAATAGTCTTGAGGAAGTCTTCATTCTGAAAAGCGTCCCAAAAAAATCCGAAAAAAATGCCTAAAAAAGTCCAGACAAAATGTACAGGACAGGAAGAGTCCAGAGAAAAAATTGTTAAAAAAATTCTGAAAAAGAAGTTTTTAAAAAGTCCTGAAAAAGTCATCAAAAAATTCCTGAAAAATAAAGTCCGGAAAATAAAATTTGGAGGAAAAAATCCCACAAAAAAAATTGAAAGAAAAGTCCTCCAGAGAATAGATCCTTTAACCCTTTGCACTCGTATTTACTAGTGACAAAACGTATTTTGGCGACTATAAGTCGACATACGAGTGCAAAGGGTTAAAGAGTCCAAAAAAAACGTCGTAAAAAACCTTCGTAAAAAAGTCCTATAGACAGAAGTCCTGAAAAAAACCCGTGAAGAAAAGTCCCGAAGTCCTAAAAAATGACCTGAAAAAAAATTCTAAAAAATCACCTTAAAAAACGCCTTTAAAAAGAAAAGGATCCTGAAAAGAGGTCTGAAAAAGTCATTAAAAAAAACAAAAATCGGTTAACGTAAACACTCACTTCCGGTATACGAAATTTTACCAAAATCCTTTCAGTTCTCTGGATTGTCAAATAAGGCTTCAGTTCAAAGTTCGATGTTAATTCTTATAATTGTTTTTAAGAAACAGCGCGCACACACACACACACACATACACACACATAGAAAGAGAACGAGAGGCAGAGAGGCTGTTAAGGTTGTAGAGAAAATATTGTGTGTGGCCTTATTACTTTCTCCGATTTGATGGTTTTATAGTTAGTTACAATACTTTCATGATTTATTTTCAATTTAAATTGTAAATATACATCGAGCGTTTTGGAGAATTAGATGATACTGACGTTTGAAACGTCAAAATTATGAAAGATGGAAATGGCCAATTATACTTCAAATACTTCCTCTGTGCTTTGTTAATTAATTAGTTAATGGGTATACACGGAGCTTAAATTTGGATTTATTAATATTTGGCGAAAATTAAGTTCACTTCAAAGCAGATAAAGCTAGCCTGTATCCTGTATACAATACCTCTCGTGCGAAATCCCCGATGAAAAAGCACATGTTTGTTCGAATCGGGCGCAAAACAGAACGACGGATGACACTTTTAAATTTCACGATCCAAACTAATTCTGCGGTTTAATCCGCAACCCTTTTATATCAGCATTACATCCCTTATTTACATTCGGCCGCATGAAAGTGTGAAGTGGAGCGAAATATTCTATTTCCAATATCACTTCATAGCTTTGTTGGGCGAAATAACGGCTGAAGGGAGCCATTGTTGTCTTGTCATCCGTAGACGAGAGACATGCACCACTACTGGACCATACATTCGGTTTTATCAGATGCGTATTTAAATAGTTTTCCTCGTTAGTACGCCACTGGGGTTCCTATACTTTCGCCGCCCCTCGCTTTAGGAAATAAAGGTTCACCCTATTGTCGCCTGAATGAAATAGCGACATCCCATTAATTCAGACACAGACGTATATCTTTGAACCGAAATTAAAAATGCACTATGTCTTATTGTAAAAGAAATTCAATAGCGATTAATATATACAAAAAAATCACGATTCGAATTTTGTTCCTTTTTTAATGCGGACGCAGTGACCAAAATATTTGGTATTATTTTTACCCCACTTTGGTCCAACTAAATTTGGAAATTGTTAGTTATCTGTTTCACCTTCGAAGTTGCTGTAACCTCATGGGCAACATGGATTTTCGGAAAGGGCGTAAAAAATTATGCATTTTGGTAAAAGAAACAAATCATTTTAATGAAAACGTAGTTCGCTATTTTTAGTTTTCTATTTTATTACAATATTTGTTCGGTTAGCTTATATTATTTGGAATCCCAACTTTCCCTTTAGGCTAGTACACCATATAAATAAGTGCAACTTAAATGAATTAATTTGTAAATGAAAATTCTATTTGAAAAGAATTCATATTACTATTCTTCGTAAAATGTAGGAATCGTCCATATTAAATAAGTGCTTTAACATATTCGCCAACTATGCACGCGAGACAATGTTATGCTAAACTATCTAATACTTTAATTCAACGGAACAATGAAGAAACGATAATTGGATGATTAAATAGACTTGTAAATTAGGGTAAGCGCGTAATTACTAGAGAATCGATGAAAAGTCAGTCTGAGTGACTTGCAGCCCTAATTGCAGACTAGTTTCGAATTAGACTCCGAGCAATTCCAACATTTTGCATAGGGAGTCATTCTTTTGTGCTATTCAGAACTTTCAACATTCCTCAACGGGGTTTCAAACATTACATTTACGACAGAAAATCTCATTACATGGTAAATGTAGAATATGTTAAGGCTTGAAAAAACTCCGGCTTCTTAATTACAGGATGTCTGTGTAATTATGATATTCGGTTTATTGAATTAATGAATTGGTTGTGGATTATGTGCGTAACGTAACGGAATGTCAGAAGAAGCGTCGCACCCCATCTAGTTTCATTAGTGCCCTTCTGGCCACCCGTGGCTCCAGCGCCATATGGCCGTCACACGATCATAAATTTTAATTTTCCCAAAAATCTTCCCTGCGTATGTCATTGTTTTACAGTCGTACGTGTGCATGTAGGTGGGCCGCCCCATTGTATCACAGCCCATGGTACTTTAATTGCGGTACTTAGTCAGACTGTCAGAATACAGTTTGTTGAATAGGCCTTAGTGTGAAGCCATAAATACCAATTAAGAACGGCCTGCCGTCGTTAGACGATGTTCCCATTCTTACCAAGCTGAATTACATTACATCTTTTTGGACCCATTTATACGTGTTTAATGAAAAACAAGGTGAAATAAGGAAGTATCAGCTGCGGTAAACCCGTGAACGTAACTCACCTCGTTATTTATTGCTGACAACTTTTTCCAATTCATCATAAATTTAAATTACGAAAAAAAAAAACAGAGAGGAAACGGAAACTTGAAAGAGTTGTTGATGAAAATTAAAATATAAATGAAATTTTCCACGTGGGCAGTTCGAGTCGGGGCTGTCAGCTTGACGGCTTGATCACAATGCTGAAGTTGAAATCCCCTTTAAACTTAATTGCTCACATGTTTTAATTAACGTCACCGCCACAGAAATGATGCATTAAAATAGACCCTCAACCATGAAGAAAAAGTCCTTACTATAAATTCTAACATTTAATTTATTCTTATTATTATGTTATAGTTGATTCTATGCGACGTTCAACAAAATTCAGAAAAATATATTAAGCGTGAAAATAAAATTACAGAAAATTCTTTAAAAATTAAAAATCATATAAATTATAAAAAAAATATTATAGAATTTACAGTCTAAAAAAATATTACACTTACAACAACGTACTTTACTGACCCTTCAGAATTTTTAAATGTTATTGTCAGACAAGTAAAGGATCTTAGAAACCACATATAATATAATTATTAAGATTAGCAATAAAATTTTAAACAAAACGAATGGAATGGATAAAACGCTATTCATTAAAAGTTAATATTGGTTTTGCATTTTCAACAATTTTCAAGTGAGATATGAAGTTTTGACAATGTGTGTATTTGTTGGTCACGTTGAAAACAATCTAAGACAAAATGTTATGCATGGAAATAAAAATGCTTAAAAATTCTATGATTTTTTAGTGAGTTATCATTTTTGAATTTTTTTTTCTTTAATAGGTTAAAAGAAGAAATCCAGAAATAAATATAAAGCGTGAAAATAAAATCCCCACAAAAAGGACCGCATTTTTAGAAATCAATTGATTTCAGTATACAGGGTGGCCGATTTATCTGAAGACATTAAAATATCACGAAAACTAGGTATCGGATAAAAAAAGAAATCTGAATAAAATTTGTTCGCCTGGAAGAGGGTCCAAAGTCGACCCCTCATCCTCACCCCCTGGGGTGGGGGTGGGTAAACTTTGCAATCTTAAATGGGAACCCCCATTTTTATTACAGATTCGGATTCCCCATAAAAATAAGTAAGTTTTATCCGAAACAATTTTTGCGATTCGTAATAGATGGCGCTGTAATTGTAAGAAGAATTGTTCAAAGTTTTTTTTTGGAATTCGAATTGTCCATTTTTTGTTATCGCAAAGTGAGAATCTTCTAAAGACACTCCTGGGAAGGAGATAGTATCGAATTCACCTGGAAGAGGTGTCTACGGTCCACCAGTTCCAAACTGGCCTCTGTGACTTGCCATACAAATTAAAGCTTGTTTTTATATGATTTATTTCATTTCGGTTAAATAAATGTGAATTAAATTGAATCATTAAATGTTGCGGGGTGCGGGTTCTCGATAATTTAAATAGTTTAAAACCTCCGATTCAAATTTACCCGATTTTTCCACCCTATAATTGAGTGTTTCAAAAATTAATTTTTGTATTTTTTCAAGTCTAGAATCACAGTCTAAACACTATTTGTTTATGAAAATTATTTGTGAGACTTACAGAAACTGAGACAAGCAAAATTTCTTTTGAGGTAAATCGTTCGTACAACTGCTGGAAACGCCGAAAAACGATTAAATTTAATTTTTCTTCAAAAATTTAGTTTTGTATTTTTTCAAGTCTAGAATCCCATTCTGAACACTATTTGGTTATAAAAATTATTTATGAGACTTACAGAAACTGAGACAAGCAAAATTTCTTTTGATGTAAATCGTTCGCACAACTGCTGGAAACGCCGAAAAACGATTAAATTTAATTTTTCTTCAAAAATTTATTTTTGTATTTTTTCAAGTCTAGAATCACATTCTAAACACTATTTGTTCATAAAAATTATTTGTGAGACTTAAAGAAACTGAAAACGAATAAATTAATATTTTCTTCAAGAATTTATTTTTGTATTTTTTCAAGTCTAGAATCCCATTCTGAACACTATTTGGTTATAAAAATTATTTGTGAGACTTACAGAAACTGAGACAAGCAAAATTTCTTTTGAAGTAAATCGGTTGTACAACTGCTGGAAACGCCGAAAAACGATTAAATTTAATTTTTCTTCAAAAATTTATTTTCGTATTTTTTCAAGTTCAGAATCCCATTCTGAACACTATTTGGTTATAAAAATTATTTGTGAGACTTACAGAAACTAAGACAAGCAAAATTTCTTTTGATGTAAATCGTTCGGACAACTGCTGGAAACGCCGAAAAACGAATAAATTTAATTTTTCTTCAAAAATTTTATTTTGTTTTTTTTCAAGTCTAGAATCCCATTCTGAGCATTAATTTATAATTTTGTGCGTTTACCAAAACGAATATTTACCGACCATCCTGCCATAACCAATGTTGCTTAACCATAATAATCCTAAAGTATCGAGTTTACAATTATTCAAATTTAACCGACAACATTTATTTCACATATTTTTGCAATGTGTGGGGTAAACATGTAATATATTTGTGCTTTTATTGTCTGGCTTTTGCTAGCCTCTTATCTGCACACTCTATGAATGCCGTTATTATTTGTGTCTCGCATTTTATGTTAATGCGGCTCTAACGTATCACTTTAAAAAGGAAAATGGAAGTGAGCATTGTTGTAAGAGTATTTATATCTGGTTTGTTCGCTGCCCTGTTAAAATTATTTCAGATTTACTAGTTCAGGTGCGAGTACCGTTTTATTTATTATACAGTTTGTCCTGTGGGAATAAATGTATATAAAATGTAAACGCCCCAAGACGTTTCCAGTCGAATCCTCCAACAACCGCGGTTAAATAGATGAAGCTTTATCACAGATTTATATTTCAGTCATGGATAATGGTAATAACACACGAAATATGCTAAATTCCGCAAATGGCATGAATCCCTCGCAAATCCCAAGTTTTATTTAATTCAAATTTTATACCCATTACTTCCCTGTGGATAACACTGTTCCCCGCTTTTGAAGTGCTTGATACGCGCAAATAATAATTAAAATTTGCGTCTAATGCGAGCAGAGAGAGAGGCGTCATTCAGCGCATGCATAAAGGGCGCAGTTTTGTGCCTCCCTTCGTTAACCATTTATCGCTGTTGCTGATGTGTCTGTGTGCAAAATTTGAACGAAACATTTCGCTCGGATGCTCTTCCCTTTAATTACCATCCCGTCCGAGACCCGTTTGACTGTTAGCACCATTTCTGCTTTATAAACACCAGAAATTCCTGCCTTCAAATTATCTTCTTAACGCTGATTATCACGGAGCGAGCCGAACTTTTTCAACATTGATTGCCGCTTAATTGAATATCCTAAAAATCTTCTTAATCCCGGAAAATGGGTGTTATGCGGGAGGGTTAGTTTTAAGTAGGCTGATTAAGTGATTTAGGAAACTTTTGTAACAGGATAATCGGTGATGTAAGTTAAATTACTGGTAAGTTACGTACCTAGCTATTATGAAAATAAATTCATGGTTGTTGAATGTTTATGATCACTCTTATAAAAGTAAAGAAGCCACTGCGAATTGCATAATTAAATATTTAAAAGTTGTATCGGTACATTTTATGATTTTATTAAAGTGATTTAACGCCGTTCCATTTTTATTTTTAATTGAGTTGGCTCTGTTAGGGTGACAGTTTTATTGGCCAGTGTAGAAATTAGTAGACTTTATTTTATGGCAATAAATGTTGACATCAGCACGCTTGAATGATTAAGGCTTTGGCCCTCAAAAATAAAGACACAAGCGACATCTATAACATAACAAGCAAACTAATAAAATATGTTGCTGAAGGAATCGTTCTACCCATTTCCACAATAAAAAAACAATTGTTTAGAAGAGGGCCACTTTCCAGAACAACTCAAAATAGCCAAAATAATTCCTATTGCTAAAGAAGCAAATATTGATGAACCTGAAAACTACTCTGTCCAAAATTTGGGAATATATAACGAAGTATCGATTCCTAGAAATACACGAACTACTCAGTAATTATCAATATGGCTTCAGATCCGGAAACTATACAACTTCTGCTGTTGTCGCTCAATTTGATAAGGTCTTAGAAGCACCGAATAATGAAGCTCAAATGGATTTGACGTGCTGCGATCTATCTAAAGCTTTCAATACCACTAGACGCTTGTCTTGCTTCGTAATGATTATTTATTATATATAGTGGTAAACCCCAAAAATCATTTGCATTTTTACATATATCTTTATGAGTGTTACTATGGTGTTTCTAGGTAATAATGTGGACTTTTTATCAAAATTCCACTTCCAATTTATTTATTTATTCGAGTTTTTAGATGTATCACTTATGAGTTACCCATCTCTAGTCCTAAAAATAGTCGAGAAAATAAATCCTTAAAACAAACCTGATAAAGTCCTAAAATAAGTTCTATAAAAAAAATGTTCTAAACCCAAAAGAAAAAAAAAAGTTTTGAAAAAATGCCTTTTAATAGACTTAAAAAAGGTTCTAAAATCCTGAAAAAAGCCTTAACAATGGCCTGAAAGAAAGTATGATAAGATAGAAAATCATGAAAATCATGAAAGAAAAGTCCCAAATGCATGCTTCTGAATAAAAAGTCCTATAAGAAAGTCTTGAAAAACAGTACTGAAAACGAATTTGGAAAAAGTGCTGAAAACAGTTTTGAAGCAAGAAGTCCTAGAAAAAGCCCTGAAAAAGAGTCTTGAATAAAAGTCCCGCAGAAAATGTCCTGAGAAACTCCCAACAATAATAGTCCCAAAACATTCCTGACCAAAATATCCTCAGAAAAAGTAGGTACTGAAAAAATATCCTCAAAAAACCCGAAAACATCTCTGGAAAAAAAGTCCGAAAGAAAATTCTTGAAAAAAAATTTGACAAAAAGTCCTGAAAAAAATTCTGAGAGAAAATAAATTCTTTAAAAAAGATTTTCAAAAAATTCCGAAAAAAAAGTCCTGAAAAAAATCTTGAAAAATTCATGAAAAAAGTTCTGAGAAGAAAATCGTAAAAAAGTCTTGAAATTTGTCCTGAAAAAAGTTTTGAAAAAGGTCACGAAATAAAGTTTTGAAAATAAAGTCTTAAAAAATCTTTAAAAAAATCTTGAAAAAGTCCTTAAGAAAGTCCCGAAAACAATGTCCTGAAAGACCTGAAAAAAATCTTGAAAAATTCATGAAAAAAGTTCTGAGAAGAAAATCGTCAAAAAGTCTTGAAATTTGTCCTGAAAAAAGTTTTGAAAAAGGTCACGAAATAAAGTTTTGAAAATAAAGTCTCAAAAAATCTTTAAAAAAATCTTGAGAAAGTCCTTAAGAAAGTCCCGAAAACAATGTCCTGAAAGACACTTTAAAAAAGTCCCGAGGAAAGTCCTGAAAGTAAAGTCTTAACAAAAGGTCCTGAAAAAATGTAATTAAAGAGATCCTAAAAAAGTCTTGCAAGAAATTCCATAAAAAGGTCCCAAAAAGACCCAAGAAAAAGTTGGATTTTTTTTCAGGATAATCCTTGTCAATTTTTTTAGGACCTTCTTCATGGTATTTATATAAGACTTTTTATGATTTCTTTCATTACATTTTTTTTTAGGATTTCTTTTTAATTACATTTTACAGGACATTTTTAAGACTTTATTTTCAGGACTTTTTTTCCAAGACTTCTTCCTCAGGTCTTTCTTAAAGGCTGTTTGAGTCCATTGTTTTCGGGACTTTTTTAAGGACTTCTTTTTCAAATTTATTTAAAGGTTTTTTTAAACTTTGTTTCCAAAACTACATTTCATGACAATTTTCAAAAGTTTTTCTGGACATTTTCAAGACTTTTTCATGATTTTTTTCTCAGAACTTTTTTCTGGGCTTTTTCAGGATTTTTCAGAGCAATTTCTTCAGCTACTTTTTAAGGTTCTTTTTTAAAGAATTTTTTCAAGACTTTTTTTGGAGACTTTATTTCGAGGACGTCTTTCTGGGCTTTTTGTCCGAACTTTTTTTCGAGAATTTTCTTTCAGGACAATTTTTCGGTTTTTTTTTTAAAACAAATGTTCAAGGCCTTTTTCTAGGCATTTTTTGGAATCTTTTTATAGTTTTTTTTTAGTTATTTTTCTCAGCAATTTTTCTGGACCTTTTTTCTGGGGAGTTTTTTCAGGACATTTTCTTCGTGACTTTTATTCAGGACTTTTTTCCATGACATTTTTAAGGACTGTTTTTAGGACCTTTTTTGGGACTCTTTTAAATAGTTTTTTCAAGATTTTTCTTCAAAATTTCTTATCTGGACTTTATTTTCAAAACTTTTTTTTCAGGAATCTTATCCAGCACCTTTTTCAAGATTATTTTTCAGTACTATTCTTCAAGATTTTCTTACAGCACTTTTTGTTCTAAAGCATTTATTTGGGACTTTTTTCATGATTTCCATGATTTTTTTATCTATAATTTCTTTCAGGACTATTTTTTCAGGCCATTTTTCAGGCCTTTTTCAGGATTTTTAAATAACTTTTTCGAATCTTTTTGAAGGCATTTTTTAGGTTTTGTTAAAGGCCTTTTTTCAGGATTTTTTTTTTGGGTTTTAGGACAATTCTTTCTCGAATTTATTTTAGGGCTTTATCAGGTTTGTTTTAAGGATTTCTTTTCTCGACTTATTTTAGGACATGAAATGGTAACTCATGAGTGAGTCGACTGAAAGAGTTAACTCGTAGACATTTAATTTAAATTTAAACAAAAAACCAAATGGTCACTTGATTGATTAATCTAAAAACTCAGATTAGAAACGAATTAAATTATGTAAAAATATATGGGGTGTTCTGTTTGAAATAAAAATGTTAAAGGAATTTCCGATTAAACCGGAAGTGAAATTTGTATTAGAAGTCCACATGCCGACATGGTTTATTCCCTAAAAAAACACCACATTAAATTTCATAAATATATATGTAAAAATGCTAATGGTCTACCAGAATTCAGTTACAGCCGGTATATAAATTAAATTTTTTTTAAGACTTGTTTTGGAGACTTTATTGCGAGGACTTTTTGCAAGGACTTATTTTTAAAGATTTTTTTAGGATATTTTTAAACTTTGTTTCGAAAAGCTCATTTCATGACTATTTTCAAAACTTTTTCAGGTTTTTTTTTCAGGACAAATTTCAAGACGTTTTCGGGACTATTTCATGATTTTTTTCTTTCTTTTTTCTGGGCTTTTTCAGAGCAATTTTTTCAGGTATTTTTTAAAGACTTTTTTTGGAGACTTTATTTTGAAAACTTCTTTCAGAATTTTTTTCCGGACTTTTTGTCAGAACTTTTTTCAAGAATTTTCTTTCAGGACTTTCTTTCGGGACATTTTTTCAAGGCCCTTTTCTGGACATTTTTAGGAACCTTTTTAAGGTATTTTTGAGATATTTTTCTCAGGAATTTTTCTGGACTATTTCTGTCGGGAGTTTTTTCAAGACATTTTCTTAGGGACTTTTATTCAGGACATTTTTAAGGACCGTTTTTAGAACCTTTTTTGGGACTCTTTTAAATAAATACTTTTAAATAGTTTATTCAAGATTTTTCTTCAGAATTTTTTATCAGGAATTTACTTTCTAAACTTTTTTTCAGGAATTCTTTTTAGGACCTTTTTCAAGATTCTTTTTCAGTACTGTTCTTCAAGACTTTCTTATAGGACTTTTTCTGCAGGAGCGTTTATTTGGGATTGTTTTCATTATTTCCATGATTGTTTTATCTATTATACTTTATTTCAGGAATTTTTTTCTCGCCATTTTTCAGGCCTTTTTCAGGATTTTTGAATACCTTTCTCAGATCTTTTCGAATGCATTTTTTCTGGTCTTGTCAAAGGCCTTTTTTCAGGACTTTAGTTTTTTTTTTGGGTTTTAGGACTATTCTTTCTAGAACTTATTTTAGGGCTTTATCAGGTTTGTTTTAAGGATTTCTTTTCTCGACTTTTTTTAGGACATGAAATGGTAATTCATCAGTGAAATGATGAATCAAGTGAGTCATTGTCAGTCATGAAGTTTTGTAAGTGAGGATCTTTTTTATCATTATATTATATTATATTATATTATAATATAAATATAAAATTTGTGAGGTGGCGACCCATTTATTTATTTTTATTTTATTGCTCATCGACATTTTGTGGGGTAAAAAGTAGTGATGGGCAAGATCGAGTATTTCAAAGATCGATTAATCGGTGATCGATCAGTTGATGTATCGAGCCGCTAGATCTTTTGCTCGATCTGCTCGAGCGGCTTGTGAAGATCGAGCGGCTCGTAAAGATCGAGCGGCGGCGGCGCAGGAAGATCGAACCACGTTGATTGATCAAAAGATCGAGCGGCGTTGATCGATCAAAAGATCGAGCGGCATTGATCGGTCAAAAGATCGAGCAGCGTTGATCGATCAAAAGATCGCGCGGCGTTGATCGGTCAAAAGATCGAGCAGCGTTGATCGATCAAAGGATCGAGTAGCTCGATCATTTGCAAAGATCGAGTACTCGATCTTCCTTGATCGATCTTGCCCATCACTAGTAAAAAGTCGACTCTTTGTAATTATGAGTAAAAATACCTGTTTTCAACTCTCTGAATACAGTACAAACATAGGTAAAAAAATAAATACATTTTGTCAGCGACCTTTCAACCAATTTAATTTGGATTTTCCCATTGTATAAAATCGTGTTCTTCCTTCTGTATTGTGATGGTTAAATATATCTACTACACATTAGACGAGGAAAGAAAATATGAACTTCATATAATTTTTATTGGCTATTTATGAGCTTTCTTCGGACAAAAGCGCTGATTACCTAATTGGATCATGAAAAAAATTTAGGGTCAAAAATATTTCATGCAAATGAGCTCCAATTATCAATCATGCCAATTTGCCATTGATTACAGTTATTAAAGGGTGTCCGTTAAATCACGTGTCATAAACCGAAGACGCATTTATGGCCAGACTGGTCCGCATGAGTCGAAAATGAGGAACGCGCTCAACAGTAAATAACGACAGTCTTATTTTATTGTGTATAATTGGTATAATTATCGGTATTATTTCATTTTTCTTGCGCCGCAATTATGGTGGAACGAGTACGTTAAAAATAATCCCGAAAATAACGAGGAAGCATGCTTTTTCGGGGAGCGACTAAGTAGAAAATTACATATTTAGCGGTACTTAGCATTTGCGAGTGCACGCTCGTCGATGTAGGTATATATCGGATAATGACGGGTCGAGCGGGTCGGGCGGGTCGCGGGTATGAGAGATGATTTGCACCACAAACACACATGTTGAATGTATAATTTAGGCTCCGGTTGAGGGACGGATCCGGCGAGACCGCCAGCCGGGATGCATACCTCATTATCCTCAAATGCAGTTACTCATGATTGCAAATAAATATATCATTGAAAATCAATAAATATTTGTCTTTGAAATCTGCAAAACACCAGTGCGTTTTAAAATAATTTAATCGTGCGAAATGAGCTCGCGGTCTACTACATTCCACGATCTGGGATTTCCAATGTAAAGTTTGTTAATATGTAAATATAAAAGTAATAACATCTTTCGATGAAACGTTAAAGATCTCATTTCTTAGATATCTAATTGGTTTAAAAACATGGTCGTTTCCTGTTCCAAATAAAATTTAAATAAGTGTTCACGTATCATATCAAATATAAACGTTGTTAAGATAAGTAGTTTTAGTTAATGAAGTATTGTTACAAATTAAAATTCCTCACACACAGCGGTAGTTAAGTTGGTTAGAGCGAGCTCAACCTACAGAGAAAATTACATACGATTATGAGCGTACGGGAAAACAGTGAGTGGCAATTATTCGCGTTCATCTAGGTGTAACATTCCAATAATTGGAATTCTAAATACAAAGGATAATTGTAATCGCACTCTGTCAGAAATCCACACTACGAGGGTTCACGCTCTATAAAACACAAAGGACGATGCTCATTCAACACACCAGTTATCCACGCCACTGGATATCCTCGTTCAAACCAAACTTATTTTACACTCTAGCATTTTAGATTGAAATTTTGCGGTTTTAATCACCCCCAAGGATCCGGTCGATACCTTCGCAATTTGCAAAGGGCGGTCACGATAGGTGACTATTTCGCATATTGAAAAAAAAACACTGTAGTAAAGTCAGGAAGTTTACTTAATAAACACAACTGCATGGGTTGTTTAAAGGGTCGCGTGCCTCGGATGGCGTGCCCGAATACAAACATTGTGTATGCAAAAAAGATGCATGCACTCCCTGGATAATCATTACATGTGGAAATTCCTAAATTATTTATTCGTTTTTAGTTCGGAAAATCCCCAGTGATTAACATCAGACTATTCTCATTTATTTTAATTGAAATGAATATCGTATTTTTATAAAAATATTACATTAGTCTGGACAGTAGGGACAAAAGACCTTTGTTCTAGAAACGGTCGGGTAGAAACAATTTTGATAAAAAATAGCTAGTTGCAGATTTCCACGTTGCCAACGCCGAAAACAAATTTAAAAAAAAAAACGATTTTGATAAATGTCGTTTAGATTTGGGCACTGATGAAAAGTCCAAGTTTTTGGACCTGGGGGGGGGTGACCGCAGAAGCAGTCGTCGCGGATTTAGGTACTAAACATAGTTTTCTTTTACAACCATCAGATTAAGGTGTAATTGATACTTCGCTATCACAATGCAAAGTTTGCCATTTTAACATGTAAGAATATCACCAAATCGCCAAGAAAACCATTTTTTTACACGTGAAAAGATATTATTATTTCACTGAAAATAACATGATTTGAGTGTGCAAAATATACCCAAATGTTTGGTATATTATTCTTATTTTAACAGTTAATTTTAACACGTTGATTGTATTACGTGTGCGAAATATATGTTATTTAGAGCATTCGTGTGACTTTTTTGTCATGACAAAAAGTGACATTCTTATGCGCAACAAAAAAAATATTTTTTCAAAATCATTCCGCAACGGTTAATCCTATGGCCTTTTCCAGGACGAAGTTATAGAAAACAAAATTCATTACATTTTTATATATTTATTTGTGTTTGTAATTTTGTTACAATGGCTGAAAGAAACAAAGAGTCAAACGCCCCTGGGTGTTTTTTGATATAATTATTTCTGGCTATTCATTACATAATTATAATAATTTTCTAAGCGAAAAGTTTACCCATTTCCACAACACCATAGGGCAGAGTTTTTTTTTTCATTGTGGTATCCCTAATCCAGGGGCGACTCGCTATATAGATCCAAGGAGCCATGGCACTACCTGTAGTAGTTTCAAGTTCGCAAGAATTTTTTATTAATTCACTTCACACTTTTTCGCAGTTACTTTGGTATAGGAAAATAAATCGTTCTTTCTTTCTTTTGTTGTCTAAAATTGTATTACTTAGCTGACAATAATGGTGTGTTGCAATTGTCAATAAGTTATCAAAAATGTTTTTTTTTATGTCAAACAAAATATTTCTCACCTATTAAAATGTTATTTTTCAGCTATCAAAAACAGCTTTTTTGCGACTTTTTTTAATTGCCAAAAATTGCATTTTTCAGCTCTCAAAAATTGACTTTTTGTAGTCAAAAATTGTATTTTTTAGCAGGCAATAATGATATGTTACAGTTATCAATAATGGTTTGTTGCAGTTGTCAACAATGGTACTTTTCAGCTGTTGAAATAGATAGTTTTCAGCTGTTAAGAAGTGTATTATTCAACTATCAAAAATGATATTTTTCAGTTGTCAAAAATGCGATTTCCAACCTATAAAAATATTTTTTCAGCTATCAAAAGCAGCGTTTTTCGACAATTTTTAACTGTCAAAGATAGCATTTGTCAGCTGTCAAAACTTGTATTTTTTGTGTTGTCAAAAATTGTATTTTTTAGCAGGCAATAATGGTATGTTACAGTTATCAATAATGTTTGTTGCAGTTATCAAGAATGATATTTTTCAGTTGTCAAAAATGGTACTTTTCAGCTGCATTTTTTGACATTTTTTATTTGTCAAAAATGGCATTTTACAGCTGTCAAAAATTGTATTTGCTAACAATAATGGTATGTAACAGTTGTCAATAAAGGTTTGTTGCAGTTGTCAGGAATGGTATTTTTCAGATGTTAAAAATTGTAGTTTTCAGGTGTTAAGAAATGAATTTATTCAACTGTCAAAAATGATATTTTTCAGCTGTCAAAAAAGGTATTTCTCACCTATAAAAATCGTATTTTTCAGCTATCAACGGCAGCATTTTTGGTTATTTTTTTTATTGTCAAAATGGCATTTTTCAGCTCTCAAAACTTTTGTTGTCAAAAATTGTATTTTGTAGCTGACAATAATGGTATGTTACAGTTGTCAATAATGGTTTGTTGTAGCTCTCAAGAATGGTATGTTTCTGCTGTTAAGAATGGTATTTTTCAGCTGTTAAGAAGTATATTATTCAACTGTCAAAAATTATATTTTTCAGCTATCAAAAATGATATTTTTCAGCTGTCAATGGGGTATTTCCCATCTATAAAAAAAAGCAGCTATCAAAAGCAGCATTTTTCGATATTTTTTTAATTGTCAAAAATGGTATTTTTCAGCTTTCAAAAAGTGTACTTTTTGTTTTCAAAAATTGTATTTTTTAGCTGACAATAATGGTATGATACAGTTGTCAATAATAGTGTGTTGCTGTTATCAAGAATTGTATTTTTCAGCTAATAAGAATTGTATTATTCAGCTGTCAAGAATGTAATGTTTCAGCTGTCAAAAATGTAATGTTCCAGCTGTCAAAAATGATATTTTTCAACTGCCAAAAATGGTATTTCCCACCTACATAAATGGTATTTTTTAGCTATCAAAAGCAGCATTTTTTGACATTTTTAACTGTCAAAAATGGCATATGTCATCTGTCAAAACCTGTATATTTAGTTGTCAAAACTTGATTTTTTTGTTATTGTCAAAAATTGTATCTTTTAGCTGCTGTATATTTCAGCTGCCGGGAATGGTATTTTTCGGCTGTCAATAATGGTAATTCCCAGCTGTTGAAAACAGTATTTTTCAGCTGCCTCGAGTTGTATTTTAAAGTTGTAGAAAATGGTATTCTTCAGCTACCAAATATGCTATGTTTCAGCTGATAAAAACAGTATTTTTCAGCTAATAAAAATAGTTTTTTTCAACATTTTTGAATTGTCAAAAATTGTATTTTTCAGCTGTCAAAAATAGTATATTTTGCTGTCAAAAGCAGGGACGGCTCGTTATATAGAGCCAAGGAGCCATGGAACTACATGTAGTGGCTAAGCAAGAATTTTTAATTAATTCTTAAAACACTTTTTCGCCGGTTACTTTCGTCTGAGAAGTTAAATCGTTCTTCAAAAAAAGAGGGGGAGGGGGCGTATTGTGTATGTGGCTCTTCCATCAACATGATTCACGAGCTGCCACTGCCCTAATCCACCAATATTCCAGGATCGCAATGGCCTCGGGTGACCCGGCTTGTGCTCTTTAATTTGTTTTCTCTATTGTCTTATTACTGTTTTGATTTTTTGATTGTTCGGTCATTATAATTTTTGTCCTCAATATCATTCTCTACGATTCTGTGAATTTGGGCTTCAATTTTTCGATTTGGGCTTCAATTTTTCGATTTGGGCTTCAATTTTTCGTCCTCACTTTTGATGTGAACTATTTTGTGTATTTTCATATGATCGACCATTACAAAATTCACAGACAATGATGGACAGCTTATCTGCAGCCACTTGAAAGTACTTCATTTAATTTAAGTGCACAAGTAATTTAAGCCTGCTGTTGATTTCTCTCTCATTGCCACCGAAGCGATCCCATTGGTGCCAAGTTTCCTGCCCCAATCTTTAAATTTCTTCGCCATTTTTGCACTTGATGGTACGTCTTAAATGCACAAATGTCCTTCGTCTTTTTGGTTGCCGATTTTGCGAAACATTGGTAGCGGACTTCTTCTAAGATTTCCCCTTCCATGTCGCCGACGTACCAAGAGAAATCGTGTTCCAGCATCTACAATGTCATCTGGTTCGATATACTGATGTTTGTAGATGCTAATCATGTAATTAAGTTTTGTATTTTTATAGACAAGAGAACAAAATTTTATTTCCCTTGGTGTTTTGTCGCAGCCACTCAACGCATGGAGAAACAAAATGTTTTCAGCTGCTTCCACACGTTTCAAATTATTTGTGGAATAAAGTATCTCTGCAGTCTTGGCTCTTTCGGGTTTTGCAAACGTTATTTTGGGTTAGTGCGAATGCTGTCATCAGAACTAGAAGATGGACGTCTTTGCCTACAAACTTCCCGGTTTGCGACGGAAGATGTTGCTTTGGGTTAGTGCTCAGTAGAACAAGAAGATCGACGTCTTCGACAATAACGAAAACCGCATCAAGTCTTCACCAAATAGTTGGGTTGATAAATATTTTCTTCACCCTGCTTAACTATAAATGCATTTTTTTCAACATGAAATCAAACGAACTCTAATGATGATGGCATTGGCTAATAATTATTGTAGGGAGCCTTAACTCGTCATTGTTTCATCGAAAATAACATGTTTCTTCGATCGGCTAAGTTTTTCTACGGTATTGGTATTTTTGTCATCGATTAAATGAAAGACTATTGCTCTGTTTTGTTATGGTGGTGTGATAAAACGTTAAAAATAGCGCAGTGTAATTCTTTAAAAACATATGTCCATGAGCAAAATTTGGGCAATTTTTTTATTTATCCCGGAAAGCAATGACACAACAGGTTTTTTTTGCTATTTTTGAGTGTTGGAGCCGTCATATTGGAGTCGCCATGTTTTTTTGTTAGAAGTTTCTTAAAGTAGGTACATTAATACAAATTTTCAGATTGCAAAATAATTTTTTTGCTATTTTTGAGTTTTGGAGTCGCCATGTTTTTCTTAGTAGTTTCTTAAAGTAGGTACATTAATACTCATTTTCAGATTGTAAAAGAATTTTTAGGTCATTCAAGTACGGTACGAAATTTGCCTTAAGACCCAAATTAAATATGGCCACTCAATGTATGTAATTTAAAGCACTTAAATTTAAAACCTCTATCTACAAATAAATTTCATTAAAGCGATGATGATGATGATTTCCCGTCCCACACTTATTAAAATCAAACACATTTTAACTAGATCCTGCACTAATTATCACCTAACACGTTATTAAACCGCTGTTCCAAAATTTCATGAAACAATCGCACATAATTTATTGCTTCATTATTCAAGTGCGCCGTGAATATTTAATTATTTCTTAAATTTAATAAACGCCTTCAATAGGGAACTGCGTAAGTTTTTATGTGGTGTAGGTGCTAACACTGTTAATTACAATAATGCCTCATATTAATGTCTAATAAATCATACAATCATATGCAAATTAGTTTTGATATGGTTCGGTTGCATGCTATTTTAAAGAAACACTCACAGCGTTGCATTATAATTAAGTAAAGAGAGCGTCACGAATGTTTGTATTTATAAAATAAATGTAGTAGAATTTAAAAATTAATTTTCATTGAAAATAGTACATTTTGTAAACATAACTTTAATAATAATAACATTACTATTTTATCCTTGAAGCTTAATTAAAATAATGCTATTCAGGAAGGCGACAAAGCTGGCATTTCAAGACCAACCTTGCGCGGACTCTCCCAGACAGTGCAAAACCTTAATTAACGTCGGGGTTAATTAAAATCCACGGGTTCACAGTCAATCGAATCATTACTTTTACCTCTGTTTATCTGTAATTATACCCTGTCTTACACACGTCTCACTCACCTATGTATGTATGCATGAGATTGCAAATGCGGAGGCATGTGTACCTTTCGTAACGGGATTATCTTCGGACCTCCATATCATAATCTGCGGGAGATATGATTGACGTGTCTGCACTCACGCAACTGCTCACCTGACAGAGGCTGACCCCTTCCGGGTGTCTGACGATTGCCTTTTAACCGGAAAAATGTTAAACTTAACATTTTCATTTAATGATCAACACTCATAACAGATACGCAGATATTATAAACTGTTAAAGAAAATTTCAGATTAAATAACGACAGCGTGGTGATAAAGTCTGAAACATAAAATGCTTTATTTTATGTCTTTGAAAATGCGAAGTTAGTGCGTTTTTGAAACGAAATCGATAATCGGTCGATGATGTATTGAATAGATTAGAGATGCGATTAAAAAAAAATCGAACTGAGTGAGTGCACCTGAACAATAATAATATAAATAATGAATATAAAGTATTGAAAATTCGTGTTACAATCCCTTAATTAGCTTCAAAGCCACCGGCATTATTATTTTTTAGTGATTCATCCTAGATTCTGATACTCGGAGAGAGTCCTGGAATTACAAAATCGAAACGTTTTATTCAGTGCCAGCGGAACGTGCAGGCAAGGCAGGCAGTCGCCTCTAGCGGCCAAATTCATAGGCCGTACAGTGGTCCCGATACCGAAAAAGCTGTTCAAAAGTCGAAAAGTGAAGTTTCATTTTATAGGATTTAGAGTACATAGGTGGATAGAGTAATGTTTAAAGAATATAATGGAATATTTTATTAGGACTCCTGAAATATACCTATCACGTATAAGCCAGTTCAAAAAAAAATCTTCGCAAAAGTAATAGCTCGATAATTCGAGCTTATATTCAAGCGTCATATTCAAAAATTCGTAGAAAATCGTAAAGCTGGTCTTTCTTAATTGTGCAAAATGGAGGTTTCTGGTTGAAGGAATTAGTTTAATACCATATGCGTCAAAAATTGTAACAGATACATATAAAGGAATATTTGTTGAATTTGGTTCTCGTTTATCACGTGGTGAAACATTTTTAATATTACTGGTTGTTGAAATTAGGCACTTGGTAGGTTTCACAAATTTTATACTTTTTATTCCGACTAGTTTCGATTGTTACATCATTATCTAGGAATGAATTCATTCCTAGATAATGATGTAACAATCGAAACTAGTCGGAATAAAAAGTATAAAATTTGTGAAACCTACCAAGTGCCTAATTTCAACAACCAGTAATATATAAAGGAATAGCTAAACAATGTCTAAAGTACAAAAAAATGAAAAATTACGTGCAATCATTTCAGAAAAATAGGGAAAACATTATAAGTTAAGTTGAGTTAAGTGACGAAACAAGTTTTTTAATAAAGTTTGTACTGTTGTGCAACAAAATCAGTCAAAATTAGCTGCTACTACGTGCTATTCTATTTTTAGTGCACATTTGAACTTAAAAATTACAAATTTACATTAACTGAAAGTCCATGGGCAGCAGACCTAGCGAAAAACTGAATATTGGGATAAGAGCATTTGATTAAGAGATTAAGAGATGATTTATTATGAAAGAAAAGGACGGATTTTTTGCGATTGTTGGTAAATATAAAGTTTCAAATTTGTGACAATTGTTTTTATATTCTTTCGAGCGATTATTACGAAATTCAGAGGATGGCTGTTTTGTAATTATTGGTAAAAATTGTACCATAATCTATGATTAGTGATCGTGTGAAGTTTCAAGTTTGTGGCAATTGTTTTTATATTTTTTTGAGCCATCGGAGAATTCCAAATCTACATTTACTTTTAATTCTGATTATGGGCGATTATTACGAAATTCAGAGGACGGATATTTTGTGATCGTTGTTGAATATTGCAGCAGAATCTATGCTGAGTGACCTTGTAAAGTTTTAAGTTTCTGGCAATTGTTTTTGTATTTTTTTTGAGCGATCGGAGAATTTCCAAATCTAGATTTACTCTTAATTCTGATTAAGAGCAAGTATTACGAAATCTAGCGGACGGATATTTTGTCATTGTTGTTGAATATTGCAGCAGAATCTATTCTGAGTGGCCTTGTAAAGTTTTAAGTTTGTGGCAATTGTTTTTATATTTTTTCAAGCGATCGGAGAATTTCCAATTCTAGATTTACTTTTAATTCTGATTATGGGCGATTATTACGAAATTCAGAGGACGGATATTTTGTGATTGTTGTTGAATATTGCGGCAGAATCTATGCTGAGTGACCTTGTAAAGTTTTAAGTTTCTGGCAATTGTTTCTGTATTTTTTTTTGAGCGATCGGACAATTTCCAAATCTAGATTTACTTTTAATTCTGATTAAGAGCAAGTATTACGAAATCGCAAGGACGGATAATTTGTGATTATTGTTTAGTATTGCAGCAGAATCTATTCTGAGTGATCTTGTACAGTTTCAAGTTTGTGGCAATTGTTTTTATATTGTTTTGAGCGATCGGAGAATTTCCAAATCTAGATTTACTTTTTATTCTGATTATGGACGATTATTACGAAATTCAGAGGACAGTTATTTTGTGACTATTGGTGAATATTGTAGCAGAATCTATTATGAGTGATCTTGTAAAGTTTCAAGTTTGTGGCAATTGTTTTTATATTTTTTTGAGCGATCGGAGTATTTCCAAATCTAGATTTAGTTTTAATTCTGATTATGGGCGATTATTACGAAATTCAGGGAATGGTTGTTTTGTGATTATTAGTGAATATTGTAGCAGAATCTGTGATGAAAGATCTTGTGAAATTTCAAGTTTATGGCAATTGTTCTTATATTTTTTTTTTGAGCAATCGGAGAATTTCCAAATTTAGATTTACTTTTAATTCTGATAATGAGTGATTATTACGAAGTTCAGAGGAGGGATATTTTATGATTGTTGTTGAATATTGCAGCAGAATCTATTCTGAGTGATCTTGTAAAGTTTCAAGTTTGTGGCAATTGTTTTTATATTTTTTTGAGCGATCGGAGTATTTCCAAATCTGGATTTACTTTTAATTCTGATTATGGGCGATTATTACGAAATTCAGGGGGCGGTTGTTTTGTGATTATTGGTGAATCTTTCAGCAGAATATATGATAATTAATGATCTTATGAAATTTCAAGTTTGTGGCAATTCTTTTTATATTTTTTTTTGAGCGATCGGAGAATTTCAAAATCGAGACTTACCTTTAATTCTAAAAAAAATATATTCGTAGACATTCGTGTGCATGTACTCTGGAGGGACCGAAACTGTGTGGCTTCTGTGGTTCAATTGGCAGCATCCCAGACCAAAAATCTGGAGGTTGCAGGTTCGATCCCTGTCCTGCATGTTCACACTTTTGATCCAGTTTGATACGAAGAAATTCAAAAATTATTTGCTTGAAAATAATAAACGTTTCAATATATTTAAAAACTGTCAAAAATATGTTATTTCTAAACAAATTTGGAAATTTTGAAGCAAATTCTGAGGGCGATCATTTTTTTAGAATTTTTTAATCTGGTGGTGCACGTTTCACTCACTCAAATTCCAGTTCAGAGTGCTGCCATTTTGTTTACAAGCAAGGTGCGTCAATTATCTTTTAGTCTGTCAAAAGCATGTTATTTCTAAGCAAATATGGAAATTTTGAAGCAAATTCCGCGGGCGGTAATTTTTTTAGAATTTTTTTAATCAAGTGGTGCACATTTCACTCATTCAAATTCGAGTTCATAGTGCTGCCATTTTGTTTTCAAGCAAGGTGCTTCAATTATCCTTTGGTATGTCAAAAATATGTTGCTTCCAAGCAAATTTCTAAATTTTGAAGCAAATTTCGGGGGCGATAATTTTTTTAGAATTTTTTAATCAGGTGGTTGCACATTTCACTCGCTCAAATTTCAGTTCAGAGTGCTGCCATTTTGTTTACAAGCAAGGTGCGTCAATTATCTTTTGGTCTGTCCAAAATTTGTTATTTCTAAGCAAATCTGGAAATTTTGAAGCAAATTCCGTGGGCGATAATTTTTTTAGAATTCTTTTAATCAAGTGGTGCACATTTCACTCACTCAAATTCGAGTTCATAGTGCTACCATTTTGTTTACAAGCAAGTTGCGTCAGTTATCTTTTGGTATGTCAAAAATATGTTATTTCTAAGCAAATTTGGAAGTTTTAACGCAAATTCCGCCGGCGATAATTTTTTGAATTTTTTTAATCAGATGGTGCATATTTCTGTCAATTAAATTCGAGTTCAGAGTGGTGCCATTTTGTTTGCAAGTAGGATGCGTCACATATACGTCATTTGTATTTACGTTTGGGATGATATTCTTAGAATTTTTTAAATCCCGAGATGCACATTTCACTCACTCAAATTCAAGTTCAGAGTGCCACCATTTTGTTTACAGGAGGTGCGTCAATTATTTTTTTGGTATGTCAAAAATATATCATTTTGGAGTGCATTTGAAAATTTTTTGAAGGAAATTCCACGTGCGATGATATTTTCAGAATTTTTTCAATCACGAGGTGCACATTTTACTCACTTAAATTTAAGTTGAAAGTGCCACGATTTTGTTTGCAAGCAACGTGACGATGATTTCATGTGTCAGAAATATGTCATTTCTGAGCTCATTTGAAAAATTTGAAGGTAATTCTAAGTGAGATAATAATTTTAGAAATTGTTTAATCACGTGGTGCACATTTCAGTCACTCAAATTCAAGTTCAGAGTCCCGCCGTTTTGTTTACAGGCTAGGTGCGTCAATTATTTTTAGATATGTCAAAAGTATGTAATTTTTGAGAGCATTTGAAAAAAATTGAAGGTAATTCCACGTGCGATAACATTTTTAGAATTATTTTAATCGCGATGTGCACATTTCGCTCACTCAAATTCAAGTTAATATTGTTGCCATTTTGTTTACAAGCAAGGTGCGTCAATTATTTTTTGTCATGTCAAAAATATGTAATTTCTGAGTGTATTTGAAAAATTTGAAGGTAATTCAAAGTGCGGTAATATTTTTAGAATTTTTCTAATCGTGAGGTGCACATTTCACTCACTCAAATTCAAGTTAATATTGTTGCCATTTTGTTTACAAGCAAGGTGCGTCAATTATTTTTTGATATGTCAAAAATATGTTATTTCTGCAGATTTGGAAAATTGTTAATTGAAAGTTAATTCCAACTGCCATGACATTTTTAGAATTTTTTTACTCGTTAGGTGCACTTTTCACTCTCAAATTCAAGTTCAGTGATGAAATTTAATTCGCAGGCGGATTGCGTCGATTATTTTCATATTGGCCAACAAGAAATATTTTTCGAAATCCCACGAAATTCTGAAAAACATCGATAAATATGAAATTTATCATAAAAATCCCTTTTATTCCATCAAATCGAAGAAAGTAACATGATAGCCGCATTTATTAACAAATTTAAAAAACGAAAATTGCATGTTTGAAATAATTTCGCAAAACTTTATTTAGGTTAGGGCGGTAAGTTTTTTTTCGCCTCTAGCGGCGTAAACCCTAAAACGGCGGTGGTTTTATTCAAGAAAAGTTTAAATTATGATTTTGCGGAAACTTGAAATACTCCGCCGGTTGTCATGGCTATTATAATAATTTGCTAGAAGTATTTTGATTATACATTTTCTGAAAAAGCATCTTCAATTGTGATAAAAAAAAGTGTAAATACTTTTTTTTGTTGTTGTGTAGGAAGCTTATACTTCGTTATACATGCTTTTATATAGAATTAAACACTTTTTACTTTGTTTTTATAACACTTTGATTTATTTGTTTGACTGCAGTTTCGGCAACTCAGCTTGCCATTATCAAAACTAAAGTCGATTTAAGTTTTAATAATCGCAAGCTGAGTTGCCGAAACTGCAGTCAAACAAATAAATCAAAGTGTTATAAAAACAAAGTAAAAAGTGCTTTATTCTATGTAAATACTTTATTTCCATTTTATCTAACATGAAGGGACATTTTACAACTTACCTTTTACTCTGACTCGATCGTACCTAGAACCGGCCTACTACGAATAATAGAGTTTCTGCATTTATATAAATTACATTTTATTCATCGTTGAATGTATGGGAGAAAGTTAAGTATGATTTATGGCTTTATTTAAAATATTTTCGAACAGCATTGTATGAATCCAATCCAGACAAATTCGCCTACAATCATTATTATATAAACACATTTTCCTCATTGTATGCACCAGGCAATAAATATTAATAACTTTTGTAGGATGGAAGGCACGACGTCAACGAGGTTATTTACATCCGATAAATCAACGCATTCTTTTAATAAATAAAATTTATTATTTATTGTAATTTCACGGGCCAAGTTCATCAACCCAGAAGAATGTGTTGTGTGTAATAATAATAAGCAGTTGTGTTCTCTTATATTTATTAGAGTCACATTCTGAGTGAAATGAGCGGCGTGTGGGTTGTTGGGAGGATAATAATAGGGTGTCACATGAAATAGAGATGTTAACGGAAGACAATAGAACTGTCGGAGATTAGCGGCTCTTCTCACCTGGGTGGTGGAAGTGGGAAGTTGGAGAATGATAAACCCGAGTATGATCTACTAATTATAGAATGAGACACGCGACAATAACTTATCCTGTAAAAGGATCATGGATAATTTATTCTAATTTAATCGCACAATGAGGTTTTATTCATTTTTTTCGTATCAGCTTCATCCTCCGTACACAGGGTGTCTCACTCTATATTTTTCATCACAAAGGCTTTATTTGAATATAATGGAGTCATATTTGGATGGATTATAATCGAAATTAATTGGTGACTACGTGGTATAAATTATTTTATATTATTTCTGATTTGCTTTACAGTAAAATTGAATTTTACATTTTGTATGGTGTCAACGTTATAATTTTAATTACGTGTCTTCTGAAGCAATCTACAAGATCAAATTAAAAAAAAAATCTTAAGAGAAAATCGCAAGTAACGTTGCTAACTAGCTCAATTAATGATTCGCACAAGTACATTAATGTATAGTAAACAAATGTTGATACTTGGGTTTCGCGAAATTAAAAAAAGTTCTAGTTCTAAAAATGATGGCAACTTAAGTCACTATAAATAAGTGTGATATAAACAAAGAGAGGATTGGCAGTTTAAATGCAGAATTTGTTTAAAAGGGATTATTTGAACATTTTACACTAAGTCTAAGTATACAGGGTGTGGATGAACAAAGCGGAACATAGGATTTTCATTTAATTTCTTCATGTTGGAATTTTATCTTCCCTGATCATTTTAGAGGAAACATTTTTGTAGAGTAAAAATTTCCGCATGCAATCATGCTATTTTTTTGCATTTATAAAAAGCCGAAAAAATAATCAAATAAAAATGATAATTTTCACGAAAATAATGATTGCCATGAAATCAAACAAAAAATGATGCGCCGTTGATCTGCTCCCTTCTGTCAAATTAATTGAATACTTCATAACTGATTAAAAGTTTTTTCATTAAAAATGTATAGTATTCAAGTAAAAGTGCAAATTGTGAAGTGGTGGCAGTTTTCGTGAAGTGCGGCATATGTCTGCTAACAAATTTTCTGCATGGATTCATGTTATTATTTCTATTTTCATTCCTAAAAACTGAACAACCGCGCCCATTTTTTTTTTAATTTCTGGCAACCATTATTTTCGAGAAAATTATCATTTTTATTGTATTATTTTTTCGGGTTCTATGAATGCAAAAAAATAAATAACAGCAAGACTGCATACAAAACTTTTTACTCTACAAAAAATGTATTTACATGTTTACTCTAAAATAATCAGGGAAGAAAATATTCCAAAATAAAGAAATTAGCATTGAAAATCCTATATACCGTTTGGTTCATCTACACCCTGCACTAGATATGAGCCAAACTGCTACTTTTAAATCACGTTGCTACCTGTGATTGCTTCTTTCTAATATCAGTGATTTTAAACTGTGACTGCGATCACGTTTAGTAAACGTCCTTCTGAAATTGTTAATGGTTTCTCAAAAATATTTTTTGATATGATTTTGCTAATATTTGTCCACCTGATTATGTAAATATTGTTCCTTTTGATATTATACCTGTGTCTGACGGTAATATTTTGGATATATTATCTGCTATACCAAATACATATACGACTATACTTGATTCAGTTCAAAATTCGAGAAGTGTTTCCTGATAAGGAGAAAAAAATATAAAACGCGTAAAAAAAGTCCTTACAACAATATCCTCAATGGTCAAAGAATCGCTTATTCAAAATCAATTTGGTTTTTATAAATTCAACGATTTTCAATGGAGATATGAATTTTTGAAAATTTAAATTTTATATTGTTGAGCACTTGAATAAAAACATCGCAGAAAAAATATAAAACGCGCAGACAAAATTCTATAAAAAAACATTTTCAATGGCCAAAGTATAGCTAATTCAAAATCAATTTGGTTTTTGTAAATTCAACAATTTTCAATAGAGGTATGGATTTTTGAAGATTTTTGTTTTAATTTTTTGAGCACTTAAATGAAACCATCACAAAAAAATATAAAACACGTAGAAAAATTCCTTAAAACAAGATCCTCAATGGTCGAAGAATCGCTTATTCAAAATTAATTTGGTTTTTGTAAATTCAACAATTTTCAATAGAGATATGGGTTTTTGAAGATTTTCGTCTTAATTTTTTGAGCACTTGAATGAAAACATCGCAGAAAAAATATAAAACGCGTAGAAAAAATTCCTTGAAACTATATCCTCAATGCTCAAAGAATCGCTTATTCAAAATTAATTTGGTTTTTGTGAATTCAACAATTTTTAATGAAGATATGAATTTTTGAAAATTGTAATTTTATATTGTTGAGCACTTGAATAAAAACATCGCAGAAAAAATATAAAACGCGCAGACAAAATTCTATAAAAAATAATCCTAAATGGCCGAAATATAGCTTATTCAAAATCAATTTGGTTTTTGTAAATTCAACAATGTTCAATAGAGATATGGATTTTTGAAGATTTTCGTTTTAATGTTTTGAGCACTTGAATGAAAACATCGCAGAAAAAATATAAAACGCGTAGAAAAAAATCCTTAAAAAAATATCATCAATGGTCGAAGAAACGCTTATTCAAATTTAATTTGGTTTTTGAAAATTTAACAATTTTTAATGGAGATATGGATTTTTGAAAATTTTAATTTTATTTTTTCGAGCACTTGAATGAAAACATCGCAAAAAAAATATAAAACGCGCAGACAAAATTCCATAAAACAATATCCTCAATGGTCGAGGAATCGCTTATTCAAAATAAATTTGGTTTTTGTAAACTCAACAATTTTTAATGGAGTTAGAATTTTTGAAAATTTTAATTTTATTTTTTGAGTACTTTAATAAAAACCGCAGAAAAAATATGAAACGCGCAGAAAAATTCCATAAAAAATCATTCTCAATGGCCGACGTATAGCTAATTCAAAATTAATTTGGTTTTTGTAACTTCAACAATTTTCTATAGAGATATGGATTTTTGAAGATTATCGTTTTAATTTTTTGAGCACTTGATGAAAAAATCGCAGAAAAAAATATAAAACGTGTAGAAAAAATTCCTTAAAGCAATATCCTCAATGGTCGAAGAATCGCTTATTCAAAATTAATTTGGTTTTTGTAAATTCTACAATTTTTAATGGAGATATGGATTTTTGAAAATTTTATTGAAGTATTGCTTATTCAAAATCAATTAGGTTTTTGTAAATGCCACAGTTTTTAATAGAGATATGGATTTTTTAATTTTTTTTTTTTAATTTTTTATTGTGACTCATCGCTTTCGATCACAGCGAGTTTGTGGATCAATTCCATGCCGGGAAAGCTAATTTATAAAATATATTTATTGATCGTACCGGTACAAACATCCAAAAGCAACGTTACAACGTTCCTAAAAGACATTGCCATCGAAGAGTTTGAGGGTGTTTTACAGGCATGGCAGACACATCTCCGCAAGTGTATTGATGCTGGAGAAGAGTATTTTTAAGAATTTTAAGCATTACTTTTATAATGGACCCTGTAGTTTGTAGACGTATACTAATTGATTGTATATTTTGCTAAAAGTTACATTTCTAATTCTTATACATTCATTAAAGATTTTGTACAAAAAGCTCACGTTTTTATAATTCACCTGATGTATTAAAAAAAACTTACTTTAACAAATTCACTGTAGTTTAAATATAAACTTAAAAAAAAATACCATCAATATATTACACCTGAAGCTGTCAGGGTACCTTATTATGCTCAGCAAATACGCTACATGCAAGGAGCTGTCTTTTCTGATGGATCACACCCGAGAGATGGCGACGCTTCCATTCATTTACACCTGGTTACAATAATCGCAACTATCTTCGATCAAATGGCACGTGATGATGGCAGAGTTGCGAGACATGGCTCGCATCCTCTGAAACATGATTGCCAATGTAACATCAATCATGCCAATAATTATTTTGTAATCAATCTGCACATACATTAGTTATATACATATAACCGATGCGTATTGCTCAATTGGCCACTCAAATAATTTTTAATTATAAGTAAAAATGTTTTTCAGATTTTTATTTAAATAAAAACACCACGATAATTACATCAAACTTGAGTTCAAGCTAAAAAAATTTTACACAATGATATTTTGTTCAATTCGCAATATCTCGGAACAATTGCAATATTTTTAACTAATCGTACTGTTAGCACGTTCATGTTGAATCCGAAATCCTGTTTTTTTTTATTTTAATTATATTTTTATTGATAATTATCACAAATGTGTGTAAAAAATGTTCTTTCTCGTTTATCACTTTTTTCTCTTATTTGAGAGCACTTGTTGCTCACACCGCACAGTGGGCTCGATCTCAGAAAAGTTGGCCAAAAATAGAAAGAAGTTTTAAATTTAAACGTAAATTGTTAAATAAGGGTCTTCGAGTTTTCGCTGATTACGAATTTCATATTATAATTTCAAAATTCAAAATGGCGGATCCAAAATGGCCGACCACTTCATTAAAAATTGTTCGGAATTTCATATAAATTGGTATATAAGGGTTTTCGAGGTCGCTGATTACGAATTTCATATTATAATTTCAAAATTCAAAATGGCGGATCCAATATGGCCGACCACTTCATTAAAAATTGTTCTGAATTTTATATAAATTGGTATATAAGGGTATTCAAGGTTGCTAATAACGATTATAATATTACAATTGCGAAATAAAAAACAGTTTATGTATTTGATTGATTTTTATTTAAAAAATTGTCGGAGTAGCAGTTATTGTGTAATAATACGTACAGTTAAGAAAATAAGTAAATAAGAAAAAAATGTAAAAATCAGTCGCTATCACTCTCGGAATTATCATGGTCGAAATTTAAGTTAGTATCATGTTTATCAGAAATTTCTAGAACATTTTTAGACTCATCATCATCAGGGAAAAATAAAAGCTCTAGGGCCCCCGATGACGAATTTTTACCTTTTTTAGGTTTCATTTTTCTCAAGCTCGAAATAAGTGGATCCGAAGATGCCAGGAGCCAATGAAACACATCTTCCATTGTATTTGTGCGTGATTTTTTTCTGTAAAACCCTTCACGATATTTTTTGATATCCTTATTTCTGGCTTCCTGAGCATCTTCAGATAATTGACCGATTGGCAATACGGCTGATTCTATTATTTGAGCACTATGTATTAAAATGTTATGTACTGTCGTAGACAAGGAAACTTGTCTAGGCACATTTCCGCGACCATATTTCATGACAATATTTATGAAATTTTTCGACGTTCACGTTATAGCCACATGACATGACCTGCAAGATGACGTGACATCGATGAATTAAATCTTCGTTCAATCCCAGGATTTGAGCTGCACTGATGAATTCTAAAAAAATGACGAGCTGTATTGCCGTCGTTGGAGTTGCCGTATCCTACTTTCGGGTGATCAACAAGAAACCCTAGCTGCATCTGAAACCCCTTCTGAATTGTTTTTTTTTCGAATCTCGAAACTCTTTTTGTCTTCCGTTGATCGCGATTGCCACTTTTTTTTCTCGAGTTTAAATCCAAGGTGTAGCAAGTACTCAAAGCAACGGATCCATGCGTGTAACGTTGATAATCCGTAATGTAAAGTAGAAACGTCAATTACTTATTTTTTACTAAATCGAGATTATTAAATTGTTTTGACGTTGCTCCTCACAAATAGCAGCGCATAGCGGATATAGTAGACGTTATAGCATTACAGACCTTGCCATCAATCATGGTGAAAACCATTTCGTAATGTATTATTATTTCTTTTCCGTCCCGAACAGTTTTAAAAGGAAGGAACGCAATTTGATCTTCAATATATTTCCTTTCATTTAAAGTAGACTCTACATTCTCGAGTAAAAATTGTAGCCTCATAGGTCTTTTAGAAATCATATCAAAGGATAATTATAAAAAAAAGAAAAAACAACTTAGGTGGAAAAAAAATGAAACACTTGAAATTCGTGAAATTTCGACCATTTTCCAACCGCCATAACTCGGCGTATTTTTAATAGATTTTGATGAATCTTTGGGGGCGAAAAACTTTCAAGTATCTTCTTTAAAGTCATGCATGCAACTTAAGCGTAACCCCCCTAGCACTCCTCTAGCAACCCTGTAAAAAAAAGTTTTTTCTCGAAACCCGAAACCATAGACTTTGACTATGTCTACGGAGTTAATTTTTCGATTCGATCCATTATAAAGGCATTAAAATTTGATCAATTCCCGCTTAAGGACTCAAAGGACGAAGTTCCTACGACGATTTGGCATCAAGTTATGGGTGTTTGAAAAAAGTGCATTTTGAGGGTTTTCGCATATAACTCAGTGACTTTGTCTGAAATTATTTGGGTTTAATAAATTAAAGATTATTTAAAAGAGTATTTTCCTCTGATGAAGAAAATGGTATTACATAAAGGTCTACGGTGATTATTAAAAGAGTTGATTTTTTCGATTTTTTCAATTTTCGATTTTTCTTTGCTGACGCGTCTCGTGGATTCGAATCCCAGCCCGGCCGAAAGATTTTTCGGAGATCGAGAAGTATTCGGTCGGGTCCATGGTTGTTGTGTATTAGAGTGGTTCTTATTTTAGAAGTATATGAAAATAAACGGGACAACCCGGAAACTTGTTCGTTTAGATGAAAAACTAATAACTGTAAATTTTGAGCCATATCGAACATTGCGTAACCGAGCCCTAGCCCTCTAAAATTTGAAAAAGTATGTTTATTCCCTTTTTATCATTTTGGTCCACCCTAATATTAAACGGTCCACCCTAATGGCCAAATTATATATTATGCCGATAGAGGACGCTAATGTGAATCCAAAACGTGTTTATTTGTTGAAATTGGACCAAAATTGACGAAGTTATTAATGTTTTACGAAACTACAAGCCAAAGATCTAAAATATCGGCCGGAAAATCAAAAACCCTGGAATAAAAGTAAAAAGTGCAGACCGAAAACTTGAGAATTCAAGTAAAGGAAAATTAATTTGCCATTTTCACCCCCAAAATAATTCTTAAGCTCAAAGTAAATTTCTGGCCAGAAACTCGGAAATAATAGCCAGAAAATAAAAAATAAAATCACCTAACAAAATCAATCATTTAAGTTAAAAAATCTAAAAATATGAAGAAAATCATAAATTTAGACCAAAGTCGAAAATTCGGGACTAAGAATTAAAAACGAAGATTAAAAAAATTGAACAAAATTTCGGCCAAAATAAGGAAAAATTTATACCGCAAAGTCGAAAATGCAAGTAAACAATCTAAAATAGAGGCCAATAAATGAAAAATCAACAATCGTGGCCAAAAATCAAACATTTTGACTCGGACCTAAAAATAAAAAATGCAGACCAAACAAATCGAAATTTTCTGTATAATATAGGAAATGTACTACAGAAGATCTTAAATTTAGACTATAAAATCAAAAATATAGGTCAAAAATCAGAAATATATACTAAAAAAATCCACAATCGGGACCAAAAAATCAAAAAATTTGACCAAAACTCGAAAACTCTGATTTAAAAATAAAAAATGTAGACACAATAATCAATCATTCAGGTTACAAATTGAAACTATAGGGCCAAAAATAAAAATTCGAGCCTAAAATAAAAAATACGGACCAGAAAATTGAAAATTTAGGCCAAAATAAAGAATATTTTTCGACTGAATGGTCACAAAAGACCAAAAAATTAGTAAAAAATCGAAGAAAACAGGCCCAAGATTTTAAATATGAGCAAAAAAATAAAAAGATCCTGGTCTGGAAAAATGGTGACCAAAAAATTGAAAATTCAAGTAAAAGAAAAACAATTGTTCTTATATATTTTTATATTAATAGAATTAATACAATTTTTCATAATTTCGTGCTCTGTTCAAAAAATTGTATCACAGAATTTGATTAAGGTGTGTGTACAGCTTTTTCCAAAATCTTCATGTCGAATGAATTTTGAGTTTTTTTAGGAAAGTTTCAAATCGATTTTTATATTTATTTCAAGCCACCAAAATTATAATATTTTTTGCGATTTTTCGAAGTAATTACATGAAATTATGACAAAATCTTGTGATGGTGTATAAGCAGTTTTCCGCATAATAATAATCTCAAATGATTTTTGAGTAATTTCGGAACATTTAAAGTTTTTGTTTGACAATTGTTTTTGTATATTCTTGAGAGCATTAAAATGATTTAAAGTTTTTATAAGTTCGGGTGCTGTTCAAGTAAAATATTTATTTTGATATTTATCCAGATTTTTCCAAAATTATAATTTCGAATAAATTTTGAGTTATTTTGGAAGGTTTTAAATCGTTGGCAGTTGTTTTTGTATTTATTTCAAGCCATCCAAATTATAACAATCTTTTTTCCGATTATTCGCACTGATTACAAGAAATTATCACAAAATCTGGTGATGGTGTGTAAGTATTTGTTTACTTAATAATAATCTCTCTGATTTTTAAGTCATTTTAGAAAATTTTGTTTTTGTATTTTTTTGAGAGCATTAAAATTATTACAATTTTCATAATTTCACGCGCTGTTCAAATAGAAGTATCACAAAATTTGGTTCAGGTGTGTATCCAGATTTTCCCAAAATCGTAATTTTAAATGAATATAAATTGTTTAAAGCCACCAAAATTATAACAATTTTTCACGATTTTTCGTGATAACTGATTACATAAAATCTGCTGATTTTTCACATAATAATAATAATTTCTAATGATTTCTAAGTAATTTTAGAAAATTTTAAGTCGACAACAATTGTTTTTATATTTGTTTGAGAGCATTAAAATAATTACAATTTTCCATAATTTCGTGCGCTGTTCAAATAAAAGTACACAAAATTTGGTTTTGGTGTGTATCCAGATTATTTCGAAATCATAATTTCGAATGTATTTTGAGTTATTTTAGAAAGTTTTAAATCGATGGCAATTATTTTTGTATTTATTTGAAACCATTAAAATTACTACAATTTTTCATAATGTCGCGCGCTATAGAAATAAAATGTATGTAAAATTTGACGTTGGTATGGATCTACCTTTTCAGGAAAACATAATCTCGATTGAATTTCGAGTAATTTTGGAAATAGAACCATAACCACAAGCATTGCATTTATCAGTGAAGGGATCTCATCTGCTTTAGACAAGTGTAAAATAAGTGACAGAAATGCCGCGCATCTTCTAATTACCGTCGATGAAGGATTAAGTCACAAAATATCGAAATATACAAGTGTGATATAACTGAAACATTCACAACTCTGTCAATTTTAGTCAGATTTTAACAAATAAATTCGTTTTGAATTCGTATTAACATCCTCTGTCGACACAGTATATCATTTGACCATTAGGGTGGACCGTTTAATATTAGGAGGCTAAAATGAAAAAAAGGGAAAAAGAACGTTTTTTTTTTCAGATTTTAGACGCCCAGGGCTCGATTAGGCCATAGTCGATATAGCTCAAAATTTACAGTTATTAGTTTTTTATTTATACGAACAAGTTTCCGGGTTGTCCCGTTGATTTTCACATACTTCGAAACTCCCCCATATATGCTATAACCACTCTATTGTGTATACTTCTGACATTATTCATTTATTAATTTGTTCATTTACTCATCCCAAAAAAAAACTAAAAATGCATAAAATTAATAATTTGATGTGACTGAATGGCTCATGCCTAAGACAAAAAGAAAAAAAAAACAAATAAATACAAATATATATATTTTTTTAAAGGAAGGATGATTGATGGAAATTTTTGGATTAGGGAGTTATGGATGATATTTGACATTGGCTTAGACATCGTAGGTCATTCAGCCACAACCGATTATTTGTAGATATTATTCATATATAAATGAAAATGGACAACCACAAACATCCATGCTCTCGCCGGGATTCGAACCCAGGACCCGTCTCGCGCGCTAACGCTCTTGGCTAGCGGGCCAGCAATATAAATATATATATTTATATAAATGTGAAAGGGGCAAGAGAAGTTTTTTACTTTATCATAAAACCAAACTTTCAGAATGACTTTAATCCTTCTGCAGGGAAACTACACTATCATTGAAATTGAAACAATGTTCAAAACCAAATTGAATATAAATATTTAATTTCAAACATTGTGGTTCAGACTTTGAACATTTTCGTGTTTTCCGAGTTATGTTTGGTTATAACACTAACCGACGAATTTTCGTAACGAACCGAGCGTAGAGTTAAGAAAATGTGTAAAAATTTCCTGCTGTTGAAAAAAATATAAAAACAATTGCCATAGACTTGAAACTTTTCAACTGTACTTGAAACCTATTCTAAATTATGATTATGTTCTTCACTGCTAGAAAACAATAATGACTGATTTTAATATATTAATAACTACTACTTAGAAATACCGGAGAAAATAATCCATTGACTGCGGTCAGAAAAATAATAGTTCAAAGACGAATAGGCAAAACAAGCAAGCCACGCCTAAATAACACCGGAATCATAAAGTTTCTCATAAATTATACAAGATCCTATCAATTGTATATTGAATACGGATCGGAATAAATTTGTTCCGTCTGAATATTCCATGGACTGTGTGTACTTGTGTGCCCCGTAATTATCCAGAAAGGTTTAATTGTCGGTTGGCGAGGCGTAAGGATTTAAGTGGGGTGGTTTGTAAAAGTGCCGGATTGTAATGGCCCCTCGTATTCCAAGTGGAGAGCTTTTAATTGAAGCTGTATACATGTTGTTCATCTGCCTAATAAATACAACAGTAGTGGCGGTTTAATTGGTCGAAACAATCAAAGTTCTATGATTGTCTTATCCTGTGATGTCTACAAGAGGAGTATTTTTTTACATTTTTTGTAGGATCACAAAAAAATTGTTTTTAGGGGTTAACTAATTCCAGCTTCATTCGTGTTTTAACCACAAATATTTATTAATAATTTTGTCAACTATGTTGGTTATTTGCTCGAGTAACTGCAAATGGCGTTTTATCTAGAAATTTTCCATTTATACACACCGAGAAATATTGCATTTGTGTGTCTTACCGTTTATATTATTTACCTACTCTCACTTTATGATTGATAAATTACAAACGGTTTTTGTAATAACAAACGACCATGAACTACCTAGAAATGTAACACTTAAGTTGTAATTACAAGAGACAGTGACATTTATTGATTACAAAATATTGGTTATAACATAACCGTACACAATAAACACCTCGTCGTGCCTCATCGATACTTCCTTCGCAATGGTAGGTATATTAGCAAATTAACGCTTCAGAACGAGTAAAAGAATGGCTGCCCGTAAAGTTGTTCAATCAATGTGTTTGACAATATATTATTCGGCGCAAAATTGTTCGGAAGGTTGCCATTACCGGGAAATTTTAGACGTTGCCTTAAATATCGCAATATTTCAGCATAAAATATGTTATGCCGTGATTTTTCACGAGCAATCGCTAGTGTACTATTAAATGTTTTTAGTAATTAAGTAGAGTCTTAAAAAAAACAAATAAAATTCTACTATTGACATCTTCTAGTTACTGCCATAACACTTTGATAAAACAATATTTGTGCACCTTCTGACATTTAAGTTCTCAAAATCCGCCAACACGTTTCGGAGTTATCGGCTTTTAAAAATAAAAATTCTCCTTGCATCTTGATAGTTTTATCTTTTTATTCTTTTGCAAGCAGACTTTTCTAAAACCTATTTTTGACAATCAATTTGTGCATCTAATGTGTTCCGGAATTATTAGCTTGCAAAATTCAAAACTGTTGCTTGGTTTCTGAAATCCGATAACGTGTTTCGGAGTTATTAAATTCATAATTGTTTCTTGGTTTCTGCACTTTTGCCCAAAACAGAAAAAAATATGTTACTTTAGACATCAGTAATTTGGATACCAGAAATGGTTCAGTTTTTCACGAAATATGCATCTGTGCAGCTTTTGAAATTTCAAAATCCGCCGTTACAAGTAATTGCAAAAATTAAAATTTTAAAATAAAAGAGCTATAACAACGGCGAGCAGTCATATAACTGCCCGCGGTTGTTATAGGTAGTGTCCTATTTCGGTAGTTCTAGTGTTATGCGAATAAATGTAAGGTCCTAGGTAAAGTATAGTACATAACACGATTACGCGCGCCTATAATTCCGTTACTCGTCACTACGTGGCTCGTACGCAATTTCTTTCACTTGCGCGTAATTTGCTATTTACAACTCTAGTTATGTAATATACTACTTTAACATGGAAAAAAGGCAAGTGAAGCAGATGTGGAAGATTGTAGTGGTTGACGAAAATTTTACAGAAGACGCATACGTGCGTTATCGGCCTGTATAGTATTAATTAGGAACATCATGTAATTTTACTCTATAACTTCAGTATTTGACAACTAAATAAAAAATGGTGATGTGGCCATCATGTTACTTTCTCCGATTTGATGGTATCATTTATATTTACGTTTTCATGGTTCATTTTCAATTGAAATCATATTTTAAATGTACATCGAGCGTTGCGTAAACTTGGATGAAACTGACGTTTAAAACGTCAAAACGGAAAAAATATACTTCAAATTCAAAAACTCGGTTTACTCAAAAACTAACGAGATTTCGAAAAAAACTTATTCTTTAGAAGTTGTTCATTTTGCTATTCTCTACAATTATTATTCATACAAATTTGTTGTAACTATCATCGTTTCATAATTATAAACCAAAAGTTAAAAAAAATTAATAAATTTTTTTCTCGAATAGCAATGATTTTATGAAAAATATTTTTAAGCAAAAGATGTTCATTTCTTTGTTGTCTTCAATGTTTGTTTAAATGTTTTTGTGATATTTTTCATATTTAAGAAAATATTGGCAAAAAACAAAAAACAGTTAAGGTAAACACCCACTTCCGGTGTACGAAATTTTACCAAAAGCTTTTCAGTTCTTCAGATTATCAAATAAGACGTATGTTCAAAGTTTAATATCAATTGCTCTATTTGTTTTTGAGATACAGTGCACACTGAAAAAATCAAAATTTTTAACGAACGAATGGAAAGTATTTAAGTCGAAATAAAGAAAATTTTGGCCAAAAGGCCAAAAATCGAAAATACAAAATATGGGCCAAAAAGGTAAAAATCTACAATAGGGCCTAAAACGGTGAAAATTTAGACAAAACATCGAAAACCAGCGTAAAGTTTAAAAATGCAGACAAAAAAAATCGAAAATTTTGATCAAAATAAAGAAAAAAAAAACGCAGACAAAAAATCGAAAACTTAGGTAGAAGCAAAATAATTTGCCACTTTCAGCCATCAAAAATAAGTTTCTGACCAGAAATTCGAAAATAATTGCAAAAAATAAAAGAAATCACTAAATAAAATCAATAATCCAATTTAAAAATCTAAAATATAGGATAAAAAATAGACCAAAAATCTAAAATATACGATAAAAAATTGAGACCAAAAATCTGAATTCTGGTCTAAAAATAAAAATAGTGGACCAAGGAAAGAAAAATTTTAACATATTAAAAAAAAAGGAAAAATTTAGGGCAAAATCCACAATGTTGGTCAAAAAGTCTAAAATTTAGACAAAACATCGAAAACGGCCCTAAAGATAATAAATGCACACTAAACGAAAAATCAAAAATTGGGGCCAAAAAAATCGAAAATTTTAACAATTAAATCGAAAAGTTCAAAATATAGAAAAATTTAAAAAAAATTATCCAAATCTGTAATATTGGCCACAAAGTCGAAAATTTAGACAGTACATCGAAAACTCGGGCCTAAAGAAAATAAATGCAGACTAAAAAATTGAAAATTTCAACAAACAAAACTCGAAAATACCGGAAAAAAATAAAACAAATCTCGCACATAAATGAATAATTCAGGTTATAGATATTTTAACCAAAATCATATCAAAAATTTAGAACTAGAATTAAAAATTCGGCCTGAAAAATCAAAATTTGTAACAATTAAATCGAAAATTTAGATCACAATAAATAATATTTAGAGCAAATGATCAAAAATTAAAAAGGAAATGGAAAATACAGTTCAAAAATTCAAAAATTTAAAAATTCGGCTCGAAAAATCAAAAATACGGACCAAAAAATGGTGATGTGGCCATCATGTTACTTTCTCTGACTTTATATTTACGTTTTCATGGGTTTATTTTCAATTGAAATCATATTTTAAATGTACATCGAGCGTTGTGTAGACTCAGATAAAACTGACGTTTAAAACGTCAAAAGCATGAAAGATGGAAAAATTATACTTCAAATTCAAAAACTAGGTTTACTCAAAAACTAACGAGATTTCGAAAAAAACTTATTCTTTAGAAGTTGTTCATTTTGGCATTCTCTACAATTATTATTCACATAAAATTGCTGTAACTATTATCGTTTTATAATTATAAACCAAAAATTAAAAAAAATTAATCCATTTTTTTCTCGAATAGCAATGATTTTATGAAAAATATTTTCAAGCAAAAGCTATTCATTTCTTTGTTGTCTTCGATATTTGTTTAAATATTTTTGTGATATTTTTTATATTTAAGAAAATTTTGGCAAAAAACAAAAAACAGTTAAGGTAAACACCCACTTCCGGTGTATGAAATTTTACCAAAAGCTTTTCAGTTTTTCGGATTATCAAATAAGACGTATGTTCAAAGTTCCATATCAATTGCTTTATTGATTTTTGAGATACAGCGCACACAGACAGACAGACACACACACACACACTCAGACACATACACACAGACACACACACACACACAGACACACACACACACACAGACACAAATTTTTTTTCCAGAAATTGTTGAAATGGCATCTAGGGATATTTCCGTTAAAAAAAAATTTGAAAAAAAAATCACGATCACAATACTTTCTCGTACTTCGTAACGGAGAAAGTAAAAATGGTGATGTGGCCATCATGTCACTTTCTCCGACTTGAAATCATATTTTAAATGTACATCGAGCGTTGCGTAAACTCGGATGAAATTGACGTTTAAAACGTCAAAATCATGAAAGATGGAAAAATTATACTTCAAATTATTCAAAAACTCGGTTTACTCAAAAACTAACGAGATTTCGAAAAAAACTTATTCTTTAGAAGTTGTTCATTTTGGCATTCTGTACCATTATTATTAACATAATATTTCTGTAACTATTATCGTTTTATAATTATAAACCAAAAATTAAAAAAATAATAATAAATTTTTTTCTCGAATAAAAATGATTTTATGAAAAATGTTTTCAAGCAAAAGATGTTCATTTCTTTGTTGTCTTCAAAGTTTGTTTGAATATTTTTGTGATATTTTTCATATTTAAGAAAATATTGGCAAAAAACAAAAAACAGTTAAGGTAAACGCTCACTTCCGGTGTACGAAATTTTACCAAAAGCTTTTCAGTTCTTCAGATTATCAAATAAGATGGATGTTCAAAGTTTCATATCGATTGCTCTATTAGTTTTTGAGATACAGCGCACACACACACACACACAGCCACACACAATTTTTGAAAAAAAAATCACGATCACAATACTTTCTCGTACTTCGTAACGGAGAAAGTAAAAATGTAAATGTTACTACCGATTTCCGTGAGTATTAATGTACACGTCATAAAATTTTACGCGCGCCGCCCCTGTAAACGGGCAAAGATAAAAATAGTTATAAACAAAGGGCATATGCCGAAAAATATGTTCAGATAAGGACGTAACGTCGTTACCCTTCAGCAATTCCGATGCAAAAATCCCTTTCGGCCGTGCGAGTGCTTTGGCCGTAAAAGGCTGAAATTAGGTTGTAACCCCGAGATTTTGGCTATTTGCGTACAGACCGGGGGGCGGTTGGTTACCTCTTGTATGCATATTAGCGGTGATACCGTGCAGTAAACCGAGGGGCAAATATACCCTTTTGCGAAGGGGATTGTTTACGCAGAAATGGGGCGGATAATGTACATATGGAGTGATGATGTAATGTACTTAATATCTGTTTACGGGTTGTTATGTCTTTCGGGGTTATTCTGGCGTACAAATAATACTCGGACTAGTTTATTAAATATTTACCGAAACTCTAAAATTATAAGCACAGAGTTCATAAGCTTTGCACGCAAATAAACTAGTAATTACATCTAAATTCAGAACTTTGCAGACCTGGCCGGTGTATTTCGGTGTAACTTTGTAACTTGTGAAGCAGCTTGAAAGCTGATATCTCGCTTTAGATCATTCGACGGCGTTGCGCTTGAGTGATTATAATTAGTTATATATATAATACATGTTAGGGTTTAGGAAGTTTCTTTGAAAAGCAAAGAAGAATATAGTTTTCTTAACCGAAGCAATTATTGAAGTCATGCTGCGTTACATCGTTTCAATTTAATTATTGACAGTTTTCTATTCAGAGTGTCATTGAGACACACTTGTTAGATTTATAAAATATAACAATTAGTACAATCATTATTTTTGTACAACTAAATCAATTCATGATGACTGTGAATAAAATTTAAATGAGCTCTCCGTCTACTCGTATATACAGCTTGTTGTGTATTTCAAACTTTCAAATTTCATCATTCTATAACAAAATTCCCTTATCTTCACCACATTTTTATTTCAAAAGATCGATGCAGTCGTGTAGGAATAAACGTAATATTATTCGTTTAAGGTTGAGGTAATGTATGCAGAATATTGATGAAAAGGCAGCATCTTAATAAGAGGTGGGTATAATACGTCAATCCGTCTGACAGGCGGGTCTTGAATATCGCTAATGAAATCTTCCAATGCACCTCCTTAAAGTCCTTATGGCGAGGCGTTGATGATCGCGACTTTAAATTTATAGATGTGATTTCCCCTGTCTGGAGGTGTTGAGGTCTCTTCGGAATCGATAGGCCCCGAATATTGGAATAGTAATGTGTTGGCAATGCTGATGAGCTGAGGCCATGTAAACAAGATGTGTCCCGGATAGCACTGAGTTATGGACGTGTACCGTTGCTCTTCGGTCCGGTCTGCAAGAGTCCAGTCTTGACTTGTACGAAAGCTGACTTCATTTGGAATGTATCGGTGGCGCAGGTGGCATAACTACCTATTAAACGCTGCCTATATCTGATAAGCTTCCACCTGTAATTAACTTTAATTGTAATAGATGGCCTTGGGGAAAGAACTGCATCTACTAAACTCGCTAACTAATTCGAAAATGAGCGAAATTAAATAATACATTTAAACTTAATAAACGAAGAGTTAAAAATAATTAATATTGTAAAAAATAACTTTGTCAAAGATTATAAATAATAACTTTGGCTATATAGCTTTTATAATTCTAGTTTAAATCATATCAGTTGAATTTTAAACAAGACAAATAAAATTGTTTGTGATTGTCATGTTTAGTAAAAATTTAAACTGAAAATAAACTTTACGTTTGGGTGGTAGACTAGCAGTGTCGTTTCAAACACAAAAGCTGAATTCCACCTTTATCCTCAAAGTACATTGCTTTATTTTGTAATTATTTTTATGACGAAATAAAGACTATTATTATTATTATTATAACTTTACGTGTTAATTTACGCTAATTAGATAAATAAATTATTTCTCGTATAAATTTAAAAAAAAATGGTGCTGTGGTGAATGTTTACATCGCGTTTCTATAGCAATAGCTGAATAAATGCCAACTGAACAAAATGTTCATAGCTCTGTAATTTATAAATGTTTTGTATTTTTTATTTTATTTTATTCATATTTACGCTTTCATGGTTAATTTTCAATTGAAATTATATTTTAAATGTACATCGAGCGTTTTGTAGACTCGCATGAAACTGACGTTTAAAACGTCAAAATTATTAAAGAGAAAAATTATACTTCAAATTCAAAAACTCAGTTTACTCAAAAACTAAAGAGATTTCGAAAAAAACTTATTCTTTATAAGTTGTTCATTTTAGCATTCTCTACAATTATTATTAATATAAATTTGCTGTATCTATTATAGTTTTAAAATTATAAGCCAAAAATTAAAAAAAAAAAAAAAATTCTCGAATAAAAATGACTTTATGAAAAATGTTTTCAAGCAAAAGAACTGCATTTCTTTGTTGTCTTCAAAGTTTGTTTAAATGTTTTTGTGATATTTTTCATATTTAAGAAAATATTGGCAAAAAACAAAAAACAGTTAAGGTAAACGCCTACTTCCGGTGTACGAAATTTTACCAAAAGCTTTTCAGTTCTTCATATTTTCAAATAAGACGGATGTTCAAAAATTTTTGAAAAAAAAATCACGATCACAATACTTTCTCGTACTTCGTAACGGAGAAAGTAAAAATGAAAAAAAAAATGGTGATTAGCCATCATGTAACTTTCTCCGATTTGATGGTATAATAGTTATTCATATCTACATTTTCATGGTATATTTTCAATTTAAAAGATATTTTAAATGTACATCGAGAATTTTGTAGGATCGGATGACACTGATGTTTAAAACGTCAAAATTATGAAAGATGAAATTGACAAATTTTACGTTTGAATAATCTTTACCGTCAATTTATTCGAGATTTCGAAAAAAACTTATTCTATGTAAGTTGGTAATTTTGGCATTTTCCGCAATTATTAGTAATATAAAGTTTTGACAGTGGCAAAATACAATTTTTGGCAATGTATAAATTAAATTTTTGACAACGAAGATACAATTTTTGTGGTGGAAAAAATACCGTTCTTCACAATAAAAAAAAATTTTTGACAGTTAAAAAACACAAGTTTTGACAGTAGGAAAATACAATTTTGGACAATGGCAGAATACAATTTTAGGCGATGTAAAAATATAATTTTTGATAACGAAGAATATAATTTTTGAGGTGGAAAAATACCGCTCTCCGCAGTGGAAACATACCATTTTTGACAGTACAAAAACGCGATTTTTGACAATAGCAGAATATTGCTTTTGGCGATAGAATTTTAAGGGTGGTGAAATACCATTTTTGACAATGGAATATTACAATTTGAGGATGGTGAAACTATTTTTAGCCTCGGAAAAATATGGTTTTTGTCAGAGAAGAAAAATTATGTTTGACAGTGTAAAAATACAAGTTTCAACAGTACTGTATACCATTTTGGCGATATAAAATTGAATTGTTGACAAAGAAAACAGACAATTTTTGATGGTGGAAAAATGCTGTTCCATCCAGTGAAAAAATATTCGACAGTTAAAAAACATTTTAGGCAGTGGCAGAGTACTGTTTTTGGGAAATTAAAGATTTTACAAAGAAGACCTGCAATTTTGACGGTGCAGAAGTACTATGTTTGATAGTGGAAACATTTATTAACAGGGAAGAAAAAACATTTTTCACAGTTAAAAACACAATTTTTGACATAAACAAAATTCAATTTTTGGCGATACATTTTGACAATGAAAAAATGCAATTTTTGGACAATGAAGAATGATAGTTTTTGACAGGAAAAAAATCTTTAAATCTAATAGATATACTTATTTTGACAGTAGTAAAATACCTTTCTTTAAAGTATAAAAAATATATACCATTTTTTATAGCGAGAAAACACTATGTTTGATAGTGATATACTATTATTTTTGGTAATGAAAAAATATAATTTTTGACAGATCTTCCTCATTTGTCCAATACTATTCTTTCATCGCCCGTTGAACAAATACTATTTCGGGCAAAGTTTTAACACTAAAAAAAAAACATTCTTTACAGATATAAATTACAATTTTTGTCAGTTCAAAATGTTATCTTAAAAAAATGCAACTTTTGATAGTACGAATTGATAGTGAAATTATCCTTTCTGACAATACTAGAATTCATAAACGGTGATATGGCCATCATGTTACTTTCTCCGATTTGGTCTAATAGTTATTGATATTCATACTTTCATGATGTATTATCAGTTTAAATGATATTTTAAATGTACATTAAATGTACATGAAACTGACTTTTGAAACGTCAAAATTATGAAAAATGAAAATGACAAATGATAAATGATAAATTTTAATCACCGTCTGTTTACTCAAAAACTAAAGAGATATCGAAAAAAACTTATTCTTCATAAGTTGGTTATTTCGGAATTATCTGCAATTATTATTAATTTAAATTTTATGTTAAAATTATCGTTTTCCAGTTATAAACAAAAAATGTCAAAAAAAATTCATATTTTCTTTTTCAAAAAACAAACAAAAATCTTTTCAAATAAAAAGTGTTACTTTCTTTGTTGCCTTCAAAATTTGTTTAAATATGCTTGTAGTATTTTTCATATTTAAAAAATTATCGAAGAAACACAAAAATACGATTGAGGTAAACACCCACTTTCGGTGTACGAAATTTTAACAAAAGCTTTTCAGTTACTCTCATTATCAAATAAGACTTATGTTCAAAGTTTGGTGTAAATTCATGTAGTAGTTTTTGAGAAACAGCGCGCACAGACAGACACACATAAATCTTTATAGGAATGCATATTGAGAAATGGTGATGTGGCCATCATGTTACTTTCTCCGACTTGATGGTATCATAGCCATTTATATTTACGCTTTCGTGGTTTATTTTCAATTGAAATCATATTTTAAATGTACATCGAGCGTTGTGTAAACTCGGATGAAACTGACGTTTAAAACGTCAAAATTATGAAAGATGGAAAAATTATACTTCAAATTAAAAAAATTCAGTTTACTCAAAAACTAAATGGATTTCGAAAAAAACTTATTCTTTATAAATTGTTCATTTTAGTATTCTCTACAATTATTATTAACATAAATTTGCTGTAACTATTATCGTTCTATAATTATAAACCAAAAATTAAAAAAAAAAATTAAATTTTTTTCTCAAATAAAAATGATTTTATCAAAAATGTTTTCAAGCAAAAGATGTGAATTTCTTTATTGTCTTCAAAGTTTGATTAAATATTTTTGTGATATTTTCCATATTTAAGAAAATATTGGCAAAAAACAAGAAATAGTTAAGGTAAACGCCTACTTCTGGTGTACGAAATTTTACCAAAAGCTTTTCAGTTCTTCAGATTATCAAATATGATGGATGTATAAAGTTTCATATCAATTGCTCTATTAGTTTTTGAGATACAGCGCACACAGCCAGACACACACACACACACACACACACACACAGACACAAAAAAAAAATTTCCAGAAATTGTTGAAATGGCATCTAGGGACCCCAAAACGGATATTTCCGTAAAAAAAATTTTTGAAAAAAAATCACGATCACAATACTTTCTCGTACTTCGTAACGGAGAAAGTAAAAAAGGCCTGAATTTTTTTTTTCTGAAAAATGTCCTTTAAAAAGGCCTGAACAAGTCTTCCTGATGATCGGAGACTTTTTCAGTGTTTTGTTTTGATTCTTGTAGACTCATTCAGATTACAAAAATACATCACAGCAGCTGTGTTCGAAATTAATTGGAAAAAATGGTGATATGGTAACATTGCTTTTATGTTACTTTTTCCGATTTTCATGGTATAATAGGTGTTAAGTGCTGTAAAGACTGTGTACTTCGAGTTAACAATTATTACTGGAAGTACACAGTCTTTACAACACCTACAATATACCCGTTAAAATGGATCATCAATTTCAAACAGTTACAGTTATAGATATTTATACTTTCATGGTTTATCAATTTAAATCATATTTTAAATGTATAGCTAGCGTTTGAAGGATCGGATAATACTGACGTTTGAAACGTCAAAATTATGAAAGTTGAAACTGACAAATTATACTTCAAATTCTAATAACTACCGTCACCATTTTTTCTATCAATGCATTCTTGACAAAAAAAAAAAATTTAATTTTTGCCGAAAAATTAAACTACAAGACTGCTGGGGGCCGCGGTGACCTAGTGTGTAGAGCTCCTGCCCACGGGCCTCGTGGTCGTGGGTTCGAATCACTTCCGTGAGGTCACTTTTTCGGAACGAAGAAGTGGCCGTGCGGGTCCATGGATGTCCCATTCATTATTAAAATAAAATCTCAAAAACTTAATTATCATTAGTGGCCGAATAGCTAGATGCTTACGCCAATTCCAAATCATCCGCACTTCCTCAACCCGAATTCCCGTCAACCATCCTTCCTTTTACACTAAAAAAAAGACTGCTGGGTGTGTTATTTCTTTTCCTTTTTATGCTAACGGTTTTACTCTGTAATTGGCCTGTATGACTGTTGTGTTCTTTAAATAAATAACTACAATGCTGTATTAAAAAAATACTAAAAATGCAATTAATTATTTGGATTTCCGTAAAAAATAGTTCGGTCGTTTTAATTGAAAATTAAAAATTTGTTCTACCTGGAAGCACTAGACTAGTTTTGCATATGCTAAAATGTTTTTTAGTTTTTTTCAATTTAAGGATTGGTAGTTTCAAGTTTTAAGCAAACGTTGCTAATGAAAGACATGGGAATATCTTATCTTCTAAATTTATTTCTTGTATTTATCGATTGTTCATATTCGGACAATTAGATAAGTACACTGTGATAGACTAGTTTTATATTAATTTATTAATATGTATGTTTTTTTATAAAAGCAATTAATTTGAAGAAAAGAAAATTATCATAACGTTATGAAATTCCTGTTGAATATTACTTTAATAGAAAACCCATTATAATTTTAACAATTTATCTCCCTTTTCGAAATAAATCTTCTGGAGCCCTGTGTTCGCTCCTCAGAAAGTTCCAAGGGATCAGCGCCTGCCATAGTTTAGAAAGTGCTAATACCCCCAAACGCCTCCAGAAGTTCACAAATTCAACTCCGACGCCAACAGTTGGACAGGAACGAATTCTACTCTTGTTTTATTCGTATGTACATTGCGTCGTGTCGAAGATCCACGTAAGTGTAATTAAGTGGGCATTTAAGGTCTGTAATCAGGCCACGGCATTAATTTAATTATAGCGTGTTAATTAATGCACTAACAGTAGTTAGGACGAAGCGTGGTTATGTTAATGTAAAACCGGGAGCATTGGGAACTAGCGTCAGTTTGATCGAGTGTGAATGGAGCATGTTTATTCATTTCTTGCGGCCGTTTCGATTAATGTGCCAACGTAAGTATTTGGAAGTAGAAGTCAATACAATGTCTGATGTCTGAAAGGGGTTCAGCTTAAGATTCCCCGCCCGTGTTGTGTCAGTCTCACGTCTCATGAATTTACATGGGGCTGTGGTCCGCGTTCGATTCCGCATTAAATTATTCCCACTGTGTCCTCACTTCTTCGTTTAATCACTTCCCGGGGCCACCCTCCAATCAACTAATAGCACCGCAAATTACAGGGCTGATTTATTTTTCGCGTTTCCGCCACTTTCACACGACTCCTTTTCATCAATTCGACAAATCATTCGTTTCGGTTTGTGTTATTTCTGTGAGGTGCCATAAAAGAGAAAAATAGTTGCGCAGCGTGAGGAATAATAGAATATAATAGCATGAGTTGAATTGTATAATGGCTGGAGCATATGGTCTTGTTTTCAGTCTAAATAAAAGATGTAGTAATAACTCCGGTGAATGTGTCAGCGCTGCAATATAACTTCGCCTTGGTGTTAATTTATGGGACATCTGGATGCAACATAGTTTCTTTAAGACGTTTATTAATTTCAGTAATAATAGTGCTAATGCCATTCGTAAACGATCACGAGATCAACCATTATAATTATAAAATTTAAGCCGGCATATTTCTTTTATAAAATCAACATTTTTTTTTTAATAATTATAGGAAATATATTCTTTCGGTTTGTATATTTAATCTCGTGTTGACGATTTGATGTTAAGAGTCAAGGCCAAACAACGCTGTGAATAATACACAAAACACGATCGCTCAGTCTACACGTACCTCGCAATCATGAAGCTTCTAATTATCTTATTTTTATTACAACGGTTTTCAAATTACGCGGATTGTTGTGTTTCGAACTCATTCAGTGAAATAAAAATTGAACGCTGTTATAGGAACGACTGCGTAACGAACGTTGCAACAAAGTGCATCGAAAAGTCGGTAACCGGTGTTATCACTCAAAAATTGAAAGTGAAGGATTCGATTAGAATATTAAAACGGGGTGCAATTAGGAATCTGCTAAAACTGGAAACCATTATTCTGACGGACACAAAATTGGAAGTGTTAATCGAGGATTGTTTTATGAATCTACCGGAGATTAAGGAAATTCATTTGGATTCCAATTTAATTAGTGATGTTCCGTATGGTGTCTTTAGTCAAACGAATGCGGAACATATAAATTTGTCAATGAATCAAATTAACTTTATTGGCTTTGGTGCATTTGGTAATATGGATAACTTAAAGGAATTAAATCTAAATGACAATAAATTAACAGTTATCCAAATGGATTGGTTTTTGTATAGTGACAATTTGGAAAACTTATCGTTGAGAGGGAATTTGCTCAGCACGATGGGTCCAGATAATCTTCAGTTTCCGAAGGTTAAATTTTTGGATTTAAGCAGAAACCAGATATCTGTCATCGAAGAAGATAGCTTTAAATATGCGACCCGATTAAAATTCGTAAATTTGACACAAAACAAGCTTCATAGAATAGAGGATAAAGCATTTAATAATATGGAGGTGGAAACTATGCAGTTATCGATGAACAATTTGACGTATTTGCCGCTTTCGAAATTTAGTAATTTCACAATATTAGAAATTTTGCTACAACCAAATCCGTGGTCATGTCCTTGTTTAAACGAAATTACGCACTGGGTTTATGATAAAAAGGCTGCTATACTGAATTCGTTCGAAAATAGAGAAATATCCGAAACCTACCCAATTTGTATAGTTCCAGAACAATCCATTGGTGTCTGCAATAGCAACGTTGATATTGATAGGTCACATTATTTTGCAAACGTTAATTATGACGAGATAAGATTGAAAAAAATACTTGTATAATTATTTATGGATCATAATGTTATCGCACTGGATTCACCATATCAGAAATTGTTTACCATTCGCACCGTAAACATCATGCAAACGTTGTTCATCATACTCACGCTGTACAATTTCTGTTTGGGAAATGTTTTTGAGAAAACTCGATTTCAAGTTTGTGTGGAAAGATGTGAAGTGCAGGAAGTGACCGGATACGTAAATACAAAAACTGTAACAAAATCTGCGACTTCGATTCGTGCGTTTGGAAAGGTTCCAAAATTAAGGATGGGGAGTTTCGAAGCTTTACCAAAATTGACAACAATTGTATTAAATGGATGCAACATCACCGAGATGTATCCACATACCTTCATTTATTTACCTGCAGCTGATGTTTTCGCTGTACTTAACAACGGTCTGCGTGATATACATTATGGTGTCTTCACAAACATGAACTTCAGAGCTCTCAACTTTGCATACAATCGGATCAGCCAAATCGATGACGAAGCTTTTGGAAATATGCCCAGATTAGAAGAAATTAATTTATATAAAAATCAATTGAGTTTAATCGACAGTAAATGGTTTCTAAATTCGCCAAACCTCAAAGCAATGGAATTCAGATTCAACAAAATAACCCAAATCCAAGCGGACACTTTCATCGGCTGTCCAGAATTAAAGCTCCTCGATCTAAGTTTTAACGAAATTGAAACGGTATCAAGTTATGCATTCCGCGGAATCAAAAACCTCACCACTTTATACTTAACACACAATAAAATCCGCTACATGCCTTTCGATTTATTTACGAAAGGGACGAATGTCATCCACTTCTTTTTTGAGATGAATAGAATCGATCAGATACCTAAAAAGTTATTCGATTACATAGATGTTAAGATGGTATACTTACACCCGAATCCGTTTTCCTGTCCGTGTTTGGAGCAACTGCAACAAATTGGTCTGACGAAAAATTTTACTATTGCTGACCCTTATGATGATATTGAAGTGATTTGGAACGATTCATATATGCGTTGCATTAAACCCAACAATCGTCCGAATATTTGCGATGTAAATTTTCAAGATTTTAATCAAGAATCGGTTACGGATTATTATAATAAGGTTAATTATAGTAAAATAGCGTTGTCTTTGTAAATTTTCTTCCTAAAGAACGGTTTGATTTGATAGTATTGATTCATTATTTTGTAGACACCATTGCGTAACCAATCTTATGATAGAATAGGTAAACAATTCTTCCTTATGTGACCATTTAATTATAGATATTTTTTCATTGTTTTGTGTTTTATTTATATTTTTTTTAGGTTGCTGGAATTCATCAAAGTAAGTACATATAATCCTTATACCGGATGTAACTAAATTCTGGTAGACCCCAAATACCTTTTGTATATTTACATAAATCTTTATGAAATGTAGTACAGTGTGTCAATATGTGGACTTTTAATAAAAATTAAATTTCCTGTTTAAACTTTTCTATTTCAAATGGAACACCCTGTATATTTTTACATAATTTAGTTCGTCTCTAAATTCTGAGTTTAGAGATCTATGATGACCTTTTGGTAGTCAGTTTTTTGTTTGTTTTTGTTAATGTATGATGTTTTAGTTTACCCCCAAAAAAGTAAAAATCATTGTTTTTACATCAAAAATCAATTCAAACTAAATAAAATAAAACTATGTTCTTTAAATAAATACCAATTACTGTAAGAGAAAAAATTAGTTTCTTAAAACCAAAAATGTTGATGAAAATTTGGCCATCCTGCAACTTTCTCCGATCTGAAATAAAAAATTGTTTTGATATTTTACGAAGTTATCGATTATTTTCAAAAATTAGTGAAATTTTGATTTATAAGTTGTTCTTTGGCATTCTCTAAAATGTTTTGCGTAATAATGATAATCTTTGTTTCAAAATAAAATAATTATATACAAAATGATATTAGCGTTTGAAGTTGAAGATTTAAAATAGAAAGATAGAAATTCTGAAATGTAGTGGGTGGGCCCTATCCCTTCAACCAATTAAACACACCCACGAGGCCGAAATGATAAACATCCATCAACTTTACCAATTTACTGATATAAGTTCCAGCAACTATTATATTTTCAAGGATAACACGTCTTGTTATTTTTCGAACGATAATTAAATTTTATTTTGCGAACGATTAGATAATTAGTTCTGGGCCGTAAGATCATCACATGGGTTCATAAGTTGTTTGTTGCTTGCGTCGAAAACATCATGCTGATATTACTTGCGGTAATTGTTCTCAACGGCTTCTGCCATGGAAATGTTTTTGAGAAAACACCAATCAAAGTTTGTGTCGATAATTGTGAAGTGCAAGTGGTGACCGGATACTTGAATCCATTAAGCATTTCAGCGAACGTGACCGCGATTACTGTGCAGGGAAATGTTTCAAAATTAAGAAGAGGAAGTGTGGAAAATTTGCCAAAATTGAAAAATATTAGATTAAATAAATGCGGCGTCGCCGAGATGTATCCCAACACATTCAGGACTTTGCCGTCAGTTTATAATGTCATACTTTCCAATAATGATTTACGTGATATACATTATGACGTCTTCACACACAGGAACTTCACGGTTATCAGTCTTGAATTCAATCGTATTAGCCAGATCGACGACGAAGCTTTCGGAAACATGTCTAAATTGGAAAAAATATATTTGTTCAATAATCAAATATCGATGATCGAGCGTAATTGGTTTAAAAATTCACCTAACATAAAAGTTCTACAATTTCAATTCAACCAGATAACTAGAATTGCTAGTGATACTTTCCTCGACTGCGGAAATTTACAGGATCTTGATCTATCCTACAACAAAATAAGTACTTTATCATACAATGCATTCGGAGGAATCAAAAATATTAGTTACCTCCGCCTAACATACAATAATATAGCTTATTTAAGTTTGGCAATATTTGATAATAACACAAATATCAACCACTTACATTTACAGATGAATAAAATTGATCGTATTTATGAACAAGTATTAAACTGGATTCATGTTAAGATAATGTACATTTACCCGAATCCTATTTCATGTCCATGTTTGAACGAGTTATATGAAATCGAAAAAAGGAAAAACGTTAAAATTGTTGATCCTTATGATGATTATCAAGTGATTTGGGATGATTCCTATCTACGTTGCATTGAACCTAAGAGTCGTCGAAATATTTGTATCAAAAATTTTCACGATTTTAATGAAGAACTTATAACGGATTATTATAATAAGATGAATTATACTAGAATAGGTAGAAGGGCTAAAAAATATTTGTAGATAATGTATTTATTTAAAAACATTAATTTTCGTGTTTTATTTTAAATAATCCTAAACCTAACAAGAATTTATTAAAGTAATAATAAATATTTTAAAATAGTAATATGAGATAGAAATCAATACATATCAATTTCAAATTTTCAATTTTTTTTGAACACCTAGACACCATGATCACCTGATTTGAATCCAATGAATTTTGCGATATGGGGATACCTGAAGGCAAAAGTGTACGAGAAGAAGATCAGGGATGCAAACCACCTTCGAGAGCGAATTGTAACAGAGTGCCGTGCTATTACACCAATCTTCGTGTCCAGTGTTATACAGAACATGGGCGACCGTTTACAGACATGTTTTGAGTTAAACGGTATGGAACACATACTATAATCTCCCTATGGTGCGTGACTTTTGGGCCACCCTGTATATAAATTTCCACAAATTTTGTATGGACTGCATCAGATGCAGGAACAGTTTGATCAGCTCTCAATGAAAGGTGCATAGTACTAGTTTTTTGTTCATTCAAGTAATCTATTACTCAGAAACCATTCATAAATAGCCATCAAGGAGTTATTTTGCATCTTATCTACACTAACTGGATCTTTGCTTGAATTGCTAATCGTTGTATCATCAGCAAAGGGGACCACATCAGCTTCGTTCAGGTACGCAAATCATTTACATAAATTAAGAGCAATATTGACCCAAGTTCAGACCCTTGAGGAACACCAATATTGCTCACCCTTAATCCTGATTGGTCGTCTTTATGACAGACTGCATGTTTCCGGTTGGACAAATAAGAGGATAATATTTGGCAACTGTCAATGATTTTTTTCCATAATATTTCAGGTGTCCAGGATAAATGCCGCACCCTGTATATATGTTAAAGAGCAATTGTTTAATTCTTCATTGGCTATCTGCTCGAGGTCATACAAACTGATAAGTCTTATAAATTCAAACATAACACGTCTTGTTATTTTGCTAACGATAATTATAACCATTAACAAATAATCAATAAATGATTAAATACTTATTTTTAGAACATAATTATTATCTCCTAAAGTACGGGCGATCATAAATTTCTTATTATTCGTGCCGAAAACATCATGCAAATATTTGTAATGATAATCGCTCTCAAAAGTTTCTGCATGGGAAATGTTTTTGAGCAAACACCAATTTACCTTTGTGTTCACAAATGTGAAGTGCAGGTAGTGACGGGATACTTAAATCCTTCAAGCATTTCAGCAGAAGTGACCTCGATTATGGTAAGAGGAAATGTTTCGAAATTACGTAGAGGAAGTGTAGAAAATTTGCCGAAATTGAGATATATTAGATTAGAACAATGCAACATAACCCAGATGTTTCCCAATGCATTCAAGAATTTATCAGCAGCTGATGAGGTTGCACTTACCGGTAATGATTTGCGTGATATACATTATGGCGTCTTCACGAGCAGGAACTTCCGGATCATCAAACTTGGATTCAATCAGATTAGTCAGATCGACGACGAAGCTTTCGGAAACATGCCCAGGTTGGAAGAAATAAGTTTGATCAGTAACCAAATATGTATGATCCAGCGTAATTGGTTTACAAACTCCACAAACATAAGATTGTTGGTATTTACATTTAACCAGATAACAAATATTGAAGAAAATACATTCATCGACTGCCCAAATTTGCAGGTGCTCGCTTTATCCTACAACAAGTTAACAATTTTATCACATAATGCATTTGCTGGAATTAGAAACCTTAATGGTTTATATCTAACTAACAACAACATTGGTAAAATACATTCGAAGCAATTTACAACTGGCACAAATATCACCCAGTTACATTTGCAGATGAATAAAATTAATCAGATTGAGAAAGAACTATTTGATTGCATTAATGTTAAGGAAGTATACATACACCCAAATCCTCTATCATGTCCATGCTTAACTCTCATACGTGTGTACGAAAGATTGAAAAAATTTACAATTGTTGATCCTTATGATGATGGCGCTATATTTTGGGATGATTCTTATTTGCGTTGTATCGTACCTAAAAATCGTCCAAATTTTTGCTCTCGGGATTTCGAACCAACTAATGATGCTTTATTAACGGATTATTATAATAAGATGAATTATTCTAGAATAAGTGTCATTGATAGATTAAAGGTTAATACATTTAATTACAAATATATTCTTTCTTTGTTTTATTTATTATATTCCTTTAGTTAATTTTGAACCTAGAGAGAGAGAAAGAATATTCAATTTGTTAAACACAAGTTGACTAAATTCGATTAGTCTTCCAGCCCAAGTAGGAATCGATTAAAGTAAGTATTTAAATAAATAAATTTTAGTAGTACAATTTAATAAGTATATGCACTAGAGATGGGCGTAATAACTTTTTTATGTAAGTCGACTCATTGTAAAGAATCGACTCCTGGTCAACTCAAAAAGTAAAACGTATGTCTCAAAATGATGAGCAAATAAAAAACAGAGGTCCTTACTTCTGAAATTTCATGACTTTAAATGAGGAGTCCGGGACTCGACTCATTATTAAGAATCGCCTCATCCATGAATTACCCGTCTCTAATGTACACAGCTCATTTACTAAATTAAATCCTAGTTTAAATATTTTACTTTCTTCGTACGGAGTATCAGTTTAAACTAATTTAGAAATATATTTGTAAAATTAAAACGTACAAGCGCGTTTACCTATTTTAATAATTGAACATCTATAATCTATAAATTTTATTGACTTCAAGGAATCTTTAAAAAAATTGTGATGTGGCCATCATGTTACTTTCTCCGACTTGATGGTATCATAGCCATTTATATTTACGTTTTCATAGTTTATTTTTAATTGAAATCATATTTTAAATGTATATCGACCGTTGTGTAAACTCCGATCAAAATTATGAAAGATGGAAAAATTATACTTCAAATTCAAAAACTCAGTTTACTCAAAAACTAAAGGGATTTCGAAAAAAACTTATTCTTTATAAGTTCTTCATTTTAGCATTCTCTACAATTATTATTAACATAAATTTGCAGTAACTATTATCGTTTTATAATTATAAACCAAAAATTAAAAAATAATAATAAATTTTTTTCACGAATAAAAATGATTTTATGAAAAATGTTTTCAAGCAAAAGATGTTCATTTCTTCGTTGTCTTCAAAGTTTGTTTAAATGTTTTTGTGATATTTTTCATTTTCAAGAAAATATTGACAAAAAAACACACACAGGCAGACAGACACAATTTTTTTTTTTCGAGAAATTGTTGAAATGGCATCTAGGGACCCTAAAACGGATATTTCCGTAAAAAAAAAATTTGAAAAAAAAAATCACAATACTTTCTCGTACTTCATAACGGAGAAAGTAAAACTTGTGTAAACAAGCTGTTGAAATTTGTAATTTTTTGTATTCACCAATTTTTATTCATTTTAATTGCAATAACTTCCAATAGCGATGACCAAATTTGTTGACTAAAACTCTAAAATTAAAATTCATTGGCCCTAAAAAAAAGTTTAAAATGTACGTGCAACGTTTACAGAAATGGATGAACTTCAACTTTTTTTAAATTTATATTCATCATTTTTTCTTGTTTATAATAGCAATGGCTTTCAATCGCGTTAACCAATTTTAATGATTCAAACTCTAAAAAGTGTCAAATTGCATAGAATTTAGGTAACTAAGTTGAATATTTTGTATCTAGCATTTAAAGAAATTCATAAATTTGAACATTTTTTGTAATATCCAATTCTTTGTTATTTTATTCCTCATAACTTTGACCAATTTTGATGAACGAAACTCTAATATATATTAAAAACTATAGGCGTTAAAATATATTTGTAAATTTGGGTGTAACGTTTACTGATATTGATGAAATTGAATCTTTTTTGTATTCATCAGTTTTTTGTTGTTTTTAATTGCTATAACTTAACGCCTGGACCAATTTGAATGATTTAAACTCAGAAAAGTGTCAAATTGTATTGCCTTTAAAAAGTAAGCTGAAAAATTTGCTTCAATTTTAGAGATATTCATACATTTAAACTTTTTTATATTATTCAATATTTGTTATACCAAATTACCTATAACTTCTAATCATGATGACAAATATTGATTAATCAAACTCTAAAATGTATCGAAAATCACAAGCGTTAAACAACAACACATTTTGGTGTAAAGTTTACAGATATTAATAAAATTAAGCAATAATTGTTGTAATTTCCAATTGCGCTCACCAATTTTGCTGATTCAAAATTTGAAATCTGTCAAATTTTCATTATGTAACATTTACATAAATTGATGAATATGAAGTTCGCGGATTTGATGATATATTGCATATCGTTTTTTTTTTCTATAACTAGTGATTTCAAAGAAAAAACGTATTTTTTATAAGTTGATGATGTGACCATGATCATTTCATGATTAGACTAAAGCCAAAATTTTGCTACTTTACATTTTTTCTCTAAAATAAAATAGCTGATATAGGGTGTCTATTTAAAAACGAGCAATGCTCTATAAGTATGGACCTAAAAAATATATAAAAAATTTTCAAATCCGTTTCTAGTGTGACGGAAATCAGTATGACCACAAAAATGACCCCAACTCTATTTATTTAAACGGCAACACTCCCTTTGTGAACGGCAACACTCCCTCATTGGAAAGCTCTTGCCATTTAACATTACTAAACAAAATACTTCTTATTAGTCTATTTTTTGAAAAATGGGCCAAATAATTTCTGTTATTTATTCTAATTTCTCGTTCTAAATATCAAATTTAACCATTTTGTTGCTAACAAACCTGTAACCTCTAGATCACTGGTCTAAAACAGTTTCGGGCCCGCCAGAGTAACTGAGAGAAACTGTGTGGCTTCTGTGGTGCCAATGGCAGCATCTCAGACCGGAGATCTGGAGGTTGCAGGTTCGATTCCTGTCGGAGGCATGTTGCGATCCAGTATAATACGAAGAAAATTATTATTATTATTTGCTTGCAAATAACAATCTTCAACCTTCAACCTTTTTTTTACCTTCGTAAAAAAGGGAAAATCCTTTCATAAATCAAGAAGAAGATAAACTTTTTGAAGATTGAAATAAAACACTTTAACTTTTTTATACCACTATATTTTATTTATGTGACTAGTTTCAACTGGTCATTTTCAAACATAACTGTTTTATTCCAATCTACAATCAAGATGTACCACGAAGTAAACGCCGCCAACATTAAACATTTAAACTCATTGAAAAAAATCAAAATTTAATCAATTTTTATATTTTTGGTTCATATCCTATGAAATTATAATAATAACATGAAATTACAAAAAAACGTTACTTATGCAAAAATTAAACAATTCATAAAGATGCAATTTTTTTTCAATTCGCTGGTTTCAGAAAACTGAAAAGTATCACAAAAATCTCAATTAATACCATCAATTCAAAGAAATCACCTTATTTTAATCACCTTATTTTCTCTAGCTATCGATCCGAGGTCGTCCGGGCTGGTGATTCTTATATTTTTAAGCGTAAGGCGACTTTTACGTAACGCTAACGATGATTGAATAATTATTTTTAGAACGCTCGATTATCTCCTTGAGAACGTGAAATCATAAGTTGTCCACTATTTGTGTCAGAGACACCATGCAAATATTTCTAATGACAATCGCTCTCAACAGTTTCTGTCTGGGAAATGTTTTCGAGGAAACACCAGTTAAAATTTGTGTCGATAATTGTGAAGTGCAAGTGGTGACCGGATACTTAAATCCATCAAGCATTTCAGTGAATGTGACCTCGATTAATGTGCAGGGAAATGTTCCAAAATTAAGAAGAGGAAGTGTGGAAAATTTGCCAAAGTTGAGATATATTAAATTAGCATATTGCAACATCACCGAGATGTATCCTAATACATTTAGGAATTTATCAGTAGCTGATAAGGTTATACTTACCAATAATGATTTAATTGATGTACATTATGGCGTCTTCACAAATACGAACTTCAAAATGATCAGTCTTGGATACAATCGGATTAGCCAGATCGACGACGAAGCTTTTGGAAACATGCCAAGATTAGAAGAAATAAATTTTTACCATAACCAAATATCTATGATCCAACGTAACTGGTTTAAAAACTCCACAAACATAAAATGGTTAGTATTTGCATTTAATAAGATAATCAGTATCGAAGCAAATACATTCATCGACTGCCCAAATTTAAAGTATCTCATTCTATCCTTCAATAAGTTAGTATATTTATCATATAATGCGTTCGCTGGAATTAGAAAACTTTATAGACTGGACTTAAATAACAACAACATTATTTCAGTCCATGCGAATATATTTACAACAGGCGTAAATATCACCGAATTACATTTGGAGATGAATAGAATTCATCAGATCGAGAAAGAACTATTCGATCGCATTAATGTTGAGGAAATATACATTCACCCAAATCCTCTATCATGTCCGTGCTTGACTCTTATGAAGGAGTACGAAATGTTAAAAAACTTTACAATTCTTGATCCTTCTGATGATAGCGATATATTTTGGGATGATTCTTATTTGCGTTGTATTGAACCTAAGAAACGCTCAACGCTTTGCTCTGAAGATTTTTTATCAGATTATGATGCTTTAATAAAGGATTATTTTAATAAGATGAATTACACTATAATAAGTAAATATCCTTCATTTTATTATTATCTGCTTAGTCGTTATGGCTAGATATTATTGTATTTAGGATATTAATATGAAATAGATATCTATTCTACCAAATAAAAACTCAGTTTGGTTTAAACTTTTAAAATTCTCGACTAGCAGAATTAAAATCTATTCCATATTACTATCGTTAGTAATATAAATTATCAATACGTAATTAAACCATTAGTTCATGTACTTATTTAAATATATTTGTATTGGTTTTGCCTCATTTATTATAATCTTTTAAATCATCCTTAACCTAACAGGAAATGTGAGAGAGAGAGAGAGAAACAATTTAAAATTAAATAAATTCCAGAAAACCCAAGCAGGGTAAGTATTTAAATACTTGTGGCCATCATACTTTCTCCGATTGGATGGTAAAATGGAAAAATCAACTGTTTTAATAATTATCCCAGATAATTAAAGTGCACTTTGTTTTCAGATCAGAAAATAATTTTAAACGAATAGAAAATTTTCAGGAGGGAAAAACCCATCCAAAAATTGTACCCTGTATATGAGGATACTTGAAAACAAGAGGTATTTGTGACCGTCACGAGAAACCGCTTCCCAAGAAAAGGTAGTCGCCCACACCATCATCTTTTGAGGATATGACGACGGAAAATCATCAACAACCCTACTCCCAAAAACCGGCCCTTCTAAGGGCCATAAAAACTAATTAATTCTATTGATTCTTCTTTGTCAACGATGAATGAATGTATGAATGAATGAATGTGTTCCATTGTTTTACTCAGGCAAAAACTTCATGGAAAAAATGATGTGTCTCAGAAAAATTTGAAAAATTCATGACCGTTCTTAATGACGGGAAAAAGCGTGTAAATGAATTATTTTTCCGAAAAAAAAATTCTTGGTCATTTACTGATTTTCGCCATTTATTTTCATCGTAATTATTAATCAGAAAAAAAAATGCACGAAAATAATGCCTTTCTTATTTCTGCGATTCTGTTACTCCTGGAAGAAATTTTTGTGTGCAAATTTTGTTAAAAATAAATTAAAAATGTGAAATTATTTTCGCGTCCAAATTACTCTTTTCATTTCTGCGATCCTGTTACTCCGGTGGAAATTTTTGTGTGCAAATTTTGTTTAAAATAAAATAAAAATGTGAAATTATTTTCGCGCCCAAATTACTCTTTTCATTTCTGCGATCCTGTTACTCCTGGTGTAAATTTTTATGTGCAAATTTTGTTAAAAATAAAATAAAAATGTGAAATTATTTTCGCGCTCAAATTACTCTTTTGATTTCTGCGATCCTGTTACTCCTGGTGGAAATTTTAGTGTGTAAATTTTGTTAAAAATAAATTAAATATGTGAAATTATTTTCGCGCCCAAATTACTCTTTTCATTTCTGCGATCCTGTTACTCCTGGTGGAAATTTTTGTGTGAAAATTTTGTAAAAATAAATTAAAAATGTGAAATTATTTTCGCGCCCAAATTACTCTTTTCATTTCTGCGATTCTGTTACTCCTGGTGGAAATTTTTTTGTGCAAATTTTGTTTAAAATAAAATAAAAATGTGAAATTATTTTCGCGCCCAAATTACTCTTTTCATTTCTGCGATCCTGTTACTCCTGGTGGAAATTTTTGTGTGAAAATTTTGTAAAAATAAATTAAAAATGTGAAATTATTTTCGCGCCCAAATTACTCTTTTCATTTCTGCGATTCTGTTACTCCTGGTGGAAATTTTTTTGTGCAAATTTTGTTTAAAATAAAATAAAAATGTGAAATTATTTTCGCGCCCAAATTACTCTTTTCATTTCTGCGATCCTGTTACTCCTGGTGGAAATTTTTGTGTGAAAATTTTGTAAAAATAAATTAAAAATGTGAAATTATTTTCGCGCCCAAATTACTCTTTTCATTTCTGCGATTCTGTTACTCCTGGTGGAAATTTTTTTGTGCAAATTTTGTTTAAAATAAAATAAAAATGTGAAATTATTTTCGCGCCCAAATTACTCTTTTCATTTCTGCGATCCTGTTACTCCTGGTGTAAATTTTTATGTGCAAATTTTGTTAAAAATAAAATAAAAATGTGAAATTATTTTCGCGCTCAAATTACTCTTTTGATTTCTGCGATCCTGTTACTCCTGGTGGAAATTTTAGTGTGTAAATTTTGTTAAAAATAAATTAAATATGTGAAATTATTTTCGCGCCCAAATTACTCTTTTCATTTCTGCGATCCTGTTACTCCTGGTGGAAATTTTTGTGTGAAAATTTTGTAAAAATAAATTAAAAATGTGAAATTATTTTCGCGCCCAAATTACTCTTTTCATTTCTGCGATTCTGTTACTCCTGGTGGAAATTTTTTTGTGCAAATTTTGTTTAAAATAAAATAAAAATGTGAAATTATTTTCGCGCCCAAATTACTCTTTTCATTTCTGCGATCCTGTTACTCCTGGTGGAAATTTTTGTGTGAAATTTTGGTTAAAAATAAAATAAAAATGTGAAATTATTTTCGCGCCCAAATTACTCTTTTCATTTCTGCGATTCTGTTACTCCTGGTGGAAATTTTTTTGTGCAAATTTTGTTTAAAATAAAATAAAAATGTGAAATTATTTTCGCGCCAAAATTACTCTTTTCATTTCTGCGATCCTGTTACTCCTGGTGGAAATTTTTGTGTGAAAATTTTGTAAAAATAAATTAAAAATGTGAAATTATTTTCGCGCCCAAATTACTCTTTTCATTTCTGCGATCCTGTTACTCCTGGTGTAAATTTTTATGTGCAAATTTTGTTAAAAATAAAATAAAAATGTGAAATTATTTTCGCGCTCAAATTACTCTTTTCATTTCTGCGATCCTGTTACTCCTGGTGGAAATTTTTGTGTGAAATTTTGGTTAAAAATAAAATAAAAACGTGAAATTATTTTCGCGTCCGAATTACTCTCTTCATTTCTGCGATTCTGTTACTCATGGTTGAAATTTTTGTATGAAAAACTGTTTGTTATAATATTTGTTTAAATACATGCATTCATTCAGTGACAAAGAAGAACTTTAGAATTAGTTAGTTTTTATGGCCCTTAAAAGGGCCGTTGTTTTCGGGGGTGGGGCGCCCAAAATTTACCGTTGTCATATCTCCAGAAGATGTTGGTGTGGTCGACTACGTTCTCTAGGGAGCCGGTTTCTCGTGACGGTCATAAAAACCTCTTGCTTCTTCTGATCCTGTCAATCTTTGTGCAATTGTTGGATGCGTTTTCAATTATTTTATTGGGTCACAAATTTTTATGTAGGAAATGGTTAGGGTATTAGGTTATTTTGGTTTGAATTTTGTCTGCCAAATTATTTTAAAATTTTCAACAAATTTTACGATTTGGTATCAGGATCGCAGAAACGAAAAGAGTAATTTTGGTCTGAATTTTGTCTGCCAAATTATTTTAAAATTTTCAACAAATTTTACGATTTGGTATCAGGATCACAGGAACGAAAAGAGTAATTTTGGTCTGAATTTTGTCGGCCAAATTATTTTAAAATTTTCAACAAATTTTACGATTTGGTATCAGGATCACAGGAACGAAAAGAGTAATTTTGGTCTGAATTTTGTCTGCCAAATTATTTTAAAATTTTCATCAAATTTTACGATTTGGTATCAGGATCGCAGAAACGAAAAGAGTAATTTTGGTCTGAATTTTGTCGGCCCAATTATTTTAAATTTTTCATCAAATTTTACGATTTGGTATCAGGATCGCAGAAACGAAAAGAGTAATTTTGGTCTGAATTTTGTCTGCCAAATTATTTTAAATTTTTCATCAAATTTTACGATTTGGTATCAGGATCGCAGAAACGAAAGGAGTAATTTTGGTCTGAATTTTGTCTGCCAAATTATTTTAAATTTTTCATCAAATTTTACGATTTGGTATCAGGATCGCAGAAACGAAAAGAGTAATTTTGGTCTGAATTTTGTCTGCCAAATTATTTTAAATTTTTCATCAAATTTTACGATTTGGTATCAGGATCGCAGGAACGAAAGGAGTAATTTTGGTCTGAATTTTGTCTGCCAAATTATTTTAAATTTTTCATCAAATTTTACGATTTGGTATCAGGATCGCAGAAACGAAAAGAGTAATTTTGGTCTGAATTTTGTCTACCAAATTATTTTAAATTTTTCATCAAATTTTACGATTTGATATCAGGATCGCAGAAACGAAAAGAGTAATTTTGGTCTGAATTTTGTCTGCCAAATTATTTTAAATTTTTCATCAAATTTGAAGATTTGGTATCAGGATCGCAGAAACGAAAAGAGTAATTTTGGTCTGAATTTTGTCTGCCAAATTATTTTAAATTTTTCATCAAATTTTACGATTTGGTATCAGGATCGCAGAAACGAAAAGAGTAATTTTGGTCTGAATTTTGTCTGCCAAATTATTTTAAATTTTTCATCAAATTTTACGATTTGATATCAGGATCGCAGAAACGAAAAGAGTAATTTTGGTCTGAATTTTGTCTGCCAAATTATTTTAAATTTTTCATCAAATTTGAAGATTTGGTATCAGGATCGCAGAAACGAAAAGAGTAATTTTGGTCTGAATTTTGTCTGCCAAATTATTTTAAATTTTTCATCAAATTTGAAGATTTGGTATCAGGATCGCAGAAACGAAAAGAGTAATTTTGGTCTGAATTTTGTCTGCCAAATTATTTTAAATTTTTCATCAAATTTTACGATTTGGTATCAGGATCGCAGAAACGAAAAGAGTAATTTTGGTCTGAATTTTGTCTGCCAAATTATTTTAAATTTTTCATCAAATTTTACGATTTGGTATCAGGATCGCAGAAACGAAAAGAGTAATTTTGGTCTGAATTTTGTCTGCCAAATTATTTTAAATTTTTCATCAAATTTTACGATTTGGTATCAGGATCGCAGAAACGAAAAGAGTAATTTTGGTCTGAATTTTGTCTGCCAAATTATTTTAAATTTTTCATCAAATTTTACGATTTGGTATCAGGATCGCAGAAACGAAAAGAGTAATTTTGGTCTGAATTTTGTCTGCCAAATTATTTTAAATTTTTCATCAAATTTTACGATTTGGTATCAGGATCGCAGAAACGAAAAGAGTAATTTTGGTCTGAATTTTGTCTGCCAAATTATTTTAAATTTTTCATCAAATTTTACGATTTGGTATCAGGATCGCAGAAACGAAAAGAGTAATTTTGGTCTGAATTTTGTCTGCCAAATTATTTTAAATTTTTCATCAAATTTTACGATTTGGTATCAGGATCGCAGAAACGAAAAGAGTAATTTTGGTCTGAATTTTGTCTGCCAAATTATTTTAAATTTTTCATCAAATTTTACGATTTGGTATCAGGATCGCAGAAACGAAAAGAGTAATTTTGGTCTGAATTTTGTCGGCCTAATTATTTTAAATTTTTCATCAAATTTTACGATTTGGTATCAGGATCGCAGAAACGAAAAGAGTAATTTTGGTCTGAATTTTGTCGGCCTAATTATTTTAAATTTTTCATCAAATTTTACGATTTGGTATCAGGATCGCAGAAACGAAAAGAGTAATTTTGGTCTGAATTTTGTCGGCCTAATTATTTTAAATTTTTCATCAAATTTTACGATTTGGTATCAGGATCGCAGAAACGAAAAGAGTAATTTTGGTCTGAATTTTGTCTGCCAAATTATTTTAAATTTTTCATCAAATTTTACGATTTGGTATCAGGATCGCAGAAACGAAAAGAGTAATTTTGGTCTGAATTTTGTCTGCCAAATTATTTTAAATTTTTCATTTTTTCATCAAATTTTACGATTTGGTATCAGGATCGCAGAAACGAAACGAGTAATTTTGGTCTGAATTTTGTCTGCCAAATTATTTTAAATTTTTCATCAAATTTTACGATTTGGTATCAGGATCGCAGAAACGAAAAGAGTAATTTTGGTCTGAATTTTGTCGGCCTAATTATTTTAAATTTTTCATCAAATTTTACGATTTGGTATCAGGATCGCAGAAACGAAAAGAGTAATTTTGGTCTGAATTTTGTCTGCCAAATTATTTTAAATTTTTCATCAAATTTTACGATTTGGTATCAGGATCGCAGAAACGAAAAGAGTAATTTTGGTCTGAATTTTGTCTGCCAAATTATTTTAAATTTTTCATCAAATTTTACGATTTGGTATCAGGATCGCAGAAACGAAAAGAGTAATTTTGGTCTGAATTTTGTCTGCCAAATTATTTTAAATTTTTCATCAAATTTTACGATTTGGTATCAGGATCGCAGAAACGAAAAGAGTAATTTTGGTCTGAATTTTGTCGGCCTAATTATTTTAAATTTTTCATCAAATTTTACGATTTGGTATCAGGATCGCAGAAACGAAAAGAGTAATTTTGGTCTGAATTTTGTCTGCCAAATTATTTTAAATTTTTCATCAAATTTTACGATTTGGTATCAGGATCGCAGAAACGAAAAGAGTAATTTTGGTCTGAATTTTGTCTGCCAAATTATTTTAAATTTTTCATCAAATTTTACGATTTGGTATCAGGATCGCAGAAACGAAAAGAGTAATTTTGGTCTGAATTTTGTCTGCCAAATTATTTTAAATTTTTCATCAAATTTTACGATTTGGTATCAGGATCGCAGAAACGAAAAGAGTAATTTTGGTCTGAATTTTGTCGGCCTAATTATTTTAAATTTTTCATCAAATTTTACGATTTGGTATCAGGATCGCAGAAACGAAAAGAGTAATTTTGGTCTGAATTTTGTCTGCCAAATTATTTTAAATTTTTCATCAAATTTTACGATTTGGTATCAGGATCGCAGAAACGAAAAGAGTAATTTTGGTCTGAATTTTGTCTGCCAAATTATTTTAAATTTTTCATCAAATTTTACGATTTGGTATCAGGATCGCAGAAACGAAAAGAGTAATTTTGGTCTGAATTTTGTCTGCCAAATTATTTTAAATTTTTCATCAAATTTTACGATTTGGTATCAGGATCGCAGAAACGAAAAGAGTAATTTTGGTCTGAATTTTGTCTGCCAAATTATTTTAAATTTTTCATCAAATTTTACGATTTGGTATCAGGATCGCAGAAACGAAAAGAGTAATTTTGGTCTGAATTTTGTCTGCCAAATTATTTTAAATTTTTCATCAAATTTTACGATTTGGAATCAGGATCGCAGAAAAGAAAAGAGTAATTTTGGTCTGAATTTTGTCGGCCTAATTATTTTAAATTTTTCATCAAATTTTACGATTTGGTATCAGGATCGCAGAAACGAAAAGAGTAATTTTGGTCTGAATTTTGTCTGCCAAATTATTTTAAATTTTTCATCAAATTTTACGATTTGGTATCAGGATCGCAGAAACGAAAAGAGTAATTTTGGTCTGAATTTTGTCTGCCAAATTATTTTAAATTTTTCATCAAATTTTACGATTTGGTATCAGGATCGCAGAAACGAAAAGAGTAATTTTGGTCTGAATTTTGTCTGCCAAATTATTTTAAATTTTTCATCAAATTTTACGATTTGGTATCAGGATCGCAGAAACGAAAAGAGTAATTTTGGTCTGAATTTTGTCTGCCAAATTATTTTAAATTTTTCATCAAATTTTACGATTTGGTATCAGGATCGCAGAAACGAAAAGAGTAATTTTGGTCTGAATTTTGTCTGCCAAATTATTTTAAATTTTTCATCAAATTTTACGATTTGGAATCAGGATCGCAGAAAAGAAAAGAGTAATTTTGGTCTGAATTTTGTCGGCCTAATTATTTTAAATTTTTCATCAAATTTTACGATTTGGTATCAGGATCGCAGAAACGAAAAGAGTAATTTTGGTCTGAATTTTGTCTGCCAAATTATTTTAAATTTTTCATCAAATTTTACGATTTGGTATCAGGATCGCAGAAACGAAAAGAGTAATTTTGGTCTGAATTTTGTCGGCCTAATTATTTTAAATTTTTCATCAAATTTTACGATTTGGTATCAGGATCGCAGAAACGAAAAGAGTAATTTTGGTCTGAATTTTGTCTGCCAAATTATTTTAAATTTTTCATCAAATTTTACGATTTGGTATCAGGATCGCAGAAACGAAAAGAGTAATTTTGGTCTGAATTTTGTCGGCCTAATTATTTTAAATTTTTCATCAAATTTTACGATTTGGTATCAGGATCGCAGAAACGAAAAGAGTAATTTTGGTCTGAATTTTGTCTGCCAAATTATTTTAAATTTTTCATCAAATTTTACGATTTGGTATCAGGATCGCAGAAACGAAAAGAGTAATTTTGGTCTGAATTTTGTCGGCCTAATTATTTTAAATTTTTCATCAAATTTTACGATTTGGTATCAGGATCGCAGAAACGAAAAGAGTAATTTTGGTCTGAATTTTGTCTGCCAAATTATTTTAAATTTTTCATCAAATTTTACGATTTGGTATCAGGATCGCAGAAACGAAAAGAGTAATTTTGGTCTGAATTTTGTCGGCCTAATTATTTTAAATTTTTCATCAAATTTTACGATTTGGTATCAGGATCGCAGAAACGAAAAGAGTAATTTTGGTCTGAATTTTGTCTGCCAAATTATTTTAAATTTTTCATCAAATTTTACGATTTGGTATCAGGATCGCAGAAACGAAAAGAGTAATTTTGGTCTGAATTTTGTCGGCCTAATTATTTTAAATTTTTCATCAAATTTTACGATTTGGTATCAGGATCGCAGAAACGAAAAGAGTAATTTTGGTCTGAATTTTGTCTGCCAAATTATTTTAAATTTTTCATCAAATTTTACGATTTGGTATCAGGATCGCAGAAACGAAAAGAGTAATTTTGGTCTGAATTTTGTCGGCCTAATTATTTTAAATTTTTCATCAAATTTTACGATTTGGTATCAGGATCGCAGAAACGAAAAGAGTAATTTTGGTCTGAATTTTGTCTGCCAAATTATTTTAAATTTTTCATCAAATTTTACGATTTGGTATCAGGATCGCAGAAACGAAAAGAGTAATTTTGGTCTGAATTTTGTCTGCCAAATTATTTTAAATTTTTCATCAAATTTTACGATTTGGTATCAGGATCGCAGAAACGAAAAGAGTAATTTTGGTCTGAATTTTGTCTGCCAAATTATTTTAAATTTTTCATCAAATTTTACGATTTGGTATCAGGATCGCAGAAACGAAAAGAGTAATTTTAGTCTGAATTTTGTCGGCCTAATTATTTTAAATTTTTCATCAAATTTTACGATTTGGTATCAGGATCGCAGAAACGAAAAGAGTAATTTTGGTCTGAATTTTGTCTGCCAAATTATTTTAAATTTTTCATCAAATTTTACGATTTGGTATCAGGATCGCAGAAACGAAAAGAGTAATTTTGGTCTGAATTTTGTCTGCCAAATTATTTTAAATTTTTCATCAAATTTTACGATTTGGAATCAGGATCGCAGAAAAGAAAAGAGTAATTTTGGTCTGAATTTTGTCTGCCAAATTATTTTAAATTTTTCATCAAATTTTACGATTTGGTATCAGGATCGCAGAAACGAAAAGAGTAATTTTGGTCTGAATTTTGTCGGCCTAATTATTTTAAATTTTTCATCAAATTTTACGATTTGGTATCAGGATCGCAGAAACGAAAAGCGTAATTTTGGTCTGAATTTTGTCTGCCAAATTATTTTAAATTTTTCATCAAATTTTACGATTTGGTATCAGGATCGCAGAAACGAAAAGAGTAATTTTGGTCTGAATTTTGTCTGCCAAATTATTTTAAATTTTTCATCAAATTTTACGATTTGGTATCAGGATCGCAGAAACGAAAAGAGTAATTTTGGTCTGAATTTTGTCGGCCTAATTATTTTAAATTTTTCATCAAATTTTACGATTTGGTATCAGGATCGCAGAAACGAAAAGAGTAATTTTGGTCTGAATTTTGTCTGCCAAATTATTTTAAATTTTTCATCAAATTTTACGATTTGGTATCAGGATCGCAGAAACGAAAAGAGTAATTTTGGTCTGAATTTTGTCTGCCAAATTATTTTAAATTTTTCATCAAATTTTACGATTTGGTATCAGGATCGCAGAAACGAAAAGAGTAATTTTGGTCTGAATTTTGTCGGCCTAATTATTTTAAAATTTTCATCAAATTTTACGATTTGGTATCAGGATCACAGGAACGAAAAGAGTAATTTTGGTCTGAATTTTGTCTGCCAAATTATTTTAAAATTTTCATCAAATTTTACGATTTGGTATCAGGATCACAGGACCGAAAAGAGTAATTTTGGTCTGAATTTTGTCTGCCAAATTATTTAAAAATTTTCATCAAATTTTACGATTTGGTATCAGGATCACAGGAACGAAAAGAGTAATTTTGGTCTGAACTTTGTCTGCCAAATTATTTTAAAATTTTCATCAAATTTTACGATTTGGTATCAGGATCACAGGAACGAAAAGAGTAATTTTGGTCTGAATTTTGTCTGCCAAATTATTTTAAATTTTTCATCAAATTTTACGATTTGGTATCAGGATCACAGGAACGAAAAGAGTTATTTTGGTCTGAATTTTGTCTGCCAAATTATTTTAAAATTTTCATCAAATTTTACGATTTGGTATCAGGATCACAGGAACGAAAAGAGTTATTTTGGTCTGAATTTTGTCTGCCAAATTATTTTAAATTTTTCATCAAATTTTACGATTTGGTATCAGGATCACAGGAACGAAAAGAGTAATTTTGGTCTGAATTTTGTCTGCCAAATTATTTTAAATTTTTCATCAAATTTTACGATTTGGTATCAGGATCGCAGAAACAAAAAGAGTAATTTTGGTCTGAATTTTGTCTGCCAAATTATTTTAAATTTTTCATCAAATTTTACGATTTGGTATCAGGATCACAGGACCGAAAAGAGTAATTTTGGTCTGAATTTTGTCTGCCAAATTATTTAAAAATTTTCATCAAATTTTACGATTTGGTATCAGGATCACAGGAACGAAAAGAGTAATTTTGGTCTGAATTTTGTCTGCCAAATTATTTTAAATTTTTCATCAAATTTTACGATTTGGTATCAGGATCACAGGACCGAAAAGAGTAATTTTGGTCTGAATTTTGTCTGCCAAATTATTTAAAAATTTTCATCAAATTTTACGATTTGGTATCAGGATCACAGGAACGAAAAGAGTAATTTTGGTCTGAATTTTGTCTGCCAAATTATTTTAAATTTTTCATCAAATTTTACGATTTGGTATCAGGATCACAGGAACGAAAAGAGTAATTTTGGTCTGAATTTTGTCTGCCAAATTATTTTAAATTTTTCATCAAATTTTACGATTTGGTATCAGGATCGCAGGAACAAAAAGAGTAATTTTGGTCTGAATTTTGTCTGCCAAATTATTTTAAATTTTTCATCAAATTTTACGATTTGGTATCAGGATCGCAGAAACAAAAAGAGTAATTTTGGTCTGAATTTTGTCTGCCAAATTATTTTAAATTTTTCATCAAATTTTACGATTTGGTATCAGGATCACAGGAACGAAAAGAGTTATTTTGGTCTGAATTTTGTCTGCCAAATTATTTTAAAATTTTCATCAAATTTTACGATTTGGTATCAGGATCACAGGAACGAAAAGAGTTATTTTGGTCTGAATTTTGTCTGCCAAATTATTTTAAATTTTTCATCAAATTTTACGATTTGGTATCAGGATCACAGGAACGAAAAGAGTAATTTTGGTCTGAATTTTGTCTGCCAAATTATTTTAAATTTTTCATCAAATTTTACGATTTGGTATCAGGATCACAGGAACGAAAAGAGTTATTTTGGTCTGAATTTTGTCTGCCAAATTATTTTAAAATTTTCATCAAATTTTACGATTTGGTATCAGGATCACAGGAACGAAAAGAGTTATTTTGGTCTGAATTTTGTCTGCCAAATTATTTTAAATTTTTCATCAAATTTTACGATTTGGTATCAGGATCACAGGAACGAAAAGAGTTATTTTGGTCTGAATTTTGTCTGCCAAATTATTTTAAATTTTTCATCAAATTTTACGATTTGGTATCAGGATCGCAGAAACAAAAAGAGTAATTTTGGTCTGAATTTTGTCTGCCAAATTATTTTAAATTTTTCATCAAATTTTACGATTTGGTATCAGGATCGCAGAAACAAAAAGAGTAATTTTGGTCTGAATTTTGTCTGCCAAATTATTTTAAATTTTTCATCAAATTTTACGATTTGGTATCAGGATCACAGGACCGAAAAGAGTAATTTTGGTCTGAATTTTGTCTGCCAAATTATTTAAAAATTTTCATCAAATTTTACGATTTGGTATCAGGATCACAGGAACGAAAAGAGTAATTTTGGTCTGAATTTTGTCTGCCAAATTATTTTAAATTTTTCATCAAATTTTACGATTTGGTATCAGGATCACAGGACCGAAAAGAGTAATTTTGGTCTGAATTTTGTCTGCCAAATTATTTAAAAATTTTCATCAAATTTTACGATTTGGTATCAGGATCACAGGAACGAAAAGAGTAATTTTGGTCTGAATTTTGTCTGCCAAATTATTTTAAATTTTTCATCAAATTTTACGATTTGGTATCAGGATCACAGGAACGAAAAGAGTAATTTTGGTCTGAATTTTGTCTGCCAAATTATTTTAAATTTTTCATCAAATTTTACGATTTGGTATCAGGATCGCAGAAACAAAAAGAGTAATTTTGGTCTGAATTTTGTCTGCCAAATTATTTTAAATTTTTCATCAAATTTTACGATTTGGTATCAGGATCACAGGAACGAAAAGAGTTATTTTGGTCTGAATTTTGTCTGCCAAATTATTTTAAAATTTTCATCAAATTTTACGATTTGGTATCAGGATCACAGGAACGAAAAGAGTTATTTTGGTCTGAATTTTGTCTGCCAAATTATTTTAAAATTTTCATCAAATTTTACGATTTGGTATCAGGATCACAGGAACGAAAAGAGTTATTTTGGTCTGAATTTTGTCTGCCAAATTATTTTAAATTTTTCATCAAATTTTACGATTTGGTATCAGGATCACAGGAACGAAAAGAGTTATTTTGGTCTGAATTTTGTCTGCCAAATTATTTTAAATTTTTCATCAAATTTTACGATTTGGTATCAGGATCGCAGAAACAAAAAGAGTAATTTTGGTCTGAATTTTGTCTGCCAAATTATTTTAAATTTTTCATCAAATTTTACGATTTGGTATCAGGATCACAGGACCGAAAAGAGTAATTTTGGTCTGAATTTTGTCTGCCAAATTATTTAAAAATTTTCATCAAATTTTACGATTTGGTATCAGGATCACAGGAACGAAAAGAGTAATTTTGGTCTGAATTTTGTCTGCCAAATTATTTTAAATTTTTCATCAAATTTTACGATTTGGTATCAGGATCACAGGACCGAAAAGAGTAATTTTGGTCTGAATTTTGTCTGCCAAATTATTTAAAAATTTTCATCAAATTTTACGATTTGGTATCAGGATCACAGGAACGAAAAGAGTAATTTTGGTCTGAATTTTGTCTGCCAAATTATTTTAAATTTTTCATCAAATTTTACGATTTGGTATCAGGATCACAGGAACGAAAAGAGTAATTTTGGTCTGAATTTTGTCTGCCAAATTATTTTAAATTTTTCATCAAATTTTACGATTTGGTATCAGGATCGCAGAAACAAAAAGAGTAATTTTGGTCTGAATTTTGTCTGCCAAATTATTTTAAATTTTTCATCAAATTTTACGATTTGGTATCAGGATCGCAGAAACAAAAAGAGTAATTTTGGTCTGAATTTTGTCTGCCAAATTATTTTAAATTTTTCATCAAATTTTACGATTTGGTATCAGGATCACAGGAACGAAAAGAGTTATTTTGGTCTGAATTTTGTCTGCCAAATTATTTTAAAATTTTCATCAAATTTTACGATTTGGTATCAGGATCACAGGAACGAAAAGAGTTATTTTGGTCTGAATTTTGTCTGCCAAATTATTTTAAATTTTTCATCAAATTTTACGATTTGGTATCAGGATCACAGGAACGAAAAGAGTAATTTTGGTCTGAATTTTGTCTGCCAAATTATTTTAAATTTTTCATCAAATTTTACGATTTGGTATCAGGATCACAGGAACGAAAAGAGTTATTTTGGTCTGAATTTTGTCTGCCAAATTATTTTAAAATTTTCATCAAATTTTACGATTTGGTATCAGGATCACAGGAACGAAAAGAGTTATTTTGGTCTGAATTTTGTCTGCCAAATTATTTTAAAATTTTCATCAAATTTTACGATTTGGTATCAGGATCACAGGAACGAAAAGAGTTATTTTGGTCTGAATTTTGTCTGCCAAATTATTTTAAATTTTTCATCAAATTTTACGATTTGGTATCAGGATCACAGGAACGAAAAGAGTTATTTTGGTCTGAATTTTGTCTGCCAAATTATTTTAAATTTTTCATCAAATTTTACGATTTGGTATCAGGATCGCAGAAACAAAAAGAGTAATTTTGGTCTGAATTTTGTCTGCCAAATTATTTTAAATTTTTCATCAAATTTTACGATTTGGTATCAGGATCGCAGAAACAAAAAGAGTAATTTTGGTCTGAATTTTGTCTGCCAAATTATTTTAAATTTTTCATCAAATTTTACGATTTGGTATCAGGATCACAGGACCGAAAAGAGTAATTTTGGTCTGAATTTTGTCTGCCAAATTATTTAAAAATTTTCATCAAATTTTACGATTTGGTATCAGGATCACAGGAACGAAAAGAGTAATTTTGGTCTGAATTTTGTCTGCCAAATTATTTTAAATTTTTCATCAAATTTTACGATTTGGTATCAGGATCACAGGAACGAAAAGAGTAATTTTGGTCTGAATTTTGTCTGCCAAATTATTTTAAATTTTTCATCAAATTTTACGATTTGGTATCAGGATCGCAGAAACAAAAAGAGTAATTTTGGTCTGAATTTTGTCTGCCAAATTATCTTAAATTTTTCATCAAATTTTACGATTTGGTATCAGGATCACAGGAACGAAAAGAGTTATTTTGGTCTGAATTTTGTCTGCCAAATTATTTTAAATTTTTCATCAAATTTTACGATTTGGTATCAGGATCGCAGAAACAAAAAGAGTAATTTTGGTCTGAATTTTGTCTGCCAAATTATTTTAAATTTTTCATCAAATTTTACGATTTGGTATCAGGATCACAGGAACGAAAAGAGTTATTTTGGTCTGAATTTTGTCTGCCAAATTATTTTAAAATTTTCATCAAATTTTACGATTTGGTATCAGGATCGCAGAAACGAAAAGAGTAATTTCGGTCTGAATTTTGTCTGCCAAATTATTTTAAATTTTTCATCAAATTTTACGATTTGGTATCAGGATCACAGGAACGAAAAGAGTTATTTTGGTCTGAATTTTGTCTGCCAAATTATTTTAAATTTTTCATCAAATTTTACGATTTGGTATCAGGATCGCAGAAACAAAAAGAGTAATTTTGGTCTGAATTTTGTCTGCCAAATTATTTTAAATTTTTCATCAAATTTTACGATTTGGTATCAGGATCACAGGAACGAAAAGAGTTATTTTGGTCTGAATTTTGTCTGCTAAATTATTTTAAATTTTTCATCAAATTTTACGATTTGGTATCAGGATCGCAGAAACAAAAAGAGTAATTTTGGTCTGAATTTTGTCTGCCAAATTATTTTAAATTTTTCATCAAATTTTACGATTTGGTATCAGGATCGCAGAAACAAAAAGAGTAATTTTGGTCTGAATTTTGTCTGCCAAATTATTTTAAATTTTTCATCAAATTTTACGATTTGGTATCAGGATCACAGGAACGAAAAGAGTTATTTTGGTCTGAATTTTGTCGGCCTAATTATTTTAAATTTTTCATCAAATTTTACGATTTGGTATCAGGATCACAGGAACGAAAAGAGTAATTTTGGTCTGAATTTTGTCTGCCAAATTATTTTAAATTTTTCATCAAATTTTACGATTTGGTATCAGGATCACAGGAACGAAAAGAGTTATTTTGGTCTGAATTTTGTCGGCCTAATTATTTTAAAATTTTCATCAAATTTTACGATTTGGTATCAGGATCACAGGAACGAAAAGAGTAATTTTGGTCTGAATTTTGTCTGCCAAATTATTTAAAAATTTTCATCAAATTTTACGATTTGGTATCAGGATCACAGGAACGAAAAGAGTAATTTTGGTCTGAACTTTGTCTGCCAAATTATTTTAAAATTTTCATCAAATTTTACGATTTGGTATCAGGATCACAGGAACGAAAAGAGTAATTTTGGTCTGAATTTTGTCTGCCAAATTATTTTAAAATTTCCATCAAATTTTACGATTTGGTATCAGGATCACAGGAAGGAAAAGAGTAATTTTGGTCTGAATTTTGTCTGCCAAATTCTTTAAAAAATTTTCAACAAATTTTACGGATTGGCATTAGGATCACAGGAACGAAAAGAGAAATTTTGATCTTAAAATCCAAAAATCAGTTGATAGGGAGACTAAGAAACAGATTTAAATGAAGATGTAGAAAAAAAACGCAAATCTTTAATTGAGTGTTTTATTGTAGACTCTTTATAAAAAAACAATAATTCAGCATAAATAAAATACATTACGTATCTTAAGTACGGGCGGGGTTTAACATGATATCGTAATAGGCAGCAAGTCATGCATTTTAACTAGTAAAAAAAATCCCAGCAAGCCCTAATCAATTTTAAATAATTTGAATACTAATTTGTAATATTTTGTTCCCAGGAAGTGCCTGGAACAGCAAAGGAAGGAGCCATCGTAAACAGAAGTTCAGTGGACCGACACACAGGGGATTAGTATTAAGTTAGCTATGAGTAGAAAAGCTTTGCCATATATCTGTAATGCAAAATATATCTAAATAAATCTGTATTACAACTTAAAAAATCTCAATTATTACTTGTACACCTAAACAAATTTATAAAATGGGGGTATTAGATAAAGGCACAACATATTTCTATGAAATATTTTTATTCGTGAATGCCCTTGACATCTTAATCTAACAGTGTTATGTCTATTGTTATAAACAAAATTGAGTATCAAAAATGGACGGAAACATCAAAACTCGTGAGGCAATTAAGCATAAAAATTTGAATCATTTGTTTTTACATTTTTAATGACCCGCAGTTCTCCACGTGTCAACATGGCGTCCAGCGATTAGTTTTGCGAGACGGCGCGCAGGGAATCCCGAGCGCTTGCCGCAGCTGCTGCATCTCGCGGCCCGTCCTCGTACCACGAAGCACGTACTGCTGTCTTCGTTTAATCTCCTGCTTCATTTGTTCACGCAGTGATGACACCTGCATATACAAAAAAAAAACACTTTTAATATATGTACTTGAATATGTACTGATATAATTATGGATGAATATACATGACTTTTTCGATAGCCCAGACAGGGACGTACTAACCCCTTTAATCTAATTGTGTATAATGTAATATAATGTAATAATGTACGTACCTGTAATAAAGATGTTGTATATATACATGACTTTCAACACGTGCAACTTGTTGCCTATGGCTCTGTTCTCTGGCCTCTAACAATCTCCCGGCTTGTAGCTGGGCCGCCCTGTATCTCACAATCTCCGACCTGTCGAATTTAATGTCGAGACCGCCCCCGACAAAAATTAAAAATTGACAATTTTAATTGAATCCGTCTAATTTGCATACAAGCAACACAGATTTGAAAACCACCATCAATTTGGAGTTTTTGCTTAGCCGCTACGGCCGATCAAAGTCTGAAAAAATCGACTTTATTTAAAATTTTCAAAATCAATAAAAATAGATCAATGAAATTGCCATGCATATTTTGACGTTATTTCATGACTTTTCGCATCGAAAAATTGATAAAGGTGCATGGCAATTTCATTGATCTGTTTTTTGGTTCTTCAATTTTTTTGTGCAACAGACCTAAAATACGCGGCCAGAAATGGTGTTCTTGTTGCAAAAAAATCCCTGTATTTAATACACGGGTTTTGAAGTTTTGCCACGGTATGTAAACAAATATAAAGACCTACAATTTGTAAAATAAAAATTGAGCGTTAAAAGATAATTTTCCCATGTTCATTAAATAGGAAATTTGATTTTCCTACAGGAACGCGAAAATACGGTTACCAATGTGTTTTTTTTTATTTCAAAATAGTTATTTACCATAAAAGGAAGGCATTTAACTAGTCCTCTCAAAAAAATCGCAATTTTGGGTAATAATGGACACCCTATTGCACATACAGGGTGTTTCAAATTCGATGCTCACCATGGAGATCTCGCTTATTAGAAGAGATAGAGGATATGTTTAAATTTTTTTTTTTACATCTTAGGGTGTTGCGATACCAAATTTTTATTTAAATCAAGTTTTAACACTTGATTCGTTACATATCTTATAAACGTTAATTATAACGAGATGCGAACGGAAAACAAGCTGCAGACGATTAGATAATTATTTATAGACCACAAGGTTATCGTCTTGGGAATTCCAGATCAGACATTGCGTAGTGTTCGCGCGGTAAACATCATGCAGATTTTTCTTATCTCAATCGCACTGTGCAGTTTCTGCTTGGGAAACATTTTCGAAAAGACCCAAATTCGAGTTTGCCTGGCCAGATGTGCAGTGCAGGAAGTGACCGGATACGTGAATCCATCAACCATTGCGAAATATACGACCTCGATTTCTGTGACTGGAACGGTTCCGAAGTTAAGGAGAGGGAGTATCGAAAATTTACCAAAATTAAAATCAATTACGTTCACAAAAAACAACATGACTCTCATTTATCCAAGTGCATTTAGGAATTTACCAGCGGTTGATGTAATCTCAATTGTTGAGAATGAGCTACGTGATATACATTACGGCGTTTTCACAAATACGAACTTTAGAATTATAAATTTGAGTGAGAATCGGATCTCCGAGATCGATGATGAGGCTTTTGGAAACATGCCTAGTTTAGAAATAATTAATTTCTACCGTAATCAAATAACTTTAATCGATAGTCTATGGTTTACAAACTCGCCAAAAATCAAAAAGCTGGAATTTAGGTACAACAAAATAACCCAAATTAACTCGCGTACATTTACATCCTGCCCAAATTTAGAGGAATTAGATTTGAGCTTCAATCAAATAAATGCTTTATTATTTGGTGCATTCGTCGGAGTTAAAAATCTTCACGGTCTGTACTTAACACATAATCAAATTCGTAGTATACATCCCAGACTATTCACCAACGGCACGAATGTGAAGCACTTTTATTTCGAGATGAATATGATCGATCAAATACCTAAAGAACTATTCGATACTATCAATGTTGAGGCGGTATACATATACCCCAATCCCTTCTCCTGTCCGTGTTTAGAGCAATTGCAACAAATAAGTGTGATGAAAAATTTTACAATTGTTGATCCTTATGATGATATTGAAGTGATTTGGGATGATTCATATGTGCGTTGTATTAAACCTAAGAATCGTCCAAATTTTTGCCACCAATATTTTTATGATTTGAATAAGGAATTAATTAAGGATTATTACAATAAGATGGATTATAGTAAAATCGCGATATATATTCTTAAAAATTGATTGCCCAAATGGAATATGTAAATAATAACTGTTTTTAAAATTTAAATGAAATAAACAAATCATGTGGTCTTGATTTAAATTATAAAATAGGTAAATAATGTATGTGTTTGTATTTAATCTAATATAAGTATTTTGTATTGCTTCTTTTATTTACTCTTACAAATAACAAGTCTCCTTTTTCGTGATAGAGTGTGACACCTTGTGTTATTGACATACAGGGTGTCTATTTAAAAATGAGCAGTGGGCATAAAACAGAAAAATCGGGTATGTGGGGGGAGTCAGTATAACCACAAAAATGATCATTTTGTTGCGAATAAGATCGTAAAAATAGTAAGAACACAAAAAGCATAAAGAAACAAATTGTTGTTATTTTGAGAAATAAACTCGTAGCAGTTATATTCTGCATTTAATTTGAAACCCTAAAAATTGTTGAACAATTTCGACCTAATTAGCAACAAGATGGTTTAATTTGATATTTAGAACGAGAAATTGGAATGAATAATAAAAATTATTTTGCGTATTATTTTTGCATATTATTAAATAGCAATTTTCATGAGCTTTCCAATGAGGTATCATAAAGGGGGTGTTGCCATTAAAAAAAAATGGTGATGTGGCCATCATATTACTTTCTCCGATTTGATACATATTAAATCGAGCGTTTCACATGATCGAATGATTGCAACGTCAAAATTATAAAACCTACAAATGACAAATTATGTTTCAAATTCAAAAAATCTTTACCGTAAGTTTACTGAAAAACTAAAAATAATGCTAAAGAAGTCTTGAAATGGATTTCTAAAAATAGTCCTGATTAATTAAAAAGTCCTAAAAACCTAATTAAAGCCCTGAACAAGAAAGTCTTGAAAAAAGTCCCGATAAAAAAGTCTTTCAAAAAGACCAGAAATAAAGTCCTGAAAAAAGAGTTCTGATAAAAATTGTCTTGAAAAAAGTTTTGGAGGAACAGTTTTGGAAATAAAGTCTTGAAAAAAGAGTCCTGATAAAAGTTGTGAAAAAAAGTCCTTCATACAAAATACTAGAAATAAATGTCCCGAAAAAGAGCCCAAAAAAGTCCTGAAGAAAGTTATGAATTATCATAAAAAAATTGTCCTGTAAAAACAGTCTTGAAAAATTGCCCCGAAATAACATCTTAAAAAAAATAAACAAAAAAGTTTCTGAAAAAAAAGCATTGTAAAAAGTCCTTAAAGAGATCTGAAGAAATTTTCCTGAAAAAGATATCCCAAAAAAAGTCTTGAAAAAATCCCGAAAAAAGTCCTGCAAAAAGGTCTCATATAAAACACCAGAAATAAATATCCTTAGAAATTTAGAAACAAAAAAAGTCCTAAAAAAGTCCCGAAGGAAAGTCGTAAAAAAAGTCCTGAAGAAAGTCCCGAAAAAGAGTCCTGATAACATATCCTTAAAAATTATCCTGTAATAACAATCTTGAAAAGGCGTTATGAAAATAGTAAATGAAAATTTCCTTAAAAATATCATTAAAATTGTCCTGAAAAAGTTCTAAAGAAATTGTTCTGAATAAATCCCAAAAAGAGTCTTGAAAGTCATGAAAATGTATCCAATAAAATAATACTGAAAAAAGTCCTGTAAAGAGGGCTTGAAAAAAAATTCCCGAAAAAATAATTCTGAAAAAATGTAACGAAGAAAATTCTGAAAATAAACTTGAAAAGAAGTCTTTAACAAGAGGTTCTTAAAAAAGTCTCGAAAAAAGTCCTAAAGGAACGGTTCTGGAGATCTTGAAAAACGTGTCCTGATAAAAGCCGTGAAAAAAAATCCTGAATCCTTTCAAACAAAATACTAGAAATAAATATCCCGGAAAAAAAGCCCAAAAAAGTCCTGAAGAAAGTTCCGAAAAGGGGTCCTGATGAATTATCATAAAAAAATAGTCCTGTAAAAATAACATCTTTGAAAAATAAACAAAAAAGATTCTGAAAAAAAAGCATAGTAAAAAGATCTGAAGAAATTGTCCTGAAAAAGAAATCCCAAAAGGAGTCTTGAAAAAAATCCCGAAAAAAGTCCTGCAAAAAGGCATAAAATAAGTCCTAACAAAATTCCTGAAATAATAAGTTTAGAAAATAGTCTTGAGAAAAATACTAAATATATCTTAAAAATGTCCAAAAAGGTCATTAAAAAAATTGCCATGTAGAAAATTCTGAAAATTTTTTCTGAAAAAATCCCGAAAATAAGACCTCAACAAAGGATTCTTGAGAAAGTCCCAAAAATGTCCCGAGAAAAAAATATCCTGTTAATAAAATTTTGGAACGAAATCCTGAAAATAAAGGTCCTGAAAGAAAAAGTCCTAAAAATAAGTCTTAAAAAGTCCCGAAAAAGAATCCTCGACAAAACGTCTTTTAAAAATGTCTTTAAAACAGACCTGATAAAAGTTCTGAAAACATTGCCCTGAAGTCCCAAAAAGGCGAAAAGGGCAAAAAACTGTTCAAAGTTTTGTGGTCATTTCTGTATTAGTTTTTGAGATACAGCGCGCACTTTACACACAGACAGACTGTTATATAGAGAAGAAATGGTGATGTGGCCATCATGTTATTTTTTCCGACCAGAAGGTATCATTTATATTTACGCTTTCATGGTTTATTTTTTATTTTCAATTTAAATCATATTTTAAATGTACATCGAGCGTTTTGTAGAATCTGATGAAACTGACGTTTAAAACGTCAAAATTGTGAAAGATGGAAAAATTATACTTCAAGTTCGAAAACTCAGTTTACTCAAAAACTAAAAAGATTTAAAAAAAAAGTATTCTTTATAAGTTGTTCATTTTGGCATTCTCTACAATTATTATTAACATAAATTTGCTGTAACTATTATCGTTTTATAATTATAAATCAAAAATTTAAAAAGAATAATACATTTTTTTCTCGAATAAAAATGATTTTATGAAAAATGGTTTCAAGTAAAAGATGTTCATTTCTTTGTTGTCTTCAATGTTTGTTTAAATGTTTTTGTGATATTTTTCATATTTAAGAAAATATTGGCAAAAAACAAAAAAACAGTTAAGGTAAACACCCACTTCCGGTGTACGAAATTTTACCAAAAGCTTTTCAGTTTTTCAGATTATCAAATAAGACGAATGGTTAAAGTTTCATATCAATTGCTTTATTAGTTTTTGATATACAGCGCGCACAGACAGACACACACACAGACACACACACACAGCCACACACACACACATACACAATTTTTTTTTCCCCAGAAATTATTGAAATGGCATCTAGGGACCCCAAATCGGATATTTCCGTAAAAAATTTTTTGAAAAAAAAAATCACGATCACAATACTTGCTCGTACTTCGTAACGGAGAAAGTAAAAATAAGTTGGGGTGGCTGCAGCCCCAGAGGTTGCTTAGTGAAGGTCATTTTTGTGGTCATACTAATTCCTCCACATACCCTAGAAACGGTTATTTCCACCATACTTATACAGGGTGGTGCAGAGGAAACGCATGTTTTTCAATATTGAATTACTGGGACACAATGGGTTGGAAATAATAAAAACAAGTATTAAATGATAGGTATTTTAATGCAGTTTTTGAAATTACATACCATATTTAGGTTCCGAAAATAATGTCTTTGAGATGACGTCCTTCTTGCTGGATACAAATTTGGATCCTCTTGAGAAAATTACGGACGGCTCTCTCCAACATTTCATTCGGTACGGCTTCAATTTCCTGACGAATGGAATTCTTAAGGTCATCGAGTGTGCGAGGCTTGTTTATGTACACTTTTGATTTCAAATATCCCCACAAAAAGAAGTCACTTATCGACAGGTCGGGTGAGCGAGGGGGCCAGTGAACATCACCAAATCTCGAAATCACATGTCCTGGGAACATTTGTCGAACCACTTCCATGGATACTCTCGCCGTGTGAGCTGTGGCACCATCCTGCTGAAACCAAATGTCTCTCATGTTCACTTGACGCCTTTCAAGTTCTGGGCGAAGGAAGTTGTTTAACATTTCAAAGTAGCGAGCTGATGTAACAGTAACTGCAATTCCTTCTTCTTCAAAAAAATAGGGTCCAACAATCCCCAAGTTTGAAATGCAGCACCACACTGTTACCTTTAAACTGTGCAGAGGTCTTTAGTGTAATTCTTGTGGGTTCTCCGATGCCCAATACCGACAGTTTTGAACATTGACGTAACCGTCAAGATGAAAATGTGCTTCATCACTCATGAAGACTGTAGCATCGGGATCTTCCGTAAACATTTCATTTCTCTTGTAGATGCGAGATATTTATTTTACTCGTGGCGGAAGACCGCCTCTAGGCCGAGCGCTCCGAGAACGAGGCGAGAGGATACGAGGCGAGGCAAGAAAACCAAGTAAACTCTTGTGCTCGCCTGGTCTCGGTTAACCTCGCCGAGCGAGTACTGCCGGCATTATACGAAGGGGGTTGCACCATAGTATCCGATTACAGATAAACAGACACGCGTTTCAAATATTAACATTTTCTCGGACGGTAAATCATTTCACACCCCATAAAATTACATCAGTAAGAATCGCTTTGTGGATGATTTCATCATTTCCCCATTATTCCACTATGACATTCCCAACATGCAACCAAAACCCAGAAATCAAAGCCTCAAAGAGTGGATACTCAAATCATGAATCTTAGTCTCCAGAAAAGTCTACTTTAGCTTCCACGGAGCATCTAAAAAAGAAAGAAGGGGATTTAATTGTTGGCAATTTTTTATTAATAAAATAAATTGCACCGAATAAAATTAAACCCCTTTAATTTGCAAAATAAATTATTACCTGGTGTTGCTCAAATATTTGTGAGTTATATAACAAGAAATAATTAAAGCATACATGAAGTGCCAGAGGAGAACAAACACAACGTCGACTTTTAATATATTCACGACTGAAATCACTAGGGGTTTGTTTTCATCGCGGGAATTAATTTTAATAACGCCACATTCTTCGGCAGACGCCAAACAAATACACCTGACACCTGTGCGTGCCGGAGTGCGTTTCTGCTTCAGCCCTCCACTTTTCTGTTTTCTTCTCCCTGGGGCCACAGAAACAATTAACTCGTTCGCTTCCACTTCTGCCTCTTCTGTCCGTTTGAATATTTATCGTGCGTAACGATTCCACAGATCGGTGATGTGATACACCAATAAAAATGTGTTATTAACATTAATTAAATTAGTGCGTTCTTCATTTATTATTCAGTTCAGTGGCGGGCGCATCTAGTTCTTTCTGTACGTGTGCAGGAAGCATTATTTATGTTGTATATTTATCTACCACCATTATTACAATTATAATCCGGGTAATTATAAAGAGTGTATGAAAATCGGACGTTAATGGTTCTTAATTTATGAATTATTATGGGAACGTGAATTTTAAGTTATTCTTTTCCACGCGTGAAATTTGTCTACACTTCCTGACTTTATTGCAATATGACCTTGGAGGTTTGTATTATCGTTATGTATTTATCAAATCATTTACGATTTGGTTTTAGTGAGGCAGAGGCCAAGGGCGTTTCCAACCAACTAGTCTAGCGGGGGTAATAAAAAAAAGATAAATAAACTGGCGCTTCCGCTAGAAATAGAATAAAAACTATTTTTTCCTCGTTTTTTAGGCGTTTCCAGTCAATCTAAGCACTATTTACGACTAAAGTTATTTAGCACATCTTCGTTCCTGGAAGGAACAAAAAAATGTTATATGCAAAAAAAAAAAATCTTGAAAGCATCACCAGATTTTGAAAATTCTTGGTGCAATGTGTTGTTCACTCATCGAATAGATGCCATAAAAACAAAAAATAAATTCGTCGTTCAATTGTTTGAAAGGATGGCCACATTTTAAAAATTCATCCAGCAAAGTGTTACCTGTCGTTCTTTTTTTGAGGATAACTCGTGTAACGGATAATCTGATTTTAAAAATTCTTCCGGCAAAGTATTGTGCTCACTGAATTGATGCAGATAAGATAAAACTTTAAATTCGTTGTTCATTTTTTTGCGGTTTTAAAAGCATAACTCTTGAACAAAATGGCAGATATTAAAAATTCTTTCAGAAAAGTGTCATTTTTGACAGTTGGAAATTGTGGTTTTTGGCAGTTGAAAATTGCCATTTTTAGCAGTTGACAATATAAGTTTTTGGTTGTTGAAAATGATCAATTTTGGCATTTCAAGATTGTAGTTTTTGGGGGTTGAAAATTATCATTTTTGATAGCTCAAATTATTTTTGGCAGTTGTAAATAGCCAAAAAATTGTCATTTCTACCAGTAAGCAGATGGTCATTATAAGCAGATAATAATTACAGTTTTTGACAGTTGAAACGGTAATTGATTGCAGTTGAAAATTTGTCATTTTTGATAGTTGGGAATTGTGGTTTTTGGCAGTTGAAAATTGCCATGTTTAGCAGTTGAAAATATAAGTTTTTGGTTATTGAAAATGATCAATTTCGGCATTTCAAGATTGTAGTTTTAGAGATCATTTTTTGTAGCTCAAAATTATTATTTTTAACAGTTAAAAGTAGCCATCGTTAAATTTGTAATTTTTGTCGCGATTTTGATATTTGAAATTGCACACCTACCGAATGCGTCGTCCGATTTTGATGATTTAAACACGTCAAAATGTGGCGAATTTCGTGTAATGTTAAAACAGATTACAAAACATTTTCGTGAAATTAACACAAAATGAAAAAATCTCACTTTTTAAAATCGAAATTTCGATTTTTGAAACTGCACACCTGCCGAATGCGTTGTCCGATTATAATTATTTAAATTTCAAAATATGTCGAATTTAGTGTTATTTTAAAATGGATTCATATATTTTCTCGCGAAATTAACGCAAAATGTAAAAAATTGCAATTTTTTAAATTTCCAGAATTTTAAAAAACGCGATTTTAATTTTTGCAATTTTACACCTGCCAAATGCGTAGTCCGATTTTAATTATTTAAACGTCAAAATATGGTGAATTTACTGTTATTTTAAAACGGATTACAATATTTTCTCGTGAAATTAACACGAAATGCAAAATTGCAGTTTTTAAATTTCCAAGATTTTGATTTTTTTAAATTGCACTACTGCCGCACGCATTGTTCAATTGTGATGATTTAAACTTCAAAATATGGGAAATTTTATGTAATTTTATTACGGGTTACGAAATTTTCTCTTGACATTAACACAAAATGCAAAAATTAATTTTTTTTAATTTTCAACATTTTAACTTTTGAACCGAGGACGAGATTTGTAAAATTCTTTCGGCAAAGTCTTATATTTATCCGGAAGATGTAGAAAAAATATCTCGACTGATGGAAAAAGAATATTACTCACAAGGAGAGGATCAGATGTGTGACTCATCGATTTGATCCATCTTTGGCACACGTGTAGGTCATTACTAGGAGTGTAACAGGTGCAAGTAATAGGGCGCACTATTCAGCCGTTTTCGAGAAAAAAAATTGATTGATTCTAAAATTAAGATATTTAAATACACATGGATTTATTAAAACTATGAAAAGAAAATGAATGAACCCAACTTCAACAATGGGGTTCGATCCTTCGACCTTCCGACTACGAATCTGAGGTTTTATCGATGCGCCGAAAGGTCGGTAAATGTTTGTTAACGCAAAAGATATATAAACAAACGAACGAATAACAAATTTAAAAAAACATTTTTTCTCGAAAACAGCTGAATATTGCGCCCTATTACTTGCACAAGTTACACTCCTAGTTATGACCTACACGTGTGCCAAAGATGGATCAAATCGGTGAGTCATACATCTGATCCTCCCCTTGTCAGTAGAGGATGATATCAATTGCAAATGATTTTGTTCTCATTTTCTGTGACGTATTCAATTAACTGTAGAATTTGATTTTGTTGTGATGTACTTTGTTATAATTTGTCATGTACTATATCTAAATTTGAATAAAATTCAAAAAAAGAACCAAAAAAATAAATTTGTTCAATTGTTTTTCGGGTTTCACAGGATAACTCTTCAACGTATGACCAAATTTGGCAAATTCTTCCAGCCAAGTTGTACTCGTCGAATGGATGCAGATAAGACCAAAAAATTAAATGTTTCCTTCAATTGATTTCTGGTTTTTGAGGATAACTCTTGAACGGATGATCGAATTTGGGAAATTCTTCCAGCAAAGTCTAATAGATGCAGTTAAGACCAAAAAAATTAAATTTGTCATATAATTGTTTTCTGGTCTTTAAGGACAACTCTTGAACGGATAAACATATATTGAAAAATCTTTCAACAAAGTATGTGTATAGTATAAAAAAAATAATTGCTCAATAGTTCTGTGGTTTTGAGAAGATAGCTCTTGAACAAAATGGTCGATTTTAAAAATTCCTCCTGAAAAGTATTTCTACTCATCGAATAAATGTACAGGACCAAAAAAATCATTTATTTAAGATAACTTGTGAACGGATGACCAAATTTGGCAAATTCTTTCAGCAAAGTGTTATACTCGCCGAATAGATTTTTAGAAATTTGTAGTTTTTTGAGGATAATTCTTAAACGAAAGGAAAGATTTTGCAAATTCTTTAAGGTAAGATAAGAGTTGGTCTTTTGCATTGTATTTACAATGTCACGTCAAAATAAAGAGTAACTTAGGTCAACTAACAAACCATTACCCAAAAATAAAATAAATAAAATAACTTAAAAATAACTTACTACAACTCAACGTTTTAAATCTTCTAATTTTTATTTTTTTTTTCCTTTTGGTAGTCATTAAAGAGATATAGATAAGATAAAAAATCATTTTTCGTTTTTTAACCAAAAATAAGTTTTAAATTCTTAAAGTATTACACTGTGCGCCTATAGCGGATGCGATTTTCAAATTGAACTCTGCCGTACAGAGAAACAGCCCCGTGCGGGCTATTTTTCGTGTTTTTTTTTTTAGTGCTTCTTCTGATCGATTTTTCTTTCCTAAAAAATGAGACGGCGAGATATATTGTGTGTGCTAAGTGGCTCTACCGTCAAAATTTTCCTAGAGCAGCCACTGCTCCGGGCGCAAGTTTAAGTATTATTTTTTTAGAGCAAAAGTACTTCATCTTATCTGTAAAAATTGTGTTTTTCACTGTTGTATTAATTATTTTAAAATACTAATAGCTCACGAAGATATAACAATACAAAACTATTTGTACCGTTTTCTTTTTGACCCACTGTACATTATTATATTATATGTTAAGTGGCTCTACCATCCAAATGTTCCACGAGCCGCCACTGCATACACCTGTTCCATGAAATCTCCCTATCCTTTTCCAATGTTTTAAAGCGTTGGAAAAATTTACCGGTTATATTATTTGTTTGGAATATGGAATATCGGTAATTTTTAACAATAAAAATTGTTACGCGAAAAATTCTTAGGGGGGGTAATTACCCGATTACCCCCCCTTTGAAACCGCCACTGGCAAAGGCAAATAAACCAAAGGAGTAATAAGAACAAACTTTTTGTTCTCTTATTTGTCTAAAACGTTTCTTCTATGCTTTTATTTTATGTCTGCAAATAAACTCCTTCATCTTTGCAATGTCGGTTGGTTCATTAGCCAAACTCCAAAATGCAACTGCAACTAAGACCTTGTTAGCAGTGTATGGATGTAAAATATAATACTGTTAGTAGATCACTGGCAGAATTTTTTCCCTATTATAAAAGAAATGTTGTTGAAAGTAAATTCATTATGCATTCAAAATATTTTCAAACAAATACTGCCAAAGGGTGCTTAAAAAATCCCCCTGCAGCGATATAAAATTAAATCAACACGAATACATCCCTGGCAGAAGTCAAATAAGTTACGGCCCAGGGAGTCTTCCCCTAATATCGGTTTCATTGCACAATTAAGGGGTCCCAGGGACAATGGAGCGCAATTTTTTTACGCGTATAAAATGAGGTCCTCTATTTTCTCCATTCAGAAAGGGGTTGGAAATCGGGGGTCCTCGGTGCATCTGAAAGAAAAACTTCCTTTTGTGGCCCATCACATTAATAAACACTTGAAACATGATAGCAGCATCGCCGAAAAGTGTCACTCACGATTATGGTAATTCGGTCAGACGAGGATTCCATTATTACATCCATCGGGGCGTTCCCGGCCTCAACAAAGGATGGCATTTTTCTCTTCCAGAACACCCGATTATCTATTAATGTGTTTTAGATATTGTACAAGTCATATTGAAAGGCGAAACTTGGAATACAATGTCGATGCTGTGGAAATATCAGTGGGTGATAATTAAACTTTATTATATTTTAGTCGTGAAGAATCGAATTTTTTAATAGAGTTTGTTTTATTTTAATTATTACTCAGATCACGAGTATGATAATCCCAGATAATGCAATTTCGTCACGTGAATCAAAATCTTTTAATGGGAAATATTTGATTCTCACGGATTGATTGATTTCTTTTTATGGTGATGAAAACGCTGATATTATATTATTGAACACTAAAAATGGCATTAATTCGTGGATTACGTATTAATATTTGCGGAGTGATGGGATTGATTACAAATGTACATAAAGCGATTGTTCAGGCGGCCATTTTCAATATCCATTAATATCAACATTGTTATTTAAGTAATTAACGTTTGCATTACCTGGAACGAATGGAATTACGGCGGGCGAGCTACAAATGGCACATTATGACGTTTGCTGTTTTGCTAATGCAAATCGTCGCCGGTCAAAATGAACTGTTTTAATTAAACGTTATTGGCGCTTTGACATAGATCTGATTTACGAAGTATTATCTAATAATCGGTAATTATTGCGCTGAATTAATAATGTACTCTAAATTGGAAAGAGTTATTCAATGTAATGAAACAGATTTATCCATTCAACGGTTTTTAAAATAAGCCGATTGAACATAACGTATCCATATACAGAATGTTTGCTTTAGCCTGTACTCTTCTTTAAAGCTATTTAAAAAAAAATCTGATGTTGCTTGCAAAAGAGAACGGATGAAATTGACGTTTAAAACGTCAAATTTATGAAAGATGAAAATGACAAATTATACTATAAATTCTAATAGTCAGTTTACTTAAAAACCAAAGAGATTTAGAAAAATACTTATTCTTTATAAGTTGTTCAGTTTTGGCATTCTCTGCAATTATTATTAAATTAAATTTGCTGTAACTGTTATCGTTTCATAATTATAAACCAAAAATAACTATTTAATAACTATTATTTTTCAAAAAACCAGACATTTTACGAAAAATCTTTTCAAACAAAAGATGTTAATTTCTTTGTCGTCTTCAAGTTTTGTTTAAGTGCTTTTATAGTATTTTTCATATTTAACAAAATATCGGAGAAAAACAAAAAACGGTTAAGGTAAACACCCACTTCCGGTTTACGAAATTTTACCAAAAGCTTTTCAGTTCTTTGGATTACCAAATAAGGCTTATGTTCAAAGTTTGATGTTAATTCATATGGTAGTTTTTGAGATACAGCGCGCACAAGCAGACACGTATACATTAGTTCTGTTCTCGTGAGATTATCTCGAAATCTAGGGAAATGATGTTTTGAGATTTCCATTGGAACGTACTCTAGTTTACTTTGAGTAAATTTGAGAAGTTTCAAGTGCGTAGCAATTGTTTTTATATTTTTTTGCTGAATGTGAAATGAGCAAATTAAAATTGCAGTTAGTTCTGTTCTCGTGAGATTATCTCGAAATCTAAGCAAGGGGTGTTTTGAGATTTCCATTGGAACGTATTCTAGAGTTTATTTTGAGTAAATTTGAGAAGTTTCAAGTGCGTAGCAATTGTTTTTATATTTTTTTTGCTGGGTGCAAAATGAGCAAATTAAAATTGCAATTAGTTCTGTTCTCGTGAGATTATCTCGAAATCTAGGGAAGGGGTGTTTTGAGATTTCCATTGAAACGTAATTTAGAGTTTATTTTGAGTAAATTTGAGAAGTTTCAAGTGCGTAGCAATTGTTTTTATATTTTTTTTGCTGGGTGCAAAATGAGCAAATTAAAATTGCAATTAGTTCTGTTCTCGTGAGATTATCTCGAAATCTAGGGAAGGGGTGTTTTGAGATTTCCATTGAAACGTAATTTAGAGTTTATTTTGAGTAAATTTGAGAAGTTTCAAGTGCGTAGCTATTGTTTTTATATTTTTTTGCTGGGTGCAAAATGAGCAAATTAAAATTGCAATTAGTTCTGTTCTCGTGAGATTATTTCGAAATCTAAGGAAGGGGTGTTTTGAGATTTCCATTGGAACGTAATCTAGTGTTTATTTTGAGCGAATTTGAGAAGTTTCAAGTGCGTAGCAATTGTTTTTATATATTTTTTTGCTGAATGCGAAATGAGCAAATTAAAATTGCAGTTAGTTCTGTTCTCGTGTGATTATCTCGAAATCTAAGGAAGGGGTGTTCTGAGATTTCTATTGGAACGTAAACTAGAGTTTATTTTGAGTAAATTTGAGAAGTTTCAAGTGCGTAGAAATTGTTTTTATATTTTTTTTGCTGGGTGCAAAATGAGCAAATTAAAATTGCAATTAGTTCTGTTCTCGTGAGATTATCTCGAAATCTAAGGAAGGGGTGTTTTGAGATTTTCATTGGTACGTAATCTAGAGTTTATTTTGAGTAAATTTGAGAAGTGCGTAGCAATTGCTTTTATATTTTTTTGCTGAATGCGAAATGAGCAAATTAGTCGTCCAATATTGCCATTACCGGGCAATTTCATACAAATTTAAACGTCACTCTGACAAGATTCAGTTTCAATATGTTTTTAGTTTAAGCGAATAAATGTAAGGTCGAAGGTAAAGTATAGTACATAACACGCACATTAAATTAAGTCACTTGTACGCAATTTTTTTCACTTGCGCGTAATTTGCTACTTACAACTCTGGTTATGTAATATATTATTTCTTCACTAAACTCCACTCTGCTTGATTCCTGCTCTTGAACGTATTTTCACGAGCTATTCGTGTTTTTTTTTTCAAATTCATCAACGTATCAGATAAATAATTATAATATCCGAAAATAAACTTTATTGATTGAGTTGACAAAATTTTATAAATAGATATATTACAGATATTTTCTGTAAAACTCTTCCCAAAACACGAACTGTTCATGATCTGGATTAACACCAGGCATCGAATGAATTCCTATATCCATATAGTTGTACGTTTCCTTGGTGATGGGCAACCAATCATTGCTGGGGTTGCCAGATTTTGCAAAATTGGCAAAAAGCTTGACCACATTATCGATGGCAATGTCTTCATCACTGTTCGGAAGTATGGTAGGCGTTTGTGCGGTGGTGAATAAATAACTCAAATCCTCGGTATGAAGGGCTCCTAAAATACGAACAAAGTGTTTCGTAATTGTAAATATAAGAAAAATAAGTTAGGAGCTCGATATTCTCAGGCAATAAAATTATACATTTTATTTTAAAAGCATTGTTTTTATCAGTGAGAATAATCAAGGTATTAGTAGTAATGAAGGATTGTAAACTTCGCAGAGGAGGCTAAAAGAGATGTTAATGCATCTAATGCTGGCAATGCCCATATCTTGTCGGTGTTAAAGCCACCCGGATTTGGTTCAGTACAGCATTCAGGCAATAGATTCCGCCACTTTGGCGTTTCTACCTATAACGGTGTTTGGAATACTTATATTCCAATAGTAATCTCCGTTTCCCCATCAGCAACTAACTACACTGATGAGAACTTAAAGGTCGAAACCGGTCTGTAGGTGTTCTGATGGGGAACAATATTTAATGTTCAAAGATTTTTTTTATTTCTAGATTTTACCTTTATAATGCGAAGTTTCAGGAGTGAGCTTCTTGAAAAAATTCAACTCAGTATCAGCGGTAAATCTGTACAAATACACAGGTGCCTTCTGTTGACATAGATGCGCCCGCAAAACCATCGGCAGTGCCGAAAGAAAATAAAGGCCGGTGAACAAGTTAGCGGTCTTTTCCAAATTCCCAGCATTTGGTACTTCATCTCCAAAATATAAATTCTTAATTTGTAGACCTATTGCATCCGAATCAAAACGCGTCTTGTTGATATTGTGTGGAATCATTTCTTTAACATCTGTAATAATTCTAGGAAATCCGTAAGCCAGCCTGCTCGCAACTTCTATTGCCGCTCCTTCCATATCCGTGTAACCTATCATTAGAGGAACTTTAGAATATATTCCGCTGTTGATTACATCTATCGGCCGTGAAGTGAGGAATGCACCATGGCGGTTTGGTTCTACACTCGGACTATGTTCATTTGGTTCGTGTATTGGAACTCTCTAAAAAATATATACAGTGAAATCAGAAAGTGGAAAGTAGTTGGCAGCATATTTTCTGAAAATCCCTATAATAATTTGATGGCTACCTATATTATATCAGTCCAGTGCATGTACATTTTATTTATTTTGACGTTTTAAAACAATAACCAAAAAAAACCACAAGACGTTATTCTTATGTACTGCACTCATCCAGGCAGCCAGTATAATATTACGTGAATTATTATCACAGAACACATAATGATAATGAGTCTAAATTATGTTTAAAACATAATTTTAGCTGTTAAAATTATTACTTTGTAGTGAAATTTTAAGATTAGTAAAAACGGTAATCCCCATAATAAGATCTTTGACAAATCTGGCAACATCGACGGAGCAATCTTTAAAAAGCGGCAAATATGAAATATTTCCCCTCGCCTCCACTGTTCTGAGGTGGCCAACCTTTTTCGTGTTGCCGATATTCGTATCTCGGCTTCATACCCGTGATTATTATCCCTATTTTTAGAAAACGTGCTGCCAACTATTTTCGACTTTCTGATCTCACTGTAAATGGAAGATGGTTTATGCAGAATAATTACATACTATTAAGTAATTTTCTTGTACTGCCAATATTTCATCTGCAGATAGTTTCCTTAGTTCTCGTAGAATGTATCTAAGATTCTTAGATTGTATCCCTTTACGTTCCCCCACTGTTACCAAAGTATTACGCAAACCAGACGCCCATGATTGTTCACCGTTCCCACTCATCGCAACAACTCTGTGGAAGAGTCCTTTCGCAAGCGGTGATAACATCATTTGATGAACACTCGCCGCTCCCGCACTTTCTCCAACTATCGTCACATCTTTCGGATTTCCTCCAAAACACCTTATGTTCTCCTTGATCCATCGCAAAGCCATGACTTGATCCTTCATTCCGGCGTTGCCGGGAATTCCCAAACACGTATCGTCCGAGTTCAGAAATCCGAACAGACCCAAGCGGTAATTGATGGGTCACCAGGAGGACTGATTCTGGCATGAGGAATTCTGGGCCGTAATCCTGCCCAGAGCCTCGTATAAATGATCCGCCGTGGATGAACACGATTACGGGTTTTAAGCGTTCGTCCTGGAAAGTGATATTTTGTTAATCGATTGAAGTTATCGTTTCGGCAAATTACCGCTGGTGTGTGCACGTCGAGATATAGACAGTCTTCTGCTCCGATGTGTTGGTTTTGCATTATTTGGGGACATACAGGGTGGGCAACGGTTGCGTTTCGTACGCCAGTCCATGATTCTGGTCTAACTGGATCCTAAAAATGTGTTTATTTGGTAGAAACGCCAAAGTGGCGGAATCTATTGCCTGAATGTTGTACTGAACCAAATCCGGGTGGCTTTAACACCGACAAGATATTAATGTGAACATTACTTATATGTGTTTATTTAGAAAATCAAAATATTATTAGTGAAATAAAATACTTTTGATGTGAATAGGTGTATAAATTTGCTCGTGTACTACGAGAATGACAGAAAATGTATTGAAAAACATCATCCAGCTTTGCAACCCTCCTTACATAAATATTTACGATTTATACAAGAGTTGCGTCTTTTTACAGGCCAGCTCTTGTTGGCATTACTTTACTACTGTTTTGTTTAGTACCAGATAGTGAATTTACTAAAAATATATTCTTATCCATTTATATCGTACATTTAACTAGAACGTTTTTATCAGACAATTCGTTTTCAAGATCTATTTTCATCAATTTATATTTTGCAACTAGAACGTTTTTTGGATAATGCATTTTTAGCATTTTTAATAGTCACCACCCGAAACGTGCCTTAATGCAAAATGGGCAATTCTACCATGACAACAGTTGCTCGTTACCCATTCTCTACCTGCATGTAAGTTTTTCATTCTCTCAATTTTCTACTCTATTCTAATTTTAAATCCACTAGTCACATTTTGTTATTTTAAGAACGCAACGAAATGGAAATTCAAAAAATTCATAAAACTTTCTGTGAAGATAGTAAAAATAAGTTAGAAAATGTGAAATACTAAATCAAAAATTTTGTTTGATTTAATTTATGTTATTTTTATTTCAATACATTGAATAGTTAAATGAATAAATTTTTGAAAATGTGTACTTACAGCAAATCTTAGGTTGCCCACTGGTGGTTTTGCAAAAGGAATGGACAAAAAGCTGTAGTAAATGTTTCCTTTTCTGTCGAGGCCAGACTTTCCCAATAATTTCCCTTGAGGAATCGAACGGTAAACTCCATCGTGATGAGATGAAGTAATTGCTAACAACGCCAACCAAACAATGAGCAACATTAATGGAACGTGCAGGAAATGCATTCTCGCATGCTCTTTTATATGTCTCCAAATCCGCGTTATTTTTCATAACTTTACATAAAATTAACATTACAAAAAACTTAATTTCAAATCTTGTGTAAACAATTTTTTATCAGCAAAATGATAAGTACATGTTATTTGTTAATTTCTGCTGCGTTTATACAAAATGCAGCGTTTTGGAACCGACTGCTATAAAGTTACAAAAGAAGTGAAAAATGCATTCAAAACCAAAACATATTACCGATGTGAAGATAGCCACGGATTTCCCGGCGACACCGCCATCAATTAAAATGTCTTCAATTTTAATGATTTATAATAAATCAAACGCTAAGAATATAATTAACATTAGCCTATAGATGTGCAGTCAATCCACAATTTTAATTAATTTTTCTCGAGTCCACGGGAACTCTCTTTTTAAAATGACAAGAATTCAAAGTCCATTATGGCACTGTTTGACGCGTTTTAAATTTAATTTTTTAACAACAACGTGTAGATAAGAGTCTACTTAAACGATTTAACGCATTTAATTTTGGGTAAAATTGTTTATTTAGTTTGGGTGGACCCGAGGAAAAAACTTCATAAAAAAGTTATAAACAATTTTACCCAAAATTTAATCCATTAAATCATTTAAGTAGACTCTTATCTACACGTTGTTGTTAAAAAAATAAATTTAAAACGCGTTTACCCAAAATTAAATACGTTAAATCGTTTAAGTGGACTCTTATCTACAGTTTGTTGTTAAAAAATTAAATTTAAAACGCGTCAAACAGTGCCATAATGGACTTTGAAAGTTTGCTATATTATCTATTTCGTTTGGGTGGACCCGAGAAAATAAATTCATAAAAAAGTTATAAACAATTTCACCCAAAATTTAATGCGTTAAATCGTTTAAGTAGACTCTTATCTACACGTTGATGTTAAAAAATCAAATTTAAAACGCGTCAAACAGTGCCATAATGGACTTTGAAAGTGTGCTATATTATATGTATAGTTCGGGTAGACCCGATAAAAAAAAATCATAAAAAAGTTATAAATAATTTTACCCAAAATTTAATGCGTTAAATCGTTTAAGTAGACTCTTATCTACACGTTGATGTTAAAAAATCAAATTTAAAACGCGTCAAACAGTGCCATAATGGACTTTGAAAGTTTGCTATATTATCTATTTAGTTTGGGTGGACCCGAGAAAATAAATTCATAAAAAAGTTATAAACAATTTCACTCAAAATTTAATGCGTTAAATCGTTTAAGTAGACTTTTATCTACACGTTGATGTTAAAAAATCAAATTTAAAACGCGTCAAACAGTGCCATAATGGACTTTGAAAGTGTGCTATATTATATGTATAGTTCGGGTGGACACGATAAAAAAAATCATAAAAAAGTTATAAACAATTTTACCCAAAATTTAATGCATTAAATCGTTTAAGTAGACTCTTATCTACACGCTGTTGTTAAAAAATTAAATTTAAAACGCGTCAAACAGTGCCATATTTGACTTTGAAAGTTTGCTATATTATCTATTTAGTTTGGGTGGACCCGAGAAAATAAATTCATAAAAAGTTATAAACAATTTTACCCAAAATTTAATGCGTTAAATCGTTTAAGTAGACTTTTATCTACACGTTGATGTTAAAAAATCAAATTTAAAACGCGTCAAACAGTGCCATAATGGACTTTGAAAGTGTGCTATATTATATGTATAGTTCGGGTGGACCCGATAAAAAAAAATCATAAAAAAGTTATAAATAATTTTACCCCAAATTTAATGCGTTAAATCGTTTAAGTAGACTCTTATCTACAGTTTGTTGTTAAAAAATTAAATTTAAAACGCGTCAAACAGTGCCATAATGGACTTTGAAAGTTTGCTATATTATCTATTTAGTTTGGGTGGACCCGATAAAAAAAAATCATAAAAAAGTTATAAACAATTTTACCCAAAATTTAATGCGTTAAATCGTTTAAGTAGACTCTTATCTACACGTTGATGTTACAAAATCAAATTTAAAACGCGTCAAACAGTGCCATAATGGACTTTGAAAGTGTGCTATATTATATGTATAGTTCGGGTGGACACGATAAAAAAAATCATAAAAAAGTTATAAACAATTTTACCCAAAATTTAATGCATTAAATTGTTTAAGTAGACTCTTATCTACACGCTGTTGTTAAAAAATTAAATTTAAAACGCGTCAAACAGTGCCATATTTGACTTTGAAAGTTTGCTATATTATCTATTTAGTTTGGGTGGACCCGAGAAAATAAATTCATAAAAAGTTATAAACAATTTTACCCAAAATTTAATGCGTTAAATCGTTTAAGTAGACTCTTATCTACACGTTGATGTTAAAAAATCAAATTTAAAACGCGTCAAACAGTGCCATAATGGACTTTGAAAGTGTGCTATATTATATGTATAGTTCGGGTGGACCCGATAAAAAAAAATCATAAAAAAGTTATAAATAATTTTACCCCAAATTTAATGAGTTAAATCGTTTAAGTAGACTCTTATCTACAGTTTGTTGTTAAAAAATTAAATTTAAAACGCGTCAAACAGTGCCATAATGGACTTTGAAAGTTTGCTATATTATCTATTTAGTTTGGGTGGCCCCATTAAAAAAAAATCATAAAAAAGTTATAAACAATTTTACCCAAAATTTAATGCGTTAAATCGTTTAAGTAGACTCTTATCTACACGTTGATGTTACAAAATCAAATTTAAAACGCGTCAAACAGTGCCATAATGGACTTTGAAAGTGTGCTATATTATATGTATAGTTCGGGTGGACACGATAAAAAAATCATAAAAAAGTTATAAACAATTTTACCCAAAATTTAATGCATTAAATCGTTTAAGTAGACTCTTATCTACACGCTGTTGTTAAAAAATTAAATTTAAAACGCGTCAAACAGTGCCATATTTGACTTTGAAAGTTTGCTATATTATCTATTTAGTTTGGGTGGACCCGAGAAAATAAATTCATAAAAAGTTATAAACAATTTTACCCAAAATTTAATGCGTTAAATCGTTTAAGTAGACTCTTATCTACACGTTGATGTTAAAAAATCAAATTTAAAACGCGTCAAACAGTGCCATAATGGACTTTGAAAGTGAGCTATATTATAGGTATAGTTCGGGTGGACCCGATAAAAAAAATCATAAAAAAGTTATAAACAATTTTACCCAAAATTTAATGCATTAAATCGTTTAAGTAGACTCTTATCCACACGTTGTTGTTAAAAAATTAAACTTAAAACGCGTCAAACAGTGCCATATTCGACTTTGAAAGTTTGCTATATTATCTATTTAGTTTGGGTGGACCCGAGAAAATAAATTCATAAAAAGTTATAAACAATTTTACCCAAAATTTAATGCGTTAAATCGTTTAAGTAGACTCTTATCTACACGTTGATGTTAAAAAATCAAATTTAAAACGCGTCAAAGAGTGCCATAATGGACTTTGAAAGTGTGCTATATTATATGTATAGTTCGGGTGGACCCGATAAAAAAAAATCATAAAAAAGTTATAAATAATTTTACCCCAAATTTAATGAGTTAAATCGTTTAAGTAGACTCTTATCTACAGTTTGTTGTTAAAAAATTAAATTTAAAACGCGTCAAACAGTGCCATAATGGACTTTGAAAGTTTGCTATATTATCTATTTAGTTTGGGTGGACCCGATAAAAAAAAATCATAAAAAAGTTATAAATAATTTTACCCAAAATTTAATGCGTTAAATCGTTTAAGTAGACTCTTATCTACACGTTGATGTTACAAAATCAAATTTAAAACGCGTCAAACAGTGCCATAATGGACTTTGAAAGTGTGCTATATTATATGTATAGTTCGGGTGGACACGATAAAAAAATCATAAAAAAGTTATAAACAATTTTACCCAAAATTTAATGCATTAAATCGTTTAAGTAGACTCTTATCTACACGCTGTTGTTAAAAAATTAAATTTAAAACGCGTCAAACAGTGCCATATTTGACTTTGAAAGTTTGCTATATTATCTATTTAGTTTGGGTGGACCCGAGAAAATAAATTCATAAAAAGTTATAAACAATTTTACCCAAAATTTAATGCGTTAAATCGTTTAAGTATACTCTTATCTACACGTTGATGTTAAAAAATCAAATTTAAAACGCGTCAAACAGTGCCATAATGGACTTTGAAAGTGAGCTATATTATAGGTATAGTTCGGGTGGACCCGATAAAAAAAATCATAAAAAAGTTATAAACAATTTTACCCAAAATTTAATGCATTAAATCGTTTAAGTAGACTCTTATCCACACGTTGTTGTTAAAAAATTAAACTTAAAACGCGTCAAACAGTGCCATATTCGACTTTGAAAGTTTGCTATATTATCTATTTAGTTTGGGTGGACCCGAGAAAATAAATTCATAAAAAAGCTATAAACAATTTTACCCAAAATTTAATGCATTAAATCGTTTAAGTAGACTCTTATCTACACGTTGTTGTTAAAAAAATAAATTTAAAACGCGCCAAACAGTGCCATATTGGACTTTGAAAGTTTGCTATATTATATGTATAGTTCGGATGGACCCCTGAAAAAAAATCATAAAAAGTTATAAACAATTTTACCCAAAATTTAATGCATTAAATCGTTTCAGTAGACTCTTATCTACACGTTGTTGTTAAAAAATAAATTTAAAACGCGTCAAACAGTGCCATAATGGACTTTGAAAGTTTGCTATATTATCTATTCAGTTTGGGTGAACCCGAGAAAAAAAATTCATAAAAAAGTTATAAACAATTTTACCCAAAATTTAATGCGTTAAATCGTTTAAGTAGACTCTTATCTACACGTTGATGTTAAAAAATCAAATTTAAAACGCGTCAAACAGTGCTATATTGGACTTTGAATTCTTGTCATTTTAAAAAGAGAGTACCCGTGGACTTGAGAAACAATAATTGAAATTGTGATTTGACTGTACATCTAAAGGCTAATGTTAATTACATTCTCAGCGTTTGATTTATTATAAATCATTAAAATTGAAGAAATTTTTATTTGGTGGTGGAGGCGCCAAGAAATCCGTGGCTATCTTCACATCGGTAAACATATTTTGTATCTAATTGGTCGTATTCTCTAACCGAATATAACTCGAATATAATGTGCACGTTATAATCTCGGAAGAAAATGTAATTATGGCGATTTCATTGAAAAAATTGCAATGGTATAATCTCCACACTTATACAGGGTGTAGTGGAACAAAACGGAACATAGGGTTTTCAATGTTAATTTCTTTAAATTGAAATATTATCTTCCCTGAGCATGTAAATTAATTTTGTTTAGAGTAAACATTTCTGCCATGCTATTATTTATTTTTTGCATTCATAAAAACCCGAAAAAATAATAAAATAAAAATGATAATTTTCACTAAAATAATAATTGTGATTGGTCTTGTAGTCCCCATGGACTACATCGTTAACAATGTGATTTAAAATTGGAAGTATTTCCATTTGGCAAACATGCAAGCGTAGGATTTTCGTCAAAGTGACAGCACTTCGCTTAAAATAATACCAACATTTAGCAAATTACTCCCCTAAGGTCCCATTTTTCAGCAGTTATTACGAGACAAAGTGCGTGTTCCGGGGTAAAGTGAAAGTATTTATAAAACGCACCATTTGCACCCTCGGCACGTGTGAGTTCGTCTAAAATATATGTTTAACTATAATTAAAGGGTCGAAAAAAGGGAGTGTATTCCCTAAATAACCTAAACGCTATAATCAAACAAGTAACGGTTCGCGACAGTCGTCGTTCGTAACGAAATCGGCGGTAGAATTATTACAATGTAAATTGTAGACTTCCTCCTCAGACATTGGCAATTAACACCGCAAGTAAGGTAACGTAATTGACATCGGCGGGGGTAACGGAAACGGCGTCCCAACAAAGAAGTCTGCGACTTCGGGGGATGGAAACCCCGCGGGGCGGCCGTTACATTTTGGCCCGCGAGCCAAATGGCCCCCGACATACACACAGCACGGGATCTGCATTATATTGTTCCTTGGTGCGACTAGAATCCAGATTAATGAGGCGGGGCCGCAATTTTTTTCTTTTTTTAATTCGAAAAAGTCGAAGGCGCTTTATAAATGTGCGCTCGGTCCGGCGGCGGCACAAATTTTCGGAAACGTGGAGGTGATAAAATTGCATTAGGGATGAAATTGAAAACAGCACGGGGCCGAAGAAATAACTTCGGGCTGTAAATTTACAGGTGGCAGAACTGGGGTGCCTCCATTTACAAAAGGTGGATCCTAATTTGTTTCAAGGAGATACACGAAAGAGTGTAGTGTAGTGATGAAATGAAGTTATGGGTGTTATAAGGGGCAATTATTGTAATTACAAGACATCCTACTGTTCCCATTATATCTTTCTTTCTTGTCAGCAATTTTAATATAATTTGTTGAAAAAGCAGAAAGTAATTATTTACATAATTAAAAGTGAGAACCCTCACTTGTTGCAGATGCATTAAAGAAGGACTAAAAATAGCCTGAATATATGAATATTCAACCTGTTCTTATTTCTGCAAAATAATTATCAAATCAACACATTTAGCCTAAACATAATTTAAGAGTAAATATGCAGTATTACCAACCAGTTTAAATATCGTTTAGTCGATAAATTAGCGTTAATGTTGAAATTTCTCCGTTTGCAAATATTAATGGCGATCTTGATGTTTCTAGTCTTGCGGTTAAGTTACAGTGATTTCAGCGATTACAAAATAATGTGGCCGCGGTGGCCTAGTGAGTAGAGCTCCTGCTCACGGGCCTCGCGGTCGTGGGTTCGAATCCCATCCAGGCGATTACTTTTTCAGAATGAAGAAATGACCTTTCGGTTCCATGGATGTCCAGTGTTAATATATAATAAATAATGATTATATATAAATAAATATTAGAAATCAATACAAATAGTTAAATGGTACCAGAATGGACCAGCTTCCTACGGCAAAAAAAAACAAATAATGTTTTGTAGAGTGGCCTTCTTCGGCACGGCAAAGGAAAATGGTACAAAGGTCTTGTTTACCACAACACTCAGCGGGGTCTCAAGTTTACGATGTTGTAAAGCGACCCAAAAATCTGGCGTGTGCCAAAATCGGTCGGTCATTTTTACCTGCTTGTCAATACAGATATTTAATGCGTCGGAACATGATTGCAATAATGAAATTCATAAGAAAATTATTATCAATAAGAATGAATCTGCTGTTTAATTGAAAAGGATTGATAAATTATAGCAAAAAATAAAAATAAATTAAAATAGAGAGTTATTAATTTTAATGTAATATATGTACAATGTGTAATTTATAAATTAATAAAATAAAAATAAAAATGAGTACCATATCATAACAGATTTTTTTCTACTCACAGATTTTAATATATTAATTATAAATTCAATTGCTGCATTTTAATGTTATTCATTATAATACAGATTTTCATTATGATTCAAATTTTTAACCAATAATCACATTAACATCAAAGTTGCCATACGCATAACAGAAATATAAAATTTGATAGATGAAGATTGTCATTCATAAACAAGCTCCACTGTGAATTTTTTTCTTACTTTCAGTTTAATTATTTCTTTCATTGCGCCATCTTATACACTCGGCGTCAAAAAAAAGCGCCCCTCGAAAAATCGCGAAAAAACTCGATTTTTCAAACCGTCGTAACTTGGTTCAATTTGGTCGAAAATCGATGAATCTTTCAGTTTGGGAAAGATTCAAGTTTTATCATTAAGAATGTGTAGTTGATTTTGACCCCAAGTCCAACCCACCCCCCGTAACAATGCGATGGTTTTCTATGTAAAAAATTGTCTAACTTTGACAAGCTGTACCATGCGCAAAAAAAATCGGCGGGAAATTTTACCACAATGGCAGAAAAATTTAATTAATTTCCTTCAAATGCTTTAAAACAAAGTTATGAATTTTTCAAAAAAAGGACATCTTTCACTTTTTTGCCATAACTTGAGTAATTTTGCACCAAAATCGATGAACTTTTTTGCAGTCTGAATAGTTTCAAATTTTCAGGCGGTCACGAAAGTCGAAAACTTCTTAGATCACAAAATTCCATCGTGTTTTGTGCCAAAAAGGCGCAAAATATATTTTTTTTTCAAAACTGCATAACTTCGCGCCAAATCATCGCATCGACTTGAATTTTGGAGGAAATTGGAGGAAAATGATTGAACTTTATTGCCATGCTGACCGATTGAATCCACGATTTTTTTTTTGCACACGGTACAAGAAACCAAAATTGCACATTTAAACTTCAAAAACATTTTTTTTCCTTTAGGGGGTGGCAGGAGGTGGAATCGTTTCAGCAACAAAACAATTCACATGACATTGAAGAAAAAATTTGAAACTGTTTAGACTGCAAAAGTTCATCGATTTTGGTGCAAAATTACTCAAGTTATGGCCAACAAAGTGAAAAATGTACTTTTTTCTTCAAAAATTCATAACTTTGCTCCAAATCATCGAAACGACTCGAATTTGAAGGAAATTGATTAAATTTTTCTGCCATTGTGGTGAAATTTCCCGCCGATTTTTTTTTTGGGCACGGTACAGCTTGTCAAAGTTGGACAATTTTTTTACATAAAAAACATTTTTTTTTCCATCGCGTTGTTACGGGGGGTGGGTTGGACTTGGGATCAAAACTTGAAAGATTCATCGATTTTCGACCCAATTAAACCAAGTTACGACGGTTTGAAAAATCGAGTTTTTTCGCGATTTTTCGAGTGGCGCTTTTTTTTACGCCGAGTGTAGTTTGACCCAATAGAAGATCTCCATTCAGTCAAAATAAACCAATGTTTCATCATAATAGTGATTATGTTTTTAAGGATTCATTGCATAAATATGCGTTATGGAATAGTGTTAACCCAAAGTGTAATTTTCATTCACGAAATAATTTAAGTTGATATCCATCCGTAAATGACATTATTTGTCTATACAATAATAATTAAATAACAGTCATTTAAGTTAGGCTGTCACCCGGAAATGAACGAATTTATTAACCTATAATCAAACATTACATAATCGAAATTATAGCCACTTGGTTGGTTGAACCATTTTTTATATTTTTTATTCAGACTAGTTTCGATTTTTACAACCAATGTACAATTTTAATATATAAGCGAAAACATTTTTCTTTTATATAAAAAAATTGAGAACCAAATTCTATGAATTTTTCTGTCAATTAATTCATTTTAAAATCCCCTTAAAAATGCCCTGATGAGGCAAAATGAGGCCCGGAAATGCGACCGACCCCATCTGGAACCGAAGATTTTACTACCCCATAAATTTGAGTTTCCGCTGAGTGTTGGGGTAAACAAGGCCATTGTACCATCTTCCTTTGTCGTGCCGAAGAAGGCAAGAGTCTACGGTCCTCAAAGAAAGAGGCAGAGGCACAATGACGTAAATATTCAAACTTAAAAGTTCAGGAAAAAAATATATACACGCGGAAGATACAAGTTTTAAAAATCAGTCACGGAAGAAAATAAAAGTCACAGATACTTCACCGTTCGGCGGCTTTGGCGGATCAGCGGCGACGGCGGATCCATGACTTTTAAAGGTTAAAATTCAGTGTTGCCCACCTGCAAATACAAAATTTACCAAAAGTCCGTATACAATCTATTACCAACCGATCTAAAAATAACATTTACTTAAATAGTAGATTATAGAGTGCGCGCCTGAAGTATGGAATATATTCAGTAAAACCGAAATTAAATATTTTTGGAAAAAATCCTCGAACAGCTCGATTTTCATTGATATAAATACACATTTTAGCATAAAGGTGGATTTTGAGTCGTCATTTGTTTTTGAGTAATGACGTTATCCATTATGTTTTTAAATGGCAATCCCCTATTTTTGTTCTTGATTTTGAGAGATCGAACTGGAAGTATAAAAATGTTATCATTTTACATAAGAAATGTTTCGAGTAAATGACAATTGAAGATGACTACTCGGTATTTACAAAATGTTTTATTTCTGAAAATGTTGCCAATATCAACAAATATACTAATTGTTAGTGATGATGATTGTTGCGACCTTCACCACGTGATAATTCATTCTACAATCACTGAATTATGTTTTTTATCACAATTGATTAATTATAAATTGTGGTAAAAACATAGTAAATGTTCTATTCTGTGATTAACTAATTGTTAGATTTTTATGAAATTTACGCACAACGTAACTAACTAAGTAATATATTCGGATCTATATGAGCATGCACTTCGCACTGTGTACTCGTTGATACTCGATACTCGGTAATAATAATCATCGCAAAATGTTGATTCATCTTCAATTCGGTGGTGCGGCCTCGCGGAGATTTGTTATCGCGTTCTCTCCAAATACTTTGTTTACCTCCAGGTGACGCGACATTTTGGTTGGGCTATAGTTTCTTTTGGAATTGTAAAGTTAAACCCAATATAGATTTTTTTAATTCCTTCGAAATAATGCTCAACTTTTGTTAAAAAGGCTCTTTCGCACTCGGGACGAAAGCGGGGAGATTTCCCACCGGGGACAGACAACACAATAATTAGTAAAAGAATGTAGTTGCACTTTTGGTTGTCCCTGCCTTAACAACCGCGCGGTTTGCTAAGGGTAGAGCACCAGAATACAATAAACTTAATAAAGGGATTGTACTTACCCGGCTTTCCCTGATGATGTACATCGTCGTTTAGGAAAGTGCGCGAGTCAATGATCAGGCTGTACAATCTTTGCATTGAAGCAAATGGTCAAAATTTTGAACAGTTTTAAATAGACAATGTTACATTAGGACCAATATGTGGTTTCAGCATGATGGAGCACCTTCACACTTTGGTTTGAACGTGCGCCAGTATCTGGACCATCGATTTGGCAACCAGTGGATTGGAAGAGAAGGTCCCGTGGCCTGGTCTGGAGTTTTCTGAGATCTTTAGTACACGAGACACCCATTCGTAATGAGGAAGATCTTGTGTTAAGCATGAAGGCCGCTTGTGCACAAGTAGAAGCTATTCCTGGAATCTTCCATAGAGTGCGCGAGTCAATGATCAGGCTGTGCAATCTTTGCATTGAAGAAAATGGTCAAGATTTTGAACAGTTTTAAATAGACAATGTTACATTAGGACTAATATGTGGTTTCGGCATGATGGAGCACTCCACACTTTGGTATGAACGTGCGCCAGTATCTGGAACATCGATTTGGCAACCAGTGGATTTGAAGAGAAGGTCCCGTGGTCTGGTCTGGAGTTTTCTGAAATCTTAAGTCCACGAGACACCCATTCGAAATGAGGTAAATCTTGTGTTAAACATGAAGGCCGCTTGTGCACAAGTAGAAGCTATCCCTGGAATCTTCCATAGAGTGCGCGAGTCAATGATCAGGCTGAACAATCTTTGCATTGGAGCAAATGGTCAAGATTTTGAACAGTTTTAAATAGACAATGTTACATTAGGACTAATATATGGTTTCAGCATGATGGAGCACCTCCACACATTGGTTTGAACGTGCGCCAGTATCTGGACCATCGATTTGGCAACCAGTGGATTGGAAGAGAAGGTCCCGTGGCCTGGTCTGGAGTTTTCTGAGATCTTTAGTCCACGAGACACACATTCGTAATGAGGAAGATCTTGTGTAAAACACGAAGGCCGCTTGTGCACAAGTAGAAGCTATCCCTGGAATCTTCCATAGAGTGCGCGAGTCAATGATCAGGCTGTGTAATCTTTGCATTGAAGCAAATGGTCAAGATTTTGAACAGTTTTAAATAGACAATGTTACATTAGGACTAATATGTGGTTTCAGCATGATGGAGCACCTCCACACTTTGGTTTGAACGTGTGCCAGTATCTGGATCATCGATTTGGCAACCAGTGGATTGGAAGAGGTCTCGTGGCCTGGTCTGGAGTTTTCTGAACTCTTTAGTCCACGAGACACACATTCGTAATGAGGAAGATCTTGTGGTAAACATGAAGGCCGCTTGTGCTCAAGTAGAAGCTATCCCTGGAATCTTCTATAGAGTGCGCGAGTCAATGATCAGACGGTGCAATCTTTGCCTAGAAGCAACTGGTCAACAATTTGAACAGTTATTGTAAACAATAATTCCATTAAAATGCAATAGACTTAAAAAAGATTAATAAAAAAAAACGATTTTTTTACAAGATTTTAAAAAACTGTATCACGAAAATGAAGCGTTTTCGGACATATGTTTATCAAACAAATTGTATTTAAAGCGAGAAGTTTGTTGGTTTATATGAAGCACTTTGTATTTTAAAAATATCAAAATGTTGGCACCAGAGTATTTCTACGACGCCGAAGAAAGAACTTGCAAAATTTGTGTAAATCGCAAAGATAAAATTTAAAAATGTTCAAAATATTTTGTCTTCTTAAGAATATATTGTTTTGTGCCAGTTATGAAATTTTGAAAATGTTAGTTGGTATAACATGAAAGAAAAATTGAAGCTCAGGTGTGTTTTATTCATTAAAAAAATGAAAACCCTTAATCGTTGCAGAATCTTTAAATAAAGACACCTCGAAATTCAAGATATATTTTCATACGAGTGCCCATGATTTTGTCGGTAATTATTAGCGTGAAGATAATGGTTCTAGAAAATCGGCGCAACAAGCAAGTCATCCATTGCCTAGGAAAAAAATGGTGATATGGCCATCATGTTATTTTCTCCGATTTGATGATATCATAATCAATTATATTTAAAATAGAAAATTAAAAAATATTATTTTTTTTCTCGAATAGCAATGATTTTATGAAAAATATTTTCAAGCAAAAGATGTTAATTTCTTTGTTGTCTTAAAGTTTGGTTGAATGTTTTTGTGCTATTTTTCATATTTAAGAAAATATTGGTAAAAAACAAAAAAACAGTTAAGGTAAACGCCACACATATACACACGCACCAGACAATTTTTTATTTTTTCCAGAAATTGTTGAAATGGCGTTTAGGGACCCCAAAATGGATATTTCCGTAAAAAAAAAAATTTGAAAAAAAAATCACGATCACAATACTTTGTAAAGGAGAAAGTAAAAACAGTCACGAGTTAGATTCGAGAAGACAATTGGCCGAACAGAAAGTTTACACTTCATAATTAGAAAAATTAATTTAGTGTCAGAGGTGTATCAATCTGCGCTACAATAATTGTAGTAAACATGAGCTTATCAAGATTTTGAGAAATGCCTATGTATAGTATTACTGATTAAAGCACTAACACATTATCCGAAAATACGAACTGATCGAATTCAGCGAGCAAACAATTTTAAAAGTCCGGCGACAACTGACGTTTTATACGTTATAGAAAATATAACGCATTGCTAAGCAACATCAACATGATGTATTCTCATGAATAACACCCACCCAGGGTGTATTGTCAGGCATAACATGCACCCAGGTTTGTTTTGAATCGTAATTAGAATTTTATTGGATCATGTCATCAACATTATTCGATTTCATTCGTTAATTTTTGTTAATGAATGTCTTAAGAAATATTACATTTCCCTGTAATTGGATAGATGTCTGTTGGGAAATAAATATCTATTATTATTGTTATTAAAAAGTAAGAGAGGGCAATTGTCCATATAGCCGACTATTGGATTTAGATAAATAATATAGTAATACTATCGATGTTTAATACATAGTTTCTATTTTCAGATTGTTTATGTTCCACATATAACGGATTCACATCAAACGGAATTCCAATTTCGATTTTTTCGCAAGTTGATGCCTCCCCTCGCATACACTCACACACGGAATTCAATACGGGGGAATAAATTAAATGAAGACTAATGTGATAACATCCGGAACGCAATATTGGGGAATTTCCCGGAAGCGCCGAAATGACAAACAAACGCACTTGAAGGGTTCAATCGGTAGGGTTTAATAAGGGAGAGGAATGCGGAACGGCGCAGATGGACTTGAGGGTGAAATTTAGGGGCGCGAAACGTGTTAAAATCTAAAATCCGTGAATTTGAAGGATAAATGATCAACCGGTAATTATTATCGAGTGGCCATAATGGCGCTGGTACGTATTAGCTAATTAAGATTTACACATTAGATATGCATATTATGGAAAGCTATTGAAAACACAGTTATTTATTGGCCTAATGGTTGGTAATGGATTCCCTTGATTTGTTGCAACACATGCACAGTTTGGGTTTCGTTAGTACGGGCTGCTTATTTTAATTACGTAAATTTTGAGCTGCTCGGATATCGTGTAATTTCTCATTAATATAGATCCTGATCGGATTGCACGGATATAGTTATGTAATTGTTATTAAGGGGTAGCTAATTAAATGTTAATAATTTATTGCGCTAATGCATATCGACCTACATCATCAGTCAACAATGTTGTCAGTAAGTGAAATATGATTTGATTTGATGCATAATGTTAGAAATCAGTAAATTCGGTTATTCAATTCAATTACAATTACTAAATTATAATGGCACATTGATCTACTCGTAGCACTCTGATTGTGTGTTCGAATTCGGGCATAGGCATGGATGTAGTTATTGTTGTATACATACAGGGTCTTTTTTTAATTCAGAACATATGATTGATAATGTCTATGTTCTATGTTATAATAATCACATCAACGCATTGCAATGTATTGGCAATGTAGGCAACCATACTTACACTCAGTTTTATTTAATTATCAAAATTCAGTTATTAATAAAAATGTATTACACCACCGAAGAAAGAATACAGATAATTAATTAGTACAAGAGTGGGAACAGCATTCGACGTGTTAGAGATTTGTTTTCGGTTGAGTATCCGAGCAGACAAGTTCGATCCATCTCAACAATTTGTAATATTGTCCATCATTTTGACAATACTGGTTGCGTGAGTAATTTTCACATTAAAAGGGCTAAAGGAAATCACTTTTTAACGGAAGAATTGAAACTCAATATTTTATGTTACGTAGAGCAGAACCCCATATCATCGTTAAGAGTTATCGCAGCACAGTTTCAAATAAGTTCAGCTTCCGTTTAAAAGATATTAAAAGAATTTAAATACAATGCTTACAAGTTTTCAAATCATCAGCAACTATCAAATGAGGAACAGAATTCTGTGAAACCGTATTTAATTTAATTAACCTAACATTATTCGTAATGCGTTCTGTGTCACAGGCACCGTTGTGTACTTGGTTGCCTAAATTGTCAATACATTACAATGCGTTGATGTGATTATTATAACATAGAACATAGACATTAACAATCATATGTTCTGAGTTAAAAAAAGACCCTGTACACAATTACAAAGTGTCCTAGTATAGCCAAACATATGTTACGAAAGATTTGATGCATCTCGCATACGATTTTAAAATAATAAATAAAGTTGAAAAAATTATATCATAAAAAAGCAATGATTTTACAACAAACGAACAAAACATTATTCATTTCATTAATTTCATCAAATTAATATTTTTCTTGTTTTTATTTCAGCAAATTTATTATTTATATTTTTTCAAATGTTTTGTACCCCTCTATTTGTAGGCCCAAGAGTCTAAGAGTATTATCACGTCTCCCATCCAGTGCAGATATCCAATTAAAAATCTATAAAATGACCGATTGACCATTCATTTTATATTTGAATCCTTTCTGCAGTGCGGTGTCTTCCCAGCTTGTTAGAAAGAGAGATTCGTTGTACCCATTTTTAAAAGTGGATCAAGGGAGGATGTGCAGAATTATAGAGGCGTAGCAATACAATCAACTTTGCCAAAGATGTTGGATAAAATTGTATCCATTCAACTATCTTGGAGCTGTAGGCAATTTATAATTTCTGAACAACATGGTTTCATGGCAGGAAGATCAACGGTCACGAATTTGCTCACGTTTCTATCCGATATATCGAATTCCTTGGAGAGGGGCAATCAAATTGACGCTGTTTACACAGATTTCTCCAAGGCTTTTGATCATGTTCAACACAATATTATTATCGAAAAACTTATTTCTTTGGGCGTGGGTGACGGTGTGATTCGTTGGTTTTCCAGTTTTTTATGTGGTCGTCAACAATTTGTTAGGATGGGTAGTTCAGTGTCGCAAAGTATAGAAGTATCGTCAGGGGTTCCACAGGGTTCCCATTGCGGTCCAGTTTTATTTTTAATATTTATTAATGACATCAGATACAGCATTGAATACAGCAAGTTTCTTTTATTTGCCGACGATTTAAAGCTATATTCAGTAATAAATAATGAACTTGATCAGCATAACTTACGGTCAGATTTAGTGAAGTTGACTTCTTGGTGTAATACTAACTCGTTGCACTTAAACTTAAAGAAATGCTGCACCATCACATTTTATAAATCAATGCGGCAAGAATTTGATTACTTCCTTAATAATATTAAGCTAAAGAGAGTGGAAAATGTTGTAGACCTTGGTGTGTTATTTGATACTCATTTGAATTTTTTTCTACATATTAATAATATCTGTAATAAAGCATGTCAAATTCTAAGGTTTGTCAAGCGCTTTTCTCGAAGTTTCAGTATTTCAACAATCAGGCATTTATATACGGCATTAGTAGTGCCTCATTTAGAGTACGCTTCTAATGTGTGGTCACCCTATTATAAAAATGCAATAGCCGGAATTGAGAGAGTGCAGAACAAATTCTTAGAATATGTTTCACAAAACATGGGAAATTCTCGTATGGGATACAGTAGATCTCAAATGCTACTTGAAACTTAAGCCAATTACACCAGAGGCGTATTTTGCACGATATTTATTTTGTATTAAAAATTGTTAATGGTTTCATAAATTCCCGCGAATTATTGGCGATGTTCAATTTTTTATTACCTCCAACCACTCGGACAAGATCAAGGAAGCTCTTCTGTATTCAACGCTACACCTCTAATTTTGCGAAAAACTTGCCAATCAATCGCATGATGGCATTTTATGCGGTCATTCAAACTGTAATCTATTTTCGGAGTCATTCTTAGAATTTAAGAACCGCATCAAACGCATGGATCTGGACTTGTTTTTAAAATTTTATCAATAATATTATTTATTTGTATATTATTTTAGCTGTGCAATTTTTACCCGTTTTATTTTAGTTTATTTTAGTTTGTTTATATTTATTTTAACATGTTCTGTTCGTCATTGCTATTTATGTGATTTTTAGTGCGATTTATTTTTCTATGTAAATTACCTTATTTCTGTAAAAAAAAATTCTCGCTACATTTACAATATGTTTTTATTTTTGTTTTAAGAAATTTTGTAAAAGGAGATTTTCCGTTAATAAATCTATTAGTATTATTATTATTATAGAAGCGTTTTATTACCACTTCGTCTCCACCGTCTCCATAATCTGATTGTTCTGTCCTGATGAGATACAATAGTCCTCAGTGGTCCTCAGTTTGTCTGTGAATAATGGGGAATGTTAATTATAAATTATAATCAATGCTTAAATATTTATAATTTTACATCAGTCAACGACATGCACATACATCTGATTAATAGAAACAGTCTTCATTTATACCGCAAAAGACTCACGCACACCTACCAATACACACACACACGCCCTTTAACTACAATAAGTTATATATCAAGGTCTGCCATCGCGAAGAACCGCCGTAGTTTTTCAAACAGCGGGCGACTTTAGCTAGACTTGCTAGAAGAATTACTAAACTACCAACACAGTTCCATCTCTGGAACTCGGATCACTCTTGTACGATAAATAATAATAAAATAGTAACCTGGAAAATATGTTACGGAGCCTCGAACGGTTCATCATTACCTTTTTCGCAATAGACAAGAACACGGGTGCTCTTCTCCATCGCATCGGATTTATTGGCTTCCAAATTGCAGAAAGAATGATGAATTATTGTTCGGTGTTCAGTGGATAGGCGAATCAATCATTCATAATAATCGCGTAGATATTTCATGATGTTACGTAAAAATTGTTTTTTTAAATTACTGCTCGAGTCAGTGTAAGTCGTAATTATGTTTGCTTTCGATTAATATACAGGATGTCTAAAAAGTATCGCAATTACTATATTGAATTAAATTGTTTACGCAAAATAAATGATCAAAACAGTTTTATTTTGATTTCTCAGTAAATTCGATTCTAAATAACCGGATCCTTTGTTACAACGGGTAAATCCAACTTGCGCTACCTTATTTCTGGTGACATCTATCACTAAGTTTGATTTCAATAAGACGGGGTGCCACTGCCATCACACAAAAATAGGTAATACGTACTTTGTCCCTCGCTGCATTCTATACAATTTAAGAAATCACGTGCTTATTAGTTAAAATTTTGAAAAATGTTTTATACAAAAGTTGTGCAGAATAGTGAACTGCACGCCCTAAAATTATTTAAATTTATACAGGGTGTCTCATAACAAAGTTACAGACCAAACTTATGTTTTTTTTTTAAATGGAACGCCCTGTAAATTTTAGCATTTTTGGATTCCTCGTTACTTGGAGATTAAAATGACCTAGGTTGTGAGGGTTGAAACCCGGCCGTTTTTGTGTTATTCAGTTGTATTATACAAAAATTTGAACAAAATTGTTAAAGTGCTCCCCTGAAACTAATAAAGATAATTCATTCTAATTTAGTGGTAAAGTTTCCTAAAACCCAACCTAGAACAAAATGCTGCCAGCCGTGACAGCTAAAATAAATAACGGAACTCTCCCTAGGGGGAAAATAATTATTTATCTCCCCAGGGAGAGAAATAGTTACTTCTCTCCCTTGAGTGAGAATAGTATATTCTGTAACAAGGTTAGAATGGAAATTCGATGCGAGTGGAATATTTCGAGCGCGAGCCGTGAGGCGAGCGCGAGGAACCACGAGCATCTGAATTTCCATTCTTACCGAGTATCAGACTATACTTTCTCCTCGACCAGATCAAATAGACTAATAAAATAATGAACACAAAGAACTTACGTTTTATCACGTTTGTGGTTATGTTTATAGTATTTTGACAATTGTGATATCCAAGGCTAATTGTTTTATTCGAAACGATGTGAGAATATTCATTCTATCCCTTGTTATGGAATGAATTACATGCAAAACGCATAAGCGCATAGTGTTTTGTTCCATAACAAGAGTGAGAATGTGTACGTTCTATACTCAAAATTGATTTCAGAATACTTAAATTCTATGGTGGTCGTGGAGAAATGATATTTCTCTCACGATTTCGATAGCTGAGAAAACTCCGTTTGTGATAAAAAAATTATAATTCTGTTGACATAGGCATGTTATGGTTTGTTTGTTTAAGTGGGTATTCTTATTCAAAAGTCAAGAAAATGGCATTATTGTAAACAATATGTTCTTCTCTTCTTTGTATGTAAGACATTGTATTTTTTTAGATCCACAAACATGTTTTAACTTGTTTACACATGCTTTAAAATCGTGGCCAAAAATTGGATTGTCCGCACCTAGAATACAAAAAAAATTCTTAGAAAGATTACATTATTATCTCCTTGATAATTCATTTAGATCCTTAAAAAAAGGGCAATTTAAAAAACAAGTACGAAAACATGTAATTCGTTTTTTTTAACACATGTTTTTCTTCTAATGCTCGGAATGGATGTATAAGGAGATAATTATATGATTTTACTAAAAAGTAGTTTTTTTGTATTCAAATGTTCCTGGTGAGGAGAATATTTCGCATCGCGAGATTCCATATTTTTTACGTCCGATTTCAACGTTCTCTATAATGTTTAATATTTGATTATTATTGAATTAAAAAAAATCCATAAGTTAATATGTGTTTTATTATCTAAGAAAAATTAAACGTCTTAAGTAGTAAAGAAAAGTTTAAAAAAATCTTTACAATATATTACTTTGTTGACTTTTAGATAAGAATACAGAATTTTATTTGCCAAACATTTCCATTTTTTTTTTTAAATGTACAACTTCTAACGAATTAGATGATGGAAATCATTGGAAAGCCGCAATGTTCTAATATTTACAAATTTTTATTTAGAATCAGTGTAAAGTGAACTAGGACTGGGGAAAATAATTAATCGGTATGTTGATTATTACTCGAAAATAATTAATGAATCGATTAATCGGTTGGTTGATTATTACTCGAAAATAATCAATGAATCGATCATTTGATTAATCGATTAGGTAATCGATAATTTGATAATCGATCATTTGATTATTTAATAATCGACTAATCAATCGTATGATGAATCGATTATTTAATTATTTGATTATTCGAAGAATCTTTTACTTTTTAAATAGAAAAAAGTTTTAATGCGTATATTTTCTGTTTACCAATCAATGTTCTATTCATGTGTGATTTTTAAATTGTAAAATATGCAATTTTTGACTTGAACACTGACATTTAAGATTGGTATAATATGCGTTTTTAAGATGTAAAATATGCCATTTTTAAGAGGTTAAATATGCCAATTCCTTTTGGTAAAACTTGCAATTTTTGACTGGATGAATATGCCATTTTTAACAGGTGAAATATATCCCTTTTTCACTTTTACAATCTGCCACTTTTGGCCTGTGGAATATGCTACTTTTGACTATTAAACTATGCCAGTTTTGACCATTTTTGACTGTTAAAATATGCCATTTTTGACTGGTCAAATATGCCATTTGAGCTATACAAATATGTAACTTTTGACTTTTAAAATATCCCTTTTTAACTTATGCCCTATTTGACAGATAAAATATGCCAGTTTTGATAGTTAAACTACCCCAGTTGTGTCTGGTTAAATATATGCTATTTTTGACTGTTAACACATGCCATATTTGACTGGTAAATATACCAGTTTTGACTTTTAAAAAATACGACATTTTTGAATACCAAATTAGGCCATTTTTACTGTTAGAATAAGCAATGTTTGCCTCTAAAAATGTGCTATTGGCAAAGTTGCCAGTTTCAATTGGGACAATATTGCATTTTTATTAGGTAAAATATCCCTTTTTAAGTTTTAAATTATGCCAATTTTGAATGGTAAAATATGCTATTTTTGGCTGGTAAAATATTTCATTTTTGAAAGTTAAAATTAGCCATTTTATTTTTTTAAATAAGCCGTTATAACTATACAAAATGTCACTTTTGACTTTTAAAATGTCACATTTGACTTTTAAATATCCCTTTTTAACGAATAAAATATATCATATGTGACTGGTAAAATATGTCAATTTTGACTGGTTAAATATGACATTTTGAATGCCATATTTGACTGATACCTGTTTAAATTAAATATGCCAGTTTTGACAGTTAAAATATGCCAGTTTTGACAGTTAAAACATGCCAGTTTTGACTGGTAAAATATACCATTTTGAATATTAAAATATGCTATTTACTTATGACTGGTAAAATATGCCATTTTTTTTTCTGTAAAAATATGACATATTTGACTGTTAAAATATGACTTATTTGACTGGTAAATTTGCCAGTTTTTACAGTCAACATATGCCAGTTTTGACAGTTAAAATATGCCAATTTTGACTAGTATAATATGCCAGTTTTGACAGTTAAAATATGCCAATTTTGACTAGTATAATATGCCATTTTGACTATTAAAATATGCTATCTATTTTTGATTGGGAAAATATGTCATTTTTGACTGTTAAAATGTGCCTCATTTGAGTGGTAAATATGCCAGTTAAAATTTGCCATATTTGACTAGTAAAATATGTCAATTTTGACTGGTTAAATATGACATTTTGAATGCGATATTTGACTGATAAATATACCGGTTTAAATATGCCAGTTTTGACAGTTAAAACATGCCAGTTTTGACTGGTAAAATATACCATTTTGAACATTAAAATATGCTATTTACTTACCAGTTTAAATATGCCAGTTTTGACAGTTAAAACATGTTAGTTTTGACTGGTAAAATATACCATTTTGACTATTAAATATGCTATTTACTTATGACTGGTAAAACATGCCATTTATTTTTCTGTTAAAATATAACATATTTGACTGTTAAAATATGACTCATTTGACTGGTAAATATGCCAGTTTTTACAGTCAACATATGCCAGTTTTGACAGTAAAAATATGCCAATTTTGACTGGTACAATATGCCATTTTTACTATTAAAATATGCCATCTATTTTTGATCGTCTTTTTCCATGACTGCGGGAAGCGTATATATTCGCATATCCGCGCTTTGCCAACTATGTGCGTATACTGTTCGGCCAAACTTACAAAAGCACTAAAGGGGCGGATCTAGGGGAAATGTATACTTACAAAGTTCATTCGGATGCACGAGTATTATAACCTAAAAATTAACATCTGTATGTACTATAACCGACTAACTTATATAGTACATAGTGTATCAAGGGCCGAAAATAGGCTTTAGCAACCCGCCGCTTTTAGCAACACGAGCGAGCGAGGGATGCTAAAAGTGAAGGGTTGCTAAAGCATTTCGGCATGAGTTACACTCGATATTTTTTCGCCTGCCTTAAGTAAAAACAGTATTTCAGGAAATTTTTCATCGCGCGCCATTGAAATGTCACTGTCAGATTTTTGCATAGCCTACTCATATTCCGTGGAAGGTTGTCTAGATTATGTATACATATTAATTTTTCGGCCCTAGATACCCTTAATTGTAGTTTCGGCCCGATTTTTATGGCCGAAACAGATGGTTTCGGTAGAGGCAGGCGAAAATTTTTTTTACGAATAAAATGTGCCGATTTTTGATAGATCCGATAAATGAAGGTAGTTCAAACAAGATGATGATCACCACAAAATCCGAAATAAATGTTAGGACAATATTAATTAACGCTCTGTTGGAGAATGTATACAAGATCTTTCACTGACTTTCATCGTTTTATCTCGATTCTATGGTTTTCATAACATAACTGATTCTTAAAAAGTTTAATTTTCGAAATACAAATTAAATCTAACAAGGGGAGAATCAGATGTGTAGGTCATGACTAGTAGTGTAACAGGCGCGCTATTCAGCCGTTTTCGAGAAAAAACGTTTTTTTTTTATTTGCTGTGTGTTTATCTACCATTTACGTTGATGAAACAATACCGACCCCGTGGCGTATTGGTAAGATCGCCGGTTCGTAATTGCGAGGTCCATGGTTAGAATTCTTTTGGCCAAGTTCTTAATAGTTTTTTTTATAAATCCGTAAGTATTTAAAAATGTTAATTTTAGAATAAAATATATTAATTTCATTTTTAGAACAATTGTTAAACAAATTAAATTTGTTCCAGTATTTTGTTCTAAATTAATTATTCTAGTTCGTGCAGTCCTTCATCGCCCGAAAAGCACAATATCATATAGAGAATAATAATAATGAACAAGGATTTATAAAAAAAATAGTCTGGAAATACAATTATTGATTTTTCAATATCCTGTTTAATTTGTTTGAGAATCATTTTACTCCTAAAAATAAAATTAATATAATTTATTCTAAAATTAATATATTTAAATACACATGGATGAAAAACTATAAAAAAGAGAATAAATTGAACCCCCTTTGACCTTCCGACTACGAATCGGAGGTTTTACCGATGCGCCAAAAGCTCGATGTACTTTTGTTAACGCAGAATGTATGTAAACATACGAATAAATAACAAATTAAAAAATCATTTTTTCTCAAAAACGGCTAAATAGTGCGCCCTATTACTTGCACCTGTTACACTCCTAGTCATGACCTACACGTGTGCCAAAGATGGATCAAATCGGTGAGTCACACATCCTTGTAATACAAAATTATGCAAAAATTACATTCAATTCGTAAAATTCTTATTATTAATAAAATACTTTTGCTTTTTAACTTAGCTAATATAATTTTAACAGTGTATAAAATTATATATTGCACGTTATGAATAGATGAAGTTACGTCAGGATTCAAGAAAAATACGTGAAAGGGAGAATTTGAATTCAACAGAAAATGAAATTAACACGACACCGTTTATTTTTAAAAGATACACGATTTGTGAATTATGAGTTCATAATTGGTCATCTTGAAATAATCATCATACTAAACAACGCATGATGTTCCCCATCAATATCTAAAGATCGAGTTATTCTTTGTTATACAAACAAAAATAATACTTGTTCGTACTTTCCATTGCAGAAAGCGAAAATGCGACATGGACTTTTAAAAATTTAAAGCCCTGCGGAAATTTGTTCGAATCCAGGCGACGTTGATGGACCACATATTACACTGGTCTGCATAAAAATCGGAAGTAATTTTACATGAGAATCAACAGGAATGATGTCAGGGCTCTATTTTTTTCTTTTTTGCACACCAGTGTTATTTGTATAAGCATTACTTTAATTAGATTTTAATTTATTTTATATTGTGATTGTATTTGATTTTTTCTCGAACGATTCGTATATTTTTTTTTAAATTATTTAAAACATCCTTGTGCAAAATTCAATTCAATTCAACCGAACCGTTATCGAAATGAGAACAATGAGTAGTAAAATGTATCCGTACGCGTTAAGTAATTAATAATACAGGCGTGCCACCCTCTAACCGGTATTAATTTGGGCGTGTTGGCTATACGGACAAAAAAGAAAACAGAGAGAGGCACTCGAGTCCGACCCTGCCTATATCGATATTTGATGATGATATCCATATTCAAATCTAATTTGGCCTCCCCCGATGCGCCATTATCGCTCCGGTAATTGAAGTGGTTTCGTCTACGTTAAAGAATACCGGATTCTTAAGAGCCTGCATCCCTCTATGCGCAAGTTTAGATAGTCAAATTTCTTTGGGGGGACTGCTGAGGACCCTTCGTTGCGTACAAATGTTAACGACATCTCACAACTTCCACTCAAACAGTGGCTGATTGACCAGCTATAAAGTGAGTCGACTTTTCAGAAAGATTCCATTTGCATATACAAATAGAAATGCAGTTTAATAATGTAGAGGTTGTACTGAATGAGGTTTTGAATAACGAGGGTCCAGTTGAAAAGAAGGAAGTACTTGACTGTGCGGGATTTTTTTTTATTTTCTTGTTTAAATATTCCCTATTAAGCTACGCGCATACTTGTCGGAATCGGACGGACGGCACGCATCGGATAAAATTGCTTAACATAGTTGTAAATGAGTCAACGCACATTTATCCGTTCCATGCCGTACCGATAAATGTGCGTTGACTCGTTTACAACTGTATTAAGCAATTTTATCCGTTGCGTGCCGTCCGTCCGATTCCGACAAGTGTGCGCGTAGCTTTATATGGATAGTTGCCACAGGGTTTTTGCGATAAGACCAAGCGTAAAATTCTTAAAGAGAGGCACTCTCTCTCTCTACAAGAGGAAAATTGTACTTTTTGAAAAAGAAATAAAAGATGATTTTTTTATAAAATCATAAAGGTTACATCAAATGATATAGTTTTTAAGTCATAGTATTTTTGTAATGAAACTAATAAATATGAAAAAATACCACTAAAATCCCTATTATCATTATACCAGAGAAAGTAACATTATGACCCCATCAGATGTTTTTGTTTGTATTTTTTAATTCCCTTAAATGAGCACTAATTGACATTAAAAGAGAAGGCTGGCCAGCAATAGCACTGCTATGTATCTAGGGCGTCAGGTTTAGCACGACCTCAGGTTTATCAGATAATTCGCAGACAGAATTTTACTATAGAGTTATGAACTAACCAAGTAACCGTTAAGGTAAAAACATCGCACCAATTTCCCTAAGCGAGTGGAATTATTTACCGATAATTATAATCTTGTACCTTTAAGTAAAATTAAAATTAGAATCATAATTCATAATTAAATCTTCTACCTTCAGAGTGCAGTTTATTTAAACATAAGACCAATGCCCTTTGATAATATTAGATTTTATTTACGAAAATTTACCCTACAAAGGTATGAATGTAGTTGTTATCACATTTCATTTAATCCGATTCAACATTCCGTGTAAATAACATATTTTATCAGATGAAGAAAATTAATCAGGTAATTATAAACTGGAGTTTAATTTTCCCGTTGCAGTTTAACCTTTGTAACAAGAAAGATCAAATGCCATCGCCTCGCCCTATACATCTGTATCACAAATTACATAATCTCCATTAACAGGAAAACCAAAGCAGGCTTGTGTCAAGGATCGTCGAATGTAATTAACAAAAAAATACAAAAATATATACAAAATAACAGTTTTGCCGTTGATAATAATTTTCAGAGCAGATTGCTTCGTTGCAGCACTGCATTTAAGGAAGATAAAATAAAACCATATTTAGTTATTACAGAATTTACATGAATATGTTAGTCAAAACAGTTAACTTAAAATTAATTATATATATATTAATTTTAATTTTTTTATTAAAAATAAAATTAAAAATGGTGATGTGGCCATCATATTACTTTCTCCGACTTGATGGTATCATAATCATTTCTATTTACGTTTTCATGGTTTATTTTCAACTGAAATCATATTTTAAATGTACATCGAGAGTTGTGTAAACTCGGTTGAAAAATTATGAAAGATGGAAAAATTATACTTCAAATTCAAAAACTCATTTTACTCAAAAACTAAAGGAATTTCGAAAAAACTTATTCTTTATAAGTTGTTCATTTTAGCATTCTCTATAATTATTATTAACATAAATTTGCTGTAACTATTATCGTTTTATAATTATAAACCAAAAATTGAAGAAAAATAATAATTTTTTTTCTCGAATAAAAATGATTTCATGAAAAATGTTTTCAAGCAAAAGATGTTCATTTCTTTGTTGTCTTTAATTTCTTTGTTGTCTTTAATGTTTGTTAAAATGTTTTTGTGATATTTTTCATATTTAAGAAAATATTGGCAAAAAACAAAAAACAAAAAACAGTTAAGGTAAACACCCACTTCCGGTATACGAAATTTTACCAAAAGCTTTTCAGTTCTTGAAATTGTTGAAATGGCATCTAGGGACCCCAAAACGGATATTTCCGTTAAAAAATGTGAAAACCATCACGATCACACTACGCTTTCGTACTTCGTAACGGAGAAAGTAAAAAATGGTGATGTGGCCATCATGTTACTTTCTCCGACTTGATGGTATCATAGTCATTTATATTTACGCTATCGTGGTTTATTTTCTATTTAAATCATATTTTAAATGTACATTGAGCGTTTTATAGACTCGGATAAAACTGACGTTTAAAACGTCAAAATTATGAAAGATGGAAAAATTATACTTCAAATTTAAAAACTCAGTTTACTCAAAACCCAAAGGGATTTCGAAAAAAACTTATTCTTTATAAGTTATTCATTTTAGCATTCTCTATAATTATTATTAACATAAAGGGTATAGCCGAATAAGATGGTCAAAAGTGCCCCCAAAGCAAATCAATAATCGCGATCACTGGATGAAATATAATTAAAAATGCCGTCGATTGCTCGAAATTTCAGCTTCCTGAAGCAATTTGTTGTTCAGATATGACCGAAAACGTGAATTTTACGTTTTATGTTTTTTCTCCTTTTCTATAGCACGAATCAAGCTGAAACCACGTCTACCCAAAACAAAGAAAAATTACATCCCGCAGTATTTTTTTTCAATTTTTTGGCGCCAAATTCAAATAGAAAAATGAAGTTAAAGTTTTCAAAATTCATTTTTGCAGTGAAGGTATTCGAGGACTGTCTTTATAAAATAAAGATATCTTTAAAACGACGTTTGGTTTCATTGCGAAAATGTTAAAATAAAGAACCATTTTTATTATTTCAAAACAACCATTATCATGCAAAGTTATTCATGGCAATTATAGCGCCAAATTACAGTAAGAAAAAAGTACAGTAAAATTACAGTAAAATACCGAAAAATTTAAAACGAAGTGATTTAAAAAACTTTAATGGTTTTATCGCGGGAATTCTAGTACATTCTTATATAAAAATGTATTTTTATCAGGCAAATCCAATCAAATATCTTTGGAATAAGACGTTGAACCTCTAATTTAAATAAAAATAAACACTTCACAAAAATAACTTTTTTTATCACAATTTTGGAGCGAAATTCAAATTTTTAAGGTGGTAAAAGTGGTTTTGAATTATTTTAACTATCTTCCACACTGTTTAATATTATGAAAAAAATGTATGTTATAGAATTTGGTAAAACACATTTACAGAAAAAAAACTGAGACAGTCTTCGAATGCCTTCACTGCAAAAATGAATTTTGAAAACTTTTACTTCATTTTTCCATTTGAATTTGGCGTCAAAACATTGAAAAAAATACTGCGAAAAGTAATTTTTAGGTTGATTTGTGCCATAGAAAACGAGCAAAAAATAAAACGTAAAATTCACATTTTCAGTCATATCTCGACAACGAATTGCTTCAGGAGGCTGAAATTTCGAGCAATCAACGGCATTTTTAATTATCTTCACCCAGTCATCGCGATTATTGATTTGCTTTGGGGGCACTTTTGACCATCTTATTCGGCTTTACCCTTAATAAAAAAATAATAATAAATCTTTTTCTCGAATAAAAATGATTTTATGAAAAATGTTTTCAAGTAAAAGATGATCATTTCTTTGTTGTCTTCAAAGTTTGTTTAAATGTTTTTGTGATATTTTTCATATTTAAGAAAATATTGGCAAAAAACAAAAAAAAACGGTTAAGGTAAACGCCCACTTCCGGTGTACGAAATTTTACCAAAACCCTTTCAGTTCTTCAGATTATTAAATAAGACCTATTTTCAAAGTTTCGTATCAATTGCTCTATTAGTTTTTTTAGTTTTTGAGATACAGCGCACACAGACTGATGCATCATCTGCATTATTGTTATTTGATACTAATCTAAAATAAATTTTTCTACGTCCGTTATAAAATGCACAGTTTTTTGCGTTCATAAAATATGTGTTTTCTGAAGCCTTCAAGACGCATGAAAAAAAATGCCATTACGGTTCATTTTTTTAACGCAACTGTAAAATTGTTTTCTCATAAATGCTTCGCTCATGTTAGGGCCGGTTTCACCAACGTCAACGTTAAAACGTTATTTAACGATTAAATTTATTCATCGAATAAAATTGATAATTTCGTTTAATCGATTTTTCTCTGCCTAAAATTTATTGGACGCATTTTTAAACCAAAATACGTAAAGTTAAATATACACTGTGTACATAAAGTAAGGAATCAATTCGATCAAAATTGAGGGCATTTTTTTTTAGAAAAATGCTTGGACACGTGTAATTTTTTTTTAACACGCATTTTTTGAGATAAAATTCAAATGTGTCAAAGGTGTCCCAAAATTGAGATACGGCCCTCTAAGTTAAAATTTTCAAATATGAACTCACATTTTTTGTTGCATTTATGGATTTTACGTAAAATTCTGAGTATTTTTCATGTAGCATACCCCAAAAGTACTGCTACTATTTTATTTCTGGTAAAAGATAACATCGTTTCATCGAAACATTGGAATTAATAAAGAAAAATCATTATTTACTTAATGAAATGATTTCTCCTCATTAATCCTCATTAATTCCTTACTTTATGTACACAGTGTATAGAATCAACGATGTATATTTTTTCTACAATTTTGGACATGCTGTTTATAAAATCAACGCCACAATTGCTTCCAATGATATGTAAACCAGATCGAAATTCATATTACTAGATTGAATTATTGGTTTCGGAAACCTTCAATTATTTGCCCTAAATTACGATCAGTATAATCAAGATTAAAAAAAAAACTTGAAATACAGCAAACAAGCAAAACCTTCTCAATTGTGTGTTGGCAAATTACAGGGAAAGTTGTTATTTCATGTGCCTCGGCACAATTTACTTTACTTTAACTACAACTCATTTAATAGCATTTAACAATGTTAATTAGTCTAAAAAATGAAAAGAAATGAAACAAGTTAGAATATTCTCAGTAGAGATGTAATTAAAGAAAAACAAAAAGAAAGCTATATACAGAAGTTAATCATTATCTCTTCCTCTATAAATTTTATATAATTAAAATTACTCTACTAATTACAGCATCATTAAGGACCAGTACAATAAAAAGTCGTAACCATTACCCAGTCGCATACGTAGAGAAGTACACCTACGAGGACTATCGTTTCCTCCATTAAAAAACGAGGCACACCTTCACCGCATTAGAGATTCTATTAAAGTGAGGTATTAATTTGTCTTCTTCTGTCCCATCTAATGGTTCTAATTAGTACCTGAATGAGTGGTACCGGTTATATTTATAAGGGTAAATTAGTTCCTTGACCGTTGTTCAAATAATTCCACGCAACCGACGCCGACCGCAGCGGTGCATAAAACACGCCAATTTGGAAGGCCTTTAATTAACATTGGCAGGGAACATCGCATCGCTGTATGTGCGATTTGTTGAGATACAGATTTATGAAGATATTCGTTGGTAATTTATTTTTAAGCGTCGTCAACTCGCAGACACATAAATTATGAGGAAGGATAAAGCCGGCAACCGCTAATTCAAGAGGTAATATGCAATATTATCCGCTCGCTAATGTCTTAAACAATGTCTAACTAGAAGATTTATTGCATCTGGTTTCCAGTGCATCTTTTAGATGACTATTTTATCCACCAATACCTACTTTATTTCTAAACTCAGGATTAAATGTTTATAACACTAATAATTGATATAACACCCGAAATCTCGAAACCTTTAGAGTGCTTTAATAAGTGATTTCCTATATAATTAATTAATTAACTAATTCCACTTTGACAACTTTAATTAACTCCCTCCAACAGAGTCGTCTGGCTTATAACATTATTACAATTCCTCGAGAGTAATTTGTCTCCACGTAACAGCATCGAATTCAACAATAGCAATATTCAAGCCGAACCACGTTAAAACGCCGTTCTCCGCAAACAGAGCCCTTCTCTCCCCATTCTTTTATCGACGTTATAGTGTTACAGTAAACATCAAGAGGCGTCTAGAGAACAACCCCGCAACGGAAACTGGAGAATAATGATATGGAAACATTAAGTTCGCCATGCGAAACCGAAACTGGGGAATATCTGAGGAGATAATGTAATTCTCTAGGGGGGATGGAAGATGTAGCAACCTAAACCTAAACTAATTGAGTTGTATCCGGCAGACGCGGATGGTGTGTCCGGGGGATGTTTTCCACGATTTTATTGGACATTAGATTTAAAAAATAAATAAATAAAGGGCTATTTCATGATCGAATCAGCTCCATAACTTGTTTACAATGATCGTGTTTGTGTAACATTCGATCAGAGGAGTAATTATTTGATTAATGCATGAAGTGGTTAATTAAGGGTTATTAGATGCTTTGAATTACTGAAAATGTATTGTTCGATTGATTAAAGCCCAAACTGTAAACAATCGGATAGAATACTATTGCTTAAACCGAAAAATATTTACAATCCAGGCTGGAATCATTAACCACTCTAAATTTAAAATGGGAGACAATACGATATAACTGATAATAATGATAATGATAATGATACTAATAATAATAAAAGCCTTTATTAAATTACGTTTATATGAAGAGGACAGTAAAAATAAGATTGTACTATGTGAGATATTAACACAAACTGTGGTGGCAGATGACCTCGCAGTCGACGCCAAAAACAAAAAAAAAAGATTGTACTACTGTGTACCATTTGAACAAATCAAATAATAATATATTAGCATTCAAGAATTTTATCATAAAGCCTTTAATTCATATACACAGTAGGCCAAAAAACACGGTACAAATTTTAAATATTCATATTTTCAAGAATAATTAACGCATTAAATATTGCTTTGAAAAACAAAATAGTTACACTTTGTAGATTGCAAAAATGATTCATTGCATTTGTAGGTATCAAAATGATTTGTTTTTGTTTTTTAATGAATCTCAGACATTAGCTGTCACTTCCATCAGTCATTTTAGTTGTTGGTGACAAAAATGGTTTGCCTAAATAAAGAAAATAAAATATTCATTAAACATTTGTTTCAATATGACAATTTATCTGCAGGCAGGGGCGGCTCGTTATATAGAGCCACGGAGCCATGGCACTACCTGTAGGGTCAAGTTCAGCAAGAATTTTTACTAACTAATTTTAACAACACCTGTAGCACCGCATGGAAATTCCACATTCATTTCAACAGATGTTTAAAATTTCTATTTCTAAATAATGTGTTTTTACAAATTTCAAACAAAATAATCGCAAGTTTACCACAACAAAATTGGTTGCACTAAGAAGAAAATGTAGATGATCAAAAAGGCGCATTTTTCAAAAATTCACGTGGGGATTGCACATTTATTTTAATAGATGGTTGAAACTTCGATAGACTAATTCTGAATAATGCGTCTTTACAAATTAAAAAAAAAATCATTGCAAGTTTACTACAACAAAAATGGTTGCACTAGAAAAGCAAATTTTGATAACAAAAAAAGCGGATTTTTTAGAAAAACACATGGCAATTCTACATTTATTCCTACAAATGGTTGAAATTTTGACAGACTAATTCAGAATAATGCGTCTTCACAAATTTACAAAGAAAATGATCGCAAGTTTACCACAACAAAAATGGTTGCACTAAAAGACAAATTTTGATGACAAAAAAGCGCATTTTTCAGAAATTCACTTGAGTATTCCACATTTCTTTCGACAGATCAATTTTGAATAATGTCCCTTTACAAATTTCTACAAAAACTAATCACAAGTTTACCATAACAAAAATGGTTGCACTAGAAAAGCAAATTTTGTAATAAAAAAAAATTGATTTTTTTAGAAATTCACATGGCAATTCTACATTCATTGCTACTGAAGGTTGAAATTTTGACAGACTAATTCGGAATAATGTGTCTTTACAAATTTACAAAGAAAATAATCGCAAGTTCCCCACAATAAAAACGGTTTCATTAAAAGGCAAATTTTTATGACCAAAAAAGCGCATATTTCAGAAATTCATATGTAAATTCTACATTTATTGCACCAGATGGTTGAAATTTTGACAGAGTAATTTTGAATAATGTGTCTTTACAAATTTCCAAAGAAAATAATCGTAAGCTTACCACAACAAAAATGTTTGCACTAAAAAGCAAATTTTGATAACAAAAAAAGCGGATTTTTTAGAAATTCACATGTAAATTCTACATTTATTGCACCAGATGGTTGAAATTTTGACAGAGTAATTTTGAATAATGTGTGTTCACTAATTTCCAAAAAAAATAATCCCAAGTTTTCCACAACAAAAATGGTTGCAGTAAAAAATTTTGATGACCAATAAGGCGCATTTTTCATAAATTTGCATGGAAATTCCACATTTATTGCAACAAATGATTAAAATTTTGAATAATGTGTCTTTACAAATTTCCAAATAAAATAGTTTTCTTCTAAATTTTCGATTTTTTGGTTAAAATTTTCTAATTTTTGGTCCACAATTTTGATTTTTAGGATCGAGTTTTTAATTTTTTATCCTATATTTAGATTTTTTTAACCTAAATGATTGCTTTTTATACGCAACTTTTTTATTTTTTTGCCGATATTTTCAAGTACAGTTTATGATTTATTGCCCTTCATTTTAGATTTTTTATAGAATTATTATTTTTTACTTTCTGGTTACTTTTTGAGTACCGAGTTTCTGGTCGGCAACTAGTTTTGAGCTGAAGAGTTATTTTGGGAGCTGAAAATGGCAAATTATTTTCGTTTTCCTTGATTTTTCAATTTTTTGGTCTGCATTTTTTTATTTTTAGACCAGCATTTTTGATGTTTTTGGCCTATATTTTAGATATTTGACCTGTATTTTTCATTTCTTCGTTCCAAATTTTAGAGTTTCTGCCAGAAATATTCTTTATTTTGGTTAAACTTTTTGATTTTTTGTTTTTCGGATTTTTGGACTGCATTTTTTTTAACCGCGAATTTTCGATAATTGTCTAAATTTTCGATTTTTTGTGATTATATTTTAGTTTTTTACCGTAATTAACATCTAATTCTGCAAGTGATTATTTTTTTACGGTTTTTCAAAACATTGAGTGCAACTTCCGTTCCCTCCAGCGCAGTTTTGAGCCAATTACTGTTGTTTTCAGTAGGAATATTGCAATTATTTTTACAAGTAATCAAAAGTAAACTCTTTCTGCATAGTTTTAGTAATTTTGGAGCTAATTCTACAAGTGATTAATTTTTTACAATTTTTCAAAACATTGAAAGCAAATTTCCTTCACAACAGAGCAAATTTTGAGTCTATTCCCTTGTTTTCTGCAGGAGCATGTCGTTGTTTTCAGGAAATCAAAAGTACACTATTTTTGAATAATTAAAGTTTATTTGAAGCGAAACCTTCAAGTAATACATTTAAAAAAAAATTAAATCGTCGGGTGCAAATTTCCTTCGCTACAGAGCAAATTTTGAGTTCTGGGGGCTAATCACCCCGAGTGCTGAAAATGGCAATTTTCGTACTTGAATTTTCAATATTCTTGTTTTCATTTTTTATCGTTAAGCCCGGATTTTGATATTTTGGTCTAAATTTTTAATTCTGTAGCCAATTTTTTTTTCTAAATTCTTGATTTGTTTGTTTAAATTTTCGATTTTTTGGTCCGCAATTTTGATTTTTAGGATCGAATTTTTCATCCTATACTTTTTTAACCTAAATGAGCGACTTTTTTTATTTTTTTGCCGATATTTTCAAGTTTCTTTGATGGTTTTTGATTTCTTGCCTTTGATTTTAGATATTTTAACTTGAATTATTATTTTTTAAGGGAGTTTTTTTTACTTTTTGGTTAATTTTTGACTAAAATCGATTAAATTTAATTTTTTTAAAATTTTTTTCAAGACTTGCAGGAACTGGGGTTTTCGAGTTTCTGGTCGGCAACTTATTTTGAGCTAAAAAGTTATTTATTTTGGGGGCTGAAAATGGCAAATTATTTTCGTTTTCCTTGATTTTTCAATTTTTTTGTTTGAATTTTTTTATTTTAGACCAGCTATCTTTATTTATTTGGCCTATATTTTAGATCTAGGCCTGTATTTTTTATTTCTTCGTTCCATTTTTTTTTTGGTTGAAATTTTCTGCATTTTTTAACCGTAAATTTTCGATATTTGTCTAAATGTTCGATCTTTTGGTCGAATATTTAAGTTTTCTTTTTAATTTTAATTAAGAGCGTATTTTATATTGGTCTATACTTTGGATTTTTAAAGTGAGTGATTTATTTTAATGTGCTAATTTTTGATTTTTTGCCGGTATTTAATTTGTATAATTTGTCATTTCCATCTTTAATAATTTTGACATTTCAAACGTCAGTATCATCCGATCCAATAAATTGTAAAGGTGGCTCTACCATCAACATGTTCCACGAGCCACCGCTGTCTGCAGGAAAAATTGTAAACAATACCCATATATACAGGGTGTTTCAGAGCTCTGGGAACAAATAAAGGTGAGTTACTTCAATACTCCCTATACCTATTGTTTGCCGTTTTCGAAATATTTGAAGATTTGTTGAAATGCATGGTCTGGGTGAAATTTTATTTTTGCCCCAGTGATTGACGTTGAACGATTAAAATCATTTCTATTATTTGGTTGAAGGTTCGAACCATAGAGCCAACCATGATTTCATACAAAAAATTATACAGGGTGATAAAAAAATGCGGTAGAAAAACCGAACTTATAAAGTTAATTAACTTCGTTTTTTCAAATGGCACACCCTGTATTTAGTAACGTATTCTTAAGCAGAATCCAATTATCTTTCAGATTGTATAAGGGTTCCCTGTTCCTAATCTCAATAGATTTCTTGTATTCGGCGATTATCATATCAGGAATTATTATTATAATCTGAAAGATAATTGGATTCTACGTGAGAACGATGAGGTCCCCACAAAACTTCTACCCGGACCTGCCTATGGTTATAAAGAAATCAACAAATGCAGGCAACTGTGTTAATTTGAGCATTTTTTTCCTAAAGCTACCGAGTATGCAAGAATCCATAATAGAAGCTACAAAGGCCATAATTTTGCCCATAAGAATCCGTTGGTACGTGCGTTCGAAATACCAAAAGCGGGCGCAGTATTATTTATTGAGCCCACACGGACTTTAAAAATACGTACGTGCCGAAAGATATACAAGTTTCTCCATCTGCACATTTAATTACCATCCTTGTAGGTATCCGTTAGCATCCAGTCTCCATTTCCGGGATATTTTTGTTGGCAACAATGTTACAACAATAATGCCATTCGTAGGCAACAAATAATTTATAAATCGCTCTGTCGGCTGTCAAAACATTTAAACCGTGGTGTGGATCAATGGATGGAAATGAAACCGCACTTTCCGAAGTGTGCGTATAAATATGAATTACAAATTATATACGAAATTATTATTCATAACGGATTCATGCCTTTGTGTACATAACTATATAATTATCCCGTGCTATTATTTATTTCATCCGCACTAGTCGCATTTAATTTATTACAATAAAATGGTATATATTTAAACAATAAAATTGTGGGTGGTATATTAGAATAATATATTAACAGTCGCTATTATATTGTAATATCTAGTCATCTGTGCTTCTGCCCACGCTCTGTACCTTTCCTACGACTTTTTTCTAAATTGCCATTGCACCTGTTAATTTGAATTTAGGAAGACTAGTTATGACGTAATAACAATTTTATTATTGTATTGTGTCTTAATTAATTACCTTAAAATATAATTAACAGTCTTCAAAGAAGCGATTGAAAGTTAGTGTGGAATATTTAAAGCAGATGTAGTGAAATATTTTCCATGAAAATTATATCAATAACGTGCATAAATACAAGTGAATTCATCCACAGTATAGACATAATTTCACGGAAAATGTTATAAACTCTGTGTATTCATCCTACGCTCGACAGAGTTCTTACCGAAAGATTTGTCTCCTATGGCAGATATCCCTGAGTTGTTCACATCATTAAACATATATAAAGTTTACGTGGTTTCAAAGGTGACAGTAAACATATATTTTTTAAGCTTATTCATTGCCATTCAGACACGATATGGATTATAATTAAAAAAAAAGACAAAACCATATACTTTTCTGATCCAGGCCATGTCGGCCTTTGTTAATTAATAGCCATATAGTGCGATTATAATCCATCCTACACTAAGCATGCTTATACTAATGAATAAATATGTACATTATACGGAGATGTATAATACATCATACGATGTGTAACTTTATATCACTTTAGATCTAGGATATGGGTAATGTCAGGCAATTATATGTAATTTTTAGTTATAAATATTATTGGGCATCCAAGAAACAGGCGGTTTGTGTTTCCGCAAGATGCAAGAAAAAATTTAATAATGTGGCCCCATCCTGCTGAAACCAAAGGTCACCCAACCATCTTCTTTAGCAAGAGCATCTAATCTGGGTGGCAGGAATATTTCCTACATTCTCACATATCGAACATCAAAGACTGTTACTGTCACTCCCCAAAAAAAAGTAGTAATCACTGTAATTTTTTGGGAATCGAGAGGCCTGTTATGAAGCTACTGGCGTTACAGTCAGCCCTGTGCGAAAATTCTTTTTATTAACCACACCACTATGAAAATATAACTCATCCCCACTCATCATCATTGCCGTATCAGGGATCTGTTGAAGCATTTGTAGGCACCAGGCTCTGAGGTTTTGCTTAATCTCCTGAATCCAATTCCTGAACTATTAGTACCTTATATGAATGAAAATTCAAATCTGAGTGGAGAATCCTCCTCAAACTGCAATTCAATATTTGTCGAACTCCCTTTGAATTTACTAAAATATTTCGAAACAAATATTTTGACATGGATAATTATTTATTAATATCACTACAGTGTAGTGATGCGAACTTTGACTTTGATGATCCTCGTCAAAATTCATGTGAAGCACAGACGTAACCACCGAGGAGCTGTTTGAGCACTTTGCTCCAGTATGTAATTATTTGACTACCAACTACTAATAATTACTTTGTGAACCAAAAAAGTTTATCATTTTCAGAGATTGTCTTCGCAGTAAGATGCAAATTTTGAGGCAAAATTTAAAACAATGTAAATAAATTGAAGAAGTTGCGCTATTGTTATGTAAATGCTAAGAAACACTTCGGCATTGATTTGCTAATTAATACAGTCTAAATCTTTAAAAGAAGCCCGACTGAGATCAAAGTTATCAATTCATTTTTAAGTTCAAAAAAATTTAAATCGTAGCGTAATTATTCTGTAAATACTGAGATAAATTTTGGCATTGACTAAGTAACTGTAGTAGTTACCATCTTTCAAAAATTATGTGTATGACAAAAGTCCTCGCAGTAAGATGATCATTTTCAACCAAAATTTAGATTTAAAAAATGCAAAAAAATGATATCGTTCCCCTATTATTTCCCAAATGCGAAAAAATACTTTTGTATCAATTTACTAACTAAAACAGTTTACATCTATCAACAATTTCGACTATGACAAAAGTTATGAATTTTCCAAACTGTTATTGTCAATATAAATGATATTTTGAACTTGAAATAAACATTAAGTAAACATGTTAGAACAAATCACAAAAATTGTTATTATGTAGCTATTCACTTCACAAGACGTACATCTTTCAAAATAATTTTGGTTTTTGAATACGCAGCAATTTTCAGTCGAGTTATGAATTTTTGAAAATGTATTTTTTTCAATGACGCACACTCGAGCGCAAAAAATTAAAAATTAATATTAAACGCAGGGATAAAATCCTACAAAAATTCAGTTCACTTCACAAGACGTCGATCTTTCAAAATAATGTTGGTCTTTGAATGTGCAGCAATTTTCTATCGAGTGGCGAAGTTTTGAAAATGTACTCGAATGCGAAAAATACAAAATTAATATGAAACGCGGGAAAAAAATTCAATAAAAATTTAAATCACTTCACAAGATGTCGATCTTTCAAAATAATTTTGGTTTTTGAATGTGCAGCAATTTTCAGTGGAGTTACGAATTTTTTGAAAATTTATTTTTTTCAATGTTGAACTCTCGAGCGCAAAAAAATTAAAATTAATATGAAACGCAAGGATACAATTCTACAAAAATTTAGTTTACTTCACAACACGTCGATCTTAAAAAAAAAATGTTTTTGAATTAAAAAAATTAAAAACTAATATTAAACGCAGGGATAAAATCCTACAAAAATTCAGTTCACTTCTCAAGACGTCGATCTTTCAAAATAATGTTGGTCTTTGAATGTGCAGCAATTTTCTATCGAGTGGCGAAGTTTTGAAAATGTATTTTTTTAATGACGAACACTCAAGTGCGAAAAATACAAAATAAATATGAAACGCGGGAAAAAAATTCAACAAAAATTCAAATCACTTCACAAGATGTCGATCTTTCAAAATAATTTCGGTTTTTAAATGTGCAGCAATTTTCAGTGGAGTTACGATTTTTTTTGAAAATTTATTTTTTTCAATGTTGAACTCTCGAGCGCAAAAAAATGAAAATTAATATGACACGCAAGGATACAATTCTACAAAAATTCAGTTTATTTCACAACACGTCGATCTTAAAAAAAAATGTTTTTGAATGTGCAGCAATTTTCAATCGAGTTATGAATTTTTGACAATGTATTTTTTTCAAAGACGCACACTCGAGCGCAAAAAATTAAAAATTGATATTAAACGAAGGGATAAAATCCTACAAAAATTCAGTTCACTTCACAAGGCGTCGATCTTTCAAAATAATGTTGGTTTTTTAATGCGTAGTAATTTTCAGTCGAATTACAATTTTTGAAAAAGTATAAAACTAATATAGAACGCAATAAAAAAATTCTACAAAAATTCAAATTCACAAGACGTTGATCTTTCGAACAAATTTTGATTTTTGAGTGTGAAGCAATTTTCAGTCGAGTTATGGATTTTTGAAAATGTATTTTTTTAATGACGAACACTCGAGTACAAAAATCTAAAAATTAATTTGAAACGTAAGGATTAAATTCTACAAAAATTCAGTTCACTTCAGAAGACGTCGATCTTTCAAAATAATGTTGGTTTCTGAATGTAAAACAATTTTCAGTCGAGTTACAATTTTTGAAAATGTATATTTTTCATTGACGAACACTCGAGTGCAAAAAATTCAAAAATAATATGAAACGTGGCAAAAAAATTCTACAAAAATCAAATTCAGTTTACTAGACGTTGATCTTTCAAAATAATTTTGGTTTTTGAATGTGCAGCAATTTTCAATCAAGTTATGGATTTTTTTAAATGTATTTTGTTAATACGAACACTCGAGTGCAAAAAATTAAAAATTCATTTGAAACGCAGGGATAAAACGCTACAAAAATTCATTTCACTACACAAGACGTCGATCTTTCAAAATAATGTTGGTTTTTAAATGTGTAGCAATTTTCAGTCGAATTATAATTTTTGAAAATGTATATGTTTCAATGACGAACACTCGAGTGCGAAAAATTGAAAATGAATTTGAAAGGCAAGGATAAAATTCTACAAAAAATGGGTTCACTTCACAACACGTCGATCTTTAAAAAAACATAGTATTTGAATGTGCAGAAATTTTCAGCCGCGTTATGAATTTTTGAAAATGATTTTTTTCAATGAAGCACACTCGAGCGCAAAAAAATAAAAATTAATATTAAACGCAGGGATAAAATCTTGCAAAAATTCAGTTCACTTCACAAGACTTCAATCTTTCAAAATAATTTTGGTTTTTGAATGTGCAGCAATTTTCCATCGAGTTCTGAATTTTTGAAAATGTATTTTTTTTTTCAATGACGTCCGCCAAGGAATTGATTGTTCATATTTTTGTGTCAGGAAAATAATAATAAATTTACATAGTGTAAATCAGACTTTTGCGCAGAACATACGGCCATTGTGCGAGTTTTTACAACTCTATCTGTAGAATGAAAAGACTGTAATGTGTAATCGGAAAGAGCTTTTTTTGCAGCAGGATTATTTTTCCCAAAAATTAGATCCCAATTAGGAGATCAAATCTTTGATAAATTATGCTTCTTAAGAGCAAATTTTCTGAAACATAATGGTGGATATATCAATATGATACTAATACATATTTATTTAAGATAAAAGTGCAGATTTTACTGTTGTTTGGAGCGACCTTCATATGAACTTGAATATAACCCTCAAATTTATGTTTATTGGTACTTATTAAATTTCCAACGTCAATGATGAAATGACAAAGCAATTATATTAAATTTCCAAGTAGAACGAAATAGCAATAAGCTAAACTTAAACTGGAAAACAAACAATGCACTTATAGTGTTGAAAAATGCATTCATCATCAAAGGATTTACTTGAAAAGGTCAAGATTTACGAAAAAACATTTCATTTATAATATTCTGAAAAAACAATCGAAAAATCCTACGTAGAAACAGAATAGCAACAAGCTAAACTTAAACTGAAAAAACGAACAATGCACTAAACGATTTAAAAAATTGTAAAAAAAATCACAAAGGGATTTACTTGAAAAACGCAAGATCTATGAAGAAACATTGTATTTATCATTTCATGTAAATACAATTGGTATATCCTAAGCAGAAAAAGAACAGCAACAAGCTAAACTTGAAATGAAAAAAAAAAACGAACAGTTCACTCAAGGATTAGAAAAATTGTAAAAAATTCATTGATAAAGGAATTCACTTAAAAAGCACAAGATCCATGAAAAAACATTGCATTTATCATTTCCTGTAAAAATAATTGCTATATCCTCAGCAAAAACAGAACAGCAACAAGCTAAACTTGAATTGAAAAAACAACAAACAATACACTCAACGATTAGAAAAATTGTAAAAAATTCATTGATTAAGAAATTCACTTAAAAAGCACAAGATCTATGAAAGAACATAACATTTATCATTTTCTGTAAAAACAATTGCTATATCCTAAGCAGAAACAGAACAGCAAGAAGCTAAACCTAAATTGAAAAAAACGAACAATACACTCAGCGATTAGAAAAATTGCAAAAAATTTATTGATCAAGGAATTCACTTAAAAAGCACAAGATCTATGAAAAACATTACATTTATCATTTTCTGTAAAAACAATTGCTATATCCTAAGCAGAAACACAACAGCAAGAAGCTAAACTTGAATTGAAAAAAAAACGAACAATACACTCAATGATTAGAATATTTGTAAAAAATTCATTGATCAAGGAATTCACTTAAAAAGCACAAGATCTTTGAAAAAACATTACATTTATCATTCTCTGTAAAAACAATTGCTATATCCTAAGTTGAAACAGAACAGCAAGAAGCTAAACTTGAATTGAAAAAAAAACGAACAATACACTCGGCGATTAAAAAAATTGTAAAAAATTCATTGATCGAGGAATTCACTTAAAAAGCACAAGATCTTTGAAAAAACATTACATTTATCATTTTCTGTAAAAAAAAATAGCTATATCATAAGCAAAAACAGAACAGCAAGAAGCTGAACTTGAATTGAAAAAAAACGAACAATACACTCAACGATTAGAAAAATTGTAAAAAATTCATTGATCAAGGAATTCACTTAAAAAGCACAAGATCTATGAAAAAACATTGCATTTATCATTTCCTGTAAAAACCATTGCTATATCCTAAGCAGAAAAAGAACAGCAACAAGCTAAACTTGAATTGAAAAAAATGAAAAATACACTCAACGATTAGAAAAATTGTAAAAAAATTGATTGATCAAGGGATTCACTTAAAAAGCACAAGATCTATGAAAAAGCATTGCATTTATCATTTTCTGTAAAAACAATTGCTATATCCTAAGCAAGAACAGAACAGCAAGAAGCTAAACTTGAATTGAAAAAAAAAACAAAAAATACACTCAACGATTAGAAAAACTGTAAAAAATTGATTGATCAAGGAATTCACTTAAAAAGCACAAGATCTATGAAAAAACATTGCATTTATCATTTCCTGTTAAAATAATTGCTATATCCTCAGCAAAAACAGAACAACAAGAAGCTAAACTTGAATTGAAAAAAACGAACAATACACTCAACGTTTAGAAAAATTGTAAAAAATTCATTGATCAAGGAATTCACTTAAAAAGCGCAAGATCTATGAAAAAACATAGCATTTATCATTTCCTGTAAAAACAATTGCTATATCCTAAGCAGAAACACAACAGCAACAAGCTAAACTTGAATTGAAAAAAACGAACAATACACTCAACGATCAGAAAAATTGTAAAAATTCAATAATCAAAGGATTTACTTGAAAAGCTCAAGATCTATGCAGAAATATTGCATTTATAATTTTTTTAATTCTTAAAATCTGCTTATGCATCTAAAACCTTTATCTAGGATGAACATTATCGCTGCCGTTGTAGCGGCAAAAAAACAAGGCATTCGGTTATATTTAAAATTTACCAAATTACCGGTAGAAAATTATGAATTTACTGGTAGAAAAATGAGGTGTGATTACTATTTACTGGTAAACTGTTTTGTCGGTGTTGCAACCCTTTCGTAAATCTAAAGTTTTGTCAACTTACAATTAGTTCCAACATGCGGACTAATTTAGTCATTCTTGATTAAGTATTTGTATTACATATTTTTATTAGATTCTTGAAAATTAATATATTCGGTGAGACACACTGTATAATAGTTACTAAAATTACGGGAGATTTCGTGCACAATTCCCATCCATAAGAGACTCAACAAGGCGAACCAAGGAAACCTAAACAGCAATTATAAGGAAATAATCTTTTTGATTAATGATGATAAACGAGCCCAAACTTATGAGAGGTGGTTGCGGTCTCGCTAGATAAATAAATCGCAACTTTACACACGAACAGGTAAAATTTATAAGCGCGGCCGCTTTCGCAGGATGCTTAAATTAAATTTATCGAATGCTCCAGTAAACACCAGATATCAGCCACACAACTGGACGGCAGGAAATTCGATTCGATGCCGCCAACAGGAGAGAGAGACGGTAATTAATCGCTTTTTAATTGGGCGACCAGCAAAAGCTCCCTCTGATCAAGGTGCATTGGAACGCTTGATTTATTCGTTTGCGTTCCGCGATCGACTCTTGCAAAAAAAAATTGAAGAGTTACTGTTTGCTGGAATACCAATATCGGGTTGTTTGTGTGGGAAAGAGGAAGTGAAAGCTCGCTTCAGGCTAGTTCGGACACGTACACTAATTTCATCGAGTGGAGAATGGCGATTAACAATAATTTCGTTGGTCGATTTTTTTTCAATTGGTATTACTTTTGTGAAGATAATTTTCTGAATTAAAGAAGTAAATACCTGCAATAAATGTAGGAGTCGAATGTGATACTTAAGCCTACTGTATTCCTCGGGAATCAATTTTAGGTTTAATTTAACTTAATTTATTTACCTTTTTACAAAATAATGTAATAATGTTTTACATATAAAAAATATAAACATATAAACAGGTAAATGAAAAAGTTAATGTTAAGAAGCCTGCCAGGGCTATTTTTCATCTTTTATAAATATATTTAATGCATCTGCAATTTTAGGTCACACAGTCATGATGTGGAGGGTCCTGGGTTCGAATCTCGGCGAGGGCATGGATGTTTGTGGATGTCTATTTTCATTTAATATGAATCAAATATTATAAAAAATCGGTTGTGGCTGAATGACCTACGCTGTCTAAGCCAATGTCCCATATCATCCATAATTCCCCAACCCAAATTTCCGTCAATCATCCTTCCTTTAAAAAAAAAAAAAAAAAAAAAACAGTCATGATAGAATATCGACCCAAGATCAATTATTACGTCACACGTACTTGTACCCATGTTCATACTTTACTTGATGAAGGTGATTTATGCCATACGTTAGATAAATGTTACCGTTCTGAAACAAGACATCAAACGGGTGCAGATAAGAAATAAATTTAAAAAAATAAAATCGGTGCGAGCGCGAAGAACAAGTCTCGTCGAAGCTAAAAAAAAGGGAGCAAGGTAAATACACACCACTTCACCCACACACATTATCTATATCATAACCGGTATGAATATCTATTATTCCATCGCTGAAGAGGTGATGTTATCATAGCTTGGATTCCGTGTATCATATATCTTGCTGTGTGGTCTCACCCGTTTAACCAATTTTCTATTATATTTTAGGGTGGGTGGATGCATTCAAAGATTCCAATCTAATTGTACCTCTAATGGTGTTAATAGTTGACTAAAAGTGGTAGGATCATATTTTCAAATATTATTTATGCCCCGTATACAGGTGAGATGAAAGAGGATCCATTTAACGAGCCCACTGCCCATCCATTACAATCATCATATAAGGATGATGTAATAAATTAGGTACGCCATAAAGATATATTAAATTAATAGTAGAATGTCTAAAATTAAGTGGATTTTAATAGGTTCGCTAGTAGCAGAAATTTTTCTAATAAATATTATAATTAAAGAGAAAAAATACAAACATTTTAAACAGTAAAATTGAATCAACCGAATCAAACTGGAACGGATCCGTGAAAATTAAAGAGGATATCTGCGGGAGCCATAACATAAATTCGGTGGATGCGCGCGAGGGGATTTAATTAAAACTAATTACCGGTTGGACTGAATTACACGTTGTAAATGTGGAATAATAGGCACTATTTTTTATTGCCGCTTTAATCGCCACAATTAACGTGTCAGTTTTGGAGAGCGCTCATGCTGGACAATAATAAAAGAGCCTCTGTGTGTATACTAAAAATTTACTCATAAGCTCAATAAAAGCGACATTTTCGGCCATTTTTACATTCTAATTAAAAGAGAAATTTTCGACGTTATATCAACATTTCAGGCGGATTATAAAAGGTTTTTTATGAGGCAATGTAAATTTTTGCGAAATTAATATATCTTTTTTACAGCTAACGAAATAGCTGCCAAAATATTTAAAGCCGGCATAAATTTACTGCTGAAATCTTTACAGTATTATTAGAAGCTAAATAACTTTAACTCGGATTATTTTAATATTGACTAATTATGAAATGTATGACTCCTAATTACTTAGCGTCAAGATTGTGGAATCATTATATAGCTGTCTTTGATATTAAGTAGTGTTATTCCAAATTCTACACTAATCAAAAATAACTGAATGTGAAATTTAGTAGTGATGGCATGCTAAATAACATGTAACCATATAATATATTAGAAAACTTCAGAAAAATAATACAATATGGTAGTTCCTGATACGTAAATTTAATTTTCTGAACTAGTTTCGGTGGTTAAACCGAAACTAGTCCAGAAAATAAAATTTACACATCAGGAAGTGCCATATTTTATTATTTTTCTAAATCAATTTAAACTTGATAAGATGATGGATTTCAAACCTCAAATTATATTAGAAAATTTCTCATTATTTGAATTTGGAGAACGAGATCAGCCTGGCAGTACCTCTTAAATCATCAAACTAATTGTAAGAAGTAAACGCTTTTACCATTGCTATTCAGGGAGCTGCATGGAATAGTACACCTGTTCATAAAAGAAAGCTGAAAGGTCTGAATTATCCAAAATAAATTAGGAAACGATAGCCCAAGTACCTCCTATCAGAAGACCAGACGAGAAATGGGCTCGTAGTAACTTGGAAAAGTCACGTCTATTTGCAGATCATCTTGAAATAAGATTCCAGCCAAATGAAGGGGATGACTCACTACCTTGCCTGAACTCTAATGATTTCTTCCATAAAATTCCATTGGTTACTCCCAAGCAAGTGGCTGATGAAATTAAATACAATCTCAATTCGAAAAAAGCACCAGGCTACGCCCTTGTAACGGGTGAGATCCTAAAGAATCTATAAAAAAAGCCTAACCACACCACTTTGATCAATAGTTGTATTCGGCGAAACTATGTACCTGATTAATGGAAAACAGCCGGTTAAGTGATTATGACACCAAAACCTAGCAAAACATTAAGTGGAATCATTTCGTTATTACCAATTATGTCCAAACCATTTGAGAAACTGATCCTGAAGCGCCCCAAACCCATACTTGATAAAAAAAATGGTGATGTGGCCTTCATGTTACTTTCTCCGATCTGATGGTATAATAGTCCTGAAAAAAGTCCCGAAAAAGAGTCCTTATAAAATATCCTGTAAAAATGTCTTGAAAAAAGTTATGGAAATAACATCGTAGACAATCCTAAAAAAAGATCATTAAAAAGACCTGAAAAAGTTCTGAAGAAATCCCAAAGAGAGTCCTGAAAAGAAGGGGCTTGACAAAAATTCCCCAAAAAATAATTCTGAAAAAATGTAATGAAGAAAATTCTGAAAAGAATCCTGAAAAGAACAAGAGGTTCTTAAGAAAGTCTGGAAAAAGTCCGGAAAAAAGTCCTGGAGGAACAGTCCTGGAAATAAAGTATTGAAAAAATAGTCCTGATAAAAGCCGTGAAAAAAGTCCTGAAAACAGTCTTCATGCAAAATACCAGAAATAAATGTCCCGAAAAAGAGTCCTAAGCCGTGAAAGAAAGTCCTGAAAAAGTCCTTAAAATAGTTTTCTAACAAAATTCCAGAAATAAATGTCCCAAAAAAGTCCTAACAAATCCTGAAAGAAGGTCCTTAAATAAGTCCTGAAGAAAGTTCAGAAAAGTCCTAATGAAATATCATAAAAAAAATGTCCTGTAAAAACAGTCTTGACATATTGCCCTGAAAATAACTTTTCTAAAAAATAAACAAAAAAATTCTGAAAAAAGAGCATTGTCCTCAAAAATAAATCCCAAAAAAAATCTTGCGAAAATGCCTAAAATAAATCCTTAATAAAATTCCTGAAATAAAAAGTTTTGAAGTCTTGAACAAAAAATACTAAAAATATCTGAAAAAGTCCTGATAAAAGGTCCAAAAAAGGTCATGCAAGACACAAGAACATTCTGAAAAATTTGTTCTTAAGAAAGTCCCGAAGACGTACCGTGAAAAAATTCCTGGTAAAATTTTGAAAAGAAAGCCTGAAAATAAAGGTGCTGAAAGAAAAAGTCCTAAAAATAAGTCTTGAAAAAAAATTCTTAAAAAGACCTGAAAGAATCCTCGAAGAAAGGCCTTTTAAAAAAGACCGGAAAAAAGTTACGAAAACGGCTAAAAGAACAAAAAACTGTTAAGGTAAATATTCGGAAATACGAAATTTTACCAAAAGCTTTTCAGTTCTTCGGATTATTAAATACCACTCATGTTCAAAGTTTTATATCAATTGCTCTATTAGTTTTAGAGATAAAGCATGCACAGTTACACACAAAGACTGTTATGTAGACTGTTACTTTCTCCGACTTGATGGTATCATTTATATTTACGCTTTCATGAATTATTTTTAATTTAAATCATATTTTAAATGTACATCGAGCGTTGTGTAAACTCGGATGAAACTGACGTTTAAAACGTCAAAATTATGAAAGATGAAAAAATTATACTTCAAATTAAAAAACTCAGTTTACTCAAAAACTCAGTTTAAAAATAATTTTAAATTATGAATATTTGTAGTTTCCTTAGGAAGTTTGCGATTTTCCAAAATTATAACATTTTTTATAACTTTATGTTTAAATTATCCAAAATTGTTTGGCGATTTCAAGTTCTTAGAATCAAAGTTTGGGAGATACTATAATTTAATTTGGACAGTTTCTTGTCAATACCAATTGTTTTTTTATATATTTTATTTCGAGTGTCCGAAATTATAACAATTCAAAAGTCAACAATTTTTCGAAATTGCATCTCGAACGCTTTTTGGATTTGGACGATTTTAAAATAAAAACCTAGTAAATTTGGTTTAGGGTTCATCTTCGAAGTCTATAATTCCACCACATATCATTAAATATTCGGCGTGGTATTAGCCAGGATGTAGTTGTTTCAATAAGTTATCCGTATATAATCTCAAGACTTTTACTTTTCATCTTTATTTAATTTATTCTACCACACCTATAAATTCTCTACCATACAATAATAAAACCTCCCTTGGATGTATTCCAACGTGAAATCTGTTACTTTACAGATAATCGTTGCTACTGGCTCCAGACCACTTTCAAATATATAACATTTTAATTACATCTGACGCTTTCCAGCAACTTATTGATATTGCACCTCGTATTTATTGTCTGGCGGTGATAATCATTTAAGAGCTTGAGAAACTGGCTGATAAATATCGCGCGCAAAATGTTATTGCAGAGGAATCTCATGAACGGCGTTTAATTTATTATCCCCAGCTCCTAATAATACTTTAACATCTAATCTCACAATGTATGTGTACTTAGAGAGAGGTGTAATTTATTCAGAAATGCTGTTTATATTATAATAATTAAGCGGTTAGCGAGATAACTTATTGAATAATTATCACCGCGTACGAAAATGTGCGGCGTCAACATATTTCACGTCATGATTATCTTTGTGTGGCCTCTAAGAACGACTAATGTTTGCACTTGTTTATTTTCACTCGGAAGGAGGTAAGCTTGCTTGAAATTGTTGGATTTTTACATTTTCACTATTCAATTTTCAAGAAAGTTAGCGTTTAATCAAAAATTAGTCGTAATCTTTGATCTTTCCAAACTACTTAGACAAATGTCGGAGCTTGTCCTATAATATTTGTCTTCCGTTCCAAAGTTTTATATTTTAAATTTAGTATCTTGTATGTAAAATTGTTGCTACGCATTTTTGGTCAATAAATGTTTTTTTTTAATTGTCTTGATAATTTTTATTTCACTCATATGTTGCCTCAATACCAAATGAAATGTGTTAATTTGATATCCCCTGTATAATAGTAGCCAATCCATGATCGTTTATACTTTATACTATTTACTTAACGGCGGGAGCTTACAGCATCGTGACGACGGCAGCGTACCAGCTCAACTAATTAATTTAAATATGTGTTCGCTTGACAGTTAATCGAAAATTTCGCATTTATGAGCAGAAAACAGTGAGTCGAACAACATATGTTTATTTTAATTTTGAAATAGAAATGTAACTCGTGTAATGATAAATTCTTAAAATTCTAACAAAAACACCCTCAAAATAATGCAATTCAATAAGTAATTAAGTCATGAAAATTATACACTAACTAAAAGTCTGTCAGACAAAACCACGACCTGGAAACTATAAAAATTTGGAATTTTATCCCTATAATTATAATACGTTTACTGGTCCAATTAACTGTGGATTCCCATAATTCAACGATTTGAATAAAAACCGAAATTAAGAGGTAAACGTCGACAGCTCGTATTAATATTCATAAAGGGCAGTTGTAGAAGGTGTCGTCGCTCAGAAAAACTGGGGTAGCCCTTCCGTAATTATACGGTGTAATATTATCTCGAAAATATCATGCAAATGCCTTAAAACAACCCCTATTATTATCAATATATTTGATGCGTGAAGAATTGAAATGTCCTATTTCATTATTCATTATGTTTCTGTGTCGGATATGTGCTTTTAAGAAAGGAATTTCATTTTTATTTATGTCCATAAAGAAATGTATAGCCGCGTCCGCCAGCGCGTCGTTATTAATGCAGGGGTCGTGGGTTCAAATCCCGGCGAGGGCATGGTTGTCCATTTCATTTGAAATTTGAATGTTATATGAACTAATCGGTTGTCGCTGAATAATCTACGTTGCCTAAACCAATATCGCATAATCAAAAATCGAAAATAAAAACAAAACTAAATTAAATCTTTTGGGAGACACCAAGGTTCTCGCTTTATTTTCACGAAATACAGGGTGCGGCAAAAAGGTAGGCAGGATTTCAAATAGTGGTTGCTCGGTTTGTAAAACCGGCAACACTGTGCACGCGGTCGCGTTAGGTAGACAAAAGTATGCAATTTTCAGTTATCGACATGGCTTGGAGCGGAGTGCATCGTGCTTTCGTTGTCGAGGAGTTTATTGGAAATGGGGAATCTGTAATAGCGACGCAGCGTGCCATCCGTAATCAGTTTGATGTTGGTCGGCATGGCGCGGTTCCGGATGGAAGAGCAATTCGTCGGTGGGTTTTACACTTCTGGGAAACAGGTTCTGCGCTTAAACGAAAATCTACTGGCCGACCACGGACAGTAAAAACACTGGAAAATGTGATTGCAGTAAGAGTTTCCGTACAACAGTCTCCAAGGCATTCAGCTCGTAAGCATGCAGCTGCTTTGGGAATTTCCGATAGAAGTGTTCGAAGAATTTTACACAACTCACACCAAATGCATCCGTACAAAATGATGGTAGTGCAGAAATGAAGTGAAAGAGATTTTGAAACCCGTATAAATTCATGCCGGGATATTCTTCAAAACATTCCCCAAGGCGCTGTATTCATGTCTAGCGATGAAGCTCACTTTCACCTTCGGGTACCGTAAATAAGCAAAATTTCCGTTATTGGTCGGCAAATAATCCACAGGAACTTCATGAGCGACCACTTCAAAGTCCAAAGGTTACCGTCTGGTGTGCAATATCTTTCGACTTTTTCGAAGAAGATGGAATAACGGTAACAGTCAACGAACATCGATATTTTGATATGCTTAACAATTTGCGTCCAAAAGTTAACGAGTTGAACTATAATCACCGAGAACATCTTTGATTCCAGTAGGATGGTGCTACATCGCACACCACGCGTCGTTCACTTAATCTTTTTCAAGAAATGGTACCAAACAAAGTGGTGTCTTTACAGGGTGATCTCGATTGGCCGCCGCGTTCGCCAGATTTCTCGCCTTGCGACTTTTTTCTTTGGGGTTACCTCAAATCGAGAGTTTTTACACATCGTCCGCAGACTTTGGAAGAATGAAAAGCAGCCATAAGACAAGAAAATGCCACAATTCCCCAAGAAATGATGACGCGCTTCCGTGAGAACCTACAAGAGTGCATCGACAATAATGGCCGTTATTTAAAACACATAATTTTTAAAAAATAACGTTCCTAAATGGCATGAAATGTAGATTTCAAAAATAAAAAATATTCTTTTTGCTTTATGTGGTTTGGTTTTTATTGGCATCCCAAATAGTACCTATCATTTTGCCGCATTTTTTTATAGCATTTTTTATGAGAAATCAGAATTACTCGTACATTGCTTTTTGATGGACCTTAAGGTTTAAAGCTGATTCCTCGATTTATGATGAATTTACAGTTTTTCAAATCGTAGAGTGCAATTTTTATTTTACCACTTCAAATGGGATGTGTTACTTGATTTGCAAAGGAATCATAAATGCCTTTAAAGATTTTGCCAATTTTGGATTATTACCATTTGGTTTCCACCTAGAAAACGCAATTATTTCTATGAGAAATTACGAATGCATTCCTTTCTTACGAAACTAATTCTTGAATGTATTTATTTTTACACATTTTCAAATCGTTGAATGCAATTTTTCTTTTTCCAAATCAACTTATCCTAAACCGGTTTGTACTTCTATTTTATTTTTCTCTGATGAGAACTAATAGTCCGAAATCGGTCTGTAGTTTGTCGGTGATCAGAAACCAATCATAGAATGCCTCTGAATTCATATTTGATTTTTCACTATCAAGTACGAGAAAGTATTGTTTTCGTGATTTTTCTAGAATTCAAAATTTCAATTTCCCTGGAGGCGATTCCCACTATTTTAGAAAAAAATCTGTCTCTAGTATGTTTATGTGTGCCTGCCTGTCTGTGGGCATTTCAAAAACCACTAAATATTTTCAATTGAAACTTTAAGCATTTGACTATCTGAAGAAATGATAATGAAGCTTTCGTTAAAATTTTTGTCCACCGGAAGTGGTCTCGTTTTTAGTTGTTTTTTTTAATACAACATGTTAGAGAAACCCTTTAATAAATAATGAAGAAAACTAAAAACTAAAACGTTTGTTCATTAATATACACTGGAGGAAAAAAAATGAAAAACTTGAAATTCGTGAAATTTCGACCATTCTCAAACCGCCATAACTCGGCGTATTTTCAATCGATGTTTATGAATCTTCGTGGGCGAAAAACCTTGAAGTATCTTCTTTAAAGTCATGCATGCGAACTTAAGCGTAACCCCTTCCGACCCCCTCTAGCACCCCTGTGAAAAAAAAATGTTTTTTTCAGGAAATCATGTCTAACTTTGACGATGTCTATGGAGTTGGAAACATTTTGTTGACTCGATCCACCGTAAAGGCATTAAAATTTGATCAATTTCCTATGCAGGACTCGAAGAGCGAAATTCCTACGACGATTTGGCACCAAGTTATGGATGTTTAAAATAAAAGTGCATTTTGAGGTTTTTCGCAATAACTCAACGAATTTTTAACCAAATTTGATGATTTTTACGGGAAAAAATCTCATTTTGGCCCTACTTTAAGGGAGTAAACTCAGATTGGAATGATCCTTTTTCGAACCCTTCAACCCCCGACCAAAAAAAAAAACACGTTTTTGGGCAAAAAAACGTTCAACTTTGGCAACGTGTACCGAGCTGGAAAAAATGTGTCGATTCATCAAAATCGATTAAAAATACGCGTTATGGCGGTTTGAAAATGGTCGAAATTTCACGAATTTCAAGTGTTTTTTTTTTTCTTTCGGTATATTTGATGAACTACTAGGTTTTCAAAAGAATTTAAAAATTGAATATTTTTGGTTTATAATTATGAAATTAAAATGTGTAACCAAGAAATTTGCTTTAACATTAATTAGAGAATTTGCTAAAATGGACAATTTATACAGAATTTATCAAAATTTCGCTCGTTTTTGAAAAAAATGATAAATGTGAATAATTACACAAAAATCCCGATTATACTATTAATGCATCACCATTTTCTCTAAAATGGTTCGAATTTTTAGAATTAGCCCGGAAATTAATCCATCGGAGCTGATGGAAATTTGAGCGAAAAATATTAAATGAGAAAAGAAAATTCAACAAAAATTCACTTTAACTCGTTCTAAAATCACTTTTATTTCTAAAATTTGTCGGGTTTTAGCCCAAAAAATTAAAGTGGAGTTTTAAATATAACCCTATATTCAAAAATCTTTGAGCAACTTGATTAGACTTTTTTGAAATTTCCACTTCAGTTTAAGGATAGATGGCTAGATAGATAGACTTTATTTAACGTAAAATACTTTTTAAATACACATAAACCTACCATTTTTGTGCAAGTACTAACTCACGCTAGTATCGGTAAAATGCTATTTGTGAGAGTAAACCTGTAATTAATAATAATAATAGTATTTCGTGAGATAAATCAAATATTTCAGTCGTTCTCCATTTTAGTAACTTCCAATAAACATCATCTACAGTTGAATTAATTTACGCCATATTATATCTAGTTTGTATATTGAAGCATATTTAAGTACATTATGACTGAAATAAACTTTACTGGAATTTATCACTTAACATTTCTCGAGACTAGACGGTGCAGACAAAAAAATCCGTTCCACCCACGTTTGTTAATTCCCCAACAAAATGTGATTAATCAAAAGCAGTAGCTTGGCACCACCCACGGGGATAATTATCCAACAGCTACCGCCGCTTTTTTTCTAATCAGTAGGGTTTCATCGTCAGCAATTTCCCTCGCATTTCCCCATAATTACAAAGGACACTATTTTATTACAATGAGCACCAATTAGGACCGAAACTAGTCGTTCTAATTACACCCACTCTCCCGGGACACGAAAATAAAAGAATTCTAGTTTAATACTCGCAGGAAGATATTGTTTGTGTCACTTGTTGATTCTAAAATGAGCACAAAATAGTTCTCTAAAGCTACTGCCACTAATTCAAGGAAAGGTTTTTGATTTATCATAGTACAAATGTCAAAGTTAGATGAATAAATTCACACATTTATTAACGTATTTTAGAACATTGAGACGAGATATAAACACTCCAATTATCAGTATTTCAAAACATTGAGACGAGATATAAACACTCCGACATTTATAGCTAAAACTAAGCGATAAATAAGTTAACGGGGAAGAGACTTTACATTAACCTATAATATTGTCAATAAATTACCATTTCTTGTACAGATGGATTCGTTTCGTCGCCATACTCGTAAAATAAACATCTCAACTCCGCTCTTAATTTAAAAGAGCGCATTTATCTACAAAGTACTGAAAGAAATAATTTAAATAATCCCCAGGGACTTATCAAAGTGGAATCTCCAGAAACTACTCACACACAGCAGCGCGACTTCTTAAGGAAAACATCGCCTTTTTATGAAGCCGTAAAAGCGGAGCTCATTTTGGGGGAGCAATTAAAGGCATCTTTGTGTCGACGTGGGATTCTCGAGACAAGATCACCACGCTCCACGCACGTTTCGAACCCGACGACCGCACCCAGGGACGTAAAAATGCGCCAGCTCCTTCAGGTGTCGGTTTAGATCAGATATGGCGTGTTTCGCCAGCTTTGTTTCGCACTCGATCAGTTAATTATATGAATAAATGCAAACAGTCATTAGACGAGGGGCTCTCATTTAAATAGATTAGGCGTGCAAGCGTGCTGATTAAATTTAAATTTACAGGTACCTTTACAGCCCATAAAAGAGCGATAGCTTCGGGGAAAAATTTTTAGATTGCCGTCGGCCGCGAGTTGTAAAAATTCTGTGGCATTTTATTGCCACTCGTCTCGATTCTATTATTACATGTAATGAATCAATTGATTCCCAGTTTGGGAGAGAAATGACGCTCGTAAAGTTTATAAAGAGGCTGATAAATTTTTATATCCTCTAATTACCGGTCTTCCTACGTGAGCAAAGTACGACATAACACTAATATCAGTGTGTATAAAAAAAAAAACTCTACAGTTTCTTATACATCAAAAAATTATCAATGTAATAAATTAATTCAATGTGTTTTTCGGCTGAGCTCAGAACCGGCAAGAAATTTCGTACCAACGCTTCAGGATGAGAAACATTTATGAAGGAAACCCCGCTGTACAATATTATTACAGCCTTATTTACTTTTTTTACATTCCATGAGAGAATTTATACTTTCAACAAGATGGTGCGCCACCACGTAGTACTTCAAATAGACACGATTAGATGTTAGATAATGTATTGTGTTCCAGAAAAACAATTTTAGAAATGCACAGAAGGAGGATCAAACTTATTTGATAACAATACCAGGTCTATAAATATGAAACCGGAATTTGCCCATAGATGTCAATGTAGTTACCGCCAAACCGCGTCATTGACGACATTTCCTTGTTGACATCTCTGACAAAGATTTTGATCTCACAACAATACAAGTTTCATACAACAGCATAGTTTGTAATAGCGTTAAACATGTCGAATTTTGTGCCTGGAAACTACGATTTGTGGACATCATTGATTTTCTGTTACCAATTGAAGAAAACTGCTGCAGAATCGCATCGAATGCTTGTCGAAGCTCACAGTGAGCATGCTCTTGGTAAATCACGGTGCTTTGAGTGGTTTAAAAAATTCAAAAGTGGCGATTTTGACGTGAGAAACGAAGAACGTGGAAGACCACCGAAAATTTTTGAAGACAGCGAATTGCAATCATTGTTGGATGAGGATGACGCCCAAATGCAACATCAACTCGCGGATCAATTATATGTGGCACATGAAGCCGTCTCCATACGTTTGAACACCATGGGCAAGATCCAAAAGATGGGAAAATGGGTTCCACATGAACTGAATGAGACAGGAAATCCGAAAAACCACTTGCGAAATGCTGCTCGCCAGGTACAAAAGAAAGTAATTTCTCCATCGAATTGTGACTGGCAATAAAAAGTGGATATATTTTGAAATTTCTAAGCGTAAAAGATCATAGGTAACTCCAGTCGAACCATCGACATCGACTGCAAGGCCAAATCGCTATGGACTGAAGACAATGCTCTGTGTTTGGTGGGATCGGAAGGGTGTGATCTATTATGAGCTGATAAACCCTGGCGAAACCGTTAATACTTTACGCTACCGACAACAAATGATCGTTTTTAATCGAGCTTTGCGCGAAAAACGACCAGAATATCAAAAAAGGCAACACAAAGTGATTTTGCTTCATGACAATGCACCCCCACACACAGCAAAACTGGTCAAGGAAACGATTGAGGCGTTGCCGAGCAGCGCTTTACTTCTTACGAAAATGGCTCGATGACTCGGTTTGCCTCAAAAGAGCAACAGTTTTTTTGGGGTGGCATCCACAAATTGTCAGACAGGTTGAAAAATATATAGCTAGCGATGGGTAATACTTCGAATAAAATATTTTTTAGATTCAATAAAACGAAACGAAATATAGCCTGAATATATGAATATTTAACCTGTTCATAACTCTGCAAACAAAATTAAGTCTTACTAAGACTATAAACAAATAACTTATTGAAACAACTACTTCCCTGGCTAGTGCCACGCCGGATATTGAATGATACAAAAGAAATTTGCATGTTATTACTAGTACTAATATTTTTTTATAATTCTCATACACTAAACGTGTATTTTCTATACAAAAATTCCGGTTTCATATTTATAGACCTGGTATGTGCGTACAGGGTGGCCCAAATTCGATGTTTTTATAGGCTAGCCCGGCAGCCTTAAGAGTTACAAAAAGGCTAATATTTACATTAACAGATCATGGCTAACTTGAATAGTTCAGGAGAGATCGGGCGTTTTTTTTTAAATTTTTGGCTATTTAAAAATCTGTTAATGTAAAAAACATCGAATACAGTGACTACTGGTGGCGTGGCTCACGATGTGGCCAGGAAAGTAGAGGTGACAATAAGGATGGTTGCGGTTCGATTGACTCATTCACCAGTGAGTCGACTTCTATTAGAGTAGTGGAGATGCGTTACCCTGACCAATCATTACTTCCGTTGGTCCTACCACAAATCACGCCACCAGCCGCCACTGTGTATGGGTTTATAATCTATATTTGGGATTTTATTTACATTTCACCTCTAATGATTAGTTAATTATAACGTCTCCTCCGCGTAGCTTCTCCGCCTCCTCTATCAATTTACTTGGCTGAGTCAGTACTCTCTTTATCTTCAGCCCTTCTGTATTTTTCCGTGATGTGTTTTAGTGTATCTTCACCGTTCCCACATAGTCTGCAAATCCTCCTCTCCTCTGATTTCCGATGTAGTTTACTATTTGTTTCATATTCACATAGTAACCGTACAGTTGTTTTTTTCTTATTCTTCTCTATTTCGCTGCTCATATATTTTGATTCCATATCTAGCATAATTATCATATAGTCTGTATTGTATCTACCATTTGATTTTTCTCTTTTGCTACACGATTTCTAGATCTTCTTGTTCCTTGACAATTCTTTTTCGATGCTTTTAGAGTGAGCCCTTATTTTTACCCGTTCACTGTCGTGGTAAAGTTCCTTTTTCTTTTCTGAACACAAATGATTGTTTCCTATCAATGACAACTGTAGACCATTTTCCGGCTACTGGGCCTCATCAGTACAATGCATTCGTTGATGGGCTAACAAACAAGCTATAAATTATTTGATAAAAAAGGAATCTTACGGTTTTTTGTTGCTTCGACAAACAAATTCATTTACAGACACCCTGGGGCGTTTTTGATTGGTTGCAGGGTAGAACAGAGCCCACCCGCCTTGCTCCGAATCTATAATTCAACCTACAAACCCTCTTTCTTGGTAGTTTTCATACTTTGAGAACCCTAGTGATTTGATTAAGAAATTTCTTTCATTATACAGTTTTTTTTTTCTGGGCAAAGTTCAAGTAGAAACCAAGGATGGCGGGCGGTCACTATCCCACCCTCCAGTTTTTATAACACAAACAAGGGTTAACTAACAAGCTGTAAATTATTTGATAAAAAAGGAATCTTACGCTTTACTCTGGGTATTAACACAGCGGATTTAAAATTTTGACGTCATCTGGGCATTGCCAGTAGCACAGCGTATAGGGGGGGCAATGTGGGCGATCGCCTCTCCCATTACGAATTCCGCGCCGAGTAGGTCAATATAATTTGATAAAAAGTTTTATTAAAGGATGCCAATTTTTTGACAGAACTGGGCTGGAGATTTTCTGGCAAGGTACAAATATTTTTTGGAAGTGTTCTTCCTGCTCTCCTTTACGAACTCTACCATTGTCACCCCCAATTAAATTAGCTCTAATAATACGAACAGCATTGGCCAAGGTAAATCCAGGGGGTTTCAAAGAAGGTTTCAAAAGTTCAAAAGAATTTAATAAAAATTGAATAACACAAAATAAACATTTATTTTCTAAATTCCACCACGGACAATTCACGTCAGATTTAAAAATGTACCACCCTCCAGTTTAATTTCATCTTTACCTACAAACGAAATCTTGAGGTAAATGAAATATTTATTGAGTGTTTGCAGTTAAAGATAAAATTAATATTAAGTTTCACAATTTTTTTTTAATAAACTCCCATCACGAATTAGGGAACTAGATTTGTGTCCTTTCCGTGTTCAGCTGAGACAATATCTTTTAAAGAAGGCATACTATGGCTTGGATGAATTTTTAAATTCAGAAATAGATTTCACATTTTAAGCCCTAATATATTAATGTGTTGGATTTTAAAGTTTTAATTTATTATACGTACTGCCCTTAGTGGTTATTTTAATTTAACTCCTTGTCATTTGGTTTTATTATATCGTACTGTTCATATTTTTTTATAATTTATTTATTAATATATTAAACCATCCTTTAGTCTTCATTTTAGTCAATTTCAACTTTATTCAATTTTAATTTTAATGTGTTATTTATTATAAATTTTATCTCACCATTATCAGTACTTATTGTAAGTGAAAAATCAAAAACAAAAATGCCATAAAACCGTTCATATCAGAACGTCAAATTAAATATCCGAAAAGTTGATTCTGCTGACATAAACAAGACTACAGAACTAATTGAAGAACATATTATGCTGTTTGAAGGCTGAGATATGAGTCGCTTGCCAGCCTCCAGTTTAATTTTATGTTTACGAACCGAATCTTCAGGTAAATGAAATATTCTAGTTGGAATAATTAAATGGAAATATCACTAAAATCAATATTTATAGTTGAAGTTAAAATTAAGCCCGAGGGTAGTAAGTAGGTCCTATCCTACCCTCCAATTTGTTGAACCAAAATCAATGGTTCTACAGATACGAAAAATAGATTAACCACAAACCAAATCGTCAGGTAAATGCAATATTCTAGTTGGAATGATTTAATGGCAAAATCATTAAAAGAAGTATTTCTATGGTTTGATCAATGGATCTTTTCGTGTCCATCATTGCCGAAGACCGAGTTTTCTTGCCTTGGACATACGTACACACATGATTGCGTCTAATTCAACTTAGTGTAGAGAGAGAGAGAGAGGGTTTTACGGACGTAAAACATAAATAAATGAAAAATTCAATTTTAATTCTGGTAATACGAGGAAAATCCCAAAAGTAATCGACGCAAAGAAACGGTTCGTGCGACTGCTGTGATTAGTGCTTCCTCCACTCCCAAACGGGTATACACTAGTGTTGCAAGGTCTACCGTAATTGCGCTTTTGGTTGGTACCCACCGTTTTACCCTAGAGACAAAAAAATCTACCGTTATTGATATTTTGAAAATTTTATTTTTTCGCTTTGAATGAATCCAATGTTAGTTTTTTTTTTAATTCTAGTTCATCATCTTCAAAAATGAATCGTTTGGGCAAGGTCATCAATTGCCAAAATTTGTAAATCCTATAAACCATAAGCAATAATGGAATCTGTAATGAGATTTCCACAATATAAACTGCACTTTGGGAGGCGGCTAACCTGGATAATTCACAAAAAAGTCAATTGCAAAATTGAGCTAAAAATAAAGACAGTGCACAATCACGTGAAAGTTAAATGTAACTTAAACGGAAGTTCTGTAGGTGTGTTTTTAGATATTAAATAAAAAAAACAGAATTTAATAGTTTTGGGTGCATTATAACTGATTTTAAGCGTCAATTGATCGAGTCTTATTTTATTAATAAAAGTAAAAAAGAAAGAAGAATGAGGTAGGATGCATGACGCATGTTATAAAATTGACAGTTGCGATATGTTTAGTTCTAGAGATTCAGATGCAGCGGATTTAGTTGTTGCTTCATCAAGTTCGTCTTCAAAGTCGAAGCCCAAAAAACTCAAATATAAAACCTAGTGGGAAGAAGAGTTTGAAAATTGGATAGTTCCCGGAAAGAACAAATTTGAAGCATTTTGCAAAATTTGTAGCAAAAGTATAAATATTACTTCCGGAAAATTGCAATCAGTTCGACACCAGGATAGCAACAGCCATCAAAAAAGACCAAAAGCTTAAAATCCCAGTTATCAATAAAACAATTTACAAAAATCGAATCCAGTTTGGAAAAATCACTGTAATGTGTAGATTTTTACGTTCGTTTTCAAAGTCGAAGCCCAAAAAACTCAAATATAAGCAGGATTATAAAACCAAGTAGGAAGAAGAGTTTAAAAATTGGATAGGTCCCGGAAAGAACAAATTCGAAGCATTTTGCAAAATTTGTAGCAAAAGTATAAATATTACTTCCGGAAAATTGCAATCAGTTCGACACCAGCATAGCAACAGCCATCAAAAAAGGCCAAAAGCTTAAAATCCCAGTTATCAATAAAACAATTTACAAAAATTTGGAAAAATCACTGAAATGTGTAAATTTTTACATTTCCGCGTTTGTGTCTGAACACATTTTCTGTCACATACCATCTACCAAAATTATTATAGGCGGTTTGTCGAGACTCAGAAATTGAGAAAACATCAACTGCAGCAGAACAAATACTACCGCTATTACTACACGAGTAATAGGCCAACAAAATTTGGAAAAAGTTTGTGCTGTTTTAAAAATTTCGAAATTTTTACTTACGGATTTAGGCTGCACAAAGCATTTGGCATTAGTTGCTCGATATTATCATGGGGACACGTGAGACGGGTTTTCTTTTTTGTGTGCGATAAGTTCGTCAATAATTTTGCATTCGTATTTCATCAGAGTACACGATACAATTTTTACGTTGATTGCAATAAAGAAAGCTACCACAGTGAAAATTCATCAGCAAATTGTATTTTTTTTCGAGACCACGACATACCATATCATATCATAATAATTCGTATCTGACGGGGCCAACACAATGGCATCATTCTGTAATGACCCTATTAAGATCTGAAATCCCGAACATATTTTTGATATCATGTATAGTCTGGCCGCGCTATGAAGGCATTAACTTGCACCGCCCTCATTTGCGTCTATGCGTCTTGAATGCTCGAGGTTCTCAATAAGCAAACATGAGATGTTAGGCTGCATGCATTTTTATTTCCAAAGTTATCTGTAACCTTTTAATAACCACTAATGCCAATGGTGCAGCAATAGGTAGCAAGTAAAGTGTAAACATCTGTGAATGTAAAGCTACGCGCACACTTGTTGGAATCGGACGGACGGCACGCATCGGAAAAAATTGCTTAAAAAAGTTGTAAACAAGTCAACGCACATTTATCTGTTCCATGCCGTACCGATAAATGTGCGTTGACTCGTCTACAACTGTGTTAAGCAATTTTTACCGATGCGTGCCGTCCGTCCGATTCCGACAAGTGTGCGCGTAGCTTTAAGCAACAAAATTTCCAATCACTTCTGAGGAGGGCGGCCTTTTCGCCCATTCATTAATCACCTCAGATGCCTTCGTAGCGCGGCCAGGCCATATTTGTCATAGTTTTCATCTGTGCGCATCGACTGTACAAAATTGCCATTGCGTATTGAAGACTTATGTTGCAGGAAATAGGAGACCTTAGTTTTGGGATTACCCTCGTATAAACGGACTATAAAAGTAATCGAGAAACGTGTTTTACTGATTAGAACCAACTCAATTCTATCTTTAACTGCAAAGTCAATTTTCAGGAACATGAAATATTGGAATAAATAAATGGAAAAATCACTCAAATTAGTATTTGTTGTTAAAGTAATCAATGTGCTGGACAATTTATCATTTTGATTATTTGGGCCGGAGCACGGAGAAATGTTAGTAAAACCGGAGTCTCCGGCCCAAGTTGGTAACCCTAGTTTTATTTAACATATAACAAACACCTATCCTGAAAAACACTTTTTTCCACTACCGACAACGTAAATAAGCATTGCATCCATAGTTACAGGTACCGTAAGTGGCTGATAACATTCGTTGTGTTTGTTGTCCTTAACTACGGAACTTCATTTTTACTTACGGACCTGGGAAAATAATAAACAGAGACGTAACGCTCCAACATATAGGCGAGCAACACATTTTCGTCTATACCTATAGCATCAGCATCCTTTTTACATAACCACTGCTTAAAAGAGTCGTAACAGGGCACATACCTTTTACGATTTTGTCGGTAACGGGTTCTAACACGCAATATTCGCAACAGCTTCGTTTGCATCCATGCCCGCAAAAACTGTCACTAGATTGACACAAACAAACAAAATTCGACATTGTTTTCTCGGTTGCTGGGTTGCCATAGGAGGCCTGGGTGACTATAAAAATTTTAATCCGAAATGTTACAAGCCGTATTTTAGAATATTTTCTGATCTCTTTTAAGTATTATATTTCCGGTAGCGGAAAAAAAAATAATAAGCAAGACGAAACGTAATGACAATTAACATTTTCGGCAGGCGGATTCGCCTACCTCAGAATACGTCCTTACGTTCCTTGTTGCTTAAATAACTATTTAACGGAGGCCGGCGGCCTGTAAACGTTTGACCCTTTAACCCACCCTACGCTACCAGGGACGACTGGTTTCGCACACAATAATTTATGCTCAATTCAAAGTTACTATTCTCAGAAACAAATATACAGTATTGCCGAGCTCTCGAGATGTGTGGGTAAAGTTTGCGTAGAGTGAGAAAATAGTCGGAGGACGCGAGAGAAATCTCCGGAGCCAAAGATCACGGTGCAACTCGCCTCGAGTGCTTGGTACAACTCGAATTTCCGTTCGCTATTCACAGCAGTGATTTGTGACTAGAAATGGTTCGATCGCTACCATGTGCATGATCCATAATCTTGTATTTTCAAAAATCCTTTTCTATGTTTACCCTTTTGATTATTTCTTTTTATTTTTTCTGTTTTTTTTTAATCTACCCTGCAATCTCTCTCCAATGACGTATTCTTTATTATTTCTTCTAATAATTCTTGCTCCCGCTATTTTGAGTCTATTCTATTCCTTGTCTTGATGTTTGATTGTGAAATCAAAGCTTCATTCCGTCCACCAAATTTTATTCTTATTTAGGCTCATTGGGGCCGGTCTACCTGTTTCTAAGTGCGTTTTTGAACAAAATAAATATGCAATAAATCATTTAAAAAAAACAAAAGTTTTTTTTTCATTAAAAATATGTTTTGACAATAAATTACCTACTTTATTTTAGTTTATAATATAATTTGAAATAAATATATAAATTGAATATAAATTAGATATTTATTTACCATACTTTAGGCAACTTATTGTTCACACATATCAACTTGTACACTACCATCTATAGAGCGGCACATACCCATAAGTACGAAGCGGAACACGTTCATCTATTTAAAATCACCCAGTATATATATTTAACAGTTTTGCAATGTTTATGCTTAATATAACTTTAAACGTTTCGCATGTATTTTATTTATGCTACCACATAGATTTCACAGTAAATCACAAATGTTTAATGTACATAATGTGTTGGATTAAACACATATTTGATTAAAACATGTAAACATTCTACTTACCCCACCCCTGCAATATATTAACAGGACACCATTACTTGTCTTATGAGTCACGATAGCTTGGCGTTTCGTTAGGTAACGCGTGAATCATTTTATATGCCCACATAATGAGTCTAGTCACTCAAAACAAATATATAAAATGTTTGTTTTATGTACTTTACTTAGTAACTAACAAGTAACCATAATGGATTACTAATGTAATAAGTCAAATACTATTTAAATTATAGTTGATAGCACTACCCCAATCATAAATTTTCTCACTGCATTTGTTAAGGGATTTTATATAATCATAACTAGATTCACCATTAATTAAAAATTAAAGCTTCTTCAACAAACCTACATTCAAATTCATCGATGTGACCAACCACCAAATAGTTACCGGTAGTTCATCCCACTTTCAAATCCGAACACAACTCCCCCGAAGAGTGGAAAATCAGTGTCTGAATGATGCAGGTGGCACGGGCCGATGCATTTTTCATCCCTCCACCGCGACACATGCGGAATCCGCGAGGTCTCTCTATGCATTATGCAGACCGCGCCCGGGAAACATATTTTGAATTGAAAATGCGCTTTATGCACTTTCCTAAACAGTTTATGTGTGTTTTAAAACTCCTTTATATCGCCCATATTTGCTTGCGGACGCTTAAATCGCTGTAAAACAATGTTACGTAAACCCTTTATTGTTCGCGATGCCTCTATATTAAATACGAATCGGAATCTGGAAGTTTTAGTATGAAATTATGGGCCGGTTATCACGGACCATAAAGTAAATCGTGTCCACTGTTGATGTTTGAATTCATGTTTCGTGTTTTACATGAATCTATAAAAGTATCAAATGCCATACATATGTTTATACGATGTAATTTGTAACATTATAAGCACTGATTATTAGTTATTTTAAGTCTTAACGAACGAGCTGGTTTTTACTTTGCAAACAATTAAAATGGGCTCGTTTATGAATGGACATTTTGGTGGATGCGTCGGGAATTTAACATTTACGTCATGCACTCTCTGTAGAACTATTCGATCTTTTTTTTTCACATTTAAATTGTGAAATTTAGCGTTGACTGTCTATTCGATCTTACGAAAATATTTTTATCGTCGCGCATAGGGTAACATTCGATCTTACGGTTATATTTTTGTTGTCGCGAATATGGCGACATCCGTTCGCTAAAGACTTAATTTAATGATATGATTAGATTATTAACGGGATATTTATAGTTGCACCTGAAATTATTACCACCATTCTGTTTTCACAGCACGCAGTGACAATTACATAAATCCCCTGAATCTGAATTGGTATTTGAATGACACACAATTGCATCAGAAAATCTATTCAAATGCAGCAGCGTACGGCCGTGTGATTAGCTAACGGCGATAAATTAGCAAATAATTAGCCGAATTCGCAAACGGCACATTTTCGAGCATGAGAGTTCTCCGCAGCAGTGATTAAAATTGACAGGAGCCGATGATGTACGCCGGTGTTCCTGTTATTTATTTCCGTTTAATATTTGCAAAGTCCACCCACAATACGGCCGAGCAACAACATAAAGTATCATTATCAATGTACTCCCTGAATAAAACATTAATGCCGGCCATCATAAACTGTCTGCAGAAAAATCCATTTACTTACAATTTCAAATCCGACCATTTGCACACGAAACAAGTATAACATAACCCGTATATGGCGGGGACCGACTATCTAATGCAGACATGCAATACCGGGGCTGTGTTATGCTTCCAGTGCAACAGTAAATTTTAAGAAATAATTACATTTGTCATTGTCGTTGTTTGTTTAAATTGCGAACATGTTTAACACGGGCGACCGACGCAAAATGATAATTGAACATTACTTCGTACAGTCCGCCCGTTTGCAGGAGCTGAAAAATATTCTGCTCGCCCAACTAGGAAACATTTCACCAGATGCTTATCTTCCTGTGTGTTTATATAATGCCAGTTTTTTTTTTTCACTAAATGGGTTTATTCAATTTAAAAATCGCGTGACAACGGCTATTTTTTATGTTATCGACGTTTTCACTGCGGACTTACTGACTGGGGAGAAATGGCTCACTGACATTATTAAAGCCTAAATATGTTCAGCTGCATTCCTTACTTGACTTACTTTTAATTAAGCTAGAAGTACTCAAAGTGACCTATTTTGTGCAAACTGAACAACAAAAATGTATCACCGGCTTTGTTAAACATTGCATCGCGCACAATCACCTCTTTAATCCAAATGATTTTAACATCTTATACTTAAGTAATAAGTAATAAGAGAAATAGATTTTCGAGAAATAGAAATAAATCGAAGAAAGGCCGTACAGGTAATTTCCTTCTTTAGCCCGAATCGACAAAATTTCTCCAACTCCGTAGACATCGTCAAAGTTGGACACGGTTTCCAGAAAAAACTTTTTTTTTCACATGGGCGCTAGACGGGGGCGGAACGGCTAACGCTTAATTTCGCATGCATGATTTCAAAGAAGACACGTCAAAGTTTTTCGCCCTCAAGGATTCATCAAAATCGATTGAAAATACGCCGAGTTATGGCGGTTTCAAAATGGTCGAAATTTCAGCAATTTCAAGTGTTTCATTTTTTTTCCTTTAGTATATTTTCTCTGCACACTTTGCTTGAAAATAATATAACACATCGAAACTTCCTGGATAAGTGCTTTTTATTACTAATACATTTCACCAAGTGCTAAATGAGGAGCTGATCTAAAAAGCAAGCTGGACATACAGGAAATCGAATTGGAATTAAATACATATTTTAGTGTTAACGAAAGACGAGTATTGAACTGGCTTTATCTCCTGAGCAAATAAACAATAGATGCACTAATGCATTTGGAAGTGTAAAGTCCAGTGACTTTAATGGGTCACTCCCGATTCCAGAGGGGCCCCGATCTGCAATCCCTTTCGTAGTATACACGAGTCAGTTTATATCAAATTTCAATACAAATACAAAATGTATCCTTCGGGCACCGATTTTAGAGCCCCGGCCTGATGGACCTTTCGAGGTATAGGTTAATTATAAATTTCAATTCAAATACAAGATTCATCTATGGGACACATCTATTGTGATACCCACTATCAGTGGCGGCTCGTGGAACATGTTGATGGTAGAGCCACTTATACAATATACTCCCCTTCATTCCTTCTTTCAAGAAAGAATGAACAATTTATCTTCCTAGAGACCAAAGTAACTGGCGAAAAAAAAATTCTTGCTGAGCTTGAAACTACAGGTAGTGCCATGGCTCTTTGGCTCTAATAACGAGCCGCCCATGCTTTGACAGCGAAATATAGTACTTTCGACAGCTGAAAAATATAATTTTTCACAATTCAAAAATGTCAAAAAAAACTATTTTTATTACCTGAAAATACTGTTTTTGGCAGCTGAAACATAGCATATTTGGTAGCCGAAGAATACCATTTTCTACAACTGTAAAATACAACTTAAGACAGCTGAAAAATACTATTTTCAACAGCTGGGAATTACCATTCTTGACAGCCGAAAAATATCATTCCCGATAGCTAAAACATACCGTATTGGCAGCTTAAAAATACAATTTTTGACAAAAAAAAATCAATTTTTGACAAACAAAATATACAAGTTTTGACAGCTGAAAAATGCCATTTTGACAGTTAAAAAATGTCAAAAAATGCTGCTTTTGATAGCTGAAAAATACCATTTATATAGGTGAGAAATGCCATTTTTGGCAGCTGAAAAATATAATTTTTGACAGTTGAAAAATATCATTTTTGACAGCTGAAAAAATACATTTTTGACAGCAGAATAATACAATTCTTAATAGCTGAAAAAATATATGCTTGATAACAGCAACACACTATTATTGACAACTGTATCACACCATTATTGTCAGCCAAAAAATACAATTTTTTGAAGCCGAAATTGCCATTTTTGACAATTAAAAAAAATGGAAAAAAATGTTGCTTTTGATAGCTGATAAATACCATTTTTATAGGTGGAAAATAACATTGCTGACAGCTGAAAAATATCATTTTTGATAGCTGAAAAATATAATATTTAACAGCTGAAAAATATCATTTTTGACAGCTGAAAAATATCATTTTTGACAGCTGAAAAATACATTATTTAACAGCTGAAAAATATCATTTTTGACAGCTAAAAAATATCATTTTTGACAGTTGAATAATTTAATTTTTGAGGGCTGAAAAATATAATTTTTGACAGCTGAAAAATATCATTTTTGACAGCTGTAAAATATCATTTTTGACAGTTGAATAATACACTCCTTAACAGTGGAAAATGCCATTTTTACCAGCTTTTTTATAAAATTTTCGAAAACACAAAAAGTACAATTTTTTACAGCTGTAAAATGCCATTTTTGACAATTAAAAAATGTCAAAAAATGCTACTTTTAATAGCTGAAGAATAGCATTTTAATAGGTGAGAAATACCTTTTTGACCGGTGAATAGTACAATTTTTGACAACTGAAAAATATTATTTTTAGGAGTTGAATAATACTCTTTTCAACAGCTGAAAGATACCATTTTGAACAGCTGAAAAATACCATTCTTGACAACTGCAACAAACCATTATTGATAACTGTAACAAACCATTATTGTTGGCTAAAAAATACAATTTTTGACAACACAAAAAATACAAGTTTTGACAGCGGAAAAATGACATTTTTGACAATTAAAGAAAGTGTCGCAAAATGCTGCTTTTGATTGCTGAAAAATAACATTTTTATAGGTAGAAAATTGCATTTTTGACAGTTAAATAATACACTTCTTAACAGCTGAAAACTGCCATTTTCAACAGTTAAAAAATACCATTGTTGACAACTGCAACAAACCATTATTGCTATAAACATATAATTATTGCCTACTAAAAAATACAATGTTTGACTACAAAAAGACAATTCTTGAGAGCTGAAAAATGGCATTTTTGACAATTAAAAAAATGTCAAAAATGCTATTTTTGGTCTGAAAAATAACATTTTAATGGGCGAGAAATACCTTTTTTGACATTAAAAAAACATTTTTGACAACTGAAAAATATCATTTTTGACATTTGAATAATACACTTCAACAGTTGAAAAACGCTAATTTTTAACAACACAAAAAATACAAGTTTTGACAGCTGAAAAATGCCATTTTCGACAATTAAGGAAAGTGCTGAAAAAGGCTGTTTTTGATAGCTGAAAAATGACATTTTTATAGGTGGGAAATTGCATTTTTGACAGTTGAATAACACACTTCTTAACAACTAAAAATTACCATTTTCAACAGCTCAAAAATACCATTGTTGACAACTGCAACAAACCATTATTGACAACTGTAACATTATTGCCTGCGAAAAAATGCAATGTTTGACTACAAAAAGACAATTTTTGACAGCTGAAAAATGCCATTTTTGGCAATTAAGAAAAAGGTAAAAAAATGCTGTTTTTGATGGCCGAAAAATGTCACTTTAATGGGTGAGAAATGCCTTTTTTGACACTAAAAAACATTTTTAACAACTGAAAAATATCATTTTTGACATTTGAATAATACACTTCTTAACAGCTGAAAAATGGCAATTTTTAACAACACAAAAAATACAAGTTTTGACAGCTGAAAAATGCCATTTTTCACAAGTAAGGAAAGTGTAGAAAAATGCTACATTTGATAGCTGTAAAATAACATTTTTATAGGTGGGAAATTGTACTTTTGACAGTTGAATAATACACTTCTTAACAGCTGAAAATTACCATTTTCAACAGCTGAAAAAATACCATTGTTGACAACTGCAAAATATCATTATTGCCTACTAAAAAATACAATGTTTGATTACAATTTTTGACAGCTGAAAAATGCTATTTTTGACAATTTAAAAAAATGTCAAAAATGCTGTTTTTGATAGCTGAAAAATAAAATTTTAATGGGTGAGAAATACCTTTTTTGACATTAAAAAAACATTTTTGACAACTGAAAAATATCATTTTTGACATTGGAATAATACACTTCTTAACAGCTGAAAAATGCCACTCTTGACAATTACAACAAACTATTATTGACAACTGTAACAAACCATTATTGTCAACTAGAAAATATAATTTTTGACAACAAAAAGTACAATTTTTGGCAGCTGAAAAATGCCATTTTTATAGGTGAGAAAGGCCTTTTTTAACAGCTTAAAAATAACATTTTTGACAACTGAAAAATATAATTTTCGACCGTTAAATAATACATTTCTTAACAGCTGAAAACTACAATTTTTAATAGGTGAAACATACCATTCTTGATAACTGCAACAAATCATTATTGACAATTGCAACACACCATTATTGTCAGCTAAAAAATACAATTTTTGACAACAAAAGAAAGAAAAAACCATTTATCTTCCTAGACCAAAGTATTTGGCGAAAAAGTCAGCCAGAATTTTTAATTAATTCTTAAAACACTTTTTCGACAGTTACTTTGGTCTAGGAAAATAAATCGTATAGACCAAAAATGACAAAAAATTTCAATTCATTCTCCTTCGAAAAACGGTGATTTTTTTAAACAAACAATGTCCATGGTTTAATTTGAAAATATTTAGTAATTTTCAAGAAATAGCCCCTTGCGACAGACATTTTTTTTTTTTCAAAAATGGTGCAAATCATCTTGGGGTACATTTCCGTTAAAATTTAAATTTCGAAAAAATCACAATCTTGAAGCAAAAAGGAGAAAGCAAAAGTCTGGAAGTGAATTTTTTTTATTTTCTTTTTTTTATACACACGGACATGTGTGTATAAGCCAAATTTAACATTTGGCAAATTTGGTAATTTTCTAAATTTTGAATATATTTTTACTTCTGCACTTTTTATTTAAAATGTCATATTTTTATGATAAATTCCTATGTTCGCCCCTTAACTTAAACACACGGTCATAAATCATGAATTACTGAATTTACAAGATAAAAAGGGTGTACTGAATAAGACAACAGACGTTTTAGATCTATAAGTAAGAGATTAAGGACATGACTTAAATTCGTATGTTTCTTAATATTCCCTCAGCCGCGTTGTCTTTTACTTTTCTCTTGCATGAAAGAGAACGGACAAATCAGAGAGTTGTATGCTTCAATCAACTGGAGAGGTCGACGATTCGACTTGATTTGCGATTTCAGGTTTATGAGAAGAGCGTCTCGACTGGACACAAATTTATAAAGGCGGAAAACTTTAACAAGGCTCTTGGCCCGGCACCGGAGGAGCATCTCCCGTCTATAAAAGGGACAACACAACAAGACGTTCGGATAATGGGGGAAGACACGAATTTGTTTCATGAAATTAACTCGAACGGAATTCGGAAAATACAAACGGCCAGCGCGCATCGAATCGTTAATCCCTGTATGATTTCCAGTAATGGACAGCTGCTCATGTCGGCTGTGGTGTTGTCAGAATGTCAGTATTAACATAATATCGTGTTATGTGTCGCCGTCATACGAGACACGTGAATGGTTATTAGGATTTCAGGAGAGAGAGAAATCACGGATGGCCGTTTTTTTTTATTATTATTTAAACTTGAGCTCCAGGTGCATTGTGATTCACGTGGAAATTCGAATGGTTTAGGTATCGAGCTCTGTCGTAAAATATACATTCCGATCCGTCGCTGTTTACCCATTCATATATGGAGGAATCTACGTGTTGCCTCTTTTCTTAGAAATTACTGCACTTTGTATTCTGATTGAAAAATAACATAAACACACAATGCATTCGGATTTCTTATAGCGTGTCTTTATTATTTCCTTATCAAACACTTGCGAAATACCTGGATTTCTTATATACTTTCTTGATATAATTAATGGTAAGTTTGTATTACATATCTTCAACTTGAAATACTGTTTTTTTTTTTAACAAGAGGAAATTTGTAGATGGTGAAAGTGAGCAAATTTGATTAGCAAATACTATTGATCAAGTGTTCATTTTTTTTTTAAGGAAGGATGGTTGACAGTAATTCGGGTTGAGGAAGCGTGGATGATTTGTGAATTGACGTAGCCAACTAGGGCATTCTGCCACAACCGATAATTTATATAATATGATATAATTATGAAAGGGACATACACTAAACATCCACGGACCCGCACGGCCATCTTTCGTTTCCAAAAAGTGACCGCGCGGATGGGATTCGAACCCACGACCACGATGCCCATAAGCAGGAGCTCTACTTACTGGGTCACCGCGGCCCCTATTTAATATTCATTCAAATTTTTACAATTTCGCAGTCGTTCATTTATAATTAATACGGTAGAGAAATTTAATCTGAATATCTTTGAAAGGCTAGTTCTTAAAGATTCTATCACATTATAAAGATTGTACTTTTTAGAAAATTCTGAATGTGAAATAAGCTAAGCTTATGTAATAAAATTCACTTAGCCATAGAACATTTAAGTTTAATTAGAAACAAGGCGCCCGTTAAAGAGATCATCATCAAATTAATCAAACATTTATAATCCTAAAACGTGTTTGAGCCAGACGCACTGTTGTCACAAAACCGTCAGCACGGAGTAATTTACGACAGGTAATAACTCCTTATTGTGTAGACACGCGAGCAGGCTTTCTAATTAAATACCAATTTTTCCTAAATAGGAGAAAATTCGTTGTGCAAGTTCATATTATTAGTGCATTGTTAATGTGAGCACGAATTGACGATGGAAACGCTTAACGGTGCACAAGGTGGTAATTTTTCCTGTCGTCTCTTCGTGCACACACGTACCTGGTTAAATTCGTTATCGCGCATATACGGTTATACATTGCCATACAATGCGTAAACGGAATGCGAAGATGGTTAAATTGCTGCTTTGTGCACGGCGTGGACATACATTATTTAATCACTGCAAAATTATCTTGGAAATAGCCATATTTCATTATATACTTGAATCAGGGTTACTCAGGATAATGAGCCAGTTGTTAAGAGGGAATAACTAAAAATAGTGAAATTTGAGTTTTTGGCTCATATCATCTTACAACTACAATATTTTTACTGCATTGCTGAAATTTTAGAATAACCAAGTCAGACAATGTTGTTAGCCTTATTATTATTTATTTTTTCGAAAATGGTGTTTTTAAAGTAATTGTAAAGATGATAAATATGAATAATATGTCTTTATATAATTTAACTGCATTTCAATATTTTAAAATATTAAAAAGACTAATCAAGAATTTTGTGATCAATTTGGTGATTGATCTATAAAAATATAGGTGTTCAGTTTGCCATAATTAGTTCAAATTCATAACACTAGTTTTTAATTTCGTCTATCGCCTATTTCTCTATCTATTTTTCGCGTAAGATGATCTTCTTTCTTCCGCCAATTGTGTTTGATATTTGTATGTAATGTGTTGATTTGCGGTATTCTAAACAAAACAAGCTTTTTTTGCAGCTTTTGAAAATGCGTGGACGACTTCTGTGAAATATAGAAGTGTGCCTTCTATTATAACAGTAACTATTATTGAGAAAATTGCAATTGTAACAAGATGCTTATTTAATAGTTCCACTATTATTTTTTTCTTCTCAAAAATAATAATCAATGGTCATGTCCATGTTTTGTCGTGTAAAAATAATCACACCTAGGCATTAATAGGTAGGCAACCATACTTACTCAGTGTTATTTAATTGGCAAAATTGTGTTCATAAAAATGTATTACACCACCGAAGAAAGAATACAAATAATTAATTGGGGAGCGGGGACAGCACTCGAGGTATTAGAAATTTGTTTTCGGTTTCATACCCGAGCAGGCAACTTCCATCGATCGGAACTATTTTTAATATTGTCCATAATTTTGACAATACTGGCTGCGTGAGTAATTTTCATAAGAAAAGGGCTAAAAGAAGTCACATTTGAACGGAAGAGATGAAACTCAACATTTTTTGTTACGTAGAAAGTAACTCAATATCATCTTTAAGAGTTATTGCAGCACAGTTTCAAATAAGTTCAGCTTCCGTTTATAAGACATTAAAAGAATTTCAATACAATACTTACAAGTTTTCAAATCATCTGCAATTATCTGAAAACAAAAGTAAATGAACAGAATTCTGTGAAATAGTTAATTTAATTAACCCAACTTTATTCGTAATGCATTAAGCTGGGTTACTGTCACCTTTGTGTACTTGGTTGCATACAATTTCAATTAAATGCCATCCGTTTACGTGATTATTTTACCATTGAACATAGGCGTTAATAATAGTATTTTCAGTGTTAAAATAAAATTCCTGTATAATCCGTTGTGATAGTAAGACTGTCCTAGCGCCAATCACTTAAAAAGTTCAATATAAAGTCAGAATATTGTATGCACTATATTTATAATTACTGTAATACTAGTAACAACAATCAAATTTATTGCCCACCAGTGTACACCAATTACCACAAGTAAAAAAAAATTTTTGATGTATTTTAGATAGAAACTAAACAACAATCCAAACTGGGAAAACATAAAATGAATTCAAAAAATTAAAAAATCGTAAAAAATACATCTTTTAAGGAAAAATCTTTAAAAAATCAAGATCCATATAAATCCGATAAAATAGTTGCTATATCGAAGATAAAACCGAAATAGCAACCATACAAGCTTAAATTGGAAAAAACGAAAAAAGCATTCAACTTTTATAAAAATTATTATATTAAGAAATTAATTTTAAAAGCTCAATATCTTAGAAAAATAAGATACTTTATTTAATTTTTCACAAAATCTGTGCTGTAAAAGTCTGGTAAATTGCCTCTTTAGGTCATTTGTAACAGTGTCTCAATAAACGTATTGTATCTCTCTGTGCTTTAACGTAGAAACAAAATGGCAACAATCTAAACTTGAATTTGGAAATTGAAAAAAGCATTAAAAATTGTAATAAATTTTTAATATGTTAATTTGGCGCCAACATCCAACGATTTTAAAAATTGTAACAAATTTTTAATATATTAATTTGGCGCTAATATCCAACGATTTAAAAAATTGTAACAAATTTTTAATAAGTTAATTTGCCGCTAACATCCAACGATTTGAAAAATTGTAACAAATTTTTTAATATTTTAATTTGGCGCTAAGATCCAACGACTTGAAAAATAGTAACAAATTTTTAATAATAATTTGGCGCTAAATCCAACGATTTGAAAAATGGTAACAAATTTTTAATATATTAATTTAGCGCTAAGATCCAACGATTTGAAAAATTGTAACAAATTTTTAATAACAATTTGGCGCTAAATCCAACGATTTGAAAAATTGTAACAAATTTTTAATATGTTAATTTGGCGCTAATCCGACGATTTGGAAAATTGTAACAAATTTTTAATATATTAATTTGGCGCTTAGATCCAACGATTTGAAAAATTGTAACACATTTTTAATAATAACTTGGCGCTAAATCCAGCGATTTGAAAAATTGTAACAAATTTTTAATATGTTAATTTGGCGCTAATCCGACGATTTGAAAAATTGTAACAAATTTTTAATATATTAATTTGGCGCTAACATCCAACGATTTGAAAAATTGTAACAATTTTTTAATATGTTAATTTGGCGCTAAAATCCAACGATTTAAAAAATTGTCACAATTTTTTTAATGATGAAAATTGCTTAAATTAAGGTCCAAAAAAATCAATACGTTTACATTTATCGTAAATTAATAATCAAATCCTACTTACCAACAAAACGGCAGTAATTCAGACGTGTACTGGAAAAAATTAAAAATACGGTTTGAAATATTGTAAATATTAATCTGTCCAGGAATTGGCGCAAAACGTAGACAAAAAATTTTTATATTAAAAAAAACAGTTGCAAGTTGGAAACAAAACGGTAATGTCGGATGCATTTGTTTCAGAGTACATCTTGATTGTAATTTGGAATAGCAAACAGAAACGATAAAAAAAAAGAAAATGCATACACCGATTTGAAGAATTGTGAATAATTAATCTCCAAAGGAATTCGTGTCAAAAGCAGTGGCCACTTAAAATAATTTTGTTATAATTAAAAACATAACACCACATTGACAACAAATGCTTTAAAAACAAAATAGAAAACTAAAAATAAATGTAGAACAAAAATGATTTACTGCGACTCTCATATAAAATTCCTAAATGCTCCATTTTTATAACAAATTATACATTTATATTTTTTCGCAACAGGATATTATGTTGATACTGACATTCTGACAGCACCACAGCCGACATGAGCAGCTGTCCACTAAACCATATTACTGGAAATGCATACACCGATTTGAAGAATTGTGAATAATTAATATCTAGAGAAATTCGCGTCAAAAGCAGTGGCGTGCCACCAGGGTGCCACTTAAAATAAGTTTGTTATAATTAAAAATGGTGATGGGGCCATCATGTTACTTTCTCCGACTTGATGGTATCATAGCCATTTATATTTACGTTTTCATGGTTTATTTTCAATTGAAAGCATATTTTAAATGTACATCGAGCGCTGTGTAAACTCGGATGAAACTGACGTTTAAAACGTCAAAATTATGAAAGACGGATAAATTAAGACTTCAAATTCAAAAACTCAGTTTACTCAAAAACTAAAGGGATTTAGAAAAAACTTATTCTTTAAAAGTTGTTCATTTTAGTATTCTCTACAATTATTATTAACATAAATTTGCTGTAACCATTATCGTTTTATAATTATAAACCAAAAATTAAAAAAATATTTTTTTTCTTTCTCGAATAAAAATTAATTTATAAAAAATGTTTTCAAGTAAAAGGTGTTTATTTCTTTGTTGTCTTCAAAGTTTGTTTAAATGTTTTTGTGATATTTTTCATATTTAAGAAAATATTGGCAAAAAACAAAAAAAAAACTGTTAAGGTAAACGCCCACTTCCTGTGTACGAAATTTTACCAAAAGCTTTTCAGTTCTTCAGATTATCAAATAAGACGGATGTTAAAAGTTTCATATCAATTGCTCTATTAGTTTTTGAGATACAGCGCGCACATACAGACACACACACACAGACACACACACACACACACACACACACACACACACACACACACATACACACACAATTTTTTTTTCCTAGAAATTGTTGAAATGGCATCTAGGGACCCCAAAACGGATATTTCCGTAAAAAAAATTTTGAAAAAAAAATGAAAATGAAAATGTATCCAAGAATTTAAAAAAAAAATGTTAAAAGAAATGAATCTATCAAGGAATTTGCTTGATATGGGCTAATTTATAAAGAAAACGTATGCGTTTTATATTGTCCATGAAAACAACTGTCTTATTACAGGTAAAAAAATCTGCAACAATCGAAACGAACATTTACTTTATAAGGCCTAATTTATAAAAAAAAGATAAATTTTCAGTTAAATAAGCAATTGCCATTTTTAGGTAAAAAGAAATCTGCAACAATCGAAGCGAACTGAGAAAAAAAAATGTCAAAAATTAATCTAACTTTGTAATCCTTAATTAGAATAAAGTTCTTTATTATTATTATTAAAGCCAAATAGTTTGTTAAAATAAAATGGTAACGTTCCAAACTTCAACTTGAAAAATGAAAAATGCATTCATTTGAAAAATTCAAAAAATTAACTTATGGAGAAATTTGCCCAAGATCTAAAAAAAAACACGTATTTCTAATTTCCTACCAAAATAATAGCAATAACTTAATTGGACAAAAAAACAGGAACAAACCAAACGTGAACTGGGAAAATTAATAATGCTAGAAAAAAATAATGCTAACGTTCCTAATTTTCTATAAAGAAAAAACAATTGCGATATCCTTGGTGGAAACGAAATGGTGACAATCCAAACTTGAAAATAAAATTAAACAGTTAAAAAAACAGTAAAATATTAATTTATCGAAGAATTTGTTTTAAAAACTCAAGATCCATAAGAATTTTTAATTTTCCATTAAAACAATTGCCATTTCCTGGCATTAGTGGAAACTAATTGGCTTTAACCTAACTATAAAAAGGGCAACGACATATGGATTCAAAGATTTGAAAAATTATACAAAATTCACCTATCAAGAAATTTCATTGAAAAGCCTAAGATCCACCAAAAACCATGTTTAATTTTTGTTTGTTTTTTTAAGTCCAAGAGACCATTCTGAACACTATTTGTCTATGAAAAATGTTTATGGAACTTCCAAGAACCGAGATACGCAAAATTACTTTTTTCGTTCTGCTTAAATCAATTCAATTCATTTATTAATGTGTCAACCGAAGTTTTACATACGTCAAAGATACAATTAAAATTTGCAATAAGACTGGAAATGCCTAGAAATCGATTTAATTCTAAAAAAAAAATATTTTTTTTTCTCAAGTTTATGAGACCATTCTGAACACTATTTGTCGTTAAAAACATGTTTTTGGGACTTCCAGGAACCGAGATACGCAAAATTACTTTTTTCGTAAATAGTGCTCAAATCGACTGGAAATGCCTTGAAATCGATTAAATTTCGTTTTTATTTAAAAGCTTTTGTTTTTTCTACAAGTCCAAGGACCATTCCGAACACAATTTGTCTATAAAAACTTTTTCTGGGACTTCCAGGAACCGAGATAATGTCCATGCCCTGGCTGGAAACATAATGGTAACAATCCAAACTTGAACTAAGAAAACAGAAAATGCAAAAAATGGAAGAAAAAATTGTAAAAAATAATCGATCAAGCAAATTCCTGCCTCAAAAGATCAATGTCCATAAATAGCATTCTAATTTTCCACAAAAACATCTGTCATATGCCAAGTTGAAAAAAAAACAGCAACAATCCAATCTTTAATTGGGAAAACGAAAAATTAAATCAACGATTTAAAAAATTGCATTCAACAATCTTTTAAATTGTCAAAAATGTATCTTTTGCGGGATTTTACTTAAAAGCTCAATATCCATAAATAAGCAAAAATAAGTTTTAATTCTCTTTAGAAATAATAGTGAACATTTAAAAGCTCAATATCCATAAATAAGCAAAAATCTCTCTTTAGAAATAATAGTGAACGGTAACAATCCAAACTTGAACTTTGAAAATTCTTTCGTTTGAAAAAATTAATCTATGGAGAAATTTGCTCAAGATCTATAAAAACAATGTATTTCTAATTTCCTAAAACAATAATAGCAATATCTTATAAAGGAACGCTAGGGGGCGTCCCTCGCCGATTGCGACGCACCTTGTATATGTTGTAGAGCATCAAAAAGTAAGAGACCCGTATTTTTTTTCGCCGATTTTCTACTATTTTACTAATTTTAAGTTTTATTTTTATCAATTTATTGGTCCCTATCAATCAGGGCGAAAATAACAGTTTTTGTTTTTTAATAATAAATTGATAATATCTTGTTTCTTTGTAAAAATAAAACATAAAATTAGTTAAATAGTAGAAAATTGGCTGAACCTCGGAAAACTATTTTAAATGCATACGAAAAGAAATTGATGACTTTTTCTGTTCTTTTACATTCTGAGGTCGATCGGCTACCTCTAAATATTATTTTAAAAATCTGAAAAAAAATCACAGGACGTTCGTTTAGCAATTGGAACCAAATGAACACATGAGAAATAAAACTTTCAAACTCTTGTGTTTTCTGGAGCTCATCAAACCATTAAAAATGCAGTTTTATTTTTAAACATGAGCTTTGTTTTTCGTTATTTTCAAATACAAAATTATATATATTCATATAGCATTGATTTTATTTAAAACGCTTTCGACCGGCGGTCTTTATAAATAGAATAATTCAAGTTTAGGAAGATAAAAAAATAAATTTTATATTTTAACTACTTAATGTGTCTACTATACTTATGTTTTTAATATGATCATTTGACGCTCATATACACCACAATGTTACATTCGTGTACAACATTACGTTATAATGTGGTGGCGAAAGTGAAGAATAAATAAATAAATAAAAAGAAACATTTAGATTAATTAGACGTATTTCAACAGCCCACAGAGCGACCTACTGGTGAGTAGCGCCCTGGGGCCAATGCTCGGGTGAATTTTGCCTCTGCAAAGATGGTCCTGACCCTTCCAGCCATTCCTACCGTAGTTAATGAAAAAAAGAATGTGTCCTTGTAACCAATTAATAAATATATAAAATGTTCACTACCACGCGGAGAAAGATAAAAAATTGCAAAAATATATATTCTTTCCGTATTGGCAGGCGGCTGTGAAAAATTTGAAATGACAGCGTAATGAATCAACCTTAGACATTAAAAGTTGTTGACCTGCTGCAAATATAATTATACATTACAATTTTTTCACGCATCTGTGGACACAACCGTAAGCAAACATGATAATTGTACATCCCATCGGATGCCGCAATCTGCAGGCATAACCATTATCCAAAGAATGCACGGCTCCCTGCGATGATGACATTCCGCAATTTAAACGTTAGGAACGATTAATTCGACTTATTAACGTTACCACGAGATTGTGCCTCTTGTAAATTTCGTTATGTTAAACAGTAGTCAACGAAAGTGCTCTTTTCACAGGTTCCATACGTTTATGAGCACAAACGAAATTACATGAATAATTAAGGTTTTATGACAAAGCCCACGTTCCAAAATAAGGTAACACCTTCACGGACCTCACGTTGGCAGTATATATAAAAGGCAGTTAAACTATTCAAAAACAATCGTGTAATCGTCCTTGCCAGCGGAATAAATCGAAACCGTCCGTTTTAAAATTTATACGAAAGACAAATAAAGAAAGTCGGGACGCCGCGGCATCAAATAAAATGCAAAATAACGTTCGCCCTGTTTTATTAACTGGGAGTCGAACCCCCTTCCTCGTAGATTCCAATTGGACTCTTCGGACAAGCGCGGCTTGTCGCCAATTCAAGGAAAAAGTTGTCCCAATACAGATATACAGGACTGGGAACACAATTTACTGTCGGCGTCTAAATAAACAAAGGATACGTGCATCGGGGGTGCAGGACTGTACATAATTCCTAATGGCGTACGTCCCGCTGAGGATAAGGCTGCCAACAGTTCGGCACCTTTAACTGGAAACGAATCGAACGTTATAATTTATATCTCGAATTTAATAAAATCCATTGTTAAGTCATCACATCAAACCAGCTGTGAAGAAAGATACGAACGCATTAAGATTGAGTTATAAATGTATTAACATAATGAATGGTATTATGTAGTGGTTCTCTTATACTCAATAAATAATCAATGGAATAATTTGGGATCATATATGAACCTCATGTTTAATTTAAATAATTTAAGAAATATGCAATAACAAAAAAACAATTCATCTGCGTCTTAAAAAAATATATATAAATATATCCTAGATACTGCCAGTGCAGACCATAAATTGCGGAAAAGTAATTATTTATAATCTCGTCAATACGTCCGGATAAAACCCACACAAAGCTAATTAGAAAATATCAAAAACATCTACCCTCGAAAGGGCAACCCTTTCTGCAGATTACGTCCGCCATCGATTTCCCTCCAATATGCAAGCGGAGGGAGGCTAATTCTAATTAATCACGCATAAACACAGGGACGCAATTAGCCGTTTTTTGGTCCTTCGAAAATGGGGAAAAGGGGACGAAATAATCGCGAGACTTGTTTCCCGCAAATTATTGCGGCGATATGAAATTGGCCCCCGGCACAACACACTAAGCCGGGATTGTTTCCCTTTAACTAAAAGATCGAGCCTCGCATTCTATCCCCGAATAGAGTTCGGTCGGGGGCAAAAGTTTCCCCATTAAATAATGAACGTGAGTGGTATACGTATACAGGAGTAATGAATATGTTTTAATTACATACATGTAATGCTGTAATTAATATTAAAACCATAATTATTAGGCTTTTTTAATAACTTTTTACTGCAACGACCATCGACCGTATATATTTTTAATTTTTAGATACAGTTCAACAGTACTTTGCTAAATGTAAAGAAACTTTTTTTTTAATGGAACATCCATTATAGAGAAAGAGAGACAATACATTTATAGAGACTTAACCACCAGAGGTCTTTCAGCCTCACCCAGTATATTTTAATAGAAATTTAAAGCCCTCATTCTTACCTTTCTAAAAATACCAGTTTGATAGGTTTATAAAAAAATACTTTAAAAGTTTTTATTATTATTTATAAACCTAGCAAACTAACTGTCTTTAGAAAAGCAAGAGAATTTTTATCAAAATATTCTGGGCGTTCCATTAAAAAAAGTTCTTTTTTACATTTAGCGAAGGTCTTCTTACTTCATAAAAATAGCATTTAATTACCTACAGACCCAATTATCTAAAAATTTAAAAAATGCAAAACGCTTCTATAATTTTAAAATATCAACTTATTATTTTCCTGTTACTGTACAAATTTTGCTTGTTTTCGGCCTAAAAAACAGAGTAACTCAGAAACGGTTAACGCGCTATTTGTGACGCAAATTTAATGGTGACGCCGGTCTCACGCACCGGCGTTTTCAACTGAAGATTTTTCGAAACGTGTTACTAATGGTTCATGTTTTTTTTTACTCATGCTCTTTGACAATAAAACACAGATATTTAATCAATTTAAGCTCTGTAATGCGGCAGCTACTCGAAATTGCAACAAAAAACAATAACGGAGAATAAAGTTATTCGACACACCCGGTCTCACAGACCAGTAGGGTCACCATTGGCGGGTTAAATTTGGCCCTATACAAGTTATTGTCAGTTTAATTAGTGTTGAGAACTATACATAAAATTGCAAAAATATACCTAGTGTTCCATATATATAAAAAAAAACTATTTACATAACAATATTTTCCGATTATAGAGCCGATAATTATCTACAACTTTTATATAAATCACATTTTTCTTTATCTTAAATATTTAAGGCCAAAAAGTTACTTTGACGCTTCATTGAGACACCCAGTATATTAATGAACAAATTTAATTTTTTACTCCGGTTTTCATGTATGATAAATAAACAGTCAAATCTTCCTAACGTCTCATAATTAGTTCACACATGAAATGATTAAAATCATAATCACCAACTAATTTGTTAAAACTGATCGACGAAACGCATTTATTGAGTAACCGTCGACTAACGATCCTGACTACAGTCATTTATACACCAGTTCCGACACGTCTTAATACCCCAGAAATAATGCCTAATGTCGTAATGTATATCATTCGATTAATCTTCCTTTTTTATGTTCTGGCTGCATTGTTAATATTCCACGTTGCGCATGCATAGACGTAATTTATTTTGTTAATTACATTATTTATTACGAGGAACCGAGAATAAGCCGGGTTTTATTGCATTCTACGGCATTGAGTAGTTTTTGGGAAAATAAAATAACGGACGGAGTGTCGGTGGGACGTCGCTAATTATCTTAATTTATGCCCTGTGTGGATTATTAAACCGGTAATTTTAATTTGAAATAAAAAAGTCAGTTAAACTGTACGTGTGAACCGCATATTATTGAAATTAGTTAATAACAACTTCATTTCAACGAGTTTCTAGTTTGGGTGTTCGGGCGTCGCAGCAGAGATGGCGGTAGCAGTATCATAAGGATATAAATTTGAATAATATTTCAAAATTGCGTTAAATGCGATTAGTAAGAAATGCATTTTATTAAAAATACTTTTACGTTCCAATTTTTATTAGAGCCGAGTTATAAATTACTGTTAAGTGCGTGTAATATGCACTAATAAAACAGTGCTCTAATAAAAATTAGATCGTAAAATATGTATTTTTCTAATACACCACCACTGGAACCAGCACGTTTACAACAAAATTTGATAGAATTTAGAGTTTACCAATTACTTTTAGAATCAATTAACATTATATAATAATTAATTAACATTAATTAAAAAAAAGAATAGTTTCGCTTGTGACTATTTACTATAATATTCTGAAGTTAAATGAAATTTGTCAGTTGAAGTAATATAACTTAGAAACATCTCACTGCATATATCTAATGGGGACTTTTTAATAGGGACATTCTGGTTCAAACAAAACTCATTTGTTCATAATTTCAAGCTTACATTTCTTAATGTCTCTAGATTACCCACCCAAAAATTCAGATTAATATTCAAAATATTTTTAAATATATAGCTTTATATGTTTATACATGCGACTTATTTCAAAGTGTAAAAATTACGAAATAGCAAAAAGCTTGCTGTAAAATAACTATATGAAGAAGCCTAGATAAAAGGCCAGATAAAAAATGTTAATCTTTTATATTTTCACCCATTCCAAATATTTTTTTATTTTTTTTAAATTATAATTGTTGAATTTGTTTACTTTTTATTTTATATAATAGTTGTTTATTTCAGTGTTTCTCAACCTTTTTTCACTCATGCTCCCCAAAAAGAAGTTGATTATATCCATGGCCCCCTTACCTCTTCACAAACTTCTATTTCATTTTTTTATTTACATTATTTTCTCAAAATAAAATACCCATTGTGTAGAATTTAGATGGTACCGGATGGTACCGTCAAAAGCTTTAGCACATTTCGAATAGTTTAGCAGTAAACCAATTTTTCAAATTGATTTCATGAATATGAATCTTTGCTTTTGGAATATTTCGAAATCAGCCATTTGAGTGTTTGTAGATTTTTGCAAAAAATAAAAAAAAATATGTTTTGGAGAAATTTGAAAAGTTTCAAGTCGACGGCAATTGTTTTTATATTTTTTTGAGGCGGACTAAATGTTTTAAAATTTCTACAATCTTACGCATTGTTTGCAAAGGATTATCTCGAAATCTAAGGATAGGATGTTTTGTAGATTTTTGCAGAAAAATAATTATGATTGCGTTTTGAGGAAATTTGAAAAGTTTCTATATATTTTTTTAAGCCATAAAATTTTTCAAAGTTGTTACAATCTTACTCTTACTTCTGTTCGCAAGGGATTACTTCGAAATCTAGGGATGTAGGATTTATATACTTTTGCAATGTTTCAAGTCGATGGAATTTGTTTTAACATTTTTTTCAAAATTATTCGTACAATAAATTATTCGAATAAAAAATATAAAAGACAATTGTCACTTCTAAATTTAAATTTAAATTTGGAGATAATCACCTAAGAACAGAATAAATAGTCATTCTAAAAATTCTAATTTTTCAAGTGAATAAAATAATATAAAAACAATTACCACCTGCTTGAAACTTTCTAAATTTACTTAATAATTATTATACTTTACAATTTAGTAAAAATATCAAAACATTTCGTCACAAAATTTTGAGATAATCACATGAGAACAGAATATATTGTCATTCTGAAAATTCTAATTTTTCAAGTAAATAAAAAAATATAAAAACAATTGTCACGTGCTTGAAACTTTCTAAATTTACTTTATTATTATTATACTTTACAATTTGGTAAAAATATCAAGAAATTTCGTCACAAAATTTGGAGATAATCACACGAGAACAGAATATATTGCCATAATGAAAATTCTAATTTTGCAAGTGAAAAAAAAAATAAAAACAATTGCCACGTGCTTTAAACTTTCTAAATTTACTTAATAATTATTATACTTTACAATTTGGTAAAAATATCAAGAAATTTCGTCACAAAATTTGGAGATAATCACATGAGAACAGATATATAGTAATTATGAAAATTCTAATTTTTCAAGTGAATGAAAAAAATATAAAAACAATTGTCACGTGCTTGAAACTTTCTAAATTTACTTAATAATTATTATACTTTACAATTTAGTAAAAATATCAAGAAATTTCGTCACAAAATTTGGAGATAATCACACGAGAACATAATATATTGTCATTATGAAAATTCTATTTTTTTCAAGTGAATAAAAAAATATAAAAATAATTGTCACGTGCTTGAAACTTTCTAAATTTACTTAATTATTATTATACTTTACAATTTGGTAAAAATATCAAGAAATTTCGCCACAAAATTTGGAGATAATCACACGAGAACAGAATAAATTGTCATTATGAAAATTCAAATTTTTCAAGTGAATAAAAAAATATAAAAACAATTGTCACGTGCATGAAACTTTCTAAATTTACTTAATTATTATTATACTTTACAATTTGGTAAAAATATCAAGAAATTTCGCCACAAAATTTGGAGATAATCACACGAGAACAGAATAAATTGTCATTATGAAAATTCAAATTTTTCAAGTGAATAAAAAAATATAAAAACAATTGTCACGTGCTTGAAACTTTCTAAATTTACTTAATTATTATTATACTTTACAATTTGGTAAAAATATCAAGAAATTTCGTCACAAAATTTGGAGATTATCACATGAGAATAGAATATATTGTCATTCTGAAAATTCTAATTTTTCAAGTTAATAGAAAAATATAAAAACAATTATCACGTGCTTGATACTTTCTAAATTTACTTAATAATTATTATACTTTACAATTTAGTAAAAATATCAAAACATTTCGTCACAAAATTTTGAGATAATCACATGAGAACAGAATATATTGTCATTCTGAAAATTCTAATTTTTCAAGTAAATAAAAAAATATAAAAACAATTGTCACGTGCTTGAAACTTTCTAAATTTACTTTATTATTATTATACTTTACAATTTGGTAAAAATATCAAGAAATTTCGTCACAAAATTTGGAGATAATCACACGAGAACAGAATATATTGCCATAATGAAAATTCTAATTTTGCAAGTGAAAAAAAAAATAAAAACAATTGCCACGTGCTTTAAACTTTCTAAATTTACTTAATAATTATTATACTTTACAATTTGGTAAAAATATCAAGAAATTTCGTCACAAAATTTGGAGATAATCACATGAGAACAGATATATAGTAATTATGAAAATTCTAATTTTTCAAGTGAATGAAAAAAATATAAAAACAATTGTCACGTGCTTGAAACTTTCTAAATTTACTTAATAATTATTATACTTTACAATTTAGTAAAAATATCAAGAAATTTCGTCACAAAATTTGGAGATAATCACACGAGAACATAATATATTGTCATTATGAAAATTCTATTTTTTTCAAGTGAATAAAAAAATATAAAAATAATTGTCACGTGCTTGAAACTTTCTAAATTTACTTAATTATTATTATACTTTACAATTTGGTAAAAATATCAAGAAATTTCGCCACAAAATTTGGAGATAATCACACGAGAACAGAATATATTGTCATTGTGAAAATTATAAATTTTCAAGTGAATAAAAAAAATATAAAAACAATTGTCACGTGCTTGAAACTTTCTAAATTTACTTAGTAATTATTATACTTTACAATTTAGTAAAAATATCAAAACAAGCTTTTTCACGTGGAGTTATTTTAAAATCCAGGTAAGAATTGAATTAATTACTTGTAGAATCCTTTTTATAAATGTATTTTAGTAAATTTTAAAAATTCCAAGTCGTTAGCAATTGTTTTTAAATGCTTCCAAGCAAATAGATGTTTAAAAAAAAATTACACGCCACACTTTCTTTACGAAGATTCCTCCTGAAATCTAGAATTGTTTTTTGGAAGTTTTTGCAGAATTATAATTATGAATGAATTTTGGGTGATTCTGGAAAATTTTAAGTCGGTGGCAAGTGTTTTTGCATTAAAATATTTTAAAATTATTGCAACCACACGCTCTGTTCACGGGATACAATAGTACCGGTTATCCCTTTCTTCTGCTATGGTTTCCAAGAAAATTTAAATAGGCCACCGATGATGCAGAATTCGTTATTGCTAAAGAATCCCGCACAAATCTTATGGAAATTGAATTTCGGTCAAATGACTTTCTTCAAGTCATGCCGAGAAAAATCCTAATAGGCACAAAGTTCGTAGATGCTTTGGAGCCGAGATGTGCATTTTAATTTTTCTGCTAAACTGAAATTTTTCTTCAGTGATTTTCAGTGACAACTAGTGTGCCAATTATCAATTTCTTTTTTCTTGAAAACTATCCCAGCTATATATAAAAAAAAAACTTGGCTGGTACTGTAGTGGTACCATAATTTAGTTTTAGCTAGTTTTAATTACCATATTCATGAAATCAGGTTTAATCAATTTTAAATATTTTTTACTGCGAAACTACTTGATATGTAAACTTTTGATCGTACTATCCAGTACCATCTAAATGCCACATCAAGTATTTTTTTAAATAATTTATTTTTTTTATATTTTTAAGATACCGTTGGAGCGAATTTTCGTGGCCCACTTAGAATTCTTTGTGGCCCCTCCTTTCTTTGAGGTCCCCTAAGTAATACTCGCTGGCCCCTCCAAAATTATCCTTTCTTTGTTCTGTTTATTTTAATGTTTAATGGTCTAATGTAATCACCATACCAAATATTACAGTTTTTATTTATTGTAAATGAGATTTCGTAAATAAATGAATTAATAAATATTCGTGATAACAAGCCATATTCCCGCAAGGTTAGCCGTATTTGCGACAATAAAAATATTCTCGCAAAAGCGCTTAAATATTAAGTTCCCGGCGCATTCGCCATCGGAAGAATTCATAAATAAGCTCATTTTAATTGTCTCTAAAGCGATGGTTGCGACTTTTATAAACCATCTTACCAGCTATGGGGTAATAAAGACAATTTATTATTATTATTAAATAAATGTAGTAGTTCAGAAAGGTCTACCAAATTCCGTTTTACGTGGTTGTAAAATTTCGACAAAAGTAATATTTTTAATAGGTGAACTTTCCCCGGCAATTCAATAACAATTAAGAAAGTGGATGAGTCTAGTGGAGCAAAGTTTTCCGGGGGGTAAACGTTAAGCCGCCGTAGATTCGATTTAATGGTGTTTTTACGGTCAGGTAGTAAGTCCGTCGATAAATCTAACTGTAATTCTAATCAAACTACGAAATGTTACATTGACTTTTTATTCCCGCGTCCTGTAATGGTATCACTTCTCTTTCACAACTGCAATTTATGCCGTCGTAAAGGCGGATGCCTGGAATTCTCCTTAATTGTCATTGCTTCGCCACTTATCTCTTCTGCACTGCGGCGCGACAGACACTTGCTTGGAATTATTGGTTCATACGGTAGTCCGTGATTACTGCCGATGATAACTGGAAGGAGTTTGAAAAAGTGCTGTTAAATATTGTACGGGCCTTATCTGATCGGTAAATATTTGACGTGGATATTTCATATTAGATCTAATGACTTGATTTAAATTACCGTTTGATGGACGTAATCGTTTAGTATATTTTTATCATAGTTTATAGTATTATTAATTAAATCCATGTTGAAGCAGTCGTCGCAAGCGATGCAGAAGCAATTGAAAACTCAATATTTGTTTGCAGCTCGATTTCGCGTAATAATCCAAGCGCTTGCATTTTAGAGCAAGGGAATAGCTGAAATCGCACTGGAAAGCACTCGTACTCGTGCAGGACTTGACCTTTGCGTACGTATAAAATATTAAAATTTATCAGGAAATATTTCATATCGCATAAAATTCCTAAATAGTCTGAATAACACGATCCGTAATAGAAATTCCTTTCAAATTTAACGGTTCACTATTTACATATCCCGAGCCAGCAGCACATTAAAAATGTGGTAGCTCCTTATATCAGATTTAAAACTATATACGCACACACACATACAAACAATCCATAATTTAGATGTTAAAAACACGTTACGCAGATAACGAGACTTTGACGGCCCACGCTCCTCAATGCAGACCTAGGATTACTTCATTTCAAACGTTTCGGTCGTAAAGAGGATGCATAAAAACACAGAACACTGGACACTTTGTGTGCAGCGGTGACGAAACGTCGCTTTTAATAAACCAATTAGAAGAGACTCGTTTGGTGTTGTAGAAGAACCACAAGAACAGAGGTTTTGATCCTATAAAGCGTTAGTGCTTATCAGTGGCGGCTCGTGGAACATGTTGATGGTAGAGCCACTTATACAATATACCCCTCCACCCCTTTTTCAATTGTTTTTTTTCTCGGATAATTCTTGAACCAGCGGCAGCTCGTAGATGTTAGGCGAGGAGGCTGCGGAAGAAAATTTGACCAAAACAGCTGCGAAATATTTTCTTCCTCTATAAGAGAAAGTAGTACAGCACGAGAGGTGGGCGTCTCTGTCATAGCCTCCTCCACAAAGATCCACGAGCCGCCGCTGCCTTGAATGAATGAAGTCTATTATTGTACTTGGCAAATAAGTTTAGATCAGTCGAAAAACCTAAATTAGACTTTTAATTGTTTGATGCAAAAGATCCTAAATTCCCACAAATATTTGAATATTAAATAATTCCTTAAACATCCCGCAGACTATATTTTCCAAATAAATATCAAAGTAAATTAATTTTATCTAAAAATAAACCCCAAATTTAAATTAAAACCCACGAAAACAAACAATATAAAATTAAATAAATAACCTGAAATTCAAACAAAAACCCTTGAAAATACAAGTCAAAAAATTCAAAAATTTAGGTTGCAAAATCTAAAACAAAGAACAAAAAATCCAAAACTTAGACCAAAAAAATTCTGCCAAAAAAATGAAAAAAATTCCTTTTAAAAATCAATCATTCAGGTTAAAAAATCTGAAATGTAGGACAAAAAAATAAAAAAAATTCCTTTTAAAAATCAATCATTCAGGTTAAAAAATCTGAAATGTAGGACAAAAAAAATAAAAAAAATATTGACCAAAACGACGGGCTTGAAAATGCGGAAATATTGAAAATTGTAACAAACTAATAAAAAATGTCGGCCAAAATAAAGAATGATTCATTTATATGCGAGAATATTCGAGTTTTGTTCGTTGAAAATTATTTTACTTTTGCCTGTATTTTCAAGTTTTTTACATGCATTTTTATTTTTAGACCAGGATTTTTGATTTTTTTGCCGATATTTTAGATCTTCAGCTATTTTGTTTCAAATTTAGGATTTTTTGGCCAAAATATTCGATTCGTTTGTTGAAATTTTGGATATTTTAGCCTGCATTTTTCATCTTCAGGCCCGAGTTTTCGACGTTTTGTCTAAATTTAGGAAAAAAGGTCGAAAACTCCAAAAATAAAAAATGCAAATCAAGAAATCCTAGATTTCAACAAACGAATCGAATATTTTTGCCAAAAAAAAAATGGAACAAAACAGCCAAAGATCTAAAGTATCGGCCAATAATCAAAAATCTTGGACTAAAAATAACACTTTTTAGCTTGAAATAAGTTCGAGAAATTCGAAAATAATAGCAAAACAAATTACAAAACCACATAATAAAATCATTAATTCTAGTTAAGAAAATCTAAAGTATGGGACAAAAAATACAAAATTAAGACCAGAAATCTAAAATTCGTACCTAAACATCTAAGTGGTGGACCAAACAAATCGAAAATTTAAGTCAAAATAAACCAAATTTTTGGCCAAAAGACCAAACACCGAAAAAATCGAAAATACAAAATATAAGCCAAAAAAGTAAAAATCTACGATATGGCATAAAAAGGTAAAAATTTAGGACAAAAAAACATCGAAAACTCGGTCGTAAAGATAAAAAAAATGCAGACAAATAAAATCAAAAGGCTGAAAGACCGCGGGTCGATAGCCGTTTAGCAGAAATAATTTTGTAAATTTTAAATGTATTATATTTGTTTAATATTGTACTGTCTGCAAATAAAGATATTGTATATATAAAATAAAAAATTTCGGCAGAAGCAAAATAATTTAAAACTTTCAGCCCGCAAAAATAAGTTTCTGACCAGAAATTTGAAAATAATAGCCAAAAAGTACAAAAAATCGCACAATCAAATCAATAATTTAAGTTAAATAAATCTAAAAATTAAAATTCAGTACAAAAATCTAACATTAGGGCCTAAAAATAAAAATGGTGGTCCCAGAGGACAAAAAAGTTAACAAACAAAACAAAATGATAATCATAATAAATCATTATAATAATAAATGCGGACCAAAAAATCGAAAATGCCAGCAAACTAAATTCTCGCATCAATAATTCAGGTTAAAATATTTAAGAAATCAAAAATTTTGAACCAAAATTAAAAATTCGATCCGAAAAATCAAAAATGCGGACTAAAAAGTCGAAAATTTTTACGATTTAATCGAAAATTTAGGTCAAAATAAAGAATATTTAGGCCAAACGATTAAAAATTTAAACCAAAAAAAAATCGAAAATATAGGCAAAACATCTAAAAATTAAAAATTCGGACAAAAAAATCGAAAATTTAAACAATTAAATACAGGCCGCGGTGGTCTAGTGGGTAGAGGTCCGGCCTCTGGACCCCGTTGGTGCGGGTTCGAATCCCGTCCGGACGGTCACTTTTTCAACACGAAAAATGGCCGTACGGGTCCCTGGGTGTCTAGTGTTTGTCCCCATTTCATTTGAATATGATTATTATTACTATAAATTGGTTGTGGCTGAATGCCCTAGTTGGCTAAGCCAAGTCCCCATCATCCTCGATTCCCTAACCCGAACTCCTGTCAATCATCTTTCCTTTAAAAAAAAAAAAAAAAAAAACAATTAAATAAAAAATCTAGGTCAAAATAAAGGATATTTAGGCCAAAAAATTAGAAAAAAGCAGGTCAAAAATCTAAAAATTAATAATACGGCCCGAAAAAATAAAAAATCGAAAATTTTAAAAATGAAATCGAAAATTTAGGTCAAAATAAAGAATATTTAGATCCAAAAATATCGAAAATACAGGCTTAATAATAAATAATGCAGAATATCCGAGTAAGAAAATTGTTTAAATTAGTCTCAAAAATCACTCTAATGTTTTAGAAAGTAATTGAAAATTCTTGCTGAGCTTAAAACTACAGGTAGTGCCATGGCTCCTTGGCTCTATATAACGAACCGCTCCTGGTGCTTATGATAAGATAAATTGAATGTGCCCGCATTAAGGCAAAAATTAGTATTTACGGTAAATTTAATGAACATGAAATATATTGAATATTTAAAAATAAAGTCTAAAATTACCGACAGGCATCATCGTATCGTCCCCATAAAATTAGAAGTAGGTAACTCATAATGTTAGCATTCTGAGAAGATCACATACATACCTACTTTTAATTATAAAACTGGAATGGAGTTTTAGTTACCGACTTCTTAAAAGCGGCTGGAGACTATTGTATCAACATTAGATGTACCTAGTTTTACTATAATGTGGATATAGTCCTGGTGTTATGGAAAATATAGACATCTGAAATTTGTCATTTTTTTGAGTTACCTAATTCTAATTTTATGGGGACGATATGTGCAGGCTATATTTCGCGTTTATTAAATTTGAATTTTCATTTTCGTGTTTGCAAAAATAGTTTCGAATATACTCTGGCCGCGCTATGAAGGCGTCTGAGGTAATTAATGAAGGGTCAGAAGGTCTGCCCTCGTCAGAAGTGATTGGATATTTTGTTACTTTACACTCACATGTTTACACTTTATTTGCTAGCTATTGGTGTAATATCGGTTTCTTTGTATAAATGAGTGTTTTTTAAAAGGTTATAAATAGCACCTCAGATGCCCTCATAGCGCGGCTAGACTTTACATTAAATAAACTAAGAGCTATATTTATGCTGTTTATGATCGATGCATTTAAAAAATTTTAATTTCAATACCATCAGTTTACAAATTGCATCAACAATAACTGTCGGTTAGGACCATCAAATTAATAATCATAATTGAATTCGAGACCTAGTAAATCATAATTGAATAAAAACGCAGACACAATTAAAAGACACTCCCCTTGAGGGGCGTCACGATTCGTATAAATAAAATTGATCGAATTAAACAGTTTAATTGCCTAAATTAGGTGTTAATCCATAGATCCGCGTTTCACCACCGAAACCATGATACGACACGCTTAATGGGCATATCACAAACACTCCTGTATAATTTCGAATATATATAACGGGTGCACGATCATTCAATGAAACTATCATTAGTCTTCATGAAACCATCAGTTTAGATTTAGCCGCTGTGAAATGCTGTGTTGACTTGTGTGTCTTCTGATTTATGACGTATGGATATTACTGGGGATCCTTCGCTTATTATATCCGCCACTGTGTGTTTGTGGGTGAAAAATGGTCCATTTATGCATTTTCACGAATTGAAATTTATAGATCGAAAATTATTAATACAAAACAGCCATGAATATTATCTTTTGACGAGCTCAAGGAATAAATCACGTATTAGGTCTAAATTTCATGTGGAAAGTGTTACAATTATAATATACACTGGTGGAAAAAAAATTAAACACTTGAAATTCGTGAAATTTCAACCATTTTCAAACCGCCATAACTCGGAGTATTTTCAATCGATTTTGATGAATCTTTAAAAGCGAAAAACTTTGAAGTGTCTTCCTTAAAGTCATGCATGCGAACTTAAGCGTAACCCCTTCCGCCCCTCTCTAGCACCCCTGTGAAAAAAAAAGTTTTTTTTAGGAAACCATATCCAACTTTGACGATGTCTATGGAGTTAGAAAAATTTTGTTCACTCGATCCACCAAAAAAGCATTAAAATTTGATCAATTCCCTATGCAGGACTCGAAGAACGAAGTTCCTATGGCGATTTGGCAGCAAGTTATGGGTATATTTATAATTTCCTTATTACAAGTAAAATGTAAAAAATCGACCGACTGAAGAAGACTGGTTTAGAAACCTCTGGTCGATAGCCGATGAAGAATAACGGAAGTAATATAAGTTATTATAGATATAGTTAACTGTATATAACAATTCTTCAATAAAGATGGTATATAAAAAACAATTAAAAAACTCAAAAATTGTGATGATTGAATCCTAAATAAATTTTAATAATTTTTGGTATAATTATTATGAAAAACTGTTAATACTTCTATACAGGGGCGGCTTGTTATGTAGAGCCAAGGAGCCAAGGCACTACCTCGAATTTCAAGCTCGGCAAGATTTTTTTATTAATTCTAGAAACACTTTTTCGTCATTTCAAATGTTTATACAATGCCTGCGAAAGTTAATGAGTAGAGAAAAATATAAAGTTTAATCCAACTATACAGGGTATTCCATAAATATACCGAGGAACTTTTAGGGATGGTCAGAAACAAACAAATTTTGCTTTATAGCAATGGTCTACATTTTGAACGATTATTGTAAACAATAATTTCATTAAAATACGAAAAGTCAATGAATTTTTTACAAATTTCAACTCCCTGTATCTCGAAAACGAAGCGTTTTCCGACATATGTTCATAAAACATTATAAAACCCATTTGTTTTCTTGTCCTGTCTTAAAAGTTTGTAGGTATATTTATGGTACACCCTGTATACTTAAAAATACAATTGGCTTTGTGGGTGTGAGGAAGAAAACGCATTGTTTGTTTCCCGTGTGTTTTGTTTCGATGTGAAGTCAATTTTGTTTTTGAAATAAATTTAGGATAGATTGAAATATATAGGGTTATTCACGCTAATATTGTGGCCAAAATACATGACTTTCAGAAAGCTTCACTTTTAGGATATATAGGGGTCTATCATGGTTACTTTTAAAAATTAATTTCATATTACACAGGGTGTTCCAAACGCTCTAAAATATCAAAGTTGTGTTTTTTTTAATGGAACACCCTGTATTTTAATAAAACCTTTAATAAAATTACCGGATTAAAATCCAAATCTTGGATTTTATTGCAAACATTTTGTGTTTCAAGGTCCAAAACCATGAATTCTATGGTCCAAATTTTTACATGACATTCCTAGATTATAATCCAAATTTTTAATTTTAGGACTCAAATTCTGCGTTTAAGGGTTAAAAACTTGGATTTTATGTTCCATATGCCAGATTTTAAATGCAATTGATCGATTGAATCCAAATATTGGACTTTGGGTCTCAAGTTCGGCGTTTAGGGGCCAAAAACTTGGATTTAAAGTTTCAAATTAGAGATTTTATATATGATTATCAAATTAAAATCCAAACTTTATATTTTTCAACACAAAGTTTGAGTTTAAAAACCGTGGATTCTATGGTCCAAATTCGAGATGTTTCTTGAAATTCTTGTATTAGAATCCAAATTTTGAATTTTAAGTATCAAATTTTGCGTTTTGGCCAAAAACTTAGATTGAATATTTCAAATTTCGGATTTTACATATAATTATCAAATTAAAATCCAATTTTAAATTTTTGGTCATAAATTATGCGTTTAAGATCCAAAACCGTGGTCCAATTCATGAAATTCTTGGATTAGAATCCAGAATCAGTACAAAGTATTGTACTCAGCAAATAGATGTAGATAAGATAAAAAAATATATTTTTTTATATTTTTGACCTGTCTATTGTATTTTTTTTTGTCTAAATTTTTGGCCCAAATATTATTTATTTTGGCCTAAATTTAATTGGTCAAATTTTCGACTGTTTTATTTTTCGACGAATTTTTAATTTTTAAATTTTTGACCTGTATTTTCGATATTTTTGGTCAAAATATTTTATGTTTTTACTTTTGATTTTTTTTTAAATATTCTAAATATTCTTTATTTTGACCTAAATTTTCGATTTAATTGTTCAAATTTTTGATTCTTTGGTTCGCATTTTTGATTTTTTGGGCCGAAATTTTAATTCTAGTTCCAAATTTTTGATTTGATGTTGATTAAAATATCTATAATCTGAATTATTGATTTATATGCGAGATTTTTTTAATTTTTCTCAAGTATTTTCGAGTTTTGTTTGTTGGAATTTTCGATTTTTTAGCCTGCATTTATTATCTTTAGGGCCGAATTTTCTATGCAATGTCTAAATTGTCGACTTTCTGGCCTACATTACAAATTTGTATTATTTTTTTTTTAATCTTTTGACCTAAATTTTTTTAACTAACTTTTCGATTTTATTGTCAAAATTTTCGATTTTTTGGTCCGCATTTTTGATTTTTCGTTTAGTCTGCGTTTATTATCTTTAGGCCCGAGTTTTCGATGTTTTGTCTAAATTTTCGACTATTTGGCCAACATTGTAGATTTTTATTTTCTTTTATATTTTACACTAAATTTTTTTTTATTTGCCTGTTAAAATTTTTCTTTCCTTGGTCCACCATTTTTATTTGTATGCCATAATTTTAAATATTTCTAAATTTTGTATCTAATATTTTAGATTTAAAGTCTATTTTTTATCCAATATTTTAGATTTTCTAACTTGGATTATTGATTTAATTTCGTGATTTTTTTTTATTTTTTTGGCAATTATTTTCGAATTTCTGATCAGAAACTTATTTTTGGCAAATTATTTTGCTTCTACCTAAGTTTTTAATTTTTTGTCTGCGTTTTTTATTTTTAGATCAGGTTTCTTGATTCTTTGGCCCATATTTTACATTTCTGTATTTTCTATTTTTTTGTTCCAATTCTTTTTATTTTTCTTTATTTTGACCAAAATATTCGATTGGTTTGTAGAAATTTTCGATTTTTATCTGCATACGCTCGAGTTTCCGATGTTTTGTCTAAATTTTCACCTTTTTAGTCCCCACTTTTTTGGCCTATATTTTGTATTTTCGATTGTTTTGGTTTCAATTTTAGTCGACTTAAATTTTCGATTCGCTTGTTAAAAATCTTGATTTTTTGGTCTACCACTTTGATTTTTGGGTACGAATTTTAGATTTTAGGTGTTAATTTTGTATTTTTTGTCCCATATTGTAGATTTTCTTAACTTGAATTATTGATTTTATTGTGCGATTTTTTTTAAATTTAATTTTTGCTATTATTTTCGAATTTCTCGTTGGAACTTATTTTAAGCTAAAAAGAGTTATTTTTGGGGCTGAAAATGGCAAATGATTTTTCTTTTGCTTGAATTTTTATTTTTTTTGGTCTGCATTTATATTTTTCAACCAGGATTTTTTATTTTTTCGGCCGATATTTTAGATCTTAGGCGGTTTTGTTCCAAATTTTTGATTTTTTTGCCGAAATATTCGATTGGTCTAGGAAGTTAAATGGTTCTTTGTTTCTTAAAAAAAGGGGGGGGGGTATTATATAAGTGGCTCTACCATCAACATGTTCCACGAGCCGCTACTGCTTCTATATAATGAATTTAAATTTAAAATGTGGTCATTTTTAACCGAACCAAAACGCATTTATAGCAGTTATGTATTTTTCAAATTGTAATAACATTCGTTCAATCATCCAGCTTTTTGCTGGTGTAAAGGAGTACTTGTAATGCGGATGGATATGGAATGAACACAAGCGTATATAGGAAAAGTAAATAATGGTTTCAATAAAAACCAGTTGAAATATTGCCCTTCAATCAGTCGGGTATAGCGCTGCATGCGGGGCTTTTAATTATTGAGAAATTTAGGTAAACAATTAATCAGTCAAGCCGAACTACAAACAGTCCGAATAAGCGAGCCGGCGGTGATATATAGCCAGATTAAAAATGCACTAATCTGCTCGCACAGTATTTTTTTTTATATCGCAAGCTATTTAATTTAAGTTGGTTGTTTCTGGCTGATAAAATTATGGCCGCCGTCTGGCTCATGCGTTCCAGTTTAATCTGTTGAGCAGTCGGGGCGGTAAACAAATCAAGGTAAATCGTTCGTTACACAGGAGACCGCACAATGCAAATTGTCGCAGAATTTGTCTAGATTATCGGAGAGTCGCTATTTATATATTCACTTTGTCCTGCTGATGTATATCGTCGGGCAGTCTATACGTTTGTACGTTCCTCCTGCAGCGATATGCACTCCGATCCTCTTCGTCCTTATCTCATGACTCTCAATTAGCACAAAAATGCGCGGAGCATCGTAAATTGATTGCGACCGCATCGGCTATCCAAGCGCAAGTGCCAATTTAAAATTTAAGCGATAACGAAATTTTTTTATAAAGCCAACTAATCATAATCAGACACAATAACTTTACATATTGTTCCCCCATCAGAACACCTACAGACCGGTTTCGACCTTTCAGGTCTCATCAGTGTAGTTAGTTGCTGATGGGGAAACGGAGATTACTATTGGAATATAAGTATTCCAAACACCGTTATAGGTAGAAACGCCAAAGTGGCGGAATCTATTGCTTGAATGCTGTACTGAACCAAATCCGGGGGGCTTTAACACCGACAAGATATGGACATTGCCAGCGGCGGCAAATATAACAATAATAATGTAAACATTAAAACACCCGGATTTGATTCAGTACAGCATTCAGGCAATAGATTCCGCCACTTTGGCGTTTCTAACAATAACTTTGTTTTGGCAACAAAAAAATCCAGTGTTTCTACCTTTTCGAACCCACGTCGTTTCGAACGGGGAGCCGGTGCCAAACGGAACACCCCAGCAATTAATTTTTATCGTATTTATGTCATTTCTACTTGTTGATTGAACTAACTACTCTTATAAATAGATTTGAGAAGACCACTAGCTTTTCTAAAAACCGTTCCACCGTGATTTATTAAGACTATTCATTTACTAATTAGCATGCTAAGGAAATCTACATATGTTTCCATTTCCAAATATTCAGAAATTTCCTCCTATAAAAATATTTCCACAAATAACACGCTAATTATATACAAAAAAGTTTATGGCATTCCGTGCGGGGCAACGTGGAATTCCACTAATTTTAATATTTACATTGCGTTAATTGTGACGAATTTTCGTATACATATATAAAAAAAATATTTTCCGTTACATTCACCTCATGAGAGAGACGTTTCTATTAGTTTAATTAATACGTCACGTTGTGCGAGTTATCTAATCAACCCCCCATGGCATATTTCCTCCATTGTCTGTGTTATTATTAAATTAGTTCCTCGTATATATCTTTTATTACATCTTTTCGTTTCAATTCAGCCGGCGCGATTTTATCTAACACTAATAAAAGACTACATATTTATCCATTTGTTCACAATGGGCATAACCTTGTATGACAATTCCGGTTAGAATGGTTCTGTTGTTTAAATGCGTCCACGCGGCGAGACTTTTATTACTCAGAACGAATTCCATAAATTAAGATGCCCGTTGTGCCGATCCATGTAGTATGTCAGGAACTTGAGATCTAAATTTTTAGATTCTTTTCTTCCAAGAAATTAAACTGTAGAAATATGAAAATATAACGCAATAAGTAGAAAGCTCGCCAATTTTTGTTTGGCTATGGCGTTAATCATTCCGCAAAATTAGTAGCAAAATTAGTACAAGGTGCTATAGAATCTTAAAGTTTAATATCGGATCTGATCAAATATCCAACAATACTTCCAGAATTGAGAAGTCGTTCCTACTTAGTAAGTAGTTCAAATTGATGGTGTATTCTATAATTTATAGCTTTTTAAATCCTTAAATAAGTGGTTTATGTTAGGTAAGTTAAAATTAAAAGTTTCAATAACGAGAATGTTAACTATTGGGCCAGGTAATGAAAAGGTCCGAATACGAATAACCCTCCCCAAAAAGGGAGATTTTCGTATTCCTGCTTCCGTGCAACCAGTATAATAAGTAAATATAAAATTGGGGGTTTTCAAAATCTTATCAAAATTTACCCCATTGGCATATTTTAATTATTTACAATTGATAATACAATTGAATGTATGTAGAATACGAATATTTCAAATTTGTATTAATAATTTACTTAATGGCATATAATTAATAAAGTTTCTAAAAATAAATAGGAAATTATGCGAGACTTTCACAAACATTTAGAAAAAAGTTCATTAGGTTTTCAGAGTTCTACGAGAAAGAATACGTTATATTATGGTTTACACAATTTTTAAATGGATCCAACAAAATTCAACCAAAAGCTAAGCCGAATTTTTTAGACCGATGTGATTACTTGAGGAATTCCTTATTACTACGACTTAAATAAAAGCTTCACAAGCCTATCTAGAATTTAGGATTTGATTTCGTGAAAATATTTTTTTTTTTGTTAAAGAGTGAAAACTGAAATTCTAGTGTTATATATTTACATTCTTCTTTTTTCAAAATTGAACTTGCTTTATGCTTTGGGTAAGTAAAAATCGAATCCAGCTACGATGGAAAATAAAGTTACATTAAAAACTAAAATTATGTATTGGATTGATGAGGCTGTTACTTGGTGAAATTTCATAATATATGTGGTAAGTAAAATTATGATTTATAATTTAAAATACCTGAGCTGATTCACAATTAAATTGTATGCAAATTTTGCGAGTTGTGCAAATGTGGTTCAGTTAAACATATTTCAATTGGAAAAGAAGCTCAAAAGTAGGTTCAGGTTGTAAATTTTAATGAAAATATAAAAATCATTACAATGATTCTAAAAATATTAAAATTTACACGTTATTCCTTTATCTAATAAAATTTTATCGATTTTAGAGCAATTTAAAACTATCTGTCTATTAATAAATTTTGAGTAAATCGCAAGGTACGTTGAAAGGAAATTCGAATTTACGATTTCAACTTTAAAATTTTTTTTTTGTTATTGGGTTCAAATTAATTTAATTTAATTTGCTAAACGCTACAACACTTACATGGTAAATATACGGTGTATTTCAAAATAAAAATTAATCTCAGTCGACAAATATATTGTAGACAAGACCATAATTATTAAACATTCCAAAAGTACAAAAAACGTATATAAAATAATATACAGAAAAGAAACATGCATGCACCTTACACTGTGTTTTAAATTTTATCATAGGAAACTCCTTCAAAATCTTACATTTTTGACATACGTGAGATTCAAATTAATAAATTTGTCTTCAGAAATAATAAGTGAAATATCGAAATATGCATTCGAGTATAAATATGAAAACCATAACGAAAGTTTTGAATAAATTATATTTTATCGAGCAACCCTTTGTCAACGGATTGTTTTATAGGTATTCAAAAATATATATATTTTTTAAAGATTGTTAAATTTTTTACCTTCATATAGCAAAATATAGGGAAATACCGCCCTTTATTACTAAAAAATATGTAGAAAAATATTAATATGACCATCATATTTAATAGTATGAACGAGATAATTGGATTTTTCTTTAGATTATTCGATTATTATTGGTCTTTCGAAGAAAAGTTATTCCTTAAAAGTTTTTTTGATATTCTCAGCAATTATTTGGTTTTATAGACCTAAAATTAAAAAGATACACTCCTTCGAGTGTATGCAACAGATTTATTAATAAAAGATCAACATTTGTTCATTTTTTATAATTCCTTTCATATACCGGGTGACCCATTTTAATTTATCCACTGGAATATCTCCGCAAATATGCATCGTGCAAAAAAATGTTCCGAACAAATTTTTAATGGTTAGTTTTTGTTAAAATGAGACTTCACTCTTGCATACAAACAAAATATGTTTGTTGCACAAATTTGACATTAAAAATTATCACAACTAATGGCCATCTAAATAATATTCACTGCTTATATGCGCCATTTTTGAAAATCATATAATATTGACGATATTACCGCCATCTGTAACGAGTTAAAAAAACCCTGGAAGTAAACGTTACATACTTTTTCATACAAGGGCTCACGATCCCCTTAAAGGCCATTTTTTTGGTTCTACGGAGTATGTTTTTATGTTTGCGCCATCCATCACGAATTAAAAAAAAAATTCTCGAATAAAAACGACATAATTTTTGATGTAGAATCCGAAAAAAATAGGGGTTCCTATTTAAGATTTTAAAGTTGCCTCCGTCCCCCACCTCCAATGGGTAAAAAAATGAGGATGGCCCCTCAAAGCCATTAATCTTTTGTTTTCTGAACGTCTCTTTGTACGATGCATATTGTCGCGATATTCCAGTGAATACATTAAAATATCAGGAATGGGCAAGCCCCAAGGTCGATAGCCCTTTATCATCATAGATGTATTCTGGGTAGAATAGTTAATTTGTAGATACCTGCGAACTAAAGATAATTTAGAAGTAGATATCGAGTAAAAACAAAAAACAAGATAAAGTAAATTTCCAGGTTAAAGTATTTTACCAAAAGCTCTTGAGTTATTTTGGTTATCAAATAAAGTTTAAGTTTAAAGCTTTATTTCAAAAAGATTAATTTTAAGATTCAGCGCCTATGGGCAGACATAGGATCAATTTGCAAAAATAATTTGAATCAAGGCTTTAAATCAGGCATGTCAAACTCGTTTATCACCAAGGGCCACATCAAGTATTACACACAAGCCGCGGGCCGCATTACAAAAAAAAAACTACAATTGAAACTAAACAGATAATTTATTAACATGGTAATTACCTACAAAATAATGTATAAGTATAAAAAAAAACTGTCTTTTCAAACTAACTTTAGTTAAATAAAACTGCATAAATATATCAGATCATTTTGAAGAAACTTGGCAACGTTTATCATGAACGAAATCTTCAAAATTTGGTTGAATTTGTTGAGCTGTAGCTATTTTTAAAATGGATTGCACGTGCTGGTTTGTTAATCTCGATCTTTTCGCCGATTTACTATTTTACAAAGTTGAAAATAGTTGTTCGCACAAATATATGCTATCAAACATGGCTAGAATACGCCTAATTACACATTGCGATATCGGTCAACTGATAAATAATTATAGAAATTTGGTATTCCAACTTCCATATATTTTTATTTCAATATGGAAACAGACTGAATTTCTATTAATTCCAGTTGTAAATTATCATCAACCGATTCAACATCGTATTTATTCAAATCCAAAAAGCTTTTTTCGAATTCATTTTCTAATAATTTAATTTGTTTGGCATATTGATGAATATTCTGAAAAGTCAATTCTGGTGATTTTTGTAATAATAGGTCTCAAATGTAGGTATTATTGACTTCAGTTGTTTCCTTAAATTCCCGGCTATATCATCTATTCTGTTTGCAGCGGTGTTTTGAGTTAAGCTAATATTTTTGATTTTTTCAACATTTTTCTAGAAACAAAATTTCTGCTGTTTTAATAATGCATTCGTGAATACATTCCCTTTTATTTATATATGAAATTTATCACTTTATTACACTTATAACAAAATATGATGTCTTGGGAAAATAATTTGTTGATATTTGATACCAACCTTGCCGGACCGCGGGTTTGACATGCCTGCTTTAAATGAATATTTTTGTATAAAGTTATGAATTTTCTAAATAGGTAGTGTATATGTTTTCAATACAAATCAAAATAATGAAAACGAGCATTTTAAAAATCTCCAGCTTGCTTAAAAATAGGTCTACTTTAATTTTCGCAATTGAAACTGAATTATAAATATTAGCAACTTTTCAATTTTTTTATATATTTTTACGTTGAAACATGTAAAAATTTGTTTTTTTTTACAGTGTGTCCCATTTCGAAATAGCGAATTCCCATGTAAAATGTTCGATATTAGTTTGTATCCCTATTATTGAATTTAAAAGGTCAGAACAAAATTAGATTAATTCCTTTAACTACTAGCATTATTTTTGAAGTTTTATTTTGGTTTTCTCTTTAGTTTTATATGGAATATAGCTTAAAAATGGTGAACAAATATTCTAAAATTAAATCCTCAAAATAGTAGTTGTTATGAAAAGTCAGTCTTTGCCATTTAAATTTTTTGACATAATTAAATTCAACACGAGTATTCATACCTTCTGATCATAATATAGGAGTTTAGGCGAACATTCTTCTCGGGCTATTTCTGACTTATTTAGTATACATTTTGAAAACCGTCCAATGTCGTGTGAATCAACAATGATTAATCGTTCAGAAATTTGAGGTAAATGGTTGTGTGAATGATGGACACATTGTTAGAAGTAAAAAGGGGAAATCTGAAGAAACTATAACAAATATATTGGCAAGGATCACAGTAAATCTACCATTTAGTGCACGAAAACTGGCTTTAGAAAATGATAACAGCAAATCTACTATTCATAGAATTTTAAAAGGTAGTTATCGACCGTATGAAAGCCAAAATCATAAAGAACTATTAGCAGTTGATTGGAGATCTACATTTTGTAAAAGTGTAATGAGAACGAGTCCTTGACAAATCATGAGGGATTTACAGATGACTTTTCATAGCAATTACTATTTTGAGGATTATATTTTCGAATATTTGTTCATCAGTTTTAAGCTTTATTTTATTAAAAAAAACTACAGAGAAGAGAAAAATACAACCTCAAAGATAATGCTAGTAGGTAAAGGAATCATTCTTTTTTTATTCTGAAGATTTAAATTCAATAATAAAGATACAAACTGAAGTTGAAAATTTTACATGGGAATTCTCTATGCTGAGTCTTAAAACGGGACACATATACCGTATAACACTCAAATAGTTTGAAATCAATTTTTTTTCAGAGGTGATTTCAAAGTTATTTTTAAATAACGTTTTAAGATACATTACTGATCAATCCCGATAGCCACCCCCCTGGCTGCGCGTGTGTATGGAATAGTGTTAACCTTGAATAAATGAAACAAATGTCAAAGTATAATTTTTATTTATAATCTAATCGAATGCACCTCAGGCTTACCTAATAAATTAGAAAAAGGTGATATGCCCCCATAAATGATATTTGTTGTCTTCAATTGTTGATCTCGGCCTTCAATTATTGACCTCGACCTTGCGGCCTCCGTTAATAATTTGAGATCTAATGTCATTCACGTCGAGCTTTCACTTGGAAATGAACTCAAAAAATGCGCGAATTTATTAACTGTTAGTGAAACCGACACAGATTTATTACTATTAAAAAATATAAAAGACATTGAAATCGAAAAAAACAGATTATGGTCAATATATTATTATTATTATAATTTGCTTTCTGTTAATTTAAAACATTTTCTTTTGAACAAATTTCCAGAATGACTCAATTTAAGTGTTTTCTAGAGTAACCATGTTTTGTATACAAGAAACATAAACAATTATCCAATTTAAAATATAGCTGGTCTTTGTTTTGAAAAATAAAGAATGTTGTAAACAAACCATAGCTATCTGTATTAGTTTGGAAGAGAAACAACGTTTTCTAATTGCCAATTTTGAAACATCTCTATATCTCAGTAACTCTACAAAATATGAATATTTGTTGTACAAAACGAAAACCTTTCCTCGGCATTATATTGACTAAAGGATTGATAATGTTTCTGGTGATATTTAATCCTGATTGTAATAATAACCTTTCCAGAGAATTTTTAATTAGAACCAATTTATAGTTTTTAAAACGATACGAGCGTATACATTTCTGAAGAGAATCTTGTAATCAATGTCACGGAAGAATTTAAATATTCCAATAATATCCCATGAAATTAATACATTGAAGATTCCTTACAGATCCATAAAACCCACGCAGATGAATTTACAATTTACAACAATTGCATTTATGGCATTTGTATTATCCAGTAAACTAGATGACGTAACGTGCCTAAGCATCTTTTCATTGCCCTTAATTATCGCCGCATTTTGTACATTCGACAAATGGATGAAGATTTATGCTCGTTTATGTAATTAGTGCACATTATTAATGCCTAATTTTTATGTCTGCCTGGCCGCCGGTCCGATCTTTATCTGCTTGTGTGGCAACAACAAGAGACATATAAAATTTCCATTATTTTCCCACATGCTTAAGTAATAAAACGTGGCTTTCTATGTATCTGATAATTACAAGTGACAAGGACTATAAATTGTGCTTAAAATACCATCTGAAACAATTGTGATCTTTAGCTTTATTAATCGAAACGGTTCTTATAAGGAACTGGATGGGCACAGAAATAATCACCTAATCATCCTTATTTCCATTTATTCTTCAATAGACAATCGAACTCGAGCTTTTCAAGGTGCACGCTTTGATGCTGGCAAAGGCTGGGGCATTATGTTCGTGCATTCAAATGATTCGAGGGAAATCCCGTCCGTTCGTGAAATTCGAACCGTGAAGCCAGTTTTAATGCAGCCAGTCATAAACTGTCTCATTGCTCAGAATACTGAGATTCCACGTTGGAAATGGAACGAGCTCTTTGTGCATTCTGAAATGCACTACTGAAATAACTTTATTATTCGTATATCCAAATGTTTCTTTTTTCTTTTTCGGTTGTAGAACGGTGGATTATTGCGCTGGCTGAAACAAAAGCACGTAGCTTCTAGGAGAGGGAAAAGTGCCGTTACAATTTATGTTGTTCAATTTACAGATTTATTAGGCTGGAGAAGTCTCAATTGCAATTGTGGGATTGACGATTAATTAGATTTAGCACCTTAAGCGCACAATTTTGGATAACCGAGTCCAAATTTTTGTTTTCTTTCATTTCATTCCTAGTTATTACGTATAAGTTATGGTTATTGCGTTTTTGAAAACTAATAGTTCTTAGTGTTGTGTAAGACTTTATTGAGTGACCGTACAGCGGATGGCCGTCCGAATGACCGGTGAAAGTGAGACACCGCATTGTTGTCATGCTGGGAATAACGTGTTCTTTTTCCTTGATATGCGTTAGATGAAAAAATGTTTTGAATAAATACATAAAATACAAAACTAAACTACCTAATGACACACTAAACTCTTCACAAAGTTTAAAATGCAAGTTAATGCCTAAGAGAAATACATTTTTAAAAATTTTAGTACAAATCGGTGATGATCCCTAATCTAGGGATTTCCAGTTTTCAGAGAATAGAAATTCGCAAAAATTTTAAAACTTCACAAAATTCTATTAACATGAAATTATCCCAAAATATTATGATGGGCGACATATTTTCCTTCAAAATCTAGTAATGGGTTATGGACAGAATCGAAAGACCTTTTTTGGTTCTTGTAACTGTTGGGGTAATAAAAAAGTTTGGTTATTAATTTTATAAAATTACAACTAATAAATTAGTAATAAACTAAGGAAACTATAAAAACGAAATTTTTGTTAGAGTTTTTGTTCGCTAAATAAGGAGCTGAAAACTTTTTGACTAAACTTGGAGTTAGAGTTTGCAATCTGAGCTATCGATACCTTGTCAAAATGGCGACACTATGAACTTAAATTAGACAACGCAAAATTTGCATGTAGTGGTTACAAAAATGCAAAACATTTTATTCGCGAAGACAAATTTGTAATTCACGTGCAATACTTTCTGGAAGATTTTGTGACGCAAAGATCTTGAAAAATCAATCTTTCAAAATCAAGGTTTTTTTAACTTCAAGCGCTAAAATAGCCCAATTCTTGTTTTGATGATTTTGTTTTTAAACTATGTAATTGAAGTGCTTGGATTTATCTGACATTTCAAAGCGCAATAATCTTTGAAGGATTTTGTGCAACTTAAAAGGCCTCACTAGCTTAAGATCTTTAAAACACAACGCTTTTTGTTTAGGCGTTGAAAACACACACCGAATTTTTAGTTTGATGGTTTTTTGTCATTAAAGTGCTCGAATTTGTCTGAAATCTGAAAGCTCAATAACTTCTGTAAGATTTTGTAAAACATAGAAGTTCTCATTAGCTTAAAAATTTGAAAACACAACGCCTTTTTTTAAATTTTGGTGTTAAAAACGCCTAATATTTGGTTCCATGGTTTTTATTTTCAAACTACGTATTTAAAGTGCTTCAATTGGTCTGAAATTTGAAAGCGCACTAATTTCCAGAATATTTTGTAAAACAAAGATTTCCTGACTAACTGATTGAGGTTGGCGGCACTTACTTCGTGATACATTTTTAATTAAATAAAACACACTTTTACTTAACAGTGTGTTATTAACTAAGAAAAAGTGTGTTTTATTTAATTTCCTCACTAGTTTAATATCTTGAAAAATCAATCTTTCAAAATCAAGCTTTTTTTAAATTCAAGCGCTAAAATCGCCCAATTTTTGTTTTGATTAATTTATTTTTAAAGTATGTAAATAAAGTGCTTGAAATTGTCTGAAATTTGAAAGCGAAATAATTTTTGAAAGATTTTTTGAAACTTAAAAGTCCTCATTAGCTTAACCCCTTAACGTACACACTCGAGTTAATTCGAGCGCGCTAAACGGTAACGCTAAAAAAGTGTGCGTTAAGGGGTTAAGATCTTGAAAATATAACGCTTGTTTAAAATTTAGACGTTAACAAAAGCCCAATTTTTGGTCTGATGTTTTTTATTTTCAAACGATGCAATTAAAGTGCTTGAATTTGTCTGAAATTTGAAAGCGCAATTTTTGTGAAAGTTAATAGCCCTCACTGGTTTAAGATCATAAAACATAACGCTTTTTTGAAATGCAAAATTTTTGATAATTTTTAAGTATGTAATTAAACTGATTGAATTTGTCTGATAGTTGTCTGATAGCGCAATTATTCTTGGAAGATTTTGTGAAACAGAGAAGTCCCTACTAGTTTAAGATCTTGAAAAAAATGAACGCCTTTTTGATATTTGAGCGCAAAAAATCCAAAAAATTTTAAATTGATTTTTAACATATAGGACCTCGTTTTACCCGGTTTATGATATTTGTATCATTTTTACCCCTTAAAAATCCACTAAAATGTGCATCAAGACATATTTACATCATGCCGCGCCATCTTGAAAAATCGATTTTTCAAATTTTTCACCATTTTTCGTGGAATTTTCCATATAAATGTCAACATTTTCTGGCAACAGGAGGAAGCTTTTTAAAAAACGGACATTTTGATTTTTATTTCATCTTTGTAACTTAAATATTCGCCGAGATATCACATTTTGAAATTTTCGTAGCATTTCGTTTCAGACATCAAAACAATCAGAAACTTTTGTTTTTCACTAAAAAAGTCACCAATTACTGTTCTATAAGGCTTTCTTTTTATCGAAAATAAAGAAATTTTAAAAATACTCTGAATATTTCCTTTTATTGTACTGTTTTAACAATTTTTAACAAATAACACGTTACGATTATATTATATTATATTATAGTATATTATATTATATTATATTATATTATATTATATTATATTATATTATATTATATTATATTATATTATATATAAAACTGTGAACAACAGTTACGGCGTTTTATTTGATAAAAATTAATTAAAGGTACAAAGGCAACGTTAAGATTTTTTAAATATTTTGTTTTCAATATTTGCTTCAATTTTAGTTATTCTATATATTATAAATTTTGCTTATGGCAAACATGATTTTTTTCAGAATTTTTCATTCACTCGTTCATCAAAAAAAAAATGTTTAAAAAAACATTCTTTAACCCCCACAGAGGGTGGAGGGGGTTGTTGGCCCACTGATCATGGGGATATACATTTTTTATGGAACTTCTAGGAACCGAGATACGCAAAATGACTTTTTTCGTGAATAGTGCTGGATCGACTGAAAACGCCTAAAAATCAGTTAAATTAAATTTTTCTTCAAAATTTTGTTTTATTTTTGTTTTCAAGTCAAGAGACCATTCGTGTTTGTCTATAAAAAAATGTGGGTTTCCAGGAATCGAGATACGCAAAATTACTTCTTTCGTAAATAGTGCTTAGATCGACTGGAAACGCCTAAAAATCAATTAAATTAAAATTTTCTTCAAAATTTTGTTTTATTTTTTTTCAAGTCTAAGAGACCATTCGTGTTTGTCTATAAAAAAAATGTGGGACTTCCAGGAATCGAGATACGCAAAATTACTTTTTTCGTAAATAATGCTTAGATCGACTGGAAACGCTCAAAAGTCAATTAAATTAAAATTTTCTTCAAAATTTTGTTTTATTTTTTTTTTCAAGTCTAAGAGACCATTCGTGTTTGTCTGTAAAAAAAAATGTGGGACTTCCAGGAATCGAGATACGCAAAATGACTTTTTTCGTGACTAGTGCCAGGATCGACTGGAAACGCCTAAAAATTAGTTAAATTAATTTTTTTTTCAACATTTTGTTTTATTTTTGTTTTCAAGTCAAGAGACCATTCGTGTTTGTCTATAAAAAAAAAATGTGGGACTTCCAGAAAACGAGGTACGCAAAATTACTTTTTTCGTAAATAGTGCTTAGATCGACTGGAAACGCCTAAAAATCAATTAAATTAAAATTTTCTTCAAAATTTTGTTTAATTTTTTTTCAAGTCTAAGAGACCATTCGTGTTTGTCTATAAAAAAATATGGGACTTCCAGGAATCAAGATACGCAAAATGACCTTTTTCGTGAATAGTGCCAGGATCGACTGCAAACGCCTAAAAATCAGTTAAATTAAATTTTTCTTCAAAATTTTGTTTTATTTTTGTTTTCAAGTCAAGAGACCATTCGTGTTTGTCTATAAAAAAAATGTGGGACTTCCAGGAAACGAGGTACGCAAAATCACTTTTTTTTCGTAAATAGTGCTTAGATCGACTGGAAACGCCTAAAAATCAATTAAATCAAAATTTTCTTCAAAATTTTGTTTTATTTTTTTTTCAAGTCTAAGAGACCATTCGTGTTTGTCTATAAAAAATTGTGGGACTTCCAGAGAACGAAATACGCAAAATTACTTTTTTCGTAAATAGTGGTTAAATCGATTGGAAACGCCTAAAAATCGATTAAAATAAATTTTTCTTCATAATTTTTTGTTTGTTTTTTTCTCAGGTCTGATTGGTCATTCTGAAAACTATTTGTCTATAAAGTTTTTTTGTAGGACTTCCAGGCACCGAAATAGACAAAATGACTTATTTTCGTAAATAGTGCGTAAATTGACCGGAAACGCCTAAAAACGATTAAATAAAAATTTTCTTCAAATTTTCTTTTTGGTTTTTTCCAAGTATAGGAGACCATTCTGAACACTATTTGTCTATAAAAAAATTTTGTGGGACTTCCAGGAACCGAGATACGCAAAATTACTTATTTCGTAAATAGTGCTTAAATCGACCGGAAGTTTTTTTTTTCTTATCGGGTAAATTATAAAATTTATCCTAACCGTAGGTACCCTTTCTAAATCCAATTATAAATATTATAGTTATAAAATAATATTAAAAAGATTGTGACATTCGAAATCTGAATTGGACAAAGCAAAATTTGTATCTACCGAAATATTTAAAGGGGCTACCAATCATGGTGTCTTTTTCGAAGATAAATAATTATATATAAAAGCTTACAAAATTATAAATGCATCTTTGATTGCATCTACCAATAAAAAAAAATAATAGTAGCCATCGTGTAACTTTCAAAAACGTGTAGTAGTAATTGAAAAATAATAGTATATTAAAAAAAAGAGTTCAGTAAGCGCGATTTTTTCTCACGCATCCATGTTTTGAAAATGACGAGCGTAGCGAGTGCGAAAAAAGGCCTTATGAACAAGTTTTTTACAGTATTTTTTTTTCTATTTTGCCCCTTTTATTCCATTTCTAAATTAAAAAATCGCCCATACATATTTAGAAAATTGTATGGTGGTTGGTAATACTGATAATTGACATTTCAGTTGGATATTAGCTTGCGATTTGTACACAAAATTTAGCACAGGTTGACGGCTCTGAAAGTCAACGGTGCCAATCTTGAAAAATTAAATTATTAAAGCATTCGGCGAGCCATTAACGAACCCATATGAGTGCGTTAATGACTCCATTTTGGACGCAAAATAGAAAAAAAAACATAATTATTGACAAAAAATTGCAAAATTTTAACATTATTTCATGGAATGCGTTCAGTATTTTGCCATTTTAATACGTATTTGAATGTGTTGCTTAATATTTCCCAAGTTTAAATAAATATAAAGAAAAGAAAAACAACGTAAGTCACTACCGGTGTAGAGAATTTTACTACATTTTTTTTTTATTTCTATGTGGTTTTGAGAATATCGTAATTTTTTTTCGAAAATCTCATTAGCCTTTAGAGAAAAAACCGCTCTTGTAGCCGTCGATGCCAAGATATTTTTTTTCAATTACAAAACCATAATTCACGCTATCAAAACATAAAATCGTATTGCATGATTTCTCACCTAGAACTGCGACTACGTTGTTACGCCACTGCAGAAGCGAATATGTCAGGTTAATTTTTAAATTGACCGTAAAAATAAAAAATAGCTAAAACTCCAAATTAAGCCATTATTAACTGTATATACGTGCATTTTGATTTTTAACTTCCATTAGTATAGATTTGCATTGGACGATACATTAAAAAAAATACTACGTTTGTGTAATATTTGATTGATTTCTTTGATGGTAAAACTATACATTTTGTAAAGGTAAAATTATATGACTTTAAGTATGTATTTATGGTTACCAGTTCTTGTAATAAGGTGCAAGTTTTGCATTGGCAACTACCAGTGCGGTCTTAAACAGCAACGGTCATGGGTGCATGAGTGCATGAGTGTGTAGGAAGCTGATCTACTACACAAAGTAATAGCAGATGATCGCCTTACCAACTATAAATAGTACATGAAAAATGGTACGCCCTTTGCCCACGCAACTTGCAACCAAACCGGACAGACACTGCACGTTCCATAAACAAGATACCAAGATACTTGAGCGATACCACTTGCGGACTTTATCTGCATATTATGCGAGCATAATCGCACGTTATTATCTTTCGACCTTATTCAATTATTTAATGGCGTTATAATAAACGACAATTTATTAGCAGCAACGCTCGCATTAAAACATACCGGCTGCAGATCAGACGGTTGAAATGTAATGGTATTACATGGTTTTGATATTTTTTTCAATGGGAATCGACCATAAAGCCCACCTTGTTTCATCCATGCAAACTTGCACGCCTCGGCTCCACTATCTTAATTTCGTGCGCTTATCTACTTTGCAATGAAAACCCAGAGTAGGCAGATTAGTTTACATTGCAAATTTAATACGCGCAAACATGGAGTTTCAAAGTGGATAAATATATTATTTAAGGGAAGATTAAGTTATTATCTAAGTAAATTTACCTAGACGGAAGTATTACATTTTGCAAAAGTATCGTCTGCTTGATACAGTATATTCACTGTACATACACATACATGTTTGGCATGAAAGTCGAGTTTCCATTACCTTACTATAGAATACAATTTTATTAAAAAAAACGAAATTCATATCTTTGTGCTTAAACCATACAGCTAAAATTTTGTATAGTTATTGTTTGTACTCACACGCACAAATGGTTGCAAACGATAACAATAATGCTCGTTTAGAAACTTCTAATTAAAGAACAATTTTCCATGGTCCACATATCCAGAATTGTGAAAGTGAGTGACCAATGAATAAAAAATACGTGTCACCGAAGTATTTTTCGAAAACATTGCCAACTCAATTACAGTACCTATAAGAACGATAAGAATGCTAAATGCTGTTTAATACAAAGCAGTTGCAAATCTCGCACTTGAGCAATGAGGAAGCTGCACAAAATCACTGTTTCGCAATTTAAAGTAATTCAAGAGACGGTATGTAAAGTGGATCCAATTAAAGAGCGATAATTTTAAAACCAACAGTGACACACGCCGCTCTGTGCGCAGATTTATCGCTCAAGCGGTACTTAACATTGACAAATTAATACGATTCTTTCGTTGCCCGTGCATTGTGCATAAATAAGAGGGCTTGTTCACAACATCATATATATTATTAAGATGGTACTGAAAACTACTAAATAACTTACTGTTAACAAGTATTATACAAGTAACATAAAACATGCAGGTATACATGTGCACAGCTGTTCTGCATACCTCAACGGAGTTCGCATTGGATGTGCGTGGGCGTTCCTTGGACACGGGCATTTTTACCGACATTTTATTAAGATTCAAGTTGAATTATGGGCAATTATAACGCGAACCCTATCGTCAAAACCGATTGACATTTAACGATTCCTGATAGGCAATTGCATTCGCGATGGCGTGAACGCGATCGGGTTTCTGGTTTTTCTGCCTCCAGCGGATACACTTTACTGGAATTCATTCTCACACACGGCATCGCTTTATCTTAAGTGTTACTAATAATTAATTACCTATCGCCCTGTTGCAGAAAATTTCTGATTAAGTTGTATTGTAATCAATTATTTAAATCTTTAAATTGCCCTTTTACCAGTAATAATTAATCGATTATAATTCATAAATAGACATGATTTAATTGTCCGAATCCCCTTTACACCACAAGTTGCAATTGCAGGGAGGGTGGAAAAGTGCATCATCAATTCAATCCATAATTAATCAAAATCAAATTAGACTCGGATTTAAATTGTGATAGAACCGCCACGCGAATATATTAATTAAAAGGCCATTAACACACACCTCTTTCCCCTGGTGAAGATAATTAATAATGAAACTTATTAACCCATCAGTCCACACGAAGGTGGAGTCTTTTTCGCTGCCTGGAAATAATTGCAAACCAATTAAAACCTGTGCAGATAATTAAATCCCCACATCGCGAAAACACGTGTACCGCTCCATTTCGTTAATTCCTCGAAAATTAAATCTCACCTTAATTAATTACACCCATACTGAGATTAATTTAGCAGTCAATTAATTATTGTATTGCAGGAGGCTAACGAAGTTTGCATTAAAAATTAATTAGGGCCTTTGGTAGTGTAAAAGAAAAATTTAGAAAATTCATTAAAACTCATTTTGTAGAATTTCTATCTTGGGGCTTGCATCGTAATCTTCTGATTACCATTGTGTATCTATTTTAAAAACTAATACAAGAATTAATATAAAACTGTAATCATAAGCCTTACTTGTAAATCTGAAGCTAAAAAAGCTCAAAAACGAGCACTCTATATTTATTGAAAATTGAATAATATAAAATTTGGATGTGTGAAGCTTTCATGCTAAAGCTAAAGCTAATTAAACGAAAAATCAAGGGTTTTAAACTTCAAATAAAGATATGACAGCGGTGAAGGAATTCGTACAGAAAGAACTAAAAAACATAACAAGAGCAGAAAAGGCGGAGTCATAACGTCAAAGTTGCATACAGAATACGAGGAACTAGAAAATCCAAAAAAGTAAACCAAAAATATTACAAGAAAATAACGGAGCAGACCACAACAAATGAAAGGGACAGAAAAGAGAAGCAACAAGAAAAACATAATAATAACAGATATACAAAAATGTCATCGAGTCAAAATGTTAGAACTTTGTCAAAAAATGTCCTATTAATAGGAAACACATTTTGAGAGCAGAAAATTGAAAATAAATACACTTTGTAGCGGAAGAGAGAAACGCAAGAAGTTTGATAAATTATACAGTATTCACGAGAAACCTAGAACAACACGTCAAAAATGTCAAAACAGAAAAAGAGCCGGAATTATTAACGCCGCGCAGAATGGTTACAGCGAAACTAAGAGACGTAAAAATCGAAGAGATAGAAAGATATTCGAAGAAAGGAGTATTAAAAATAGAGTTTCTTTTAACAAACTTGCACGATTTTGAAAGAGCACACTTTTCTACATAACCTAGAATTTTTCCAAAATGTTCTTCAACCGGAAAATATTTTTATTTTATTTTTCTCAGGAAACTTGCAGATTATTGTAATTGCAAATTCAAACTCGTGTAAAATTCTTTTAAATATTGTTTTTACGGAATTTGCATGATCTTGAAAGAGCACTCTTCTCTACATAACCTAGAATTTTCCTAAAATGTTCTTCAACCGGAAAATATTTTTATTTTATTTTTCTAAGGAAACCTGCACATTGATGTTACTTGTGTAAAACTTTTTTAAATATTTTTTTTTACTGAATCTGTATGATTTTAAAATAGCACACTTTTCTACATAAAATATAATTTTTCTAAAATTTTCTTCAACCAGAAAATATGTTTATTTTATTTTTCTCAGGAAACCTGAAGATTGTTGTAATTGCAAATTCAAACTCGTGTAAAACTTTTCTAAACATTTTTTGCATGATTTTGAAAAGAACACACTTTTCTACATAACCTATAATTTTTCCAAACTTTTTTTCAACCGGAACTTATTTTTATTTTATTTTGCTATGAAAACCTGCACTATAATGTAATTGCAAATTAAAACTCGTGTAAAACTTTTTTAAATATTTTTTTGTTTACTGAATCTGCATGATTTTGAAAGACCACACTTTTCTACATAACCTAGAATTTTTCCAAACTTTTTTTCAATCGGAACATATTTTTATTTTATTTTTCTATGGAAACCTGGAAAATTCAAACTCGTGTAAAACTTTTTCAAATAGATTTTTTTTTTAACGAATCGGCATGATTTTAAAAGAACATACTTTTCTACATAACCTATAATTTTTCTAAACTTTTTTCAACCGGAAAATATTTTTATTTTATTTTTCTATGGAAACCTGCACCTTAATGCAATTGCAAATTCAAACTCGTGTAAAACTTTTTTAAATAGAGTTTCTTTTAACAAATTTGCATGATTTTAAAAGAGCACACTTTTCTACATAACCTATAATTTTTCCAAACTTTTTTTCAACCGGAAAATATTTTTATTTTATTTTTCTTTGGAACCTGCACATTGATGTAATTGCAAATTCAAACTCGGGTAGAACTTTTTTAAATAGATTTTTTTTAACGAATCGGCATGATTTTAAAAGAACATACTTTTCTACATAACCTATCATTTTTCCAAACTTTTTTTCAACCGGAAAATATTTTTATTTTATTTTTCGATGGAAACCTGCACCTTGATGCAATTGAAAATTCAAACTCGTATAAAAAAAATGTAAATAGATTTTTTTAACGAATCGGCATGGTTTTAAAAGAGCATACTTTTCTACATAACACATAATTTCTCCAAACTTCTTTTTAACCGGAAAATATTTTTATTTTATTTTTCTATAGAAACCTGCACCTTGATGCAATTGCAAATTCGAACTCATGTAAAACTTTATTAAATAGATTTTTTTTAACGAATCGGCATGATTTCAAAAGAGCATACTTGTCTATATAACCTATAATTTTTCCAACATTTTTTTCAACCAGAAAATATTTTTATTTTATTTTTCTTTGGAAACCTGCACCTCGGTGCAATTGAAAATTCAAACTCGTGTAAAACTTTATTAAATAGATTTTTTTTACGAATCGGCATGATTTTAAAAGAGCATACTTTTCTACATTACCTAGAATTTTCGCAAAATTTTCTTCAACCGAAAAATATGTTTATTTAATTTTTGTATGGAAACCTGCACCTTGATGCAATTGCAAATTCAAACTCGTGTAAAACTTTTTTGAATAGATTTTTTTTAACGAATCGGCATGATTTTAATAGAGCACACTTTTCTACATAACCTATAATTTTTCCAAACTTTTTTCAACCGGAACATATTTTTATTTTATTTTTCTATGGAAACCTGCACCTCGATGCAATTGAAAATTCAAACTCGTGTAAAACTTTTTTAAATAGATTTTTTTTAACGAATTGGCATGATTTAAAAAAAAACATACTTTTCTACATAACCTATAATTTTTCCAAACTTTTTTCAACCGGAAAATATTTTTATTTTATTTTTCGATGGAAACCTGCACCTTAATGCAATTTCAAATTTAGACTCGTGTAAAACTTTTTAAACCAATAAACCGGCATGATTTTAAAATAGGAGACTTTTCTACAAAACATATAATTATTTCAAACTTTTTTACAAAAAATTGTTAAAATGTTGATAGCTTTAAAAAAATATAAAAACAATTTCCATCGTTTTGAAACTTTGCTCAAAATATATTAGAAATCATGATTTTACAAAAAAATCATACATATCCACACCAGATTTTGTGATATTCACATGTGTGAAATTACAAAAGATTGTTAAAATTTTGATGGCTTGAAAAAAATATAGAAACATTTTCCATCGATTTGAAACTTTCCAAAATGGCCCCAAGTCCATCATAAATTATGATTTTATGAAAAATTCAGACATGCTATCACCAAATTTTTTGATAATTATACCTAATGAGAGCGTGAAATTGCGAAAAATTGTTTTAATTTTGGTGGCTTGAAAATAATTTAAAAAACAATTGCCATCAACTTGAAACTTTCCAAAATTACTCAAAATTTATTAGAAATAATGACTAAGAAAAAAATAATACACATCCTCACCAAATTTTGTAAAATTTTTATGTTTTCAACGCGCGGAATTACGAAAAATAATTATTTTGAGGGCTGGAAAAAAATACAAAAACAACTGCCATCGATTTGAGACTATCCAAAATTACTCAAAATTAATCAGAGCTTGTGATTTTGGGAAAAAATCATACATACCATTTTCAGATTTTGTGATAATTACATGCAATCAGAGCATGAAATTGCGAAAAGTTGTTTTAATTTTGGTGGCTTGAAAATAATAAAAAAAAACAATTGCCATCAACTGGAAACTTTCCAATATTACTCAAAATTTACTAGAAATAATGATTTCATAACTTATTCGTACATATCCACTCCAGATTTTCTGATTTCTGATTCTGATCAGAGCGTGAAATTGCGAAAAATTGTTTTAATTTTGGTGGCTTAAAAATAATAATAAAAAACAATTGCCAACAACTGGAAACTTTCTAAAATTACTCAAAATTTATTAGAATAATGATTTCATAACATATTCGTACATATCCACTCCAGATTTTCTGATTTTTTCATGTGATCAGAGCGGGAAATTGCAAAAAATTGTTAAAATTTTGATAACTTGAAAAAAATATAAAAACAAATTCCATCCATTTGAAGTTTTTCAAAATTACTCAAAATTCATTAGATATAACGATTTATGAAAAAATCTATACGCACCATCAACAGATTTTGTGATAATCATGTGCGATGAAATTGCAGAAAATTGTTCTAATTTTAATTGCTTGAAAAACAATTATAAACATTTTGCAGCGATTTCAAACTTTCCAAAATTACTTACAATTTATTAGAGATTGTGATTTTTGGGAAAAATCATTCACACCATCACCAGGTTTTGTGACAATTACACCCAATCGGAATGTAAAATTACGAAAAATTGTTTTAATTTAAAAAACAACTGCCATCGACTTGAAATTTTCCAAAATTACTCAAAATTTATTGTAAATAATGATTTCATAAAAATATCATACACACCTTCCTCAGATTTTGTGATATATTCATGTGATCAGAGCGTGAAATTACGAACATTTTTAAAAAACAACTGCCATCGACTTAAAATTTTCCAAAATTACTCAAAATGTATCAGAAATAATAATTTCATAAAAAATTCATACACACCTTCGTTAGATTTTGTGATATATTCATGTGATCAGAGCGTGAAATTACGAAAAACCTGTTACAATTTTGAAGGCCTGAAAAAATTTATTAAAATAATTACAATCGACTTAAAACTTTTGAAATTTACTCACAATTTATAACACACACACCATCACCAAATTTTGTGATAAAGGAAGGCCAAACAAAAAATGGGTACAGAAAATAGCAGAGGCAGGGAAAATAAGAGAGAAAACGTTGGAGGAGATAAAAATAATGATCAGAAATAGAAAAGAGTGGAAAATATGGGTGAATGAAAACCCATAAAACCCAAATCCGATGCTCGATAGGGCGCTAATAGAAGGGGGAAAGAGGAAGAAGAAGAAGAAAAAGAACCTACAAATAGTTTTTGCTGCACGAGACGTACTCAAATCCCACTGTTGCCACAATATACCCTCTTATTAAATAATGTACTACTAACTGTTTCAATGCTGATGGAATTTAGAAGTAGTTTGGAGCTGAAACTTTTTTTTCCAGATAGTGTGTAGGAAGTTGGAGAAGGATCTTTCTTCAAAATGTAAATCTGTACTAAATGTGTCCCCTGCTTGATTAAGGGGATATACTTTATCGAGGTCCCAATCCTCAAGTATATATTTACATTTTAGAGAAGGGTTTGTAAAGGTTTGGTAGATTGTGATACTAAAAAAAATCAAAAATATACTCATTGAGCAACAACATAGATTTTGAAGTGGTCGATCCACTTTATCTAACTTGCTGATTTTTGAGAGATTTCTGTTGAATGCCTTGGAGGCACACAATCAGGTAGATGTCATTTATATTGATTTTTGCAAGGCGTTTGACAGTCTGTCATTCTGTTCTCCTGGCTAAGCTAAAATGTTCGGGGTTTAATGAAGCAGTAATTGGTTGGATATGAATCTTTTTGTCAGGCCGCATAAAATATGTCAAAATTAATGATATAATTTCAGAAGCCGTATGCGTTACGTCGGGTGTACCGCAAGGAACGCATCTAGGTCCGATTTACGTGATCAGCACTGGGTAAACATGCTATATTTTATAATAAACGGTATAAATTTACTCAATGTATTAAAAGAAACGAAATGTGCTTTCTTATGATGAAGTAGTTACTGATTGATACAACAAGTCAGAAACACGTTGGATACAGTTAATCAATGAATGTCTATATAATTCACTATTTTTTTCCCAGGATATATTTAATTAGTTTCCAGGGCGGGGGTTTCAATTTGATTTTCCGTGGCCGAGGCATAAATAAAGTGAATTGAAAAAGTTTATAACAAAAGTTGTAACGGCACCGTGGTGTACAATAAACTAGAGCTGCTGGACGCAAGCACTATATATGTATCCATAACCCTATCTTGTGCCATAACTTGCGACTCAGAGGGAAGCAAGATAATGAAAGAAATTGAATGATATTTTCGTTTTCCGCCCGTCGAGGGCATAAAACAGTTGTCAATGGTAAAACGCCATGGGGTTTCCTATAACGCGTGCCAGAAACTCTTGGGATTTATAAGAAAGGCCGCTGCCGGCTGCAGGATGATACTTCACGCTGATATTTACTTTACGGCCTGATGGAACCTCGGACACGCTTTGTTTTAGGAATAGGGGACACATTACGCTTCATTGCCGTGAAGTGTTCAAAAAGAAAAAAGTGTGGAGCCGACGTGCCATTATGAATATGAAACTTGATACCGGCGCTGGATGGTATTAGAATTAATAAGATTAATTTAAATGCCACTTAACTTATCTACATCGGGTATGTGTCGCATTGAATTATGAATGGTGAAAATGGGCCAGCGCCAAGTGGACTGCAGTGGAAATTTCTCTTTGTTACGAATACATGCGCCGTGAAGTATTAAGTTGATTGCTGACAAATGTAATTACTACGATGCGACGGGGTCAATTGTGTAAAATGTACAAATTTGAATAAGAGGTTTCTCGTGTACCGTTCAAGGTTGTGACCTATAAAATGGAAATACTTGTGTGTGTGTTGTATTGGAAATATGAGACACATATTGATTTCGCTTGCCTCGATGGCTTCACCACGCTTTGTTTGTCCATATTTTTAAATTATATACAATGGATTAGGCATTTTCGAAACTCGCGCGAAAGCTTTTTTTATTGTCTCAACATAAATTAGTCCACTGAATTATTATAATGTTAAAAGACACAGCAGCATTACTTTTTCACGATGTCGTCAGGTATATTTAGGATGTGTTTTACCCGTGCAGATTCCATCGCAGCCGATAAAGTTTTCTTTTACTATTTGGTGTACGTAATTCCAAATAAGGTCCACTGAATGATGGTCCTAGTAGTGCCCGAAGTGTCCGATATAAATTAGGTTAGGTTTGGACAGAAGCCGTAAATATGTCGTGGCCTGGCTACGACCGACCGCTCTCTTTTGATACTTGAAAAACTCGAGACTTTAAGCAACGCGCAAAGAAAAAAAAATAAGCGCGGGGCGCAGTAAATTCTTGCCAGTCGATGTTTCAGATAAAGCGACAGCAATTGAAATTAAAATTAATATTTACAACTGTACGTGCACTCATAAATAAAGAATTAAAAAAAGCGTGTGCATGTTGCATGCGGGATTGACAAATGTCCACAGGACTAACGTACGATCTAAAATTCATATTAGATGGAATTACCATTAACACGCGGAACATCGGACATAGACGTGAGTATTTTTATGGAGTTAAAATGTTGTTTTAAGCTTGTTACCTCGGTATTTAGAACTGATCCGATGGCTTGTTTTTATTCTTGGCCGATGGCCGATGTCGATCGTAGATTAGATACCTCGGAACAATGCGAGGATTTATTCGCCCCGGTTTATCGAGAGAACGCTGTTTGTTTTAATTGGACCATTTCGAATGCATTCAACACAGTAGTTTTGGGACATGTTAACCACTAGTCTGTTCTATGAACATAATGATACCTCATTTTCTCCGGTGCAAGCTTGCTTCATATCTTTATGAATGTTAATAACTCAACAAGGTCCAACGCATGAGTTGTCATAAAACAGACCCTGTCATTTTTTTTTATAAATACGAGTATATATAAAAATAATATATTTTATTTTTTCACCAGTTGTATTAATAATACAGAAATCAAATAATAAAAATCTGTATTCTGTGACAGAGAAAAAATGAGATGTAGTTCAGATGTATAAGAAAAATATTTTTCTTCTTCCAAGAAAATGTTGTAACTAGTAGGTTTATAAAGGAAAAATTGTGAAACAAATCAAATATGATAAACGCAGTGTTCAATGTTTAAATCCACAACTCGTTAACTAATGCATTTTACAATTTCGTATTATTACCTAAACATATGCTACTAGTAGTAATAAATAAATTCGTTTAAAAGCTTGCAAAATGTTGTATTAATAGAGCGCTCGTGAATTATGAAAGCAACTCCGCAACATCAATGTTTTAATATATTTTACAAAGAGGCTTGTAAATGGTACTTAAGTGCATCTCTTAGTAATAAATTGATGCGAGTGGTAGTGGGTTTGGACGCCTTGGACGTCTGCCGCAGAAGCCTCGCGTAGGTGTTCTTGATATTTGATCTGATTCCACAGCCAGACAACAACTGAAGCATGGAACTATCTCGCATGACACTTAACACTTTTTTATTTCGACATAAAATATATACTCGGTAGACGGACGGCCCACAGACTTGTCAAATTAAACGGGAATTCCTCAACGTGTTATTATTTAACAGCCGAATAAGTAACGAGGGCGCACGTTTTGTGTAACGATTTATCAAAGAACAGCGCCAACTTCTCACGAACACACAAACCCCCAGACGTACTTTCTGTGTCTTTCTCGTAAAACATTTCCCCCGAAAACTTTGGTAAATTTAATATATAAATCCGGATACGACAATATTACATCGATACATTAAATTATAGGAATCACGGGGAAAAGTTTGCCAACTACAATAAATCTTCATATCGACTTTTGACCGTCAAGTGATTGTATATTATTTCTTTTGGAGGTTGATTGATTTTATAATGACTACATGATTGTGCAAACAAGGTAATAATGTTATTTATAAAATATACATTTTCTAACGAAGAAGTTTCTGGCATAAACAAGAATAATGATATGTATTTGGTTTACTTTTTATAAATATAGTATTCCATTGACCCTATTGTTTCTTACCTTTTTATCAATTAACCCTTTGCACTCGTATTTATTAGTGATAACACGTATTGTGTCGACAATAAGTCGACATACGAGTGCAAAGGGTTAAACAGGTAGAACAGTATAGATAACTTTTTATTATTACTTACACGGATTTGAAAATAAGAAGGTTGGAAAAAATTAAAACAGTTTTCATTTTTTTTAAACAAGGAAACTGTTTTATTTAAAGAAATGATTTTCGCCTGCTATCCCAGAAAGCAGACTTCATAATTTTCAATTAAGGTTAAAAAGCCAAGTTTAAACTCAAGAAATTAAAAGACTCCGCGTTTATTTATTTGATTTTCACCTTAATTGAAATACGGTTCTAAATAACTAGCACGTCAAATATCCAAGCGAGAAGTTGCGAATTAATGAAAGGTATGAAAAAGGGAACAACTCAAACAAAACTAAACAGACGTACACCGTTGGAAGTCATTTATAATACAAAGGCGACTTTTCTTGCGTTTACAGAAAACTTAAAAGAGCTTTAATTTCTCCTTTACGTAATATATCACAGCGTTAACCAATGGCAGCCCGTCGTCCTTTGCCACCCACACATTATGAGGCTTCCCTTTGATCTTGGCTTATACATTTTTTTTATTTCCCTTAATTGCAAGCCACTTTCATAACGTCTCGTTTTTTTAGAGGTCTTCACTTAAATTAATTAGAGCAATTACATCCTTGTTAAAACAACATAGCACGCCCTTTAATTAATTGAATACATCACATCAAAAGTATCTATCGTCAAAGGGCAAAGAGTTACTCGCGCAATTTATAATCAATCGTTGAAGATGTAGAGGGTAATCCCTTTGATAGGGTTACAAACTTGTTAATATATTGTCAATTTATGTGGACGTTAGGCTTTTTATACGCCGCTAAAACATCACGTTTGGGTCATATCATACACTGGGTTAACGCCCTTCATATATTAGTACAATTTTACGATGTCATAAAATGGACGGAGTTTCCCGCTTCTGAAGATTTCCGCACTCTGGATTTAATCTGGGAGCTACAGGTACGTGTTACTTTGCACAATATGTACACTTGCTTGTAAATATGTATTCCAATGAGAATTTGTTATTACCATGCGAGCACATCGAAAAACTTTTTAGTGGATAAAAAAAGGTAGAAGTACATTTTTTTTAAATAACTCCGAAATGAATACGTAATGTCGGAGGTGTATGCTTTTTTATATTAATATTAAACAGTGAATTTGCATGGGCTCTCTTAAATTGACAATCTAAATGTAAATGTTGTCAAAATTAAAATACTGTGTTAATAATTTTAGAACAAAAAAATATACATGTATACATAATATTACACATTTTAATTAAAGATATAATGGTAGTGCTATTTTTTATTGAAATAATCTGAACAGTTGGCATCTATTTCAAAATTGTTCAAATGATCACAGCCATAATTAATTTTATCCTCACTAATCTAAACTGAAGTAAAGGATTAATTAATTATTAAAAATAGAAATAATGTATGGGCCCGTTTTATCTTGGCTAATTTGTGTTTGGATGTATCTGAACTACAATTTCGTTGCTAATATACGAAGGGAGATTAGAATAAAATCCACCTAACTAGAAAAGAGATGAGTTAGAAAAAAACAAAATTTGATATAAAGCTTTAATTAACAGTTACATACCTAGTCTAGCGCTTCTTCAATAATGCGAAACCCTCCAAAAAATATTTTGGCAACTCTTCAAAGAAACACGAAAATGACCTCTTTGAGTTCTGTATGTAAAGAAACCGACGTCCTCGAAAGTGTTTTTTCAACTTAGGAAAGAGGTAATAAGCTGATGGCCAGGAATGAGCCAGGAATATGATGGGGATATCGTATCTCCGAAGTTATTGATTTCTTCCCGTACTTCGTGAGCCTCATGCAGTCGGCAATTATAGTGCAGCAATAAAGTTTTTTGGGCGACATTGTGTATCCTAACTTTTAAATTTTTAATTATTTTTTTGTAGATATTAGGAATGGACGATATTGAACGTACCTGTGATTTTTCACTAGTATTAAAAAATCACAGGTCGTGACTGTTACTAATAGGCGAATTTCACTGTTACTTAAAATAACTGCTACTTAAAATCACCGCTACTTAAAATCACCGCTACTTAAAATCACCTGATACTTAAAATCACTGCCACTTAAAATCACTACTCCTTAAAATCTCCGCCACTTAAAATCACCTGATACTTAAAATCACCGCTACTTAAAATCACCTGATACTTAAAATCACTGCTACTTAAAATCACTGCTACTTAAAATCACCGCCACTTAAAATCACCTCATACTTAAAATCATCTCTACTTAAAGTCACCTGATACTTAAAATCATTGCTACTTAAAATCACTGCTACTTTAAATCACAGCTACTTCAAATCACTGCTATTTAAACTGTGATTACTCCTTAAAATCATAACTGTTACCTTAAAACATGATTGTAAGAAGATAATGGAGAATAGCATTTCTAAATATTATTTTATATTCGATACTGTATACTCCCACTTACTTTTATGCTCATGTTCAAATTACGATTTTCATCAACTGAAAAATAAATATATAAAAACAATTTCTACAAATGGTAAACCCAAAATGACTCAAAATTAATTTTAATTTAAGATTAAGTGCGAATATCTAAACATACATTTTGAAATAATACCACGAAACTTTACGAACAGAAAAAAAAAATAAAAACAATTCACTAAACTGCGAAAATCTTCAAAAAACCATACCCCTATTGAAAATTGTTGAATTTACAAAAACCAAATTGATTTTGAATAAGTGATATTTCGGCCATTGAGGATGATTTTTTATGGAATTTTTCCTGCTGTATTTATATTTTTTATGCGATGTTTTTGTTCAAGTGCTCAAAAAATTAAAACAAAAATTTTCAAAAATACATATCTCTATTGAAAATGGTTGCATTTACAAAAAAAAACAAATTTATTTTTAATAAGCGATACTTCGAACATTAAGGATTATTTTTGTAGATTATTTTCTGCGATGTTTTTATTCTGGTGCTCAAAAAATGTAAACAATTTAAAAAAATCCATATCTCTATTGAAATTGGTTGAATTTACAAAATCCAAACTAATTTCGAATAAGAGATATTTCGGCCATTGAGAATGATTTTTTATAGAATTTTGCCTGCATGTTTTATATTTTCTTCTGCGATGTTTTTGTTAAAGTGCTCAAAAAATTTAAATGAAAATTTTCAAAAATTCATATTTCTATTGAAAATTGTTAAATTTACGAAAACCAAATTGATTTTGAATAAGTGATACTTCGAAAATTGAGGTTGATTTTTTATGGAATTTCTCCTGCTCATTTTATATTTTTTTTCTGCTATGTTTTTGTTCAAGTGCTCAAAACATTAAAACAAAAATTTTCAAAAATCCTTATCTCTATTGAAAATGGTTGAATTTACAAAAACCAAATTGATTTTTAATAAGTGATACTTCGGCCATTGAGGATGATTTTTTAAGGAATTTTTCCTGCTCTTTTTATATGTTTTTCTGCGATGTTTTTGTTCAAGTGCTCAAAAAATTAAAACAAAATTTTTAAAAAATCCATAACTCTATTGAAAATGGTTGTATTTACAAAAACCAAATTGATTTTGAATAAGTGTTACTTCGGCCATGGAGGATGATTTTTTATAGAATTTTTCCTGCGTTTTTTATATTTTTTCCTGCGATGTTTTTGTTCAGGTGCTCAAAAAATTAAAATTAAAATTTTCAAAAATCTATATCTCTATTGAAAATTGTTGACTTTACAAAAAACAAATTGATTTTAAATAAGTGATACTTCGGCCATTGAGAATGATTTTTAATAGAATTTTTCCTGCTCTTTTTATATTTTTTTCTGCGATGTTTTTGTTCAGGTGCTCAAAAAATTAAAACAACAATTTTCAAAAATCCATATCTCCATTGAAAATGGTTGAATTTACCAAAAACCAAACTAATTTTTTAATAAGCGGTACTTCGGCCATTGAGGATGATTTTTTATAGAATCTTGCCTGCATGTTTTATATTTTATTCTGCGATGTTTTCGTTAAAATGCACAAAAAATTAAAACGAAAATTTTGAAAAATCCATCTCTATTGAAAATAGTTGAATTTACAAAAACCAAATTTGATTTGAATAAGGGATACTTTGACCATTGAGGATGATTTTTTATGGAATTTTTCCTGCATTTTTTATATTTTTTTCAGCGATGTTTTTGTTCAGATGCTCAAAAAATTAAAACAACAATTTTCAAAAATCGATATTTCTATTAAAAGTTGTTGGATTTACAAAAACTAAATTGGTTTTGAATAAGCGATACGTCGACCATTATGGACGATTTTTTTCTGCGATGTTTTTGTTCAGAAGCTCAAAAAATTAAAACAAACATTTTCAAAAATCCATATTTCTATTGAAAATTGTTGAATTTACAAAAACCAAATTGGTTTTAAATAAGCGATACTTCGGCGATTGAGGATAACTTTAATGGAATTTTTTCTGCATGTTTTATATTTTCTTCTGCAATGTTTTCGTTAAAATGCTCAAAAAATTAACACAAAAATTTTCAAAAATCCATATCTCTATTGAAAATTGTTGAATTTACAAAACCCAAATTTGTTTTGAATAAGCGATACTTTGATCATTGAGGATGATTTTTTATTGAATTTTTCCTGCGTTTTTTATATTTTTTTCTGCGATGTTTTTGTTCAGATGCTCAAAAAACTAAAACAAACATTTTCAAAAATCCATATTTCTATTGAAAATTGTTGAATTTACAAAACCCAAATTGATTCTGAATAAGCGACACTTGGACCATTGAGGATGATTTTTTATGGAATTTTTCCTGCGTTTTTTATATTTTTTTCTGCGATATTTTTGTTCAGGTGCTCAAAAAATTAAAACAAACATTTTCAAAAATCCATATCTCTATTGAAAATTGTTGACTTTACAAAAACCAAATTGATTTTTAATAAGCGATACTTCGGACATTGAGGATGATTCTTTATGGAGTTCTTCCTGCGTTTTTTATATTTTTTTCTGCGATGTTTTTGTTCAGGTGCTCAAAAAATTAAAACAAAATTTTCAAATATCCATATCTCTATTGAAAATTGTTGAATTTAATAAGCGATATTTCGACCATTGAGGATGATTTTTTATGAAATTTTTGCTGCGTTTTTTTATATTTTTTTCTGCGGTGTTCAAAAAATTAAGACAAAAATTTTCAAAAATCCTTATCTCTATTGAAAATTGTTGACTTTACAAAAACCAAATTGATTTTGAATAAGCGATACTTCGGACATTAAGCATGATTTTTTAGGGAATTTTTCCTGGGTTTTTTTGTATTTTTTCTGCGATGTTTTTGTGATCAGAGTCACGGTTTAAAATCACTAATATTAGAAAGTAGCAATCACAGGTAGCTACGTGATTCAAAAGTTGCAGTTTTGCCCATCTCTAGTAGACATATGCGTTCATTGTAGATACCTTGTGCATATACTCGATCCATAGAATACCCTCAGTATTCCAAAGAAAATTGCCATCAGCTTACCTGCAGGTGCTTGCTTCTTTGCTTTTTGGGAGGTGAAGATTCTTTGTGCATCCATTGCATTGATTCTTGGTTTGTCGGAATATTCCAGTGGAACACCTACCCATCGCCCGTTACAATTTAAGAAAAAAGGAGTTGGTTTTCTTAGCAAATTTCTTGCCTCGCGAGTTGCAAAGGCGATAATCGACACTTTAATTCGTTGATCCCATAACATCATTTCTTCCACTTTCTTGGCATTGTCTTTTTCTTTACATCCTTAGATCATCCACTTTTGGTGGATTCTCTGCTTTGACAAGAATTGTATTTGAAAATATGATGGGCAGTACAGCTGTCACGCGTTCGTGTATAATTGTTGGTGGATTGCCTTCTTTGGTCATAAATAATGCTCTAGTTTTAATTGACTGATTTACCTGCCTTAACAGTTCACACACATAACAAAAATGAATTGATCTACACACCACATGACAGATACTCATTAAACAGTTACCTCAACTTGACAATACTCTTCTCATCATATCGTGTTTGTTTCATGGCATGGCAGATTTTATTTTAATCTGCCCTTCAATTAGAGTTAGTTTGCTAAATTATCGGCTTCAACAAATAACTAATACGATGGATTAACTAATCTTGTAGCTAAAATACCATGAAAAGTAAGGTAAAAAAGTACAATATTGGATTGTGTATTTATTGTTTCGCTGAGTTTCATTGTAAAATAGTTATTTATGTATTAAGTACTCGAAGTTTTTTGCTGCGAGAATGTCACAAAAAAACGATCGGTTGCGCTAAAGAACATCCATTTCGCACCCGTAAAATGAACAATATGTTTTCTACAACTGTTAAAATAAGAATATACCTAAATTTGGGTAATTTTTCACAGTTAAATTTCACTTACCGTGAAAATACATCTGTTCACATTTTTAATAAAGTTAATGTCAGAAATTTTTCACCATGGCCAACTTCGCAGTTTGATAGGGATGCGTCATTGCCATCCTTTTCGTAAAAAATAATTAATTGACCACCTCAAAATTTAGTGTCCCACTTGCTTAGATTTTTTGGAAACCCCATAGTTTCTATGATTGGGTTTATAGCGATTTATGATCAAAAAGTGGTAGAGGGAGTTGATAGCTTGGACAAGTTATCTGCAACATATAATGGGGCCCGAAACACTAGAAGATAGAAGATGGCCACTGGTCGTTTTCTGTTCGATGCTAAATACTGCAGCAGTGAATTCCCAAATAACTTACGCTGCCAATATGAAATATTCCATTGTAAAAAGACTATATCTTAGAGAACTGACAAAAAAGCACGTAGACAAGAACAAAGGCAAGATTAAGCTACGCGCACACTTATCAGAATCGGACGGACGGCACGCATCGGCAAAAATTGCTTAACACAGTTGTAAACGAGTCATCGCACATTTATCGGTACGGCATGGAACGGATAAATGTGCGTTGACCAGATAAGGGTGCGCGTAGCTTTAAGTGGCATTGTTGCTCCAGAGCCACTACAAGAAATTGCTCTAGGAATTCGAAAGAGGTGCTTCTTTTGTAAAAAAAAAAATACTCAAAAACAGGTTTTTTGTGAAAGGTGTCTCTCGCACCTCAAATTCTATAATTAGTATTTATTCAGATTATTTGCATTCATCCATAGGTTGGCTTTTATTGAGTTACAAAATAATACATCAATAAAATTTGAAATGTTTTTATTGAGTTGATATTTATTTAACAGAATTAAAAACAACTCTGTTGTTATTTGTATTGTGATCCCGCAAGTAAAATATAGTAACCCATTAATCTGGAAATAATGAAATTGAAATTGAAATTTTTATACGTGTTATAACAAACACAGTTTTACTCGTTTTGTAATACAATATTTGACTATTATTTCACAATATAAAAAATATATATGCGCCCCGAGTGGAATAAAAAAAATAACAGGTTTTATATGTCAAAGCGCATAGCTGCACTATACCGAAACATGGCCCCACATGACTGAAACCAGAGAACGTGCAAAATGCTTCACAAATGCACAAACACACTAAACAAACACGGTAAAAAAATTAATTCAAATTCACCAATTGCCCTGTAACGAGATTAAAATTTATTTTAAATTAAAAACACCATCAACATCGATTACGGTTTCATTTTCCGTGCGGCACGTATACGGGTTTCTGTTCGGACAGCTGGATATTAGCATGTGAAATGTTAAAAAAAAGGAAAAAGAAGTGAGTAGCCAATGGGGGATATTAAAAATATAACACAAAACTATTAAAGCCACGTCGTCTCCGTAGCGAAAAGCGGAACGTTGCATGTCGGCTCTTAATAAAATGAAAATTAGATATCACCGTCAGAACAGACTGACAACCCGTAATAAAGTTTAATAAGCATCTTCGCCTGTATTAATTTCGCGTAATATTGTTTGATATCGGATCGGCGCTACGAAACCGAAAAACCAATGAGCCGGCTAATTATGTTTAACTTTGTTTTGGCAATAACGTTGATGGAATGCAAATAAATTGTAATTAGCCTGCATAAATAAAGTGAGGTTTTCTGTATTTTTTCTCCATTGCCTCTCTGTTTGCTCCTCTGTAATTAATCAAGCCGCGAGTTAATTACCACGTCAGTTCGGCTCTCCTGTTATTGATAAGAGCAGGTGAACCAATCCCGAGATGGAAGCCGATGGACCGAGGAAACCAATTTGTCACAAACATTTTAATCTTTAATGCTCGCGCATCCTTTCAGCTGCAGCCTCTATCATTCCCTTGCCCTGCCCAAAACCCGTTCGTGATTTGAAACTAAATTCGAGAACTGTACAAAATAGCGGCATAAAATAAGAAGGGTCCGGTGATATCTTATTTAAAAGAAATTAGGCTGGAACTGGATCCGAATACAAATCGGATCGAGGGTATGGTATTATGCAACACGCACATTTCAATATAGATATATGTGATCAAACGAAAAGATTTAATAAGTTAATATATTGTTCTTATCATTACTAAAAATTATAAATTATTTTAACTGCAATAATTACGTTTTTGTTTGCAAATTCACTAGGTGACCAAAAGATAGGAAATACTACGGGGTATCTTAGTAAAAAAGAAAACTAATGTCTAAAAGAGAATTTGACATTTGTGAAAATGGAGCATTAGTGAAAGTAAAAGGAACTTACTCCTTAGGGAGGATCAGATATGTGACTCACTGATTTCGTCCATCTTTGGCACACGTGTAGGCCATAAGTAGGAGTCTAACAGGAGCAAGTAATAGGGCGCACTATTCAGCCGTTTTCGAGAAAAAAATGGTTTTTTAATTTGTTATTCATTCGTATGTTTATAAACCTTTTGCGTTAACAAACATATACCAACCTTTTGGCGCATCGATAAAACCTCCGATTCGTTTTTTCTCGAAAACGACTGAATAGTGCGCCCGATTACTCCTAGTCATGATCTACACGTGTGCCAAAGATAGATCAAATCGGTGAGTCACACATATGATCCTCTCCTTGTTAGTATGAAGTTGAAACAAATACGAAAAATCCTCCCAAGGATCGGTAGAAAACATTTTAAATAAAAAACATAAATACTAAAAATGTCATAATTGTCATAAGTGACAAAATGGGAACATGAAAAACTGCATATAATGAGCTCAGCTCGATTATTGGATTTCTTTAGTGGTCGCAAAGACCTTGATATAAAATATGTGAAGATTAGATGTTGTGTACTTTGTATGATCTACACAGGTCTACCAACAATGGAGGTTTTTATGAATGAGTATGTACATATTTTTTTTTGGCTTTTTGAAAGGATTTAAAAAATGTCCAAAAACAAACTTTTGGAGGTATGTATTATACAGGGCTGGGCGAATCGGAATGCCTGTTTTATTATATATACTTATTACATAAGAAAAGTCTGACAGCCCAGAAAAAACCGCTATAAAGGGGCGTCGGCCGACCAGCACAAAAAATTCGCCCAAAAATATGAGGATTTTAAAAATCGCGTCCTCCGAAACTCACCCTTAAAACGGGAAGGTAGGGTTAAACCTCACCCCTTATCGGGGCCTTATTCGGTAAAATTTTGTTAGTTTTTGCACGCAAATCGACGCCCAGATAGCCGGGCAAACTTTTAAAACCGGTCCCGTCGTTTCGTTTCACCCCCACCCCCGGGTGATATTTCAAACGCAAATTTTCGATTTTTGCACGTTTCAAAAAAAAAATATCTCCTCCATAACCGCTGGACCTGGAGGATCCCGGTATGTCTTAAAATAATCTTGAAGAAAATGTCTAAAATTGATCGAGCCACTTTTTTGAGATATGATTTTTTGAAAACCTCGTAAAAAAAAAGTTTCTTCCTTTAAGGACGTATTTTTTTTCTTTTCAAGTAGAAAAGCTGAAACCTTCAGGGATGGCAGAAGCGATAACTGGCATTTATTGGGATTTTTTTCAAAATTTTTGAAACCATCCCTACGCGCCACCAACGGCACCAACCCAGGGAGTGGTTCGGTTTTCTTCTTTTAAGGACGTATTTTTCTCTCTTTAAGTCGAAAAGCTGAAACTTTCAGGGATGACAGAGGCTATGACTACCTTTCATTGGGATTTTTCCCAAAATTTTTGGAACCATCCCTACGCGCCATTTGCACCCTCAGGGTTCGGGTTGAAAAGCTGAAATTTTCAGGGATGGCACAAGATATTTTTTCAAAATTTTTGGAACTAACCCTATGCTCCATTTGAACCCCCTGGGTTCGTTTTTCTTCTTTTAGGGACGATTTTTTTTCTTTTAAGTCGGAAAACTGAAACTTTCAGGGATGGCAGAAGATATTTTGTCAAAATTTTTTGAACTACCCCTACGCTTCATTTGCACCCCTGGATTCGTTATTCTTCTTTCAAGGACGGATTTTTTTCTTTTAAAGTCGAAAAGCCTAAACTTTCAGGGATGGCAGAAGCGATGACTGGCTTTCATTAGGAATTTTTTCAAAATTTTTGGAACCACCCCTCCGCGCCATTTGCACTCTCTGGGTTCGGTTTTCTTTTTTTAAGAACGAATATCTTTCTTTTAAAGTCGAAAAGCTGAAACTTTCAGGGATGGCAGAAGACATTTTTCAAAAATTTTGGAACTACCCCTACGTGCCATTTGCATCCCCTGGGTTCGTTTTCCTTCTTTTAAGGACAGTACTCTTTTCAAATCGGTAAGCCGAAATTTTCAGGGATTGCAGAGGCTTTCAAGAAAAAATAAAAGAAATAAAAATAGAAATAAAAAATTAAAAATTTAAAATAAAAATAAAAATGAAAAATGAAAATTGAAAATTAAAAAATTAAAATAAAAAATTAAAACTTGAAAATGAAAAATGAAAAATTGAAAATGAAAAATGAAAAATAAAAAACGAAAAATTAAAATTAATTTAGAAAAAAAATATGTTTTTCATTGATGGCGCAGCGCAGCGAAGCCGTCGATCTTCACCAATTACTTTGCTTAATTCATTATAATAGTTGCTATTACACACGCTGTGGCGTCGTCCGTTACCAATTTAATCGCTTAACTTTAATGGGCCCCGCACGGACGATGGTGCAGCGTAGCGGAGCCGTCGTCCGTCACCAATTTAATCGCTTATTTTGATGGGCCTCGCTGGACGACGGCGCAGCGTAGCGGAGCCGTTATTGGTCACCCGTTACTTTTCTTACATTTTTACATTTCACAATTTCACATAAAGAACACAATTTCACATACATCAAACTTAAGCCTAGAAAAAACTAGTTTATTCTATTTACTGACGTACTTTGTTTTTAACAGCTACCCTATTTTTCGATATATGACGTCATCGGCAGTTTCTTTTAATGGATCTCTCTGAATATTTTCATATTTTCGAATAGATACTTTTTCAACAATTACAATGATATAGGGTTCGGTGTTTGCAACTTGTGTTTTTTTTTAATAATAAATAAAATAATGAAAAATGAAATTTGTGAATTTCGTAAAACTTTTGCACAACCCTTGAAAGTTTTGATTTAGAAATATTAGCATTTTTATCAGGGAATGATACACTAAAAAATTTGCTTGTATCTTGTAGAGATCAAAACTAATTGTCATTAATAACGTAATTCTTCGCCACACACCCACCAAACCCTACATCATTGCAATTGTTGGAAAAGTGTCTATTCGAAAATGTGAAAATATACAGGGTGATTCATTAAAATAAACTTCCGATGACATCATATATCGAAAAATAGGGTAGCTGTTAAAAACAAAGTACGTCAGTAAATAGAATAAATACAACTGGCATTCCGATTTGCCCAGCCCTGTATAATACATACTTCCAAAAGTTTGTTTTTGGAATTTTTTTAAATCCTTTCGAAAAGCCAAAAAATGTACATACTCATTCATAAAAACCTCCGTTGTTGGTAGACCTATGTAGATCATAGGGTGATTCATTTAAAAAACTGCCGATAACGTCATATCTCGAAAAATAGGGTAGCTGTAGAAAATATAATAAATAAAACTATACACATTTCTTTCAAAAGTAATAAGAAAAAACAGACGTTTAGCCAGAAATTAGGTGTTCCGACACTTGCCCAACCTTGTATGTCAAGGAACTACAAATTTTATACCGGAATTTTTCAATAAAATGTTGTATTTTCACACGTTTGATATAAACAAAGTGCATTTTATTGAAAAGTTCCTCAATCAAAAATATATCACAAAGTAATGGCTTCCATCATCAATCAAATGTTACCTTTATGTTGAAATCGCACTGATACTTTCTTTGACGATCCCTGCATCCAGCTGTTCAGAGGAAAGATCCTTCCCCGTCTGGAAAAAAAAATAAACATCAGCAATGATCCAAGGAAGTGGTAATTCTGACCATCGAATAGAAGCTCACCAAAAGATTAGACTTTGATATCATACATTTGCTTTCAAACTCAAGTTCACGAAGAAGGTTCTTTCAAACATTTACCAGTAATGTGTTTTATTATCAGAAAATGTTTAATTTTTTTGAGAAAGTAATTTTTTTAAATTTTAACTACAGCTCCTTATTGTAGTAATTTATCATTATCAACTGAGTTGTTTTGCTGGTTGATGATAGGGCTTATGTCTAAATGAATAACATTTAAAGGCACACCAAAGTTTATTTTAAATTTTATTGGAGGTTGGCACTTTCGCTGGTCAATTCTGCCAGAGGTATCATTTAACTATTTTGTATTGATTTCTGAATATTTATTTCTACATAATCATTATTAATTATATAATGAATTGGGGGGACATACACTGGACATCCATGGACCCGAACGGCCACTTCTTCCTTCCGAAAAAGTGACCGTCCGGATGGGATTCGAACCCACGACTACGAGGCCGTCCGCCCGCAATTGGCTCGTAACCAGGCATTATAGGACTTATGTAGTAGAGGGAATATTACTGTTGACTGTTGAGGGCAAGGAGCAGAAAGTGGGAAGGGGATAGGGCGGCAAGTTGTAAGGTACGCAGAAGTATAAATCCGCCACTGCTTCTGTCTGATAAGCTGACAACACGTAATACAGGTAAGTCTTTTACTTGATAAACGGTGTTACCTTTAAAATTGATACCAACACTCCATTTCCCTACTTCAACTATCGCTTTTTATAGATTTTGTCACGCGAAATCCGTAACTGCTACCCATATTAACGTTTCATTTAATTTACTATGTCTTGAGTTATTAACACTGAAAAAGACAAAAAAATCGCCATTTTCCTGATGTGATGGACACGAAGAATGTGCAAAGTCGGAAGATAAATTTGGTATCAGTAGGTATGGGGACACTTGGGCCGACCTTGAGTGACCTCTACGGCCTTTCCAAGATGACCTCCACGAGGGAGCATTGACCCCGGGGCCAATGCTACCTCATGGAGGTCTTGGGAAGGCCGTAGAGGTCACTCAAGGTCGGCCCAAGTGTCCCCATACCCACTGATACCAAATTTATCTTCCGACTTTGCACATTCTTCGTGTCCCCATACCTGCTGGTATCACAGCATGCGTTCGCTGTAAAAAACAAGGAATCCGAAGGATCACCCTAGAAATTATGCTGAACTTACGTGAAGAGCTGGAGATTATTAAGGACAAGTTTTCATGCCAAGAAAATATCATCAAAGAAAAAGATAAGTTTATAAAATATTTGGAATATAACCAAAATCAAAGTCAAAATCAAAACAAATAAGATGCCTCAAATATATATATTTTTTAAATATTAGAAAGAAACAGAAACCTGCAATTGAATTGAATATAATAAATCAAGAGGAAACTGCAAATGTTCCTAATTTGGCAACACAGCCAGTACAAACTGTTAGGAATAATATAGTTAGCAGACATCCTACTACGCCACAAAGAACAAATTCCATTGGATCAGAGAGCAACAGCAACTTCATATCGAAAACCAGAAGTGCACGAAAGCACAAAATCGAAAGAAGACCCATTTCCGCGGCAGAGCAGAGTGTTATCTTCTACTCTGCCGCACATCCGACATGTCGGTCGAAAGTGGATTTTCGTCTACCGCCTAAGGCAAAAAATCACTGCACAACAAGTTCAACAATATTTAGAAGAAAAACCTACAGACACGTCAACACATCTTATAAACATTTCATCATAGAACAACTTGAACCAAAATTTAAGGAAGGAGAATATTCGTCGATCAAGATAGGTGTACCTAACGGGTTAGCAGATTACGTTATTATTCCTGAGTTCTGGCCCGTAAATACATTCGTAATTTTTTTTTTTTTGCAAAAGAACAATTCACAGCCAAGACACAAATTTTCAGAGACCTCTAAATTCAACTCAAATCAAATAATATTGAATCGATGAGGCTTTTACTTGTTAAAACTCCATGGTATCATTTAATAAAACACTAACACAGTGTATGGTTTTAAATTAATTTTATTGTTCTACAACAATTGTTTCACCACACAGTGGCTTCATCAGGTAGATGAAACATTTTTTATCTGCCTAATGAAGCTTCAGTGCTTCATTAAATGAAATCAAATAATAAAAGCTATAAGCTGCGATATGTTGCTGCTTAATATACGTTCATTAAATGAAAATAAAATCAATCAAATTCAACTTGGCTATGGAAATTTGAATCTTAAAAGGGTCCTCCCGATTAAGATAAGCAAAATGCCCCCAGATTCGGAATTCCTAATTAACCAAATAATGTTGTATCTTGAGATAAGAATTATCCGCGGACATACTTTATATGGTCCCCACCCTTCCCCTCACAACTCTAGGGTCAAAAAGCGTTTTAATTTTTTATCTGACAATGTGTTTAATGCAAAATTTTGAAAAAAATCATCAAGGTAGGTTATCAAGAGACCTATCAAAAGATTTTTTTTCAAGGTCATTTGGTGTGTTAAAAAAATTAAAAAAACGAATTTTTAATTTTTTGAGGTAGAAATCGTTGAGGTGCACTCCGTTTTTTTTTTCACTATTTCATAAAAGTTGATTAATGTTACCTCTGATAGGAACTTTTAATACATTTCGAGTGGTGCGTCATCCCTAAAAATCCAATTTTTTTCAATTTTACATGTAAGGGTTGAGGTCTAACCAAAACACTAACAAATACTTTTTTGTAGCATTTTGCAATACAAAAATTTGGTTTTTAAATTTTTTTTCTATCTTTAATAGTAAAAAAGTTATAACCAATTTAAATTTTTTTTCCTACTTGATTTTTCAATTTTTATTGATTAAAAATGTAGATTACATATATAGGGTGTTTCAGACCACCCGTTCACCCCAAATATCTCCTGAAATACAAATCGGATTGAGATAAAAAAATATATACAAAAATGTTTTTTGAGCCCTATCATGTGGTGTGAAATGTGAACCGCCCCTCCCTCCCCCCTGTGTCGGGGAGGGGTAACTTTGAAATCTTAAATGGGAACGCCTATTTTTTATTGAAGATTTGGATTCTTTGCTAAAAAATATTAGGTTTTTATCCGAAAAAAAAATTTCGATAAACGACAGATGGCGCTATATTCGGCAAAAACATTTATTGAATTATATTTATTTCTCGTATCAAATGATAGATTACGACATTTTTTACGTAGTCATCTTTTAAATAAGGCATTGATTGAAGTCATACGTAATTTTAAGTCAGAAATAAGCAAAAAAAAAATTCTTTGTAAAAAAAAATCGTAGAACCGAATAAAAATCAATTTGATTATGAAATTCCATTCTATTCTTTTCTATTGTGGTAATGTATGAATGTTTGTAACGACAAACAGGATTTTTTTAATTAAAAAATAATAATAATAACAAAAAAAAATTGTTTGCTAATCGAAAAAAATGTTTCGAATAAAAACCTAATATATTTTAGAGTAGAAGCCAAATCTGCTATAAAAAATAGGGGTACCTTTTTAAAATTTCAAAGTTACCCCCCACCCCGCCCCAGGGGGGAGGAGTGGTGGTTTAAATTTCACACCACATGATAGAGCTCAAAAAAAAATTAGACGTATTTTTTTGTATGTCAATCCGATTTGTATTTCGCGAGATATTTGGGGTGTAAGGGTGGTCTGAAACACCCGGTATATATTATATATTATTATAATTCACTTTACTATAATCACATATAAAGAAAAACATTTTTCTACATTAGTATCTGTAATTTTTAGAAACTAATAAATAGATTTACACATATTTTTTTTGTATTAAGGTTAAAAGTATAAAACTAAAATTTTCGTCTTGAAAAAGTTTTTCTGCTAAATATATGCGCTTATAATTGGTAAATATCGACAAAAATTGAAAATCAAGTACGAAAAAAAATTAAATTAGTTATAACTTTTTTACTATTAGAGATAGAAAAAAAAATTCTGTCTTACAAAATGTTACAGAAAAGTTTTAATTAGTTTTTTGGCTAAACCTCAACCCCTATTTGTAAAATTGAAAAAATCGAAAAAAAAAGAGGAAAATTTGATTTTTAGAAATGACGCGCCACTCGAAATGTGTTAAAAGTTTCTGTCAGAGGTAAAATTAATCGACTTTTATAAAATAGTAAAAAATAACGGCGTGCACCTCAACGATTTCTGCCTCAAAAAATGAAAAATTTGTTTTTTTAATTTTTTTGAAAAACCAAATGAACTTGGATGACTTTGAAAAACATTCTATTGATAGGTCTCTTGGTAACCTACTTTGATGAATTTTTTCAGAATTTTAAATTAAACACATGGTCAGATAAAAAATTAATACAAAAAATACCCCTCTTTGGCCCCAGGGGGGTGAGAGGATGGGTGGGGACCATATAAACCATGTCCGCCGATAATTATTACCTCAAGATACAACATTATTTGGTTAATTAGGAATTCCGAATCTGGGGGCATTTCACCTATCTTATCCGGGGGGACCCTTTGTGGATTAATAACCTTAAATTTTTTTTTCTATTTATGTATATGTTTTAGGCTCAAAATATTGCAAGGTCATGGTGGAGGTGTCGCAATATCACACAGACCTGATCTAGAAATTACCGATTTGAAATTAGAGACATGTTGCATGGAAACATTCTATCGTACTGTTGTACTTATTTAAAAAATACAACATTTACCCTTCATTGTTCCTCCGGAGAAGTGATATACCATCAAGTTTACCCAAATTCATATTTTACTTCACTTTTAAGCTATTTCATACGAATAAATATGCTGTAACCATAAATACCCATATATCGGCAATCCATCTTCCGCCCCGTGACGTCCCGCTAATCCATGCTTAATTTACTGATGCAGGATGATGTGCAGTCGACGATCCCTTGCACATGGATCCCCGGATGGGGGATTCTATTTTTTTTTTATAAAAACGTGCAACTTCTCATCGGCACAAAGCCGGTAATTAATAACCCTCGTTACGTCTAATGTACACATCGAAATCTGCTCTTGATGGTCGAAATTTTTCGCTAATAACTCGACGTTTGCTGGTCACGATTAGAAGAATGCCTCGGTATAATTACTTTTAATGAACTGGTTTCGAGCCGCTATTTGCGTCCGACTTTGAATAATTACTCAGTAACGCAAATGGGTTAATCTCTATGCGGAGATGTTCTCTAGGCGTTATCAGCGTGTTTCTTTTCACGTGAATGGAAAAATTATATGTTGTTACATATGCCCTGAGGACTTAGAATGAGCAGTATTTCTTGTAACGTGAAGAAGATGTACGGACATATTCAGTAGCAGATAAATGTGTAATCAAATGATTTAATTTATAAATAAAATAATAAATGAAGAAGATAGTTGCGACTGTTGTTATGGGCCTCCAAATATCTGGTGTCACTTGGGGGTAAAGTTTAGAACGCGATAACAAATCTCCGCGACGATTCTGTCTGTATTTACATTCTGTTCACGCAATCAAATAATTATGAGTTTCCGTCGTCCCCTTTTTGAAATTTTAGATGATCACTGCGTCATGCAACACCAGATTTTTCGAGGCCTATACGTGTAATCCATAATTAAACTGAATTGAAAAATTTACTTTATTTCAACCACAACTAATTATTGTAAAAATAATTATAAACTTGCGTGCGTAGAAATCGGCCCACTATAAACTTTTGACTTTAACAATTTTTTTTTTTAGAAACTATTAGAAACGATAAGCACTCTTGATAAATTTTAACGTATGTTAAAGCATATTAAAATTGTCTTTCAAACAGCATATATTTTTTATTGATCTGATGGATAGTTGCTAAAAAAAGTTTAAGTCAATGATTTCTATGCACGCAAGTTTATTACGCGAGAAAAAAAATATTCACAACTCGAGTTTCAATGTATTACCCTCATTGTCAAGTGAAATGCAAATTGATGGATTATTGAATTTATTAAATAAATATTTTAGGGTGATAGATGAGGTGATGGGGCCGCGGTGGCCTAGTGAGTAGAGCTCCTGCTCACGGGCCTCGTGGTCGTGGGTTCGAATCTCATCCGTGCGGTCACTTTTTCGGAACGAAGAAGTGGCCGTGCGGGTCCATGGATGTCTAGTGTATGTCCCATTCATTATTAAAATGAAATCTCGAAAACTGAATTATTGTTAGTGGCCGAATAGCTACACACACCGGCAAAATTAAAGGAACGGATACAATATTTAATTTTATTCATTAATTTTTTTTACTGGCTCTGTCTAGACGGCGTCGCATTTCCTACTACCATATGTCATTTTTTGAAACATTTGTCAAAAAGCATTTGACATCTCTTTAAGTTGTATTGTAATGTGTTAAGTGTTGGCTTGCATTTGAAACGCGTATTTTCTCTAGACAAAATTCGTGTTTTTTAATAAGTAATCGTTCGAATTTGTTTTTTTTTTATTCACTATCATTAATTTTTCTTATTTATTGCATGTTTAAAACAAGTCAAAGTGTATAATTTTTCTATTGCAAAAACGCTACCCTTTTTTAAATTTTTTAAGAGGCTTTCCATTTGCATATAGCTTTGAAAAATGAACTGAAATTAGTTAGTTTAACTTGGTTGTACGAGATGCCGCTGAAATTGCCACGGAAAAGTTGCACGGAGAAAAATATTTGGAATTTATCTGCGTTCCTTTAATTTTGCCGGTGTGTGTAGATGCTTACGCCAATTCTAAATCATCCGCACTTCCTCAACCCGAATTCCCGTCAACCATCCTTCCTTCGAAAACAAAGAAAAAAAAATAGGGTGATATTCGACAGTTGTAGATTTTAACTGTCAACATTTATATAACTGTTTTCTAACGTTTTCAATTTCTTTTGCAATAATCAGTTGTGGCCAAAACAGTGAATGTTTCAATTCAGTCAAAATAATAAATGTTACGATTATGATTATATATAAGATAATTTATCTCTGTTAAAATATGACATAATTTATTAATGAAAGACTTCATTTTTTCCCATTGTATTGTAATCATGGATCATTAATACATCTCCAGTTATTGTTGCATTAGATTTAAATTTGCATTATCTTCGGTGTAACGTAATTTATCATTCGGAATGTATATAATTCGCGCTGAGCATTAATATTCGCTTAGAGTGGCATTTTTGTAAATAGTAAATAGACATTTGAACGTAACCAGAAAATAATTTGCCTCTGGTATTAATACTTGGTAAATATTCATCTCCACGGTGGTCCAATCATTTTACTCGACATTGAAGTAAATTATCCTGGATGAGTCATGAGGCATGTCCATACGAAAATTGATGATGATTTTAATCGACGCCGACGAAATGTTTATTAAAAGTCACTTAATTAATGATAGAGTCCGCTGTTTTTTTTTGGCATGCGGCGCCCTATCTCCTGCCTCTCACACTGTTAATCCCGCGAATATTAATTATTCGGCTATTTCAGCGCTCGCCTCGTTTCCAGGGAATGCGTGTACTTTGAGGATGAGGCTTTGGTGGTGGACTTTATTTCCAGAATATATTGAATTAGGGGTGAATGAAGAATGAAACGTGGATGGCTTCAACTAGATCCAGTTTTACAAGGATAGCACAGGGTAATGGGACATTTTGAAGTAACTCTCAGAAGTAAGAAAATTGAATTTAAAAGTTTTATTGCTAAAAACAAAAAGTAAAAAAAAAATCTAAAAACATAAGATGATGGCCATTCAAATGTACATTCCTGAAAGCGAACGGTGAGCATTTACATAGCACTTCGAAACACTTCCATGAGAACTGCAGCGAATCCTCGTTTTCAACTCAAGAATTGTCGTTTATCTTAGCTTTTGAGGTAGCCACACAATAAAAAAAATCACACACAGAGAAATCTTGGGGACCAATGTCGCCAAACTGTGAAATTACGTGGTCACCAAAAAGAGTAGAGGATTAGCGGGTACGGGGATAGGAAGTAATCCAGGAAGTGATCCCGGAAGTTGCGGTTTCCAATTTCCGGTTGCGGTTTTGCGGTTATTCCAAATCAGGTAGGTGTTACTACAAAACAGCTACGTATCTTAGAATAACAGTTACCTATCTTAGAATAACAGCTACCTGTCTTTAAGAAACAGCTACCTGTCTTGGAATAACAGCTACCTGTTTTTTAGTAACAGCTATCTGATATTGCAATAACCGCAAAACCGCAACCGGAAACTGGAAACCGCAACTTCCGGTATCAGAAATATTATTATTATTATCACTTCCGGGATCACATCCTGTTCCCGTACCCGCTAATCCTCTCTACTAAAGAGCTATCGATAGACCGCCATTGGCGCTCTGGCCATATGGACCGGAGCTTCATCTTGCTGAAACCAAGGATTATGAAGTTTGGGCAAGTTTTGAAATCGTTCTGCTACAAAAGTGTTGAGCATATCAACACATCGTTCAGACGTTACTGTCGTTGCATTCCTTCTCTCATCATCAAATAAGTAAGGGATAATCACGTTTCGTATTGAAACGGTACACCAAACTGTAACCTTTTGGCTATGTAATGGTCGTCCGTGCAATTGGCAAGGGTTTTCGGGTGCCCAATACCTTCTTTATTTACATATCCACTGAGATGGCAATGAGCCTCATCCGACATGAAAAAATTGTCAACAAAATCGAGGTCGCCAATAATCTTCTGAATCACATTTTCACAAAATCGTTGTCCCGCCATGTATTCTAATGGTTTCAGTTCCTGTACTGCCCGAGTTTTGTAAGGGTGACATTTCAAGTCACTGTGGAGTATTCGGTGGGCGGTTGTTCAGTTAAGATTCAATGCTGTTGCGTATTGCCTCGCCGATTATCGTGGACTCATTTCAATTGAGGCCCGAACTGCTTTAATATCTTCTGGGGTTCGTTAAGTACATTGACCTCATTTCTCTTTTAGAGCTGAACCTGTCTCCTCTTCTTAAACCGTGGCGTGGCAAGTTGGAACGCAGGCATGATCTCCCGTTGAACAGCAGTCGCCCCGACACCATTCTTCGCAGCACATGCACGTTGTGAACCGACCAACTGGTCCATGGTTACTAAATGACAAGTAGTTGTACACTAAAGGACGCCACTCTCACATCTCTACCAACTCCTCAGGGCTGCCACTACTAAATTCAAAATTTCCTGTTTCCCTGTGCCACTCTGTATATGATGGTGCGTTGACAGCATGCCATAACCTTTCACGGGTAATTTCTGAGAGCTTTGGTTGTGAGCTTAAAGATGTCAGACAGACCCCTTATCTGAAAAGCGTTTATAATAGGTTTTATAATTTTGAATTCTTTTTGATTTATCTAATTTTGGCATGATAAGTAAAAATCGTGTTTTCTAATTACGGATGGATAGGTATGACCATTTGAGGATTAATACTTCCAAGGTTGGAACTGGTATTTCACATTTTCATAGAAGTGCAGATAATTAACTGAGGTAGTAATTAATCTGTACTCAGTTGTAAAACGATGATAAGGGAGACTATCATTCCGAAGGAGAGATCTACATACAGGAAATTTAATTAAACTTAAGGTAGCCATACACGTACAGGAAACCTCAAGGAAATAGCCTTCGAGATTTCCTTGGGGATTTTTTCTAGCAAACCCTCTCGGAGAGGATTTCCTTGAAGGAATCCCTCAAGGAAACAGCTTTTAGGATTTTCTTCAGAAGGTTTTTCAAGTCTCAGTGTTGATTCGTGACGGTTGTTGGTTATTTTCAAGATTTGGCAAATTTAGTTTGTTATTATGGCATCAACGGTTGATGATATTTTAATACATGCCGCATCTGACTGCGCAGTTGCGGCCTTAAGGCAAAAAAAAATTGAATTTTGTTCGGGATTCAGATCACTGCACAGACCACTGGTGGCATCAAGGCAGCCTCCACACACGGTGGGGAATTTCTCAAGGTCTGGACTGGTCAGTCCAATCCTCAAGGATTTTCAGTACGTGTATGGCTTCCCTTACTTTTCAACAGATTAATAGCTTTATACGTTTACCAGAAGTACTCCATTTAGGACTGTAGTGGCATTAAAAAAAAACATAGTCCCCAATCGGTTAGAGCTGGCCACACAACTTATATTGAAGGTAAAAGAAAGGCGTGTAAAATTTTTCAAAAAAATATAAGCAAATGATAAATTGGAATGTCTGCTTGTTCAGCTTAATTACATCTTGTTATTTTAAAAACTTGTCATAAGACAAATAATCGGAAAAATTGTTAAGGTATTGATATTTTTGCAACTAATAGAGGTGAATAAATTAAATTTACTTCTTTTAATTGTGGCGATTTCCGCTTTCAAAAGTTATTTTATAAAATTTAAGCAGCTCTTATAAGCGAATAGAACCCACTCGAATTGGGATCCAGAGGGCAGACGCTCGCGCTCTTACTACACCACCAAGCCGCCCAAAAATTTTCGATTAAAAAATGTATTGAAAAATTTTCAATTAATTTTTTATGAAAAAAAAAACAGAAACAAAAAAAATCCAGCAATTGTTGAAATCACATCTAGGGATCTCAAACCGGATTTTATCGTGAAGAAAGAATTAAAAAAATTTGAAGATCACAATACTTTCCCCTAACAGATAAAGTAAACATTCTTTGTTTATTGTTGTTTTTTTATTTATCCATCCATCCAAAAATATTATATAATCATAACATCCAGAAGCTAACAAAAAATTGTACTTGATATTTCTTTTAAAGATTTTAAGTAATGAATAAAGATTATTTGTTATAGTGTTTGTTCACTTTTAATCATTTAAAACTGAAATCACTATAATTTAGAAATAAAAAAATGAATTATCCAAAATTCAGTTTTCTGCAATTTTGCCTCTTGTCGTCCAAATTTGAGATTTTTGCCTCAAAGGAGATTCGTATGAATTTTACCATCAACTCACTGGAGACGAATTTAGGAATCTCTCAAAATGGTATGTTGTAAGCTAAGAACAGAGTGGTGGGTCGGATCCGTCCCACCCCCAAATTAACATAACGCAAATGAGGCTTTAATTAATTTATTCCTTGTTATACAGTGTGTATCAGCCAAATGGAATAAATTCGATAATAAATAAATGGGGGCGTATTCGATAAAACTCTCGGATACGTCGATTAGTATTTTTAGTTGCGAATTTTTTTCAATAAAAACTTTTTATACAGATTATGTCATGTAGCAGAGGCCAATACCAACTTTCTTATTTTAAATACAACACCCTATATATTATTCAATTTTTGGATTGTTCAGAAATTTATAGACATATTTCATGTACCATGTCCTATACCTATCTTCAACTGTTTTTTTACTAATTAGTTTTTGAGTGTATTGTAGCGAATTTCTGAAATCAAATAATATTCTTTTTTACTGTCACCGTTACGAAGTACAAGAAACTATTGTGATCGTGAAAAATTTTTCAATTTTTTTTTTACGGAAATGTCCGCTTTAGGGTCCCCAGATGCCATTTTAACAATTTCTGAAAAAAAAATGTGTATGGGTGTGTGTATTTGTTTCCTAAACAGTTGAATATTGGTATAGGATATGGTACATGAAATATGTCTAGAATTTTCTGAACAATCCAAAAATTGAATAATATATAGGGTGTTGCATTTAAAATAAGAAAGTTGGTATTAGCCTCTGTTACATGACACACAGTATAAAAAGTTTTTATTGGAAAAAGTGTGCAACCAAAAATACTAATCGACGTATCCGAGCGTTTTTTCGAACACGCCCCCATTTATTTATTATTGAATTTATTCCATTTGGCTGATACATACTGTATACTAGATCCTTCTTTTACAGAATTTAAGGAATGAATAAATATTATTTGTTGTTATAGTCTGTACTTTCTATCACTTTTAATAATTAAAAATTGACATCACTGGAATTTAGAATTAAAAAAAATACTTTTCGCATTTTCGATAGTGAAAAATTTTATTTTTTTGGCAACTCGAAAACAAAACTCATCTTGGGGCAAATAAAAACATCTTAAGAATGCATATTTTTTAATCATATGGATTGATTTTATTTTGATAAGCTATCTATCTAAATCCTTTCATTCCCAAATTATTTTTGAAGTTTTAAAATTATTTTATGATATTTCTAGTAAATAATAATTAACAGAGTATTAAAGCTAAACTCTCGCTTGGGTTTGCATTCAAACTTCTTGCCTTATTGCAATAAACACAGACGTGAAACGATGTGGATACATTTTGATGTACAAACAAAGAGAATAGAGCAATGAAACACCGTCAAATTTTTTCAAATTGTGTAATTTTGTGTAATTTCCGATTAGCACTTTACAGCCCCATGCATCTTTCTAGTGCACGTGGACTCATGCTAAAATCACGTTCAGATTGATAAACAAACAGAAAGAAATGATAGAAATCAAGAGATTTTTACAAAAAAAATTGAATTTTATTTGCATTTTGCGCCTTTATTTGAAAAGATTTTTTTTTACTCATTTCGTTGTTGTTGTTAACTACTTAAATACTTGTGGTAGAGGCTAAATTCTTCTAGTTTTTCAAAATGTTTCTATGATTTAAGGTCATTTTAATGTTAAATTAAAATAGTTGTGTATCAACCTAAAGATTTTTTCAATAATTTTAACATAAAATTAGAAGATTTTTGTTTAAAAATACGACTATGAAACAGGAAAAACTATACCCGGGGGCGAACGTATAGCCTTAACATCTAGTATTTAGCATGGTTCTGGCATCTAAACAACTAAACTTGTAAGTATATCAGTTTATAAATTTAGCAAAATTAATTTATAGAAACTACAGAATAACACATCTCAATATCTTAACAATGGAAAAGAGAATGAAGAAAATGCGAGAATTTCTTACTTTGTCATGTTAATCCGTTTCGGACAATTCGGTTACAATTTTCGGATAAATAATTATACACGAAAAAAATGGTGATGTGGCCATCATGTTACTTTCTCCGACTTGATGGTATCATTATTTATATTTACACTTTCATGGTTTATTTTCGATTGAAATCATATTTTAAAGTTAAATCGAGTGTTGTGTAGAATCGGATAAAACTGACGTTTAAAACGTCAAAATTATGAAAATGAAACTTCAATTACACTTCAAATCCTAATAGCCAGTTTACTCAAAAACCAAAGAGATTTCGATAAAAACTTATTCTCTGTGTAATTACTTATTCTCTGTGTGTAGACATTCTCTACAATTATTATTAACTTATATTTGCTGTAACTATTATCGTTTCATAATTAAAAACCAAAAATGAAAAAAAATTCTCGAATAACATAGACAATTTTTTTTCCAGAAATTGTTGAAATGGCATCTAGGGACCCCAAAACGGACATTTCCGTAAAAAAAATTTGAAAAATTTCACAATACTTTCTCGTACTCCATAACGGAGAAAGTAAAAACAGAATAACCCATCAATACAACCGAGTATTTTACATCACTCGTTCAGGCTTAAGATTCAATATTTGAAATGAATAAGCTGTAAATTGAATTATTTTTTTTTGTAAAAATAATTACCATGTAATTACGTTTCATTTTAATAAGCACCTTCCCTCGGGCTCATTAAATGATAACCGAAAGCGGAAGGAGGCATGACTTATTTGGCCACAGCCCATGGTATCCGGTTCCGGGCTGAATGAAGTCATTCAAGAAGGCGGTGGCTCCGAAAAGTACACACAATCCACCACTGGGACCGTTTTTTAATTGCACGAAAATAAGTGTATTAACTCGCCCGACGGCCTAAACGACTTCATTTGTATACGTAACGTAATTAATAACTCCGCCATCTTTCATATTAATCAACATTAAAATAAGAAACACCGCCTTTGAGTTCGAGCTGGGGAACCGGAAATTTATCCCCCACCAAATTATTATCTGTTCCTTGGTTATCAACCAATGCAATTTTTTACGTGTCTTTCGGCGAAAGGCAATTTTGCTAAACCACCACCGTCTAGACCGCGCACAATGTAAGCCTTTGAGGATTCCTCGTGGAAGTTTAATAAGCGCGGAAAAAATGATGGCCTGAAACCGAGTCCTCTGGGGAGCGAAGAGGCGGACACAAAGTGTTTTTATAATCTCAATAACACGAAAGGCAAACACCGGGTGTATAAATCCCATTGAACCGTCAGCGCTTTTGTATGGCCAGATCTAGATGACCGGTGTAAATTGAAAACGATGGTAAAAAGGACGCTTGACGTCGCCGTGAATTACGGAGGCCAGTCCCGCCATCCAGCGCACGCAGATGCATTGTTATTACCTTTTTTGTCCACGCTAAACTATCACAATAAAATGGATTTTAGTGTCTACTAACTGTGTCTGTAAATTGTATTGTTTTAGGGTGGTAATTAATCTGTATACATATAATTTTTCTATTTCCTCATTACAATTCTCACTTTGTAGCACGGTTTTTAGTTGTACTCGACCAACGTGATATGTCAGAAAAATGTGATTTTCTAATCTACTATTTTAAGAATAAATACTAACCTCTCGTCTTGTTGATTTTTATTGCAATATTCATTCACTTTTAAAGTTAGTTTTCAAACTTGTTTTCTAAATCATTTCGTGATGACCCTGAGATAATGGAGAGAATGGAAAATATTAGTGGCCCCAGAACTGAGCCCTAAGGGAGATCGAACCGAATGTTGTGAAAATACGAAATTTCACACACAATCTTCTAGCGCTAGAAAAACGTTAGCAGTTTGGAAATTTCTTCCTAATATCGTATATTATACCTTAGAGGTTGCTCGTTCCATTTCACGGAATCTTTCGCGTGTCTCCCGAGTTGTGCATATCTCCGGTACAACAGCAAGTTTTTTAAAACATTAATTGTACACTTTGTTGTTGTTATTAACTAACACTAAGGGAGGGATAACTGGTGCATCTTTGTAGTGGCATGCAAATATATGCTGAGGAAAAGTGGAAAAATAACAAAGGTAAGTTAGCTAGAAAAGCAGGGATTAGTTTGCAGCTTTTCTAGCTAACTTACCAAATTCCGCATTATCTTCTATTTTCTCCTTTTACGCAGCACATGTCATCATTCGTATTCCACTGCCTTAAGCACATTTCGATACTAAAAGATGCACTTGCACCCACAAATGATTAAAAGTAGTAATAATATACGTTCACATTATTTTTCTTTTATCAGCTCGAATGAAATACGTGTTGGCATTATGGCGTTACCATGCCCGGAATTAACCTCCACACAAATGGTATTGGGTATTAAGCGGAATGGTGCCGTATAATGACAGAATCTTGATTGATTAGGTTCAAATAAAGTCATTATGGTTGGTTATCGGGCAATCTAGCACGCGAATAATAAACACATCACGTTGTACTTTGTAAAATTACGGGTAAATAGTAAGTTTTCCAACACTTTTCTTTCGATCTGACGCGAATTTATAAATAAATCTCAACTAAGGGAAATGCTCGAGAACTGCGAACGAGTGCTTAGGTAAACGCGAACGGTGGAGTTTTTTTCAGGGGCAAAATATTATTGTTTCTAAGTGGAATGGAATGTATTCATTTGTTTTGTTTTTTTTTGCTTGGCGTGTTGGCATCTCTGGAGTTATTTATAAATTTGCACGCCATTTATAAATAAACTTTATTCAGGAATTATTTATATGTCAAGTAATAAATCAATATATCATCATGAAGAAAATACATGTACAAATACAAAGAGTTTTGCAACGGCTGCAATAATTAAAAAAAATATATCCTTGGCATAGCCAGGTAATCAGTTGTTCCAATGAATAATACTTTTGGTCGATTAAACTTTTTACCGCCATCTCGTAGAAGAACCAGTGGCGGCTCGTGGAATATGTTGATGGTAGAGCCACTTCCTCAATACCCCCCCGCCCCCTCAATTTTTTGAAGAAACAAACCAACAACAGACCAAAGTAAGTGTTTTAAGAATTAATTAAAAATTCTTGCCGAGCTTGAAAGTACACTTAGATAATTGGATTCTATTTAATAATACGTTACTAAAACAGGGTGTGCCATTTGAAAAAACGAAGTTATTCAACTTTATAAGTTGGGTTTTTCTACCGCATTTTTTTTGTCACCCAGTATAATTTTTTGTATGAAATCATGATTGGATCTATAGTTCGAACCTTCAAGCAAATAATTGAAATGATTTTAATCGTTCAACGTCAATCACTGGGACAAAAATAAAATTTCACCCAGACCATTCATTTCAACAAATCTTCAAATATTTCGAAAACGGCAAACAATAGGTATAGGGAGTATTGAAGTAACTTACCTTTATTTGCTCCATATAATTCAAAAATGACAAAAAATACAGGGTGTTCCATTAAAAAAAAAACATAAGTTTACGGTCTGTAACTTTGTTATGAGACACCCTGTATAAATTTAAATATTTTTAGGGCGTGCAGCTCACTATTATACACAACTTTTGTATAACTTTTTTTCGAAATTTTGAAAAATAAGCACGTGATTGACCGTTCCCAGAACTCTGAAACACCCTGTATATAACAAGCCGCCCCTGACTGCGATTACTTTCTATTTAAAACACATTGTATAAACTAATCAATAATAAAGCTCATGCATTGCTTACAATTGACTCCCATCAATTGTTTTTTTTTCTGTTTTTTTAGAGGATAATTCTTGAATGAATGACTAAATTTCGAAAAATTTCAGATTTGGTGTGAATAAGATACAGAAATTAAATTCGCCCTTCAGTTGTTTGTTTTTCTCGGATAATCTTTGAACCAGCGGCGGCTCGTGGGTGCCTCGCTGAACAGGCTACGGAAGAAAATTTGACCAAAACAGCAGCGTAATATTTTCTTCCTCTTCTTCCTCGCAGCACGAGCGACATCTCTGTCGTAGCCTCCTCTATAAAGATCCACGAACCGCCGCTGCTTTGAACGTATGATGAATGAAGTCTAGTATTGTACTTAGCAAATAAGTTTAGATCAGATAAAAACCTAAATTGGACTTTTAATTGTTTGATGCAAAAAATCCAAAATTCCTACAAATATTTTAAAATTAAATAATTCCTTAACATAAATCCCGGAGACTATATTTTTGAAGATAAATATCAAGGTAAATTAATTTTATCTAAAAATAAACCCCATTTTTAAATTAAAACCCACGAAAACAAAAAATATAAAATGAAATAAATAACCTGAAATGAATAAAAAAATACAGGTCAAAAAATTAAAAAAATGTAGGTGGCAAAATCTAAATTAAAGGACAAAAATAAAAAACTTCGCAGAAAAATTAAAAAATTTCGTGTAAAAATAAATAATTCAGGTTAAAAAAAATCTAAAATGAAGGACAAAAAATAAAAAAAAATTACCAAAACGGAAAATCGAAAATTTTAACAAACCAATCAAAAATGTAAGCCAAAATAAAGAATTATCGATTTATATGCGAGATTGTATTTCCGGTATTTTCGAGTTTGTTGAAATTGATTTATTTTTGTCTGCATTATCTTTAGGCCCGAGTTTTCGATTTTTCGCCAAAATTTAGAACAAAATGTCAAAAACTCAGGTCTAAAAATAAAAAACTTTGACCCAAAAAAAAAAAATCCGCAAAAAAATCAAAAATTTTCGCGTAAAAATAAATAATTCAGGTTAAAAAAATCTAAAATGAAGGACAAAAAATAAAAAAAATTGACCAAAACGGAAAATCGAAAATTTTAACAAACCAATCAAAAATGTAAGCCAAAATAAAGAATTATCGATTTATATGCGAGATTGTATTTCCGGTATTTTCGAGTTTGTTGAAATTGATTTATTTTTGTCTGCATTTTTTATCTTTAGGCCCGAGTTTTCGATATTTCGCCTAAATTTAGGAAAAAAGGTCAAAAACTCAGGTCTAAAAATAAAACATGTAGACCCAAAAATCCAAAATTTCAACAAACAAATCAAATATTTGGCCAAATAATCAAAAATTTGGAACAAATCAAAAAAATCGCCAAAAAAAATTACCTGATCTAAAAATAAAAATGCAGACCGCAAAATTGAAAATACAAGTAAAGAAAAAACAATAATTTGCCACTTTCACCCGCCAAAAATAAGTTCCTGACCAGAAGTTCGAAAATACAAGCCAAAAAATTTAAAAAAACTACGAAATGAAATCTATAATTCAAGTTAAAAAATCTAAATTACAGGATAAAACTAAGACCAAAAATCTAAAATATACGATAAAAAATTTAGACCAAAAATCTAAAATATACGATAAAAACAAAAGAAAAATTTTAACACACAAATAAAAGAAAAAATTTAACAGACAAATAAAAAAAAACAATAAAAATTTAGGGCAAAAGATACAAAAAATTAAAATCTACAATGTTGGCCAAAAATTTGAAAATATCGGAACTCGGGCCTAAAGATAATAAATGTAGACTAAAAAACCGAAAATTTAAACAAACAAAACTTGAAAATACCGGAAAAAATTAACAAAAATCACGCACATAAATACAATATTCAGGTTATAGATATTTTAACCAAAATCAATTAAAAAAATTGGAACTAGAATTAAAAATTCGGCCTCGAAAATCAAAAATGCGGACCAAAAAATCGAAAATTTTAACAATAAAATCAAAAAGTTAGGTCAAAATAAAGAAAAATTTTGATGAAAAGATTAAAAAAATAATAATAAAAACCTGTCATGTTGGTCAGAAAGTAGAAAATTTAGACAGTACATAAAAACTCGGACCTAAAGATAATAAATGCAGACTAAAAAATTGAAAATTGAAACAAACAAAACTCGAAAATACCGGAAAAATAAAAAAAAATATCTCGCACATAAATGAAATATTTAGGTTTTAGATATTTTAACCAAAATCAATTTAAAAAAATGGAACTAGAATTAAAAATTCGGCCCGCAAAATCAAAAATGCGGACCAAAAAACAAAAATTTTAAAAATTAATTCGAAAATTTAGGTCAAAATAAAGAATAGTTAGGGCAAATGATCATAAAATTAAAAATACAGGTCAAAAATCTAAAAATTAAAAATTCGGCGGGAAACATCAAAAATGCGAACCAAAACGTCGAAAATTGTAACAATTAAATCGAAAATTTAGGTCAAAATTAAGAATATTTAGGCCAAATGATCAAAAATTTACATCAAAAAAATTGGAAAATACAGGCTTACTAATAAAAAATGCAGAATATTTTAATAATATTTTTAATTGTAAATTAGTCTCAAAAATCGCTATTGCTCAAAATAATTTTCCATTTTTTTTTTAATAGCAAAACACTTTTGAGTTTGAAACTACAGGTAGTGCCATGGCTCCGTGGCTCTATATAACGAGCCGCCCCTGAGAAGAACCATTGCTTGCCACTAACTGCACTGATGAGAACTATAGTTCCAAACCGGTCTGTAATAAATGTAAATTAACTAGATGTTAACTTTTCTTTTTTTTTGTATTGTATTCTTTCATTATACAATGCGCGCCTAAAGTATGGAATATATTCAGTAAAACCGAAATAAAATATTTTTGGAAAAAATCTTCGAACAGGTCGATTTTCTTTTATAAAAATACACATTTTTGGATGAAAGTAGATTTTCAGTCATCATTTGTTTTTGAGTTATGACGTCCGCCATTTTGTTTTTAAATGGCAACCCCCTATTTTGGTTCTTGATTTTGAGAGATCTTTTCGTTGTCGAACTGGCAGTATAAGAATATTGAAATCTTACATTAGACATTTTTCGACTAAATGACAATTGAAGGTGAAAACTTGATATTTAGAGTTTTTGTAAAATAACCTTTTTCCAGCGCGTTTTTTCGATACAAAAATGATCTTGACCTTCCATGTGATCATATAATATAATATGGTTTCAGCAAGATGACGCACCCCCGCACTAGACGCGTTTATTGACATTTGCTTTACGAATAGGTGGACTGGCAGATGAGGACCGATAGAATAGCCCGCAAGAGAGATGAATGCGCAGAATTAGCCTGGTTAATATTAAAAATGTTCAAGAAGAATTTCTACATGTTCGACAAAAAAAAAGTCTATTGCGGGGATGCGCCGTCTTGCTGAAACCATATTGTATTATTGTATTATATTGAAGGTCAAGATCATTGTTTTTGGAAAAATTGCTACACAAGCGCCGGAACAAGGTCATTTTGCAAAAACTCTAAATATGAAGCTGTCACTTTTAATTGTCATTTACTCGAAACATTTTGTATATAAGATGGCAATATTTTTATACAGCCAATTCGACAATGAAAAGATCTCTCAGAATCAAGAACAAAAATAGGGGGTTGCCGTTTAAAAACAAAATGGCGGACGTCATAACTCAAAAACAAATGACGATTGAAAATCAACTTTCATGCAAAAATGTGTATTTTTATAAAAGAAAATCGAATTGTTCGAGGATTTTTTACAAAAATATTTTATTTCGGTTTTACTAAATATATTCCATACTTTAGGTGCGCACTGTATATATTTCTTATTGGCAAGCACAGTGTAAAATGACTAATGTTTAAGATTTCGAAAAGTTGTATCGTTAGACAATCATCCTTAATATATCATCGATCACATAATTGTTTGTTCCGTTTTAATTAAGGTACATTTATAGGAAAATTATTTATAAAAACCAAATGTTTACAGTATCGTAACATAATTAAAAAAGGATTAATCCAATTCTGATTATTTTCTTTGCAAAGAATAATAATGAAACTTACTAAAATTGCGAGCGAACAATTGAATCCACTAAAGCAGAATTAACAACAACAGAGTTTCGCCCTTATTACCTCCCAATTTATTTGTCTCTAAATGAAAGTAGGGAAAAAAAGTGGGCGACATTAAACCGTTTCCCTTATAGCGGTCCTTTTTGCAAACGTAAAAATCTCTTCGCCCGTGATTTCCTTATTTCGTTTTGCCTCGTTTTCTTGAGCGCTGTTTTTCCGTATCCGCTTTAAGTAAAACAAAGGGAACGAATATATGCAAATGAAATGTAATAGACACCGAGGACAATGACAAATAACGAGGTTTAATGTTCTGCGACTCGTTTTTCTCCAGAGCTTTTAAAGCTTTAATTGCTTGTTTCCTCCGGTTCCAATCGACACGACTTCTTACGAGTTCGTCATTTGTATTTAAATTTTTAGATGATTTAATTAAATCCTTGTGTAAGTCAGTTTTAGTATATACACGGCAGCAGTGGTGTAATCAGGATTTAATTTTGGGAAGGTCCGATGGGATTTAAAATTTAGTGTCACAAATTCGAAGCTTTGGAACGGTTTCTCCTATTTCGCTTAGTTGACTGGTAAAAAGCGTATCCTGATATCTCGATTAATTTAAGAGATATTTTTCATTATTTCGCATTTTTTAAACAGACCCATAACTTTTTTCTTTAAGCAATTTTTTTATTGGGGCCGCGGTGGCATTGTGAGTAGAGCTCCTGATCACGGGCCTCGTGGTTATGGGTTCGAATCCCATCCGTGCGGTCACTTTTTCGAAAAGAAGAAGTAGCCAAAAAAAAAATATGTTTGTAAATACAGCTTTATATCGCTTTTCTATGTAAAAATTAGTGACGTAGTCAGTATTTTTATAAATCATATCGTTTTTGAACTGTTACAAACTTGCACTCCAAATACAAATCTTGCACCTGAGAACGCAAATTAAAATTTTTGGTAACTAATTTTTATTTCTGAAACATTTCAAGGTTACGACTTTGGTAAATGTCAACATCCGGTTCTCTAAATCTTGTCTCTTTAGTACTTCAAAATTCTGCGACTGCTAGTCTGCGATCAAAGTAAATGTACCTTTTCTAAGATAATGATGATAAGGCGATCGTTTTAGACATTATGGTAATACAATAAATAACTTCTGATTAGAACGATTTTTCATAATATAACTACTGATTAGAACGACCTTTCATATATCTTTGCAATATAACGAATTTTACGATGACAATTATTTTTTTTTTAAATTAATGCCGTTATTAAAATATTCACTTCTGGATAGAGTGTGTAAAGTAGTAACATATAAAATATTGAAAGTTTCCCATAATTCGATATTCAGTTTTCGTCGATTGTATTGAAATTCATTAGTATTAAATGATCTGCTCCGATTCCCACAAAAGAAAATAGATAATAGTATCATGCTCAGCCTAGTTTTTACAAAGCAAGACATTAGTAGCAATTAGCGTGTCCGTCCTTCCTCTTAGTGGCCTTTGGAGGTAAATTACGTTTGAAAAATGCCGTTCATCATTATTTCCCCTTGATTTAATTAGGTCTAAGTCGGGAACGTGTACTCCGGTCCGCTTTGTTATACGCAGGCCATTATTTCATGTTCGAAATGCTCTTTGTGTATAAATAACTATAAACTGCTCTCCGGTATACAGTCTGCGGGCTGCTGCTGCTGCTGCTGCATCGGCACTGTTTTGTTCTGTTTTCTGTTTGCCATCTCTCGGCTCACGACTAACGAAAAAGTGTTGATGCCGCAGATAAGGATCGGTACCATGCGACTATTGTATGCAAACTCTGCTAGGCTATATATTTTTAATGTGGATGACATAAATTTTTTCTCAGCACCTTTTGTGCATGCTCCACCGGAGGCGATTTATATTACTGGATCCCAGAACCGGAGTGTTGGGACCAGTTTCTTTTATATATTAAATATCGTTTTAATAGTTGTTTAACCAACAAGTGTGTTAATGATAGCGATTAATGATCGAGACATTAATTGTTGAGATCATTAATCGCCAATTAACACACGAGTTGGTTACAAGATTTTTCCGTTGATCGATCAACATTAGAAAGTAGATTAGAGAAAATCCAAACAAAACAAACAAATAAACTTGCTATTAAGCCCTTTGCAGCAATATCGGCAAAACATGCGAATAGCGCAGATTCCAAAAGAAGCAAATTTAATGTTGCATTATTTGCAATGGTTAGTACTTTTGGCGGTGTTAATTTAAACTCGACACTATCCATAGTAGCAGACATTGATACACGCGTTTTTTTATAAATTTGACGTTTCACATTTTGACATTATTGTATAACAAAATCGAAGGCGGTTCACCGCTAATTTGTTTCTAGCGCAGAGAATTGATATACTTTTCCATTTACATGTGAAACAAATTATAGATCGTTTTCTCACTATTATCAGTTACATTTCCAGTAATTATGAGTAATTAGCCACTCATGAATTAGCTATTTAATGCTTAACTATAAATCGTTCTTTTTTTTAGGAAATATGATTGATAGGAATTCAGGTTAGGGAATCGAGGATGATAGGAAATTGGCTTATCCAGTTAAGGCATTCAGCCACAACCGATGTATAGCATTTAATAATTCATTTAAGTGAAATGAGGACAAAGACTAAATATTTCCAGGGCACGGCCATTTTTCCTGTTAAAAAAGTAACCCCCGGACGGGACTCGAACCCGCACCAGCGGGGTCCAGAGGCCGGACCTCTACCCACTAACCACCGCGACCCTAGAAATCGTTCATTAATGAAAAATCGTTTATTAATGAAAAATAATTCATTATTAGGGGTCATTAATGAACGATTTTTGATTCATTTGGGTACATTAAAGTTAGCCATTAATAAACGAGCAACGGAAAAATATATTTATCGCTTGTTAAAATGGGGATGAGTATTAAGCATTGGTTTATAAATGTTTGTCTACTTGTCCCTAAACACCGTGAATTTTTTCAGTTTTTTTTTCGCCAGTGTTCCTCAGATATCCACGATTCAATATAGCAAAACCCAGGTTTTTGTCTATTTTTCTCAGACGTTCATGTGAAAATAATTTTTCGGCTTGGATAGAGGAATAAGATCTCAAGGTGGAATTTTTTTTGGAGCGAAAACATAACCTAAAAATTGCGTTTTTTCCGGAAAATTCGGGAAAAACCTATTTTCGCCCATTCAAAAATGGCTCATCTTAATCCGAAAACTTAGATAAATGTGTCGGGAATAACCTGACAAATCTTCAGAGTGGTTCTCGACAAGCATCAGACGCAATATCATAAATAGTCATAAAAAATTGAATAATTCGAGGAAAATAAAACATGACAATACAACATGTATTCCGGATGTTTCCGAGGTTATTTCCCATTAAAATTATGCCTTAAAAGTAACGCAGAGAACCCCGGACACTTACGTCAATCATCGAGACATACAAAATCTCTCCTCTATTTTATGGCTATTTTTGATATTCCGTCGAAAAAAAATCAGAAATAAAATCACGGTGTTTAGGGACAAGTAGATGAACATTTTGACGTAGTCAGGAGGCCAACTTCCATTTCGAAAAAAATCTCTGGCAGAATGCCCCATGAATATTGTTTGTTCGTAACTCTGCAAAATTAAGTTTTACAAGGACTTTTTAACTGTAATATTGGCATGTCATTATTTGCACCAACACCAAATGTGAGAATATGAGGTGAGCCTTATTTTTAGACCTAGGACGTTTTTATAAATAGCTGATCAGTTCAAGTTAGTTGATCCATTTGATTAAAAATTTAGGGACTAGATTTTTTAATTGTTATGGCACCAAGAGGGCAATAAATTGAAGAAATAGCGAAAGTACTTGCCATACACAAATAAATTTAAATACGCGTTAGATCATCAAAATTAGTGAAAATGTAGATAATTCGAAAAATAATTTGTAAATAGGCTAAATCTTATTCTGATCTGACTTCATAATCGTACCCAGAAGGTCTTAATTCGTCAATTGAGGTAATTTTAACGCGTTTTTAAATTTTAGTGTGTCTTGTAACCCTTAATAGTCACACCTCCGAAAAATGACGTTAGTCATTCTGGGTGTGGTACACCCCACGCCTCTGAACTTCGGTCAATTAATGTTAAATTGACAAAAAAACAAAAAATAACAATCTGGGAAATATTTTGAACCTCTAGTTACAAGAATATGTGAATAGTTTTCGAAACCTGCAACTTAACATGTGAAAAAAAATATGTGGAAAAAAAAATCCACAAATATGAGTTTTTTTGCAAAAAATACGGTAGTAATTTTAATTTTCAGCTAAAAAAAAAATAGTTTGACCTGAAATAGTATCATTCCAAGTGGAATTAATAAATTTTGCGACCTTTCCAAAAAGTATATTTATTTTCATGATCGAAGGTGGGATTTTTTACGAAAAAATTATATTAGTATTTTTCTAATATAAAGTCAATTTAATGTTAAATATGAATATGAAAATATTTTTAAAACTATTATTATGAAGAAAAAAGGCTATTATAATGTAAAAGACAATTATTCGATCCCAAAAGAGCATTCGACGCAAATATAAAGTGTGCGATGTATGTCGTACATCGACCTCTCGCAACTGCAACATAGCAAGTGAATAATCCTCAGAGAAAAAAATGCTCAGATTTTATTTTCTGGCACAATGATCACACGGGGTGTCGTACACCCCACAATTTTTCACGAATCGACTCGAACAGGTACCACATTAACACTGATGCGTGAGCTCAAATAATACCTATTGGGGTCCACAACAGAAGGTTCAAACTGTCTGTAGATGGAGTAACATGTCCCGTTTACTTTCAATTTCAGGATCTTATTCAACGTCGAAAAAAAGCTGGGGTGTATCGCACCCCTAGTGACTATTAAAGGTTAAGGTGGACAATAAAACTAAAAATTCTAAAAATTCTAAAACCCTTGGAAATAAGCTTCATTCAAATTCTGTTTTTTTTTTTAATATTCAAACGGTTAGAATTAATCAATTGAAACCTTTTCGAAGAGTCTTTAAATTTTTGACTTCGTTGAAGTGTTGAGGGAGGCCAAATTTGTGTGTGTGGGATCTCGGCAACTAGATCTCATCATCGATCTCTTTGTTCGCCATTTTTATAGGAACATTCAAATTTGACCACTTTGTACAACTTAAATGTTGGATCAGCCTGAGTAATAGAAAACTTCAAGATGAAATAAGAAGGTTGTAAACAGGCTAAATGAAATGATGACTTCATGTATTTGTATTCCGAAGGCTCGAATTAGTAAACTGAGATAATTTGGACGCGTTTTGTAATTGTTGACTATTTTAATGGTACATTAACTAGATGCTAATTTTTATTTTTTTTGTTGTTTTTTCTTTCATTATGTATATTTCTTGAAATTGATGCACAATTAATGAATTTGTGTAACTTTAGATCAGCGAACTTAAAAATATAAGGTAGAAACCCCAAAGTGGCGGAATCTATTGCCTGAACGCTGTACTGAAAAATATAAATTTAAAATTTAAATTAAATAGAATTCTAACTCCAAATTCTTATTGTCTTATTGTGTTGTTGGTGCGGGTTTGAGTCCTGTCTGGGCACGGACATTTTTTCTGAGAAAAATGCCGATGTGTGATGTATAGTACAATCGCGCAGAGGTGACAGTGACTCATGCTTTTTCGATCTAATCATCGCATCTGGATAAATATCTATACTCGTTCGCATGTTTAAGAAATACGAAATGAAATACGAAACGTATGTCGATATGTAAATTCAAGGGCTAAGTGCGACGTATGTCTTTTCTCATTCTAACCTCAAAATTGACGTGCTTCAATCTGGTTTTGACCGTCTCCGATTTCGATTTAGTTAACCACTTCGCGCCCATGCTGCTTTGATTTAATCCCAGGTTTGATGAAAAATTACTTCTCATGTAGTTACAGGAATTGTGCATAGTTAAAATAATATTCTTCTTAGATACTTTGCAAGGTCAGATTTCAGAATGTTAAGCCCGTCGAAAGCTGCCCAAATTAGACTGACTTTTGGTATATCTGGTTGCCTCATCCAATGCAAATCTCATGTTGACACTTTGAATGCATGTATGTAAGTGCTCGATCTCGATGCCTTTTATTTTAATGCAGTCGCTTGTCATAAGTTTACTTTTCGAGAGATTTATATAGACTAACTAACGAACTGCCTGAGATGCTCCGTTAACTAAACCTGGAGGCGGAAAAGACGGGACTAAATATGAATCACAACAAAACGAAAGTAAAAAGCACAGAAAGCAAATATCCAGTACGGAATGGGAAACGAGTGGTTCACCTGTTTCGAACGGGTCATCTGCAACGTGGACAAAGTCGAATTCTTCACCAAGGACAAGGAATTTAGGAAAATGGAGTACGGCATCCTAGGCGTTCCTCATCTGCCCTACAACTTTTACTTCGGAGGAAACTGGGCCGACCTTCAGAGAACGCTCGGCGAGGAATTAAACCTGAATTTGTGAAGAGTTGGTGGTCGAAGGTATTTTGGATTATAAGATAGCACATACATTTTTTACTATATCTATGAATAGATTTTAACATATCGATTCTGTGAGGTAGTTCTACTAGAGGTAACTAATACAAAATAAATTTGGTTTCAGATTTATAGCCACAGAAGAAACCTACAGGTCACTGGCATTTATCTACCGCATCTTTCCATCTGCTATATGCCTCAAGTTTTGACAGCTTTGCAAAAAAGCTAATATCCGTGTCTTCGCCTCCCCCTAAACAAATAGACCAGGAAAAAAACCTGGAATTTTGGACACGCTCGGCATTTCCTAATTGTGTTGTCGCTGTCGATGGTAAACATGTAAGGTTTTTTTTCAATTACAAAAGGCATTCAATTCAATTGTGCTTCTTGCTATGGTGGATGCCAATTACAAGTTTGTAGTAATTGGCGTGGGTTCCTATGGCAATGTAGACGACGGTGGAATATTTAAAATCTAAAATAACGCTATTGGTGAAAAATGAAACAACATTTCCTCGACCACAGTATCTCCAAAATTCAATGATCTCGCTACCACATGTCATCGTTGGTGATGAAGCTTTCATGTTGAGCGAGCATGTAATCAAACAAGTTCGAAGATGCAAGGATTTAATTACCGCCTGAGTAAAGCAAGGAATTTGAAAAACGCTTTTGGAATTAAGTGTGGCATTTTCAGAATTTTCTTCACCCTCCTTAATAAAAGACACGAAATTGCGAGAAGATGTCGTAAACCGTTTTGAATAATACTAAATTTGCCATGCTTTGACGTTTCAATCATCAAAATCGGATCATTCGGCAGTTGTACAATTTCAAAAATCGCGATTTTAAAATCTTGGATTGCAATTTTTGCATTTTGTGCTAATTTCAAGCGAAAATTTCGTAGCCCGTTTTAAAATTACACTAGCACTGTTGTGTGCTGGTATTTATACAGCATGCTTAGGGAGGAATTTTTGTTTGTTAACCGCAAAGGTGTTGACGGCATGGAAGCCATTGAGGAGTTTCCAAACGAAAACATGGTTCGTCTCGCAGGTAAAGGTGGTTTTGCTCAAACCAAAGGATTTCGGGTGAGTAACCAATTCACGGATTTCTTCAGCAGATTTTACATAATATTCATGGTATTGTTATATGTTAAACATTGAGAATGTAAAACAAAAATAAATAATACAAAAGTTATTAAAGAAAAACTTTCAGGTGAGACTTGCCTGTTCTAGAATTATTCCTTGTCTTATTGACAATTTTCACAATTTCTACCCAAATCAGGTCTTTGTTCGTAATATTTTTTAAGTCTGTATTCTTCATATCCTACAGATAGGAGTTACCCGTCACTACTTCAATTAATTATTCATTCTCCTTGGCACAGAAATGCACTTGTAGTTTTTTATATGAATTTGAAACAGTAGACCCATAGAGGCCGAAAGACCTCTGGTCAATTGCCTGTTGATGTCATTTGCAAAAGTGTTTTAATAAGTGTATTGTCTTTCTCTCCCGACCTATAACGCCCAACGTAAAACGCTGGCGTATTACGCAAAAGGCTCTGTAAGAAAACACCTCCACTATTTTCTTCGATTTGAGTTGAAAAGGCATTGCGCCGGGCGCATTATGTTCTACGCAGTGCAAAAAAACAGCTGCCTTTAGGATTTTTACACTTTTGCCTACTTTTATTACGGCCTTGATTTCTTCCATCTTTTATGTCTTTTGGAAATTTCCTTGTTTAGTTTTCTGTGATCTTCTGAAGCTTTATGTCTGATATCTCTTTTTTCTTTGATTAGTTGTTTTGCTCTTAGGTAAAGCTTTTGTTCTTTTGCTTATTCTGTACATGTCCATCGTCGCATTTTAGGGACTCGTTTCTTGTTGGTATATTTTTCTGGTGTCGTACATTTACTATTTTTCCGGTTAAAGTTCTTTGTTTTTTAGTGTCAACTTTTATTACGGACTTGATTTCTTCCATCTTTTATGTCTTTTGGAAATTTGCTTGTTTAGTTTTCTATGATTTTCTGAAGCTTTATCTTTGATATCTCTTTTCTCTTTGATTCGTTGTTTTGTTCTTAGGTATAGCTTTTGTTCTTTTGCTTGTTCTGTACATGCCAATCGTCGAATTTTAGAGACTTGTTTCTTGTTGGTATATATTTGCAGTGTCGTACATTTCCTATTTTTCCGGTTAAAATTCTTTGTTTTTTGGTGTCAACTTTTATTACGGCCTTGATTTCTTCCATCTTTTATGTCTTTTGGAAATTTGCTTGTTTAGTTTTCTATGATTTTCTGAAGCTTTATCTTTGATATCTCTTTTTTCTTTGATTAGTTGTTTTGTTCTTAGGTATAGCTTTTGTTCTTTTACTTGTTCTGTACATGCCAATCGTCAAATTTTAGGGACTTGTTTCTTGTTGGTATATTTTTCCGGTGTCGTACATTTCCTATTTTTCCCGTTAAAGTTCTTTGTTTTTTTGGTGTCAATTTGATTTTTTTCTCGAATCTATTTGAGATACCTATGTCGCATACGATGATTTCCCGATTACTTATAATAAAGTTTATTTGGCTTTTTGTCTTTCTGTATGAACTCCTAGTCATTTTTAAACTAACAGAGAGCGGAACCAAAAGTTAAAAGTTAAAGCTAACGCGTGGATTATATTAGTTAAAGCATAACGATCTGGTCGAGTTTTCATCTGATTAATGTTTCAGAAAAATATTGCATCACCTTCCAAAAAAAGCTACTTGTTATTTATTTTCGGGCCATAAAAGGCCAAAACCGCAACTATCGTGTAGATATCAATTTATTTCTTGGTGGAAGGAAAGTTTCACAATTACAATTAATAAAAAGTGCACCTTCTTATTACGAAGTAGAAGTAGATTATAGAATGCGGCGAAGAAGATTCCTTCAGGTTATAAATTGCGGCGGCGGCATTTTTTCGCAAAAAATTCATAAGAAACGTGCTGGCCCGTAGTGGGGTTTGTTAGCGAGTCAATAAAATAATAGCTGTCTTCTCGGATTTATCACGATGTCGTTGTGCGGAACGGTCGATAATTGGTTTAATATATCGTCTGCATCGTGCTCATCCGAACCAACCAAAGAAGCGAGCCTCCGCACTGCAGGAAATCCAGGCCTATCCTCCAGCAATAACATTTCGCATTCATATAAAGTGTCTGCTTTAAAATTTTGGAAACGGCCGTTTAATTCAGTCCCGGGCTATGCAAATGGCACCGTTTGGAATAAATGGTTTTATCTGGGTGTTGTGTGGCGAATATCCGTGTCTAGGAAGGCGCGATAAAGAAGAAGCAAGCGGGAGAGCGGCGGAAGGCGGCGTAACCATGTAAAGCACGCACTTTTAACACCTCTCGGCCATAAAATAAATTCCAAGGATTGTAAAAGTCTAATTAGTGTTGGGGAGGTTTAATTGGGCCGTGTGTACATAAAACGAGCCACACAGGCCTACAGAACTCGCCGACATTTAATCCCCAAAACGGCGCAAAAAATTAACCTTATTTAAGTCGGTAAAGTAGTAAACACTGATGCTTGAAGTGTGAGGAAATATTAAATTAACTCAGTAAAATAATAACACAAACAATAAGTTTAATGAAGTATAAAAAAATATAGATGTAAAAAATGTATGTAAACATTTTCTACTTCTTTAATAATGACAAGCAATTGCGGGAAACTGAAAATAAAACCACGAAATCAAACGAATGTTTAATTTTAAAACCTAATCAAGTAAATTACGAATTTCATCAAGAACGTAGAAGTGGAAGTATCAACATACATTCTGCAATGACTACCAAATGATATAAAACGAATCGCTGACAGAAATAATGCTATATCACCTCTTTAACAACTGGTAGCATTAAGATTTAATAACTGGAGTTTTCAAATTGTTTTGGGGATTTTGGCGGATTTCACAGAACCGCAGAACAGACTTTAAAGCTTGCTTGCAGCAGAAATATTCAACTAACAAGAAGAGGATCAGATGTGTGACTCACCGATTTGATCCATTTTTGGCACACGTGTAGGTCATGACTAGGAGTGTAACAGGTGCAAGTAATAGGGCGCACTATTCAGCCGTTTTTGAGAAGAAAATTGATTGATTCTAAAACTAAGATATTTGAATACACATGATTTATAAAAACTATAAAAAGAAAATGACTGAACCCAATTTCAACAATGGGGTTCGATCCTTCGACCTTCCGACTACAAATCGGAGGTTTTATCGATGCGCCAAAAGGTCGGTATATGTTTGTTAACGCAAACGGTACACAGGGTGTTTCAGAGCTCTGCGATCGGTCAATCACGTGCTTATTTGTCAAAATTTTGAAAAATGTTTTATATAAAAGTTGTGCAGAATAGTGATAATTCATTCTAATTTAGTGGTAAAGTTTAGTTGAACTTTAGTCTTCAAAATTACTATATCATCCAAAACATAACTCAGCGTATTATACAGGGTGATAGTTATTCGCAAACTGCACAATTTCTTAATTTTTTCAAATGGAACACCCTATATATTTTTTTATAATTTAAAAGTCCATTCATTAGAATGAATTATCTTTATTAGTTTTAGGGAAGCACTTTAACAATTTTGTTCAAATTTTTGTATAAACAACTGAATAACACAAAAACGGCCCAGTTTCAATCCCCACAACCTAGGTCATGTTAATCTCCAAGTAACGAGGAATGCAAAAATGTTAAAATATACAGGGTGTTCTATTTAAAAAAACATAAGTTTGGTCTGTAACTTTGTTATGAGACACCCTGTATAAATTTAAATATTTTTAGGGCGTGCAGTTCACTATTCTGCACAACTTTTATATAAAACATTTTTCAAAATTTTGACAAATAAGCACGTAATTGACCGATCCCAGAGCTCTGAAACACCCTGTGTAAACATTCGAATGTATAATAAATGAAAAAAACATTTTTTCTCGAAAACGGCTAAATAGTGTGCCAAAATGGATGAAATCGGTGAGTCACATCTGATCCTCCCCTTGTAAGACCATCGTTTATAAATTTGCAGAAATATAAATAATAAATAAAATATTCAGCTAATAACTATCAGACAGTTTATTAGTAGTTGAATATCCCGGCCTTTATATTCGTGTTTTGCAAGGGCACATTTACCTTTTTTTTGTTTTACCCAAAACTCGCAAACTAAGCCAATTTCATCCAAGCATCAAGTGTCTTGTTTTCATAATCTCGTACCGCATCTCCCTTATACGAGTAAATTTTCCAGTGTATAAAAATTTACTACTCGCATTACGTGCCGTATTTTGTCTGCACACAGTGTGACTTCTAAGTTTTACAAGTATAATGCGATAGTTGGAGGAGTGATGACCCCCGAGTTTGAAACTGCATTTTAAATTTTTAAAGCAGACTCCATCATATAAAATTGATTCTCAACTTTCTAAACAAAGTAGCGTGCAGCGTAGGGTTTGCAATAAATACAATGCTTAACGTGGAACGTCGGGTAATTTAAACTGATGGACGCTATTTTCAACATGCTTCAAATTATCATGTGTAATGTTTAATGCATGTGCTTTCTGCACTTTTGTAAATAATAAAAATATTAGGGCAGAAAGACTGATAATCGATAGCCCAGACAGACTAACACCCTTCAGTTATTTATGTATTAAATGTTATGTATAATTATTTGTTTGAATAAAGATCTTGATGTATGTAAAAATATTATTTAAAGAAATTTGTGACGATACGGTTTAAATAATATTATCGTTAAATTAAAATAAATAGATGAAGACGATAAGTATTAAAAACGCTTGGTTAAAATTGTTGCACGTATTAATTTTGAAAAAAAAAGCGGTGAAGATTTCCGCTTAATTTTAAATTCATAACATGCCCGCTGAAAAATAACCACGACAACTGTTGAACAGTTTGTACGAGCCCAGGGCTCACGAACAGACAGATCAATTTCCAATTCAAATGCAACCCCGATTGACAGGGTTACTGTGTCAGTGTAAGTGTGATTTATGGCCCCTGTACATGGAAAAGGGAAAAAAAGGAAAACGGAAAAAGTTTCCCTCGCGACCCAGTGAACGAACCAGCCGAACGAGAAAAACAATGCCGGATGATGTATACCGCGCACATTTTTGGAAATATCGCCCTCTGCCCTTCCGTCTTTCGGCCGAACGATATGCAGGATAAATTATGGCCTTTCTGCGCCTTCGTACAAACCAAGAATTTATAAAAGGGTTGCGGCATAAAACAATCCTGCGGTAGTTGTAAATTGTTGCATCGGGTTGCACCGGCCGCACTAAAAATGTCCCGATGATATATTTCGCAGTTATTACTGGTTTCGTCGAGAAAGCATCGCAATTTATACGTTTCATTTATAGATATACTAGAAATTGTAAATCATGTGCTGCTGACCTTCGTCGTTGCCCACTTTTACAACTAGAAGTTTATGGTCAAGTTCGAATTTATATTGTTTACTAGATTGTATCTATTTTATTTATTATTTATTTATTGAACTTTACGGAAATAATTTAAAGTTTTATTACATATTTTCCAATAAATATTAATAAACCCCTAAAATACAAAAAGCCTAATTTAAACCAATATGAATACATACAGGATGACTGACGAAGAACGTTTGGTGTTATCTCGCTTATGTTTTATCCAATTTGAATAAATGTCACATCAAATCAAATCGTTTCAAAGGCACTTAAAAATGTTTTTATGTCATCTACTTTTTGACAGAAGAGAGACAACTTATTTTTAAATTGCAGTGTATATATTTTTTACCCTTTTTTTATTAGACCCACTAGTCTCTCTCCTTACCACAACATACTTTATCATTAAATTGTCTTTCGTAATTATTTTCCACAACAATATTCTCAGCTTCAGTGTCGAGGGTTATTTCTACTAAATAGACTGTTTTTACCAATAGTGCATTCATCTGACCAAAGCACGCGACAATAAAAAAATAGAATCTTTTATCTAACTAGGATTTTGGAAAACTCGTCTTTTTTTTGGCTTTAACAATATTTTCGGATCTTATCAACAATATCCAGTTGGTACATGTGAAAAAAATTGTGATAATAAATACTGTAAGGTTTTAAGGGCTGGTAAAAGTTTAAACGCGTTTTTCTCGAAACCACTTTTTTTAACTGGGAGGACCGATTACCTGGACACCGTTGCATGAATCGAATTTTGACGGTAGCCGCTTTTTTATTGAATGTGAACTTTTTATAAACAATATACTGCTTATTTTTTGGCCAAAAATCGATTAATTTTTGAAAATGTGCACCATTTCTACAAAATTTGATTCAGAAAAAAAAACCCTACAGACTTCTACAGCCAATAGTATATAAATTATGAAAAAAAATCTTTTTTGTCCCAGGTCTTATACTTTACATGAAATCCGTCCTCCCAAATTGGAATTAAAAACAGTGATTTCAAAGATTGACTCTGTCGCCGCCATTTTGCATTAAAATGGTAATACATTTTTTTGGTTTCATACCTGAATAGGTGTTAAATAAACACTCTAAAAAGAAATAACATTCCTTTATCAATACTCTCAAAATGCGAGGCCCAGGGCAACTAATATTTTAGAGTCCGTTCACAATTTCAATTTCACTTGTGAGCAAGAAAATGAAATCAATTGTATCTAATAATTATTGGAATATTTTACAGAAGTTTTGCGCTCTGTAACATTAGCAAATTTACAGATTATTTCAGAATAGTCTAGCTATCTGCTAGCTGAGATATAATATTAATATTCAGTGTTGCCAATCCATTTAATCATTCCCCATCCTCACACATTGGCAATCGTTAAATAATTTTTATTCGTTTCAGAACAAATGATTTCAAATTTCTGCTAGACTCACACAAGCATCGTTAAAAAATTTGTTATTTTGAAAAATTGCACATCGATGGCAATTCTTTTTACATTCTTTTAGAAACCTCAATATTATTGCAATTTTTCACAAATTTACTATCTGATCACATAAGACTATCCCAGAATTTAGTGCTCGAGAATATAATACAATACAATACAATACAATAATTTATTGGTGCTAGATTATCAAGAAATCATAATTTCAAAACGGTTGCAGTTTTTTTTTTCTCATTATAATTATTCCAATTTTTCACATCACATGGCACTATCCCTACATTCAGTCATTCTAGGTATGTAGATTTCTACGAAATCATAATATTGACTAACTTTTGAGTAATTTCGGAGGCAATTGTTTTTATATTTCTTTAGAATCGTCAAAATGATTACAAATTTCGCATAAAATTATCAAAAAATCCTGCGATAGGTTATCACAAAAAAAACAATCTTGAACAAATTTTGAGTAATTCTGGAAAGTCTTAAGCCGACAGCAAGTGTAAATATAAATAACTATTATACCATCAAATCGGAGAAAGTAACATGATGGCCACATCGCAATTTTTTCTTTGTGTTTACGAATCCTGTATCGATAATTCTGTTGGCTTAGTTTAAAATTAGATTTGTAAAGACCCTTCAGCTGTATTAGTTTTTGTAATTAATTTCATATTTATCTAGCAAAAATTTTGCCCATAATCATATTCTCTCGATCATTTTAATTCAATTTAATAAACTGCAAATTGTAGAAATTGCTTGACGTCGACGCTATTATTGAATTGATAATATTGTTAGAAATGATAAAATAAAAATATTCTGCAGATTTTTGGTCCTTTATTTATTTCAAATTCTGCTATTTCATTTTCGGTTGCAAATTTTTTAGATTCAACTTCCGTACTTTCTTAACCTTATCCTTTTCTAGATCCAATGTTGTTTTAGAAGATGCGTTTGATGTAATACCATATTTTCTGCCAAACTATAGACATAAGAACACATTCAAATTTCGAAAGCAGGAATCTGTGTTCAACGGGATTTTCATAAATCGATTTTAATCATAGCAGATTACAAAGAGTTCAAATTTAGAGCCACTGGTCTTGCAGCTTCTAGACTGGCTGATCATCTTGTTTTCGAGATGTAGTGTAAGAAATAGCGCGCTAAATGTTTTTTTACTCCCCATCTTTTTGGATTAATAAATTTGTTGGTATCAACGAAAATCATTGTTTCTACTGAATCCACTGATATATCACATAAAGCATCGTTTATAGAACCAGAGAATGTACAATTGCTACTTTCATATGGAAGAACTACTTGCATACCATTATACATTCTTACCATATTGGTTCCGTTGCTGTAGACGTGTCCCACACAGTCTTTAAAATTCAAATTTAATTTCTGTAGCAAATTTAAAATTCGGTTAGCAACTTCTTGACCTGTTTTCAGGGTTCGGAAAATATCCGATATTTATATAAATATCAATATATCGGATATATACAGGGTGTCCCACGAGGTAGTGGACAGCCGATATCTCGAAAACGGTTAGTAGTACGAAAATGAAATTTGGCGGCTTTAAATGGTTTGAAATGATGCCCCTTTCTGCATATATAGATTTTATTTCCGTTTCTCCATTTTCGAGAAAATGACATCAACTTCAGAATTTCAAATGGGACACCCTGTATATTTATGGATTTTTGCAAAGGTGATTGAAAGACAAACACAGCAATACCATATTATTAGGGAGTTTTATTGTAAAATGAGAGAGTATTGTTGAAGTAATAATCGAAATAGATAATCGCGGTGGCATGGATTAACAAAAAAAAAGCGTAAAAAAAATTGAAAACGCTTCATGTCAAATGTTCGATGTCAAGTTGACAATACATTCTGATTACGTGTAATGCCTCCTAGTTTTACGTATGACGAGTATGTCGCAAAAACAATAGACGCTCTAGAGATTTATACAGAGTTAGATATCCGAATCGTCGAACTCCGAGCAAAAATACCTTCGTGAAGTTAGAAGAAAGATTGCGCAGAGGTTCTTTTTCGGTTGGAAAGCATGAAATACCCCGAAAAGTTCTAATGGAAGATAACGTTATAAATATTTTGGCATATGCACAAGCGAACCCGCATGTATCTATTAAACTTCTTTCTCAAGAATTAGGAGTTAGCAAATCATCAGTCCACAGAGTATTGAAATTTAATAAATACCACCCATTCAAAGTGCATTTAGTGCAAGGATTAACACCAGAGGATCCTGGATGAAGATTAACTTTCATTGCTGAAATATCAATCAAACTTGAATACGATCCAAGTTTCTTAAATAAAATATTATGGAGTGATGAAAATCGATTTCACAACAATGGTACTGTTAACCGACATAACTGCCATTACTGGTCTCCTGGTAATCCGCGTTGGATGGTAGAAACTCATTTTCAACACATTTCGTGAGTAAATGTATAGTGTGCTTTATTTAATGGTCGTGTGATTGGTCCTTACTTTTATCAAGGTACACTGACTGGCCCTGTATATTTAAATTTCCTCCAAAATGAACTTCCAGAATTTTAGAAGAAATTCCGCTAAATGAGAGAGCAATGATGTGGTGGCAACATGGCGGTGCACCCCTTCACTATTCTCGACGAGTGAGTGAGTATATTGATACTACTTTCCAAGGACGCTGTATCGGACGAAATGGTACGATACATTGGCCAGCGCGATCCGCAGATATTACACCTTCGGATTTTTCCTTTGGGGATATTTAAAAGATGTCGTATATACCGCACCACCTACAGATCTGGAAGACTTGCAGAATCGAATCGTAGCAGCATGCCGAACAATTACTGTAGATATGGTGAGAGCAACTTGCACAAGAAACCTTATGGCAAGACTTGTATTTTGTGTTAACGAATCTGGAAATCAAACATCTTATAGCCTTCTTGTCGTAGAACTTTCATTAATTAGTTTGTTATTTTTGTTTGTTAATTTGTTCGTTGTTTTTATATTCATTGTTTTTTTGTTTTTTTGAAAACAATATATGAATAATATGGTATCGCTGTATTTGTCTTTCAATCACCTTTCCAAAAATCCATAAATATACAGGGTGTCCCATTTGAAGTTCTAAAGTTGATGTCATTTTCTCGGAAATGGAGAAACGGAAATAAAATCCATGTATTCAGAAAGGGGCATCATTTCAAACCATTTAAAGCCACCAAATTTCATTTTCGTACTACTAACCGTTTTCGAGATATCGGCTGTCCACTACCTCGTGGGACACCCTGTATATATATATATATATATATATATATATCCGATATGTATATATCAACTTCTTGATATTTATTCTTGGTCATTAATATTAATGTTTATATGACTTATTAATTATATAATGCACATACTTTATTTATATTATATTTATTTATTGCAAATAAACACAGTTGCTCACAAGATAGTATAAAAATAACATTTAAATTGTTAAAATATTTGACATCAAATTGAAAAATTTTTGAAATGAGGACTTTTTTGCTCTTCACTATGTTTTCAGGGATAAATTGATGAATTTTCAAAGAGAGGACCTTTTTTGTTTTTTTTTGCTCACACTTACTTTTTCATTTTTAACAGAGTCGTGAGTCACTTCAAAAATCGACTCTTTCCGACAAAAAAGAGTATTTTCGCCCATCTCTAGTTTATATTGGAGCAGCACATGCTTACTATTCATATTGCTGCAATTGGGAATATTTGAGAAACGGGGGAATTTTTTGGTATTGTATGTTTCATACATATCCATGATATATATCCGATGATATATATCGTCCGAACCCTGCCTGTTTTATTCGAAAAATGATCAAAGCACGTTTTTCAATTGAAAATTCCATATCGCTTATAAGACGAATCTGGAATTGCATCAACAATAATAGCAAAATAAATAAATAATAATAAACCGTTTTGGATTCTCTTTAAAAGATAATTTAAACGTGGATTCTTTTTTGTGCAGCTCGAACTTTTAAAACAAGCTCCGCTAATATTTACTCAACAGTTCAAGTAATCCAAGAAAATGAACTGTGTGGACCAAAATGGTAGCCATCTTTCTTAGAGAAAAAATATTATATCAACATAAATCGATTCAACGATCTGTTTGGTCATTGATTTCATTTAGAATCAATTTTCTTACTCCTTTATCAGCTGAAGCACTTTTGTTTTAAATTTTTCCATAAATCACAATTCCCTGTATGTGTAAGAGAAGTATTTTGAGATGGTCAGATAACTTTTTCCAACTATTTTGAAAGGTTACCCCAGTACACAGTTTGGAAGCTTTTTTGAAAGTAAACTATATCGAAATGCACGATTCCAATGTTTTGAGAAATATCAAAGTGTTTAATTTAAAGAAGTTATACTACTGCTGCAGTTTTCTTTTCCAAATAACGTAATGGTTGGTGTTAATCTGATGCCACCGTTTCTTTCTACGTTCCTTTCATTTTGATCTAATATACTGGGTGTACCATTTAACCTGACAAATCAAAATAACTCGAAAAATATGCGTCGTACGGAAAAAGGTTCCCAGACCTAAAATTGATATTTCCTAAGAGGGCACATCCTACTCTAAATTCAGCGAACTGCTCCATCCCCTGCGGGTGGGGCGGGGGCAACTTTGAAATTGCAAATAGGAACCCCTAGTTTTTATTACATAATCGGATTCTGCGGAAAAAACTAAATACGTTTTTATTGAAACATTATTTTCATTTCGTAACAGTTATTGCTGTAACAGCAAAATTAAAGTTAGTGGTGACGTGCCTCTCTCGTTCGGGATTGTTAATTATTCCCCTTAGGAAATAATAATTTTTGGTCTATGAACGTTTTTTGGTTCGATGCGCATTTTTCGAGTTATTTTGATTTGTCAGGTTAAAATATTGAGTTATCAAGTTGAGGTCGCTAATACTGCGAGGCCCAGGACAGCAGTTTCTTCTACTCCCCACTCTGATAGGCCCTGGTCAGTATGTATAGAAAAAAATCTGTTTCTTAAGAATATGGCAAACTCTTTGTTGAGAATCTTCCAGGTTGTGAATAATTTGTCGGGTAGACGGGTCCGGCTTTTCTTGAACTTGATGTAATACATTTAATTACAAACCTTTATCTTGTATTACACGAGCATTTCTTTTCGGTTATTTAAAAGACCCAAAGTTTTTTTTTAAGTTCCGCACCAGTCTTCCAAATCTGCCAGCATATGTCCGCACCTGTCTTCCAAATCTGCCAGCATATGGTATTATTGTATTTCTGTAGAGGCACAAAGCAGTATCACTACTTCCGCTTTCGAAATAAGCTTGCAGATTATCGACGTATTCTTCGTTATAAACTTTAATGGCGATATTGTTTAGAAAAAATCGTTTCAGTCTTATACCAATCTCTTGCACTGTTTTGACAATTTGACAGACTTCCAAATATCCAGAGCTCATTTGGTCACTTCTGATATTTAGAATAGGCTCTTCTGACTGTAGGTAGTAGATTTTTAAGTCTCTTTCGTTAAATCCTCAATTTCTCGACTTTTCTTTAATATATAGGTAAAGTTGTTTATATTTTTGTATTCAGAAAAAATCTCCATATGAAAAAAAAATTAATATACAGCACAATTAAAAAAAATCTTTTGTCAAAAACTAGATGCAAGAAAAAAATACCAGTTTAGATCATGTTCAAGTTTTTTATAAATGATTTCATTTGATATTTTATTTATTAAAATCGGATAAACATAAGCAAGACTTCAAGACAGGGCAGAAAAACCTCAGATCGATAGCCCGGACAGATTCACCCTTTAATTTTTTAAATTGTATATAATGTAGATATTAGTTTGTTGTAAAGTAAATATTTGTCTGTGTCTGAATAAAGATGATTTTTGTCTCTTGCACCGAGATACAGCACCAAAGGTTTTCGTCTAGAGGGTGTCTAAAATGTATCGTATAATGACTACATTTTTTTCCAAAAATTATAGTAATAAAAGTTGGAACGCATCTTGCGATGGCGTTAAATATTTTTTAACCTTTATTGTTTTATTGCTATGGCGCATGAAATGCAGATGACGCTAATTGGCATCTCTCGTCACCAACAGTGGAAAAATTATCTGCCAGTCACCAATGTGTTAAGGCAACTGTGACTCCAACTTTCTTTAGTGCTTTTTTGGAATAATGCGTTATTTAATATCATAATGAAATACCAACTAAATTTTTGACGACCTTCCAAAATACAGAAATTACGCTAAAAAGGCTATAGCCCAGACGGACTAACACCATTTTTGTTTCTGTATGTATAATTATAAATGTATATTATAGTCTGAATAATAGTTATTTAAGCAACAAGGAACGTAAGGACGTATTAACATTTGAGCCTCGGCTCGTATTCGCCTGCCGCTATTAATTGTCATTACGTTCCGTATTGCTTAAAAAATATCAGAAAATATTCTAAAATACGGCTTGTAACATTTGGGATTCAATTTTTTATAGTCACCTATGCGTCCGAGCAACCGAGAAAACAATGTCGAATTTTGTTTGTTTGTGTCAATCCAGTAAAACTTTCTGCGGGCATGAACGAAGCTGCGAATATTGCGTGTTAGAACCTGTTACCGATAAAATCGAAAAAGGTATGTGCCCTGTTACGAATCTTTTAAGCAGTGGTTATGTAAAAAGGATGCCGATGCTATAGGTATAGATGAAAATGTGTTGCTCGCCTATATGTTGGAGCGTTACGTTTCTGTTTATTATTTTCCTAGGTCCGTAAGTAAAAATTAAGTTCCGTCGCCAAGGACAACAAACACCACGAATGTTATCAGCCACTTACGGTACCTGTACCCATGGATGCAATGCTTATTTACGTTGTCGGTAGCGGAAAAAGATTATTATTATTATTATTATTACGCCAAAATTTTTCTGGTTTATTATATAAATCCGAACCTGATGCCATGTTGAAACCTTGCCGAGAATTTACACTTCAATTACATGATTAATATTATTTGTTTTCGGGATTACATTCCTAATAGAAAATTGATGTGACGCAACATAATATTCATAATCGAACATATTTATAGACCGATAAATCATGTTACGCTTTAAAAATATATCATAATTATTTCTATTTTAGATATTGTTACTGCTTCTCATCAAACATATCGATTCAAGCGCATACGAGTGGCCTATAAATCTCTGAAAATATCTAAACGCCCATCATAAATATGCCGGTTTATTGATTCGGATTTCATTATATATTGCATAATTGGCCCGTAATAAAAATATTAATCCAATCGAGTGGACGCGATTGGCCGGAACACATAAATCCTCACCGATACAGAATTCAGGTTCAGATGATTGGATGATTTATACTAAAACATCAGCTTTAATTAATAATTCGTATTAAGTTTTTAATTTTGGAATTTTTTATCAAGTATTATTTTGAAAATTATCTTTGTACAGTATTTTGCGATAATAAAAATAATGATACATTTATTTGATCAGTTTATAATGCTTGAAGCAAGAATGTAGTTGATACTCCAGATATTAATTTAAGTTGTATGCTTCCATATTTATTAGAATTTTAAATATTTTGAAATTTGTTTCATTCTTTTAAATGAAAAGATGGTTTGGTTTATAGCTTTAAATATGTATATCGAATCTCTTTCTCTGTAAAGTCATTTTTGTGTTTTGAATAGACAAAATCTGCCCAGAAACAAGTTATATGCAGATGGGACTGCCTATTTTCTGCAATTTTTAGTTTCCATATTAAATCAAGAACTGCAATATATACATTCCAGTAACAGTAAGTATACTGTTTGAATAGAGATCTTCATGATGTGCCCTGTGTTTTTGTACATATGCTTGCCGCAAACTGATTACATCAGTGTTTCTTAAACTTTTTGGACCAAACGACCACATTGTAGGGTCCGCTCCTTAATTTTAAACAGCTTAAAATTACAAATCCCTAAAATAAGTTCAAGGTTAGGTGTTAGTAAGAAACAAATTTGAAAAGAACGAAGTAAAACAACATTTAGTACTTATTATTCGTACCACATCCAAACGTTCTATATGAAATTTGAAGTTTTAATAGGAACCTTGTCGTATTTAGAATAATCAACAAAAGTATTTAAAAAGTCTATTTAAAATTTACTATATTGCAAGTTTTCCACGTCTGAAGGCAACAAAATCGTGTTTTCAATTTCTAAAATTTGCCGAGTTGTCTATCTTTTTAATTGTAATGATTTATATGATGAAATGTAAAAAATTAGTATGTTTCAAAAAAGTACTAAGAAATATTCATAACTAGTCAAGTAAAATTGTCAAAATCGGAAGTTTAAAAAAAATCCGATTCTGATTTTTAAAAACTGTGTTGAACATGTTTTTTGATTATGATAATATATGTAGAGAATGTCGTGTGTTTTTTAACCATTTGTACTCGTATTTATATTTGAAAGTATAGTGGTAAAATATATTGTGGCGACTATAAGTCGACATACGAGTGCAAAGGGTTAAAAATATTAAGAAACATTCATTTCAAGTCAACGAAAATTGCCAAAATTCAAAGTCAACAATATAGCGTTTTTTTTTTATTTTGCCCGACTTCTGAACTCGTTATTTGATATTGTTGATTTGAATGCCAAAACGCAGAGAATGTGGTGGATTTTAAAGTTTAACTTGCAAACGCGGTATTTGGTTTCGATAATTTAAATGCCAAAATGTAGCGAATTTAGTGTGTATGAAAACAGTATTAAGAAATAATCATGTCAAGTCAATGAAAATTGCCAAAATCCGAAATTTTTCAAGGTCAAAGACAAAAAAATCGCATTCTCGATTTTTTAAAATTGCAGCATATCTTGATTATGCTAATTTATATGCCAAAGTGTAGCAAATGTAGTGCGTTTTAAAAAAAGTATAATAAAGAAATATTCATGTGAAAGTAAAGAAAATTGCCAAAATCTGAAAATTTTTAGGTTCACGGTCAACAATATCGTGTTTTTGATATTGCAAAATTATTTAACTTCCGAACGCGTTATGTAATTTTGATGCTCTAAATGCTAAAATGTAGAGAATTTGGCGTGTTTTAAAAACATCTAATGAAATATACATGAATACACAATTGTCAAAGAAAGTTGTCAAAATCTGTTGTTTTCCAAGTTAGATTTGGCGTTTTAGCTTTTTAAAAGTTGGTGAGGTGTTTCTTGATATTATGATGACTTGTGTGTTAAAATTTAGTGTGATTAAGAAATATTCATGTCGAGTCCATGAGAATTGCCTAAATCTCAAATTTTCCAAGTTCAAAGTCAATCAAATTGAGTTTTATACTTAAAAAATTGCTGAGATATTGAAGATATTTTTGATTATAATGATTTAAAATTTGTTAAAATGTAGATAATTTATTTAATTTTAAAAAGTATTAAAAAAAATCATAATGAGTTAACGAAAACTGCCAAAAGGTTCGCAGAATTTTTGCGTTTTCGATTTTTTAAAATTGCTGAGTTGATAAAAGCATTTCTTATCATGATCATTTTTGTGCTAAAATGTAAGGAATTTGGTGTGTTTTAAAAAAGTATAAGAAAAGATTCAAGTCAAAGTAGGAAAATTGGCATAATCTGAAATTTTTTAAGATCAACGTCAACAAAATCGCTTTTTGGATTTTTAAAAATTACATAATTTCAGAAAGCGCTATTTAATTTTGAAGGCTTAGATGCCAAAATGCAGCGAATTTAGTGTGTTTGAAAAAAGTATTAGGCAATATTCATATTGAGTCAATGAACATTGCCAAAGTTCCAAGTTAAAACTGACGAAATTCAGGCTTTAGATTTTTAAAAATAGTTGAGGTGTTGCTAAATGTTTCGATTATGACATTTTATATGTTAAAAAGTAAAGAATTTTGAGTGTTTTAAATGTTATTAAATATATTCAAGTCAAGACAATAAAAATTGAAATTTTCCGAGCTCAAAATCAAGATTTTGATTTAAGAAAAAAAGTTTAACTTGCAAACGCGGTATTTGATTTTTGACATAAATGCCAAAATATTGCGAATCATGTCGAGTCATTGTAAATTTAAAAAATCTGGAATTTTTCGAGTTCAAAGTTAAAAAAACTCTGGTTTTCAATTTTTAAAAATTGCCGACGTGTTAAATGCATTTTTTGATTATGATATTTTATATGTTAAAGAGTAGAGGATTCAGGGTTCTAAATAGTATTAAAATATTAATGTCGAGTCAATGGAAGTTGCCTAAATCCAACATTTTTCAAGTTCCAAATCAATGAAATCAAGTTTTTGATTTTAATAAATTGTTTAAATTATGAACGCCTTATTTGTTTTTGTGGTTTAATTTCCAAAATGTTGCGAATTTTGTGTTTCTTTTAAATATTTAAACATTTAAACATTTTCATTTAAATTCAACGTGACTTGACAAATTTGCAATCTTAACAAAGTTTAATAATATTTGGTTCTAATTTCTAGGGATATAATCTTAATTCCTCAGTCGTATTCCATTAGAAAAACGTGATTTTTAGATACACTTTTCTAGACCGATTTCTCTAAAATTTTGCACGCATATTCTTACCTCTAAAATAAGCATTTATGACTGAGGAATTAATTTTTTTTGATTGGATTCAGAATTATGACATGAAAAATTAATATGAAAATTTTTCGACTTTATATTTTTCAAAAACCCGCCACTCAACATTTGGAAATAATCTCAGCAATATTGGCAGGTATCGATACCACCTTTAAAATAAAACAAAAATCGAATTGATAACTTTTTAATTTTGAAGAAAAGTGTACCTAAACTTAAAAAGTACATTTTTCAGGAGAGTCAAAATAGTCCGTACATATTTTGCTTAAAAATTTCGATCACTTCCACTAATCGGAAAAATGTAACATAAGAATGTTTTCTAGGCAGAATTGAGTGTCGAATAAGAATAGATGATAAAAAAATACGATTATTTTTGCACTCGCAAAATAACAATCGCCCCCAAATACGTATTGTTAGATAAACGGCTAATTTAAACGTCGATCGCCCACCAGAGGGCGATAGTGCTCACGTTAAAAAACACTAGATTAGATGATATAATATCGGAACAGTCAATACAAAACATAGAATTTCCATTACAAAATTGATCAACGTGCCGTGCCATAGTGTAATTTTATATTTATAATTTAATTAAAACCATTTCTATTTTTCTCTGAAGAACTGTATATTAATAATCAATTTTGCAATACAGTTTCTTAACTGCAAGGATTAGCTATTAATATTCGCAGAAATATAAATGAAATTTTGCGTGAAAGGGGTGGGATCGTGTTCCTGTTCCTTGAAAATGGTTCACATCTAGTAACGTCTGGTGGGAAGTTGATGGATGGATGTGTTTATGCCCTAATTAAGCGAAACACGCATACTGATATGGTCGGGCGTGTGTATATACTTTCACAGAAACGCGAACGAGTAGTGCCTCCTGTGCTTTTACTATCTGGTGGTAAAGTCGTGGAAATTGAACTAATTCACTAAATTAATAAGCCCTTGGAAACACGCCCGGGTGTGCGAAGAGTGAAGAGCGAAGATGAGCACTTCCTAATACTATTAATAACGTTATTAAGGGGGATTAATGCTAGTTTCATAAATCATGTACACATTCGCGCGGTAAAGATGCCCTCTTTGAGGTGTCGGAACGATCCTAGAAGCTAATTAGAATCCTGTCGGCAGGTTTTAACTTTATACATCAGTTTTCAATATTTCAATATGATCCAATTTATAACATGCGTACTTTATTCAGACCAATTTTTAACAGAATTTTTTTTGAATGTACAATCAATTTGGCTAGTTAGTATGTCTGGACTATCGACCATAACATATGTTCATAAAGAATATAAAAATTAACTTGACAGGAATAAAAAATATACAACAATATATAAAAATTGTTTACGTGGCCATCGAGTAACTTTCTTAATTTGATAGTATATTAGGGATTTTTCTGCTCTGACCAACTTCTTCCATGTGTCTTGTCCATACAAGAAACGCAGTAAACATTACCGCCATATTTGATGATCTAAAGTTAACGATTTAACAACATTAATCAAAATCAGAAAAAAATTGATAGGCCATTTCTTTTTATTTAAACTCATAATAATCAATGTTGAATACTTTTACAACATTACGTTAGTAACAGGGATCAAGCAATTGGGTGATTAAATATTGCCTATATGATTTTATTACAGTCGGTATCACATTATCCGCAGCGAGTACCCGCGGAAACACTTCAATCGCCATAATTTAAAATCCACACTCTTGTCTCCCATCAAATTATGTTAATTTTACGACAAGACCAGATCACCGTAAAGTAAAGCATTACATTAGCCCGCGATGCACTTTAAAGTAAAACACTGCACACCCTAAAGCTGACCGTAAAAATTGACAAGACGTGTGCACTACTCGGGCTACCTAATTACAACCCTTTTACTTTACGACCGCGAGATTTATACTTTCGAGCCATCGGATGCTTCGCGAACGCGCGATTTCAATCCCGGAGATGGTTTTTATTATTTTCGCCGGCTCGAGCCTCCGGGGATCATCGACGAACAAATAATCTTTAAAAAATGCGCTTCCGGAGATGGATAAATAATTGTCGAGTTTTTGCGTCCCGGAGGAATTTTCAAAAACACGTTTTGAATATAAACGGAATGTTATTTCGTTCGGAATCAAATTCAAAACCTTCTTTTATATCTCACGTTAATACTTGGCAAACTTATTGAAGCTGCAGTATTTGTGAATTATTGTAAACGACGAATTAAAAAAAAACTAATTGCATGCAATTTGAGTTTGAGATCACTGCTATAAAGGGTTCATAAGTGTCCAGGGCCCCGTAAAACTTTAAGACGGCTCTGTCTAATTTCACTTGCTCTGTGTTTGCAATGAACGCCAAATAGGCAGTCGTTAAGGAAATCAGTAATTTAATTTAAAATGCGTTTCTAATTGCGCAGTATTCGTGCGAAAAAAGTAAGACCGTGATTTGTAGATTTCGTGTGCGGCACAATGCGACTCCAGTTGTAAATAGCGAAGTCATTCTCGGTACACACTGTTCGTGACATTGCGGTTGACAGGTAAACCACGTCCATCTAAATCCAGTATTAGTTGTCAACGCTTTGGTAATTTATGGGTCTGCGCGCGTGAGAGTTTGCCATTAGTGGGCACCGCCACCTCTAAACACCTCGTATAGGTAATAATGGTTAATGGGTAATTGGGGACATGCGCCGACTGTTTGTCCAAGGAAACGATGGGGTGGCACACCATTTACCCCATAATTTACGATCGCGACTGCACAGATTTTTATTTCCGACCCTCGCGCGCGCGCGCGCCTTCCCCATGGATTTTCCTGCACACTTGTGCGCTTTTTCCACCATAAATTCGCCTTTAATTGTTCGAATGTTTATTGCCGCTGTTGGAGTTATGCCCGCAGATAGCGCGCTCTTTAAACTAGACTGGATTTTAACACGCGAGAGGAATTAAGATTTCAATGGGACATTTAAATAATTTGTTGGATTTAAATAGATAAGGGTTGTGGAGAATTAAAATGTGTTTTCATGCTCCTTTCTTTGCATTTCAAAAGAAACAATTTATTCTACTTGATATATTTCTATGTATATAGAAGAGATGTATGGCAAGCAGAGCCAAGAAAGATGAAGACAATGCACGCGGAAGAAGAGTATAGGATAAATACAGCAGTAATTTACAAGAAGTCGAATAGAAAAGCAGAAGCAATTGCGATAATGTGTGCTTTAATAATTTAAATCTGTATGATTTCGCGGTATGTATATTTTAGAGGTCAAGTTTTATGGGTTCTTACTGGAAATAAATATTGAGTTAACCGTCAATATATGAATTGTGCCTATTTATTTATTTCTTCTAAAACCCGTGCAATACGATTTTGTGTTTGTAACGTTAAATTACAAAAGCAACATTCAGAAAAGTATCACTGGAACTCAAGTAAAAAAAAGGAAGCAAATTTTGTAAAGGAAACTACATGGCACGAAGAAGAATACCAGGAAGTAGTAAGAGAAGAACGATATTAATTTGAAGGGGTTTGAAAACTGATGACAGATGGCTAAAGAAATGACTAGGACAAGAAAGTTACTTTGAAATAAAATTTAAAAATCGTGAAAAATATCGAGTTGTAGAGTGATTGAACACGAACATTAGGAGAAGAAAAAATAAATAGGTACTGAAAATAATGTGTCTAAAAGATGTGAAATAATTAAATGGTAAGAGCAGAAGTGCAGAGAGAACTTAAGTAAAACACGAAGATAAAATGAGGACGAGAAACCAGAGGCGGGATAAGTGAAAATTAGAGCTATAAAAATTGCAAAAGACGAAGGTCAAGGTGCTTGAAGAATAATAGCAAAACAGATACAGAATTTTGTCTTGACTTTAAAAGTAGTAAGAAATGACGATTAGATAAAAATAGCAGAACATATCAAGCAAACAATTTAAGCTTTAAAAATTAGAGGTGAAAACGCTTGGAGAATAGAACAGATAAAAAAATGAAATACCAGATATATTGGCAATGTTGGAGACAAAATCGAAAACCCATATATGCTAAAAACTAAATTAAATTCAGACACCGTTATTTTGAACCCTTAGCTAAGCTATTTTATAAAAGTCGTAACTATCTCTCCAGAAAACTAAAATGAGCCCATTTATTAATCGACTTGTGGTGAATGCGCCGGGAACTTAAAATTCGATCTTACGAGAATATTTTTATTGTTGCAAATACGGTGGTCTTCAGTCTTCTCGAAGCCGCAAATATGGCGGCTTTCATTAGGTGAGGGTTAATTACAAATCTATGGACTTTCAGGCAAATATTTGCGTGTCGATAAAAATCGTTAAAATATCGTCGCGGAAATGAGATTCAATAAAAATAATAATTAAATTACTTTCAAAAACATTGTTTTTAAATACCAGTATATCATTTTTATGGCAGTCCAGCACTTCGGTGACATTGGAGAATTATTTTTTTCTAAGAAATGATGGTTCAAGGGAATTTGGGCTAAGAAAGCGCAGATGATGTAGAAATTTCGGATAATCTAGGCCAACTAGGGCCTTCTGCCACGATTAAAGTATTATTATATGCCACTAGAGATGGATAACTCATGAGTGAGTCAATTAAAATAGTCGAAAATTAGTCGAGAATCAAGTGACTTCTGTGTAGATTTTCTGACTCATTGTGAGTTATGAGAAGTACGCGGTGCATTGAAGTTTTCGAAGTGAGAACCTTTTTAAATTCATAATTTGTATATCTAAAAAATCCGTATTTATTTGAAAAATGTCCGACTTTTTGTGGTTTCGTTTACTTCAAAGTACAAGCACATGAATGTTTCGCCTAAAGCTACGCGCACACTTGTCGGAATCGGACGGACGGCACGTATCGGCTAAAATTGCTTAACGCCGCTGTAAACGTGTCAACGCACATTTATCGGTACGGCATGGAACGGATAAATGTGCGTTGACTGGTTTACAATTGTGTTAAGCAATTTTAGCCGATGCGTGCCGTCCGTCCGATTCCGACAAGTTTGCGCGTAGCTTAACACGAATAAAACACGCGACTCGGTAAAACTCGGTAAGCAGTCAAAATACAATAAAGATAATGAAAGGTGACTGCCGTCTCTTCAAAAACACTCTTCAAATCTCAACCGCACATTACTCATTTAATGGCGCAATATTTCCACTGGATTTAGAGTTATTTTTGGTTGAATTAAAAGTTTAAAGAGCGAAATATTTTGTGAGGGGCCAACTTCAAATAACTCCACAAATATTAAACAAGATTTTACTGGTCAAGAAAAATCTCCATTTTCGGAGATGACAGTATTGGAACACAACTGCCTAAATCAATCTAAGATGATATCGGATTACCTTAAGTCTTAAATTAGCGTCGAAATACCCATTGAGATGTCACCGTACAATAATAACCGTTAAGGAAATTTAGTCTTACTACACGTTTTCCATTTACAAATACAAATTCAGCCCACTGTTTTTTTTTATCTCATGCCGTTTCCGTTATCTCTCCTCTTTTTCTAAATTATTTGCAACCACTTCATCCGGCGGCGGCTCGTGGATGTTCGGCGAGGAGGCTACGGAAGAAAATTTGAGTAAAACAGCAGCGGAAAATTTGCCTCCTCTATAAGAGTAAGTAGTGCAGCACGAGCGGCGTCATAGTCCTAGCCTCTTCTACGAAGATCCACAAGCCGCCGCTGACTCCATCCCATTTTTCTTCAGGTCCTACCATGATCCCTCTCTTCACGGAATCTAATTATCCATGCTCCCCTAAACATCCTCGTTTTTTTTCATCTTCTCAAGGTGTCCTCACTAGCTCAGTTGTCCTTGTTCGATGTATTCTAGTAATGTTCAATGCTTTGTTTCGCCTTTAGTGCCTCTCTGGTACTTAATTTGTAGGGCTTCGATTTTTCTCTTCAATATCCTTTAACAGTGAATGCTTGTATTGCACTGTACAGTTTTACTAAGTCACTGTTTCTAAAGCTGCAAACACATTGAAGATAATCGCTTTACCCTCTACCCGAAGGACGGGCAGGACATTTGATATTGAAAATCATCCGTTTGTTTTCCGCACCCTTCACACGAAACGCAACGATTTTACAAAACGTTACCCTTTTAATAAAACGCTGTTTTTTTTTGGGGACACAAAGTTTCCCATATTTTTGGATAATTTTATAAATTTAATTATGCTATAACAGCAAATGAACGTTCAAAAGAAGTTAGAGCAGGGACGATTATTAAGTCCTAAAGTATTTATAATTTTCCTAAGCGACAATTTGAAAAAAATTAAGACAAAAACTAAGAAGTCTGAGATAGAATACTACAATATGAAAAATAAAAATGATTAAATACCCTTACGAAGAAGAAACTAGAAGACATCAATATTTTCTTCAAGTTTTTCTTCGCACTACTTGCAAATGTGAATTCTTCACTCATTGTTCTTCTTCATATTGTTGTATCCTATCTCAAGTGATCAATGAGAAAAAAGTCAATGAACTATCTCTGCTATCTTTGTTTTTGTCTTGACGTTTTGTATGGTACTAGTAAGTAAGGTTCAAGCAGATTAAATAATACAAATAACTAGGGGTAGTTACAATTAATAAAGGAGAGGTGGTAGAAGAAATTAAGTGATTTCAAAAAGCAAACTAATGTTACCATAACGTACTGAAAGAATATAAGATAAAGGCATGTGAAAGTAAACTAAGATAGTAATTTAAAATAATATACAGACCCATACTACTACATAGAGCTAGATAGATGTAGAAGATAAACCGTGGACAAACATCTAAAATACAAGCATCTGAAATTCTGGAATTTCTAATAAAGTAGGAATGAATAACAATGATGGATAGAATACCCAAGAGATAAGCATGACGCTAAAAATAAAACAGCATTAACAAAATAATAGAGAGGAAAATGATGCAATTGTACGCACTTCTGATGACAAAGGAACAAGCACAAACAAAAGTAATATGGAGAACTAGATCTAAAAAATATAAAAAGAAAATATAAGATAATTAAAGGAAAAACATCAAAAATGAAAATTAAATGTAAAACTGAAGAAAATGGAAAAGCAGAGACATGCTAACCCACTTTTTAAATCTTATCATGTATGAAAATGTTTGTGTCTGATATAAAGATATTAATGTTATTGGAAAGACTGTACCGCGTAATTAATGATGAATGGTGGCGCTGTGTTCGGCAGAGGAAAGGTCAGATGGTGTGCCGGCAACGACGATAGACAGACGGTGTCGGAGCTGAGAGAAGGCCGATTGAGGTGACGAGTAAAGTTAAGTCAGTCAAAGTGAAGCACCAGCAGTTGCAAGAAAACTACGTGGAAGGGAAGGCATCCGTGAAGAGGATAGCATCCCCGAGGCTCCAGCTAAGCATCAGAGACCTAACTTAGTAATATTGGTTGTGTGCTACAACGTGACTCACCATAACAAACCGTGAGTACGTTACGAACATCGCCACCATTTGGAGCGGTAAAGCACAGTAGACATGTCGTTTGTGGACTCAAAGACTAAGCACCCACGTTGGGTTAGTTAGTTAGTTTATAGTTATTTCAATGAAATAAAAAAAAAAGAGGTAAACGGTTATTTATTCTATACAAGTACTCACTATCACAAGACTTAATATATTATCTTAAGGAATAAAATTAAGGTATTGTGAATGCGAAGTTCATTTATCTAAATAAATTCGTGGATAGATGTTTACCATTTGATTTGCTTTCTCGATTTTGCTTCGTTTTTAAAATCTGTCTTCATTGCAACATCATTACTGTAGGATGAGACTGGTGCCATTCCTAAGCGGTTCGTTGGTCAGAGTCTCATCACCCCTCCTGGCGAGTTGAATAGTAGTCCAACCTGGCCTTTCTTCTCGTTCATTCCGTGGGTCATCAGCCAAAGTTGATTGCACCTGGCAGTGCCTTTGGTTTACAAAGTTCTTTACTTGACTGAAATGCACTGCCAGGTCATGCGCTCTAAAGCGCATCTTTCGTCTTCTCTTAACCCTCTATTGCATGATTTAATTAAACATACAAATATGTTTTTACATTAAATTAAATGGTTAAAGCAATAAGGCAATATTATATTTTTTATAAAATTTGTTAATCTTTTATTTGGTTTAGTACTGACGTAATTTTGCCAGTATTTTTGGCAGCAACATAATTATCAAATAAATGAAGAAAGCGTTTGAGTTCTTCAAACTTGTTTAGAGGCATAACATCCATAATTTGAACCATTCTGGTTTTAGCTGTCTAATACCTGCTTAAGGAAAGTTGTCTGATGAGAGGTCATCCAAATCAATATTCCTATGAATAGCTCCATTTCCTTAGAGTTACTTGTAATTGGTTTGTTTAGTTTTTTCTGTGCACTGTACGAACATGTTTGCTCTACCAGTTGAGAAATAAAGAAACAAATTAAAGTTGTCTGAAAGATTTCCTCAAAAATAGATTTTGTTGAGGATCTCTTACAGTTTTCGAATCTGTTTTATTTATTTTAGTAAATATTTATTACTTAAGATAGCATTTGCATTTGCCTAACAAAAATTATGTATGCAATAGAGGGTTAAGATTAATACTTCCAATGTATAACTTTATATTATAAAATTCAAAGTGTAAATTAAAATGACATTTTTAATTTCTGATTTCATGGTGTGTTCATAGTATCTTAGTACAGAAAGACATATTTTTTTTATTTTGTTATATTCTCATGTTGATATACGAAAATAAGTAGTTAACTTTATAATTCTTTAGTCGTCAGATTTTTTAGTGACGCTTCCCCGCAAGGACGGCGATTTTTAACATTTCTATTGCGACATTCATGACAAAAAGGTTGCTGGGCATGCAATTGACACGTTAAATTATAACATATTCAGTAGGGCTGGAATTTTTCTTCGAAGGTTTCCAATTTCGAAGGTTCGAAGCTTCGAATATTCTAGGATTCCTAGAAATGTTTTAAAGATTGAAGTTTCAAAATATCGAAGATTCCTAGAAAATTTTCGAAGATTGAATTTTCTTCGCAACTTTGAATCTTCGAAAATTTCTCTTCGGTCCTTCGGATTCTTCGAAGCTTCGTATTATTAGGACCCCTAAAATCTAGCATATTAAGATTTAAACGATATTTTCATTTGGTGTTTTGTTGCTCGTTCAAAATGCTATCCCTACCGGTTTTAAATACCTAATGTCTTTTAGAAGTTAACCCTTTACTGCATGATTTTTTTTATTTTTATGAAACAAAAATAATTATGAATACCTTTAGTGATAAAGTAATTGGAAAAAATATTTAAAAAATGTAATATTAATTTTTTTACAAAAATACAGGTTGTGCCATATCTGGCATGCAATGCAGTAAAGGAACCTTATTTCGTATGACATAATAGAAAATAATTTTTGTCTTTATTTAACTCTTTGCTGCATACGGAACTACAACTGTAACCACCAAATTTAGGCAAGATGTGACACATCACATATAACGCAAATGCTGATTCTGCCAAAAATTTATTGTTTGCAGATGAAAACTAGATATTTTCTTAGTCTCTAAAATATATCTAAACATAAATTTTTACCACCAGCCACTAAATAAAGCTAAAAATATATCCAAACTGCTTTGTGCCATATATGGCACGTTATGCAGAAAGGGGTTAAAAAAAATTTTCAGTTCTAAAATTTTGATAGTATTTTTTTCTCATATATTCCAATTTAAGATTATTTTCGTATAAACCTGTAACGTTCTCCCCATCATAATCATCCACATTTCCCCCCGTTTTATTCTTCTAAAATATTATAATCATTAGTGGCTGAATTGCTTATAAGACAAAGTAAAAAAAAAATGTTTCCTTATTTATTTCTTACACATGTGTCAATAAATATTTGTTATATTAATCATTAATGTTAAAAATACATCGATTAATTACCTCATTCATTATCTTAGTATCCTATTAAGTTAAGATAACGTTACAATTTATCGCCAAGACCGCACGTTTTCCTTTTTCGGTGCATCAATTTTTTAAGACAATTTCCTTATCAGCGAAATTTATTGCGTTATTTCCACCCCAGGGATTGAATTAAATTAAACGCCCTCGCCCTTAAACAGTAAATGTACATTCAGCCCTTTTCCAGCAATGACCCACTGGTTGATTTAGCCACCCCCAGATAGACATATCCTGCCGCACCAGACATATTCCAATCCTTGGAACGGACGTGACCGGATTTTCCAGCAGATCCTCCTAATTTACAGGTATCACTAGTCTATATATACTGGCCAATAATATCTACTGCATTAACTTGTATCAATCAGGTCTGGTATAATGCCGGGATATGACAGTGCTTATGTATTAATTGAAACATTATTATGTATTGGCTTTATCGAATGGGATACTGGTAATGACAATTGAATATTTCATAAATGAGATATGGGTAGGTTTAAATATGGAATTTAATAGATATGGAATGGATTTTTCATGCATAAAATATGTTCCTTGAGAAAAGTCAATACTTCGAAAAATGTATTGTATGTTTGTTTTAGCATTTGTTTAAAAAAGCAAATGTTTGGCTATTTAATTTTAGTTCAAGAGAGAGAGAGAGAGAGATATTGAGACACTTTTACAAATGAGCTCAACAGGCAATTAATTTTAGTTCGATTATTAAATTTACATATTAATAAAAATAAATAATTTTAATTAATTTCATCGCAACTTTAACTGACCCTTGTCTCTTTACACTCACCCTTTTTATAATGACATTATAGCATTGTAATTAACCACTTATATCATGTATGTATATAAATATATACAGTGTGTTGAAACAGATTTGATTTCAGAATCATAGAAAGGTTGATCTTTGGTTATGAAGTCAGATGCAACGTACAATATAACCGAGCACTCGAGACGTGTAGGGGTAAAGTTTGCGCAGAGTGAGAGAACGCAAGAGAACGAGACAACAAATCGGAGCCAATTAAATTTAAAATAGTGACAGCATGCCCCGAGTGCTTGGTACAACTCAACATTGTGTTTTACTATTTTTTCATTCGGTCGCTTATTTGTTTTCTTTGTAAAATAAAATATGACGCTTTAGGGTATTGATTACATAACTTTATCATTACATTTTTTTTCAAATAACAAATGCGCTCTATTGAAAGAATTAGTTAGTTAGCAAGTTAAAAAGCGGAGAAAATTAGCTTTTATTAAATTATAATCAACGTCTTGAGCGAATGGCGTGTGTCCAAGTCAAAAAAATAAATTTTTTATAAAGTATTCATTCGCATCACGATCTTAATTTTCAAAGCATATATCTAACCTTGAATGTGACATTTGTTGGAAAACCGCTCATTAAACAGATCGCTATCAAGAGCTGACGGGCAAGAACTTTATTTAGACAGATTGTATATACGTACAATATTTTTTTTCATCGCGTGATTGCATTTTATGAAAATGCAAAGTTCTCTAAATAGAAACTGCATTTCACCCCTTTTGTGATAAAATTATAATGGCGACGATTTATCTTGTGCATTGTACGCTCTTATTATTATAAAAATAGGTATTTATTACTGCACCCACGTTTACGGTGGCGGCACTAAAAAAATATATGACATCATTAGAGGGAAGTCGGAATATAGAGAAACAAATACACTCGCGGAAAATGTGGGTAGTTTACTAGGTAAGCGCATTTTTATGAAAAATGCTGGATATTACCCTCCTTTTATAAGGTTTATATGTTTCTTTTGCTGGTACATCTAATATGTGCAGTAATTAAATCTGAATGTAAATGTATGGGGTCATAGTTTGTTCCAACAAGAGAAACTCAATTAGTTCATGGATTAATGTAATATTTCTTTTTAAATGAGCCACTAAAACCTAACATTGCCATTTATATAAACAGAGTCGTTTGAAATGGTAATACGTGTGTTCATTTTTAATGTAAATCATTTTGCTTCACTGCGAATAATTATTTTAAATAAAATGTGAAGTATGTTAACATGAGTAAATTATTTATTTTGTAGTATCAAGTGGAGATGTGCGAAAAAACTCTTTTATGCGTTTTTCAGTCGACTCGTCGTGAAGAGTCGACTGAAAAGAGTCGATACATCGATACTCATCACTCTTTTGAAAAATTAAAAAATATGTTTGGAAAAAAGTTATTCAAAAATTGAGCCATATTTTTAAGATATTTCATTTGTTACGAGTTTTAGCGGGATATTTGAATCATTCCTTATTTAGAGATCAGCTATAGTGTGGTGCAACGAAGTTATAATCATTGTCCAGCTCTCAAAGTGTTGATAAATATAACTTAAAATTGCATGATGTACAATGCTTTTAAAAGAAATAAAATGCTTCGCACTGAAAGTAGTGCAGATAAAAAAAATACCTGAATCTCTCAAGAAAATATTTAAAGTTGTAAAGTACTACAAACAAGTTTTAAAACGTTTTCTGTGCAAATTCTTCAAAAAATGTATATTTTTCGAAAAAATTAATTTTATGAAAAATATTTTCAAACAAAAGATTCCTTTCTTTAATATATGTTTAAATGTTTTTGTAATATTTTTCATATTTAAGAAATAATACCCACTTCATAATCCATCAAACCTCCTCCTATATCAAAAATCGAACATAACACCTATTTCATTATGTTTCTTATAAAACGATTCGCTACCAATCCTAATAGCTGTAAGTTTGTCGATCGACTATGTACATCCTGAAGCCCTAATATCCCCCCAAAATTCCAAAAACCTAAAGTAACCTTACTTTAATATATATCCTCACTAAAACCCTCCCTGACACAAAACTCCTATAACTAGCCCACCTAATAAAAAAAAGCCGAAGATAACATAATAAGAAGGCGGAAATACCTCTTGGTCGATAGCCTATTAAAGTATTGTGATATTATAATGTAAAACAACACTAAAAAATTGTAAATATGTCTTCAAATAAAGATGTTTGTATATATAAGAAATAATAAGAAAGAAAGAAAAAAAAAGAACGGTTAAGGTCAGTGGCGGCTCGTGGAACATGTTGATGATAGAGCCACTTATACAATATATCACCCCAAACCCCCTTTTTTAAGAAAAAAAGAACAATTTATCTTCCTGGACCAAAGTAACTGGCGAAAGTGTTTTAAAAATTCTTGCTGAGCTTGAAACTACAGGTAGTGCCATGGCTCTATATAACGAGCTATCCCTGCTTAATTTTATAAAACGATGATTTGCAAATTTAATGTAATTTTTATAGAATTTAGTCGACACGTTTTATATTTTTATTATTTTTTGCACTAAAATTTTCAAAAATTCACAACTCGCGAAATAGTTGTCAGATTTTCAAAAACTCTATTTAATTTGATAAAAAGATGATTTTCAAATCTAGTTTAATTTTTGTAGAATTTAGTCGACACGTTTTATATGTTTATTTTTTTATTTTTTGCTCGAGTATTACACAATTCGAAAACTAAAATTTTCAAAAATTCACAACTCGCGAAATAGTTGGCGGATTTTCAAAAACTCTATTTAATTTGATAAAATGATGATTTGCAAATTTAGTTTAATTTTTGCAGAATTTAGTCGACACGTTTTATATGTTTCTTTTTTATTTTTTGCTGGAGTATTTCACAATTCGAAAACTAAAATTTTCAAAAATTCACAACTCGCAAAATAGTTGGCGGATTTTCAAAAACTCTATTTAATTTGATAAAACGATGATTTGCAAATCTAATTTAATTTTTATAGAATTTCGTTGACACGTTTTATATATTTTTTTAAATTTTCACTGGAGTAGTATACAATTCAAAAACTAAAATTTTCAAAAATTCACAACTCGCGAAATAATTGGTGGATTTTGAAAAACTGCACATCATTTCATAAAACGATTATTTGCAAATCTAGTTTAATTTTTGTAGAATTTTGTAGACACGTTTTATATTTTTTTAAATTTTTTTGCGCGAGTATTACATAATTCGAAAACTAAAATTTTCAAAAATTCACAACTCGCGAAATAATTAGTGGATTTTCAAATACCCGATTTAGTTTAATAAAACTATCATTTGCAAATCCAATTTATTTTTTAAAGAATTTAGTCGACACGTTTTTATTTTTTTTTTGCTCGAGAATTACACAATTCGAAAATTAAAATTTTTAAAAACTCACAACTCACGAAATAATTGGTGGATTTTCAAAAACTGCACAAAATTTCATAAAACCATCATTTGCAAATCTAGTTTAAATTTTGCAGAATTTTGTCGACACGTTTTATATTTATTTTTAATTTTTTGAGCGGGTAATAATTCGAAAACAAAAATTTTCAAAGATTCACAACTCGTGGATTTTCAAAAACTGCACATAATTTCATATAATGATGATTTGAAAATCTAGTTTAATTTTTGTAAAATTTAGTCGACAAGTTTTATATTTTTTGCTCGAGTGTTACACAATTCAAAAACTAAAATTTTCAAAAATTCACAACTCGCGAAATAGTTGGCGGATTTTCAAAAACTCTATTTAATTTGATAAAACGATGATTTGCAAATCTAATTTAATTTTTGTAGAATTTCGTCGACACCTTTTATATATATATATTTTAAATTTTCACTCGAGTAGTACACAATTCGAAAACTAAAATTTTCAAAAACTCACAACTCGCGAAATAATTGGTGCATATTCAAAAACTGCACATATTTTCATAAAACGATGATTTGCAAATCTAGTTTAATTTTTGCAGAATTTTGTCAACACGTTTTATATTTTTTTTTATTTTTTTGCGCGAGTATTACATAATTCGAAAACTAAAATTTTCAAAAATTCACAACTCGTGGATTATACTTAATTTCAGTGGCGGCTCATGGAACATGTTTATGGTAGCGCCACTTATACAATATAGCCCCCCCCTCCTATTTTGAAGAAAAAAAAGATTTATCTTCCAAGATCAAAGTAACTAACGAAAAGTGTTAAACATTTTTGTTGAGCTTGAAACTACAGGTAGTGCCATGGCTCCTTGGCTCTATATAACGAGCCGCCCCTGGTTAAGGTAAACACCCACGTCTGGTGTACAAAATTTCACCAAAAGCTGTTTTATTACTGAGATTATCAAATAAGATTTATTTTATGTTAATTTCTGTATCAGTTTTTGAGATACAGCGCGCATCACCTGACCTTACGTAGATGTCACAAAGTCAAGCCAAGGTCACTATGTCACTACGGTAGGTTTCTCTCCAAACCGTTCAACTTTTATCTGAAAAATTTTTAGAATCATCGATAGTTTAAGAGTTAATCGACATAATCCACTCTGAATTTTTTATTTTTGGTAGAACTTCAAAAGTTTTCCCCAGACTTTCCGTGTTCATTCTTAGAAGTTATGGATAAATATTAAATAGGTTTGTCTCTTTGTAGCGTTTTTAACAAGGGTATACCATTATTTAACTGTTATAATTATTATTATAAAATATAAACATGTTGGAGTCATATACTTTCCTCTGAACTGAATGCAATTACTCATAATACCTTCGGTTAATCATAAGTGCAAGCACGCAAATTTAATATATTCCTAAAACATCTTTACCATAACAAATCAATTCTTGGTATTAACATTTTTTAATAGGATAATTTGCATACCGCAAACCACGGTCGCCATATATGAATTCGTATTATTGTAATATCCTTTTAATGTTGCGGCTACCGATGCATCAATATTTCATTGTTGTTTTTGGAGTTATTACAGGAATATTAAGTGGCGGCGAAGGTAATTCCTAGATTTGTATGCACATAAGAAATTTACTTTGCTCGGATATTTATTATATGGCAATAAGACTGCGTCTGGGACAGAATTTATATTTACATAGTTTCAGAGGCGACGGATTATATTAAATGTAGTTGCACGCTGGCATTAATGTCGCACATACATAGAGATGAATGGTAAGCTACCTGAAATTTGTGAATTAAGATGTCTTGCGGAGATGATGATAAAATTATATAAATTTAGTTGGTTGTTTCTACATGCTAGCAAACCCATGCATAATAATTTAATAATTATATAAGACCAAAACACTTGTGGTTGGCGCATCTCAATCAGCGATTGTGGGTGTCAAGTCAGGTCCTGTGAATTTTATTTCCACGGTATTTTAGATTTTATAAAAAAAAACTTAATTGATAATAACTGCAGCAGAATATTTATTTTCTGTTTGCTTTTTGGTGTAATAATTAAAATCCAAATTTACGTCAAGTTGAAATTGGGGATTCTTTCAGATATCCTGAATCACGTTGCATGTAAGAAGTTCAACAGGTCGAGATCGATTACATGAATTAGCCACGGTAAATAGAACAATTACAAATTTTACAGAAAACAGCTAGAGAAATGAATATTGTATTATAAATTATGTTAAATATAAATGAATACGAGTGTGTAAACTTTGTGCATACATTTTTTTAATATCGCCCCTCTCGCGATAATTCTTGGCTTTAGCACTAAGAAGATCCGCGGAATAACTGAAGTAATTATCAGAAAATCCCATCCTCCCATTGAATTGGAAATAATGACAACTTCAGTTAATGCCCGGAAAATCTCATTGTGCTTCTAAACGCATTCTGGTGCATAGAATGGAGATCTATATTAGATATGTGCCGGCTTTAATATATAATTTAATGCAAATGCCGTGAACATTATAACTTCCAGTAGCGATAAGTGCGGCCGTGTATTAAGCAATAAATAAATATTATTTGTAATAGAATGGACGATTCGATTGTGAACGCCTCTTTACCATACCACCATTATATACAACGTGACGGACATACCGCAGGAATGTATTAAGTATACAATGGCCGGTGGTTTATAACGCGTGGTAATTGTGGCTTACTGCACATTTCACTTTTTATATTTCGCTTTGATAAGACTTTATTTACTGCACAATGGGATGAATAAAATTGTTATCTTTTCAATTATTGGCTCATATTTCGCTACGGTACGACTGGCCGGTCACGTATGCTGTATTTTCTTAATTAAATTTATTCTTTCGTCTGCACGCAACTGGCACCGCTCACATACTCACATACTCTCATACTACATATACAACCGCTCAAAATCTGATAGCCAATATTTATACTGCGTTATAACTGTACAAACAAACACACATTTTATTTGTGTTCATTGTGTTCGTTTCCTTTATCGTCCATCTATTTCAATATTCCGTTCTCGCTACGTGTTTCCTAATGACCATTCAATTAGCTGCGCTTTCGCAACCGATCTATCGGTTTCAGTTTGCTTGTTGCAAATATTGTGTAATTAATCGCTAATTGGTATCGACCTTTATCACTAAATAGATGATTCATCTAGTTGCAGTCGCATTGTTCAGTAAACACGCTTCTATTTTAGTAGTTAATGCACCGATTATAATGGTGTGTTTCTTATGTAGAAATTAAAAAGAAAACTATATTTTCTTCCACAAAAATAAACAAATTTTTCAAAGGATATAATAACTAGGGATGGACGATATTTCACGTACCTGTAATTTTTCCCTGGTATTCAAAAATCACAGGTCGTTATTGTTACGACTAGGTAAATTTCACTGCTACTTAAAATCACCGCTACTTAAAATCACTGCAACTTAAAATCACTACTATTTAAACTGTGACTTAAACTGCGATTGCTTCTTAAAATCAACAGTTACCTAAACAGCTACTTAAACTGCGACTGTTACTTAAAAAGTGATTGTAAGAAGACAATACAGAATAGCGTTTCTAAATATTATTTTATATTCAATACTGTATACTCCCATTTATTCTTACGTTCATGTTCAAATTACGATTTTCATCAACTGAAAAACAATTATATCAAAACAATAACTATGAATGGTAAACCCAAAATGACTCAAAATGAATTTTAATTTAAGATTCAGTGCGAATATCTAAATATACATTTTGAAATAATACCTCGAAACCAATTTTGAAATTGCAAACGTCATGAACTAAAAAAAAAATAAAAATAATTCACCGAACTGCGAAATGCTCCTCCTTGTTCAGGTGCTCAAAAAATTAAAACAAAAATCTTCAAAAATCCATATCTCTATTGAAAATTGTTAAATTTACAAAAACCAAATTAATTTTAAATAAGCGATACTTCGGCCATTGAGGATGATTTTTTATGGAATTATTCCTGTTTTTTCTATATTTTTCTCTGCGATAGTTTTGTTCAGGTGCTCAAAAAATTAAAATTAAAATTTTCAAAAATCCATATCTCTATTGAAAATTGCTGAATTTACAAAAACCAAATTGATTTTGAATAAGGGATACTTCGGCCATTGAGGATGAGTTTTTATGGAATTTTTCCTGCATTTTTTATATTTATTTCTGTGATGTTTTTGTTCAAGTGCTCTAAAAATTAAAACAAAAATCTTCAAAAATCCATATCTCTATTGAAAATTGTTGAATTGATTTTGAATAAGCGTTACTTTGGCCATTGAGGATAATTTTTTATGGAATTTTTCCTGCATGTTTTATATTTTCTTCTGCGATATTTTCGTTAAAATGCTCAAAAAATTAAAACAAAAATTTTCAAAAATCCATATCTCTATTGAAAATTATTGAATTTACAAAAACCAAATTGATTTTGAATAAGCGTTACTTTGGCCATTGAGGATAATTTTTTATGGAATTTTTCCTGCATGTTTTATATTTTCTTCCGCGATATTTTCGTTAAAATGCTCAAAAAATTAAAACAAAAATTTTCAAAAATCCAAATCTCTATTGAAAATTGTTAAATTTACAAAAACCAAATTGATTTTGAATAAGCGATACTTCGGCTATTGAGGATGATTTTTTATGGAATTTTTCCTGCGTTTTTTATATTTTTTTTCTGTGATGTGATCATAGTCACAGTTTAAAATCAATGATATTAAAAAGTGGCAATCACAGGTAGCAACGTTATTCAAAAGTAGCAGTTTTGTCCATCTCTAATAATAACACGGCCAGATAGCATATTAATTCATACCTCTAAAAAATGACACCTACTGACAATAAAAATAGTGAATGTTGTGAAACAAATAACACATTCTGACTAGAGGTGGGTAACTCATGGGTGAGTCGATTAAGAGTCGACTCTTAGAAATGAGTCGAGAGTCAAGTGACTTTGTGTAAATATCCTGACTCATTTTGAGTCATGAAATTTGAGAATTTATGAATTTATGTGCCCTATCCATATATTTTTTTCTTTTACTCTTCACTACGCTTTTAGGGCAAATTGCGAAATTTTCGAAGTAAGGTCACTGTCGACAATGGCCTACATGAACTCAAAAATTACCATTTTTTGTTACATTTTTCTACTGCCAGTAATATCATCCTTTCAATGTATCAATTTTCTATAGGCAGAAATGTCAATTGTCTACGGTCAGATTTTTCAATGTTTTATTCTAACACTTTTAACACTAAAAAAATTGTAATTTTGGCAATACAAAATTTTGTTGAAAAGGAATATTATTGAGAGCTCTACAGTAGAACATTTTTGACATTAGGAAATTGACACTTTTAAAAGTAGAAAAATGGTATTTTTAGTAGTAGAAAATTTAGTCAAAAAGGAATATTATTGACAGTCGAATAATGACATTACGAACTAGAAAAATCTAATAAAAAATGATGTATACAATGGAATTTGAACGTAAAGAAATTAAAAATTTTGGCATGAGAAAAATTACATTTTTGACATTTTTAAAAGAAAGAAAATGTAATCGTTCATCGTCATTTTGCTGAAAAATTAATCATTAAAAGATATATTTTTAACAATAATGCTGATATTTTTGGCAATTGAAGAATGCTATTTGAACAGTAAACATTTCTTACAGTAGAAAAATTTAATGTTTGCAGTAAAATAATTACATGTCTCACAGTAGAATTTTTGACGTTAAGAATTTGCCATTTTTAATAGAGAAAAATGACTTTTTGACGTTACGCATTGAACATTTCTGTTTGAACATGACATTTTTGACGTTACACACTGAACATTTCTGTCAGGAGAACATGATATGTTTGACTTTACTCATTGAACATTTCTGTCACGAGAACATGACATTTTTGCGGTTTCGAAATTAACATTTCTGTCAGGAGAACATGACATTTTTTCGGTAACGTAATGACCATTTCTGATAGAAAAATGACATTTTTCACGTCAAGAAATTGACATTTCTAGGAGTGAAAAAATGTAATTTTTGAAATTAAGAAATCAACACTTCTGACAGAAAAATTACATTTTGGACGTTAAGAAATTGAATTTCTGGGGAGGAAAACATGATATTTTTGACTTTACGCATTGAACATTTCTGTCTGGAGAACATGACATTTTTGCGGTTACATAATGAACATTTCTGTCAGGAGAATATAACATTTTTGCGGTTACTTAATGACCATTTCTGATAGAAAAATGACATTTTTTCACGTCAAGAAATTGATATTTCTCGGAGTAAAAAAATGTAATTTTTGAAATAAGGACATCGACAATTCTGACAGAAAAATTACATTTTGGACGTTAAGAAATTGAATTTCTGGGGAAAGGTATTTTTGACGTTAAAAATTTACCTCTTCTAACAGAGGAAAACTGACATTCTAGACGTTAAGTAATGAACATTTCTGACTGGAGAAAATTGACATTTTTAACGTTACGTAAATAACATTGTTAACAGGAGAAGATGAGATTTTTGACGTTACTTATTGGACATTTTCGACAGAAGAAAAATGACATTTTTGACGCTGAGCAATTGACCTTTTTAATAGTGGAAGAATGTTTTTTTTATCTAAAAATGACATTTTTAATAGCCTAAAAACCTAATTTTCGACACTTCTGGCAGCAAAATTACATTTGGACGCTAAGAAATTAAATTTGTCCAAAGAAAGAAATTATATTTTGGACGCTACGATTTAGCCATTTCTAAAAGGAGTTAACTGACTTTTTAGATGTTATGTCTGATTGGAGAAAAATACATCTTTGATGTTACGTAATAAACATTTTTGACAGGAGAAAAAACACATTTTTGATATTTTTAAGAGTAACAAAAATGTAATCGTCATGGTCATTTTGCTAGCTGAAAGATAATTGTAATAAAACAGTAATGTTGACATTTTTGGTAGTTGAAGAATGAAAGTTAAAAATTTGAACAGTAAAAATGTTATTTTTTACTGCAGAAAATTTTTATGTTTAGCAGTAAAATAATTACATATCTCACAGTAGAATTTTTTAAAGTCAAGAATTTGAAATTTCTTGTAGAGAAAAATGACATTTTTGACGTTACGCATTGAACATTTCTGTCACGTGAACCCGACATTTTTGCGGTTACGTAATGAACATTTCTGATAGGAAAAATGTCATTATTCATTTTCAAGTGTAGGAGTGAAAAAATGTATTTTTTTACGTTAAGAAATTTACATTTCTGAAAGAAAATGATATTTTTGACGTTATAAATTGGCCATTTCTAATAGGGAGAAAACTAACAGTCTAGAAAGTAAGGAACATTTCAGACTCGAGAAAATTAACATTTTTAACGTTACGAAATGAACATTATTGATAGGAAAAGATGACATTTTTAACGTTACGTAACGAACATTGTTGACATGAGAAGATGACATTTTTGATGTTATGTAATGGACATTTCTGACAGGAGAAAAATGACATTTTTTGACGCTGAGAAATTTACCTTTCCAGTAGTGGAAGAATGTTATTTTTGAAGTAAAAAATGACATTTTTAGCGTAGAAACCTAATTTTTGTTAAGAAATCAGCACTTCTGACATTTTGTACACTAAGAAATTGAATTTTCCAAGGAACGAAATTATATTTTGGACGTTACGATGCTGCCATTTCTAGCAGGAGAAAACTGACATTTTAAACGTTATGTCTAACTGGAGAAAAACAGTTTTTTTAACTTTACGTGATGAACATTTATGGCAGGAGAAAATTACATTTTTGACGTTACGTAATGAACATTTGTGATAGAAAATGACATTTTGACGCTTAGAAATTGACATTTCTAAAATGACATTTTGACGCTTAGAAATTGACATTTTTAAAATGACATTTTTAAATGACATTTTGACGCTAAGAAAATAACATTTAAAAAAAAATCACCTTTTTAAGAGCCGTTAAGAAATCAACATTTTTTTTTCTTCGTCACTTTTTTCTAGACATACTTCTTAACTCTTTCAAAAGAGTAATGAGTCATCTCAAGAATCGACTTTTCACGATGAGTCGACTCACAAAAAAGAGTCATTTCGGCCACCTTTAGTCTGTATACTTCAATAAGGACACACCTAATATGTTTGTGCTCAAATCTGTCTCGCCAGCATCAATGATCATGATCTGATCAAACCATCGGTGGACTCAAGTGAATGTGGGAAGGTAAAGGCTACGCTAACTAGGTAAACCATGATGACCCAGATTATTAGTGGTCATGTTGCAGAAGACCACAAACAGCACAGTGCTTTCAACTTTTGAAACTTAATATTCCCTGACTAAAAAAAAATGTGTATGTTTTTGAAAGCCATAATAATTTCATTACTTCTTTAAGACATAATTTTCAAGACATTTCTTAGAAACTGTTCCAAAACTTCTTTTCAGTACTGTTTTATTCGGAACTTTTTTTCATGATTGGCCTTTTTTGGGTATTTTTTAGAACTTGTATTTAGAATTTCTTTTAAGACCTTTTCTCAGAACTTTTTATTGAGGAATTTTTTTTCAGTACAGTTTCCAGGACTTTTTCCAAGATTTGTTTTTCAGAACCTTTTTGTCCAAGACTTTTTTTCAGGACTTTATTTTCCGGCCCATTTCTAGCAGGGCTTTTTGTATAATTTTTCTTCAGGACTTTTTCTAGGACTTTTTTCGCAACTTATCTTCGGGGCTGTTTTAACGAGATTTTTTTTCATGAGTTTTTCTCGGGAGTTTTTCAAGTCTTTTTACAGGACTTTTCTCACAGGACATTTTTTCATGCCATTTTTTCTCAGGACGTTTTTTCAAGACTTTATATGCTGGACTTTTCTTAAGATTCTTATTCCTGGACAGTTTTCAGGACTTTCTTGCTGGACTCTCTTTTCAAAACTTTTTTTCAGGACTTTCTTAAGCAGGACATTCGTTCACTTTTTTCAGGTCTTTTTCAGAATTGATTTTTCCGAACTTTTTTCAGCACTTTATTTTCCGGCCCATTTTAGCAGGGCTTTTTTGAGTCCTCATTTTTGAGACTTTCTTTAGGGCTTGATTTTCAGGACTTTTCTTTCGTGACTTTTCTTCAAACTACAATCATACCTAATATAATTTGATTAATTAAAACACTTGACAAATAAAAGCAGTGATATAAAACCAAGTGTTTTAATTAATCAAATTATATAATAATGTTTCACCACGGGTTAAGTGAGAAATTAATTAATCACATACCTAATATCTTGATGTAAAAAAAACACGTTACTTCAAGAATTGAAATAAGGCAAACAAACCCAATATAACAATTTCTAATTTCTTGTAATTACATGATATAAACAATGCACAAAACAAATTAAATTTAAATTTATAGACGAAATGTGAAGAAGTTAATTAAATTTCCTGATTATTATACTGATAGCAATAATTAACAATATATGAAATTTGATAATTCATTTTTTTTATATGGTAGTACGGACGAGAGAAGTTTACAACAATCTTAAACATTATGAAAAGAAAGTTCTTGCACTCCCACAACCTTGATTACTGTTGACAAGTAACGATTTGCAAATAATATCACATTCATTCAGAATCATATCCTTATACAGGAGTAGCTTGCTTACAAAATAACCAATGAGAATTCTTAACTCATTCCTTTTCATGAATCCGAACTCGCTTCTTAAGTTCCTGCAGTTTTAACTGCGCTTTTGTTTGTTTTTTTTTTATTATTATAAAATACCTTTGAGCAATTATTTTTGCCACTAATTGAATTAAACCCCATTTTTAGCACAAAGGCAAAACAAATAGGAACTGAAAGCGTGGCCTATATTATTATAATAGCGACGGAGAATAACAAAACGAAACAAAAATAATGCAAATAGAGCCTTCCGATAAATCAAACAACAATACATTTATTGTATAAATGGGCGCGTAGTTTCGGGCATTCCCTGTTATTTTAGCGCACAAAAACGTGGTGATTAATAGCTTCGCATAATTTCGCATTTTATAAAAATATATGCGAAACATATATAACGGCCTGGGCTGTAATTGCATTTGCATTTTGGACCCTCCGGTGTAAAAATCGTTCGCATGTTACGCGCCCACACCGCACTGACTCCCAATTATGTTTATTAATTATTATGAGAAAGAACTTCTGTTTGTCCTGACAGTTAATTTTAATGTGTTCTACTAATTAGCGGGTTTACTACCGTACATAAAATATGTCCGTTTTGGTCTGTTAATACAAAGCAAATAATGTTAATTCCAACCTTTCACTGATTCATTCCTCTTCATTGTTCGCACCGCGAAGTGCCCTTTCGCGTTATCTTTTGATTTATGTTTTGTTCTTTCATTAGTTTCCGCTGCTAACAAATATAATGTTAATATTTACACTACATTATTTAATTATTCCGCCATACCTTTATGAAATGTTAATCAACATGGGGGCAATCTCGAAAAGTTTTTTTTTTTACATTTCAAAGGACGTCCCCTGAAATTTATGAATGCTTCAAGTTTGGGAAGAGTACACAATTTGCATACGTTTGGGGGGAGGAGACATAAATGCTTGTCAAATATTAATTGAAATAGTGGGTAATTCTAGAGCCCCCTTCCACGTTTCATCTCTTTAATACATCAAGAAATTATAAGGCACCCCACATCTTGGGAATTTTGAGGAAAAGGCATCACATCTATTTCCCGGGGGGTTCATCAACGCCGTGAATCTTTAATTGTTTTATTTTGTTATAGAAAAGGTATTTAAATAAACCTCTTAATAAACAATACGTAAATTTGTAGCCCTTTTTATTCTCTTTACGACTGTGTAAAAATATTTGGTTTTTTTTATTTTTTTATTAAAAAATTAAATTAATTAAATTAATTATTGTTTAAGAAATGAGACAAATTTCACCAGAAATGTTTCAAAATGTAAGGGATGGGTTTTATCACCGATTAGCTTTTTGCCAAGAGAGGAACGGTGCTCATTTTGAACATTTGATACATTAAATAAATTTAAAAAAACATTTTTTTTCCATTTCTTTACCTCATTGTTGGGTTCGGGTCTCATTCGGGCGGTTTATTTTTCTAATGATAAATGACCATGCGTGTCCATGGTTGTCTGATGTTTTATTTTCATTAAAATATTAATTATTAAATCGGTCGTGGCTGAATGCACTAGCTGGCTAAGCCAACTCCCTATCATCCGCACCTCCTTAAGCCAAATTAAAAAAAAATAATTCAGAAACGTAATCAAGAGCTGCAAAGTTAAGCTTTTTGAAAGATGTCCAAAAGCCGCTAAATTCGCCAATGCTTGCGAAAATACTAATTTTAAAAAACCAGGGGGGTTAAATTATTAATTTGACAAAGGCGATAAAATCGCCTCGGTTATGTTTAATAAGACTAGTGCACAAATTTATCAGCAAAATCATAAATCCGCCATTGGATAATTAATCACGATAATTCAATTTTCATTTAATTTCATCAGCTTCGAAAAAGCGGTTATATATGTAATTAAAAAATCTCCCCGTAATTATTACATTAACGTAATATACCGACTAGACAACCACTAAAACCCATTATACCGCAGTGAAAATACGCCTGGTTCATTAATTATAAATCGAATATTTTTGTATTCCGCCGCCCCCTGGTTTCTCCCCATAAAAAATTAATTCAAGTATCGTGTTTACGTAAACACAGAAGGGTGGCTTGGCGTTTTTACTCGACCACACTTTGGCCCCATAAAAAAAAATAATGATGGGAAGGGAAAAGTGACCTCTCGTTAGCATCACCTGTCAGAAATTATCGATCGGCCGTGCCCCGATTTTAGAAAAACCATCGAACCACCACCAATGTTTTGGGGCAAATATTAAATGAGCTATGACTAATTTCATGAATGGATGGTCTAATGTTGCGTTTAGTGCCTATTATCGGGGAGATCGGGATCGGCCCTTCTTTATAATGGGTTATTAAAATTTCGTGAATGAATATTAATATGCAGGAAACATCGGTGTGATGAGGTGTGTAATTGGAATTGAAAGTGTTGTATGAATGGTTATATTTTAATATTTTCTAAGTCTTGAAAAATGATAGTAAAAAAACAGATCTATATAAGATACAAAATTTAGAAAAAAATACAAAAATTACAAAAAAGAAAGATTTAAGTTATTGGTTAGAAAAAAGTTAAATATTCGCACTATACAGGACGCACTTATGCGTCAATTGTGAAATTGTCATCAAGAAGAGTGAACCCTCTTCGGTGCATTTTTTTATTGTTCTATATTAAAATAATTTAAACAGTACAACATAGACATGTAATATCATTTGCTCGTAGTGTGTAAACTATAACTGTGGATTTCACAAACATTTATTTAGACCAAGTTTTTCGTAAGCCGGTGTTATATTTTCAACTGTGTAAAGGTTCTCTTTGCGCCATTGTCTGTCACTGTTGGTCACCGAATACATTTTTGAATTGTTATTGAAATGGAACCTCGATAATAGAATCGAAATAAAAAAATAACAAACATTGTGAAAAAGTAAATATTAATTAAAATAAGTGTAATATAATCGCAGAACCTAACCAGCAATTATGCATTCTATTTATCATTTGAAATATCGTTTACACAGCCGATAATATAATACCAGTGTTATGTCAATTTAAGCCAGGGTTATATTTATTGAAACCTTTATTAAATCCACTGTTAGTGAAAAAAACGACTTGCGGCTATCGCTCGTAGTTACTGGCGTAATTAGCCGGCCTGCAAAGTCTTTATACGAAATATTACTAATAATAATAGTATATCATAATATAACATATTTCTCTTCATTGGGTACATGAACTAACAATTAAATTCATATCAATGCAAAGATTCTAACTTTCATCATCCCGTGTTAACAGTAGGTAGGAATTTCGACGAAATCACTCTCTTCAGCTTTCGAATCGCAAGTATTTTTATTCTTTTGGTAAGATAAGAAATATGAGCAAAAATAATTACAACCATAAGTTCCTCCTCCACACTTTCTATATTGAAGACACTACATATCGTTAATAAGATAGTTGGAGAGTGTATTGACATGGAACAGTGAAACAACGCCAATAAATCATCGACAATCCTGCAACCTATATTTACACTAATAGAGTATCTACCATGCGGTTATCTGCATAAGGATACACAATTGTCTATTAGTGAGCATAAATATAAAACCGTATTTACTCATTGAGGGTGTGCCTGATAACGCTCAGGCGATTAACGGTGTAAAAATTAAACACCATTACCACACACCTTCCATATAATTGAGGCAATTATACCGATACATACGTACCCGCAAACATAATTACAAGCCAATAGATACAAAAAGTCCTGAGCCAAGGCGTGCGAATTGAATTTTAATTTTTGCCAGCTTGAAGGTATTTCTTGCAATGGTTTTATTGGATACAAAGGTATGTTCAGTTATTTATAATATAAAGCTTTAAAATTATCGTACATTTAAATTCTATTAAATGTCCAGTCCTGACGTACTTTTGTCTGATCAGCAGAGTCCTGTGTAGGGATGTTCCATTATAAATAGAACTTAATAATCCATTATTGATTATTTTTAATAACCGATTATATCGATTAATCAAAATAATCGATTAATGAAATAATCAAATTATCGATTAATAAAATAATCAAATGATCGATTAGTCAATTAATCAAATTATATATTAATTGATTATTTCTCTAGTAACAAAAACATTAGTTTATCTCGTAATCTAGGCAAGGGGAGTTTTCCGACTTTTATAAATATATACAGAAACATTCTCAGTAATTTTCTAAAATTTGAAGTGTTCAGCAGTTGTTTTTCTATTTTTTTTCTACTTGATAAATAGCCGACTTACAAATTGAACAATATTCTATTCAAGTGAGATTATCTCGAAATCTAGGCTGTTTTCGAATTTTCAGAGAATCATCTTTGCAAAGAGTGCAGAAGTTGTTTCCACATTCCTTTTCTAACATGATAAAACGCTATCTTGAAAATTGACAAATTTCAATTCAAGTTAGTTTGTGTCGAAATCTAGATAAGGGGTGTTTTCTGATTTTTATAGATATATGTAAAAGCATGAATTCTGAGTAATTTTCTAAAGTTTAAAGCGTACAACATCTGTTTTTCTATGTTTTTCTACTTGATAACTGCCTGACTTAAAAATTGAAAAAATATTCTATTCAAGTCAGATTATCTCGAAATCTAGTTAAGGCCTGTTTTCTAGTTGTTATAGAATTATCTAGAAGCATTTATTCGAAGTAGATTTGGGAAGTTTTAAGAGTGTAGAAGTTGTTTCTTTATTATATCATAATGGTACTTTAGTTGTATGACTTTGTATGTAGAATATGTGTGCGTGTTCGACTTCAATCGGGCGCCCACATGCGCGGTACGTATTTTTGGCAATAACAAACCACAAATAGTTACTTTCTGTAATTAGTTCTAAAGCCCGCATATGCGGCCTTAAAGTAGAACTTTACACCCTAGGGTGGAAATGGCATTGTTGACTTGCGGGCGCGCTATAAAATAAAAATAATTATTTCTTATTCAAGTGCTTAAGTAATGACTTTTCATATAGCACTGGAATCAAATGTAGCACTATTTGCTGCAACATTGGGTGGAGTATATTCAGAGGCGTAGCTAGGGTTCCGCAACTGCCCCATCGTCTTTAGGGACGCCCGAAGTAATACAACAAATAAGGTGTTTGCAACAATTTAGTAAATTATGGACAGATAAGAGGATTCAAATTATTGTGACTGTACGATTGAATAAAATAACTGTAACAATATTATGAGTGCCTTCCTGTTAAATTGTTGAGTTTCTAAGAAAGGGGGCTGTTTTAGATTTAACATGAAATTCCGCCACTGGGTATATTTTAAACACTTTTGAATCACCCACACAATGACACTAACAGCAAATTTTATATAAACTTTACAAATGGCTGTTCTTATTGACACCTGTCACTATGGTTACTTACAGAATTAAGCATTTCAAGGAAACCACGATTATTTCTATTCTTTCGTATAAATTTAAATTCATAATGTTCTATAAATTAAAGATTTAATGGTAGTAGAAAAAATAATGTAATGTTTTTTGCAATATCCACTCCCAAGCTAAAACCTATTACTTTACGTCCTCGATACATTATTAACCATTTTTGTATTAAGGGCGCGAAATAGGTGATTTTTCGTTGCGCATCAGAAAGTCACCAAAAAAGTCATTCGAATGCGACAAAGAAAACCTATTTCGCACACGTAATAGAAACAATATGTTTTCCTACATTTGTTTCTAGACATACTTTTCATTTTTTTTTTTCAAAAAGTAGAGAGTCTTCATTAGTCGACTCTTTTCACGATTAGTCGATTCATAAAAAGAGTAATTGCCCACCTCTGCAAATAATGTTATTTATTTTCAGGGAAAAAGTAATATTTTTCATACGTGATAAAAGGGGAAAACACGTTGTTTTCAATGAATAACATTTGTGTGCAAAAAAATTGTTTCCTAGGTGATTTTTGACGTGTTAAAAAATGACATACAAATTTTTTTGGACAATTAGTGTTCAGAAGGTCTCCTGGACATGCAAAAAAAACAAATATAAATTTCTGAAGCAAAATTACATTTCATCGTTTTTCGGCATTTCCGGTCGATTTATGCACCATCCTCCGAAAAAAGTAATGTTGCGCATCTCGGTTCCTGTAATTGTCACAAAATTTTTTAATGAACAAACGATTTGACAGCGACGCATCAGTGGAACCATTTTTTGACGGTTGCAGAAAGAGGTACTCTTTAATTATTTAATTTATCTGCAATTGCAGCTATAAATATAACAAAAATATTATGCGATTCATAATAATCGAGAACGTTTTTAGGTGCGCCAGCATAACATAGTATAAAATGAACATAATAGATGGTGTTACGATAAAGTAATTTAATGGGGGATTCTTATTTTATTTAGTATAATATAACGAGAATATTATGCGATTTATAATAATCGAAGACGTCGGATGCTGGCGCGCCTCGTCATCTAATAAAACTATTATTTTAAATCGCAAATTTTTTTTTTACCATATCATCGACGACGCCGATGTACAAATCAAATGAATAAATTACGTCTGACATAAAAATTATAACCTCAAAATTTCCACGTTCCTGTTCACGTTTGTTGACTCGTAACTAACGAATTATGAGTAACTACGATCCATAGAAAATATATACGATACATTGTTGATTTGTAATTAACATAATACATAACGTATTATGAGTAACTGATACATTATGGAATAATAGTACTATTATGATCCTAATAATTATCAATAAATGTTTAGCATAAAACGAATAATAGGATTAAACACCACCCATGTCGAATGTCACGCATCCATCTCGGCAAACACAGCTCCACGTTTCATAAGCGTCGATTTTTAATGTAGGTATGTACATGCAATATCCAGGGGCGTAGCTGATGAAACGTGTATTTGATTATAAGTGATTTTTTCCATTTTCGAATTTTCTTTGCTGACGCGTCACGGGCTTTAAATTGACATTTGTTCTTGCGCAAGTATATTTTCTTTTTTCCAACTTGATAAATGCGTGACTTGAAAATTAACAAATTTAAATTCAAGTGGGTTTATTTCGAAATCTAGGTAAGGAGTGTTTTCTGATTTTTATAAATATATGTAGAAGCAATTATTCTCAGTAACTTTCTAGAGTTTGAAGTGTACAACAGTTGTTTTCCATTAATCTCTAGTTGACAAATACCAGACTTACAAATTGAACAATATTCTGTTCGGGTGAGATTACCTAGAAATCTAGTTAAGGACCGTTTTCCAATTTTTGTAGAATTACCTAGAAGCATTCCCTATAAGTAAGTTTGGACAGTTTTAAGAGTGTGGAAGTTATGGAAAGCCTTATCGTGAATATTGTAAAAAAAAATCAAATGTGTCCTACATGAACAGAACATTTATTTATAAACAAAAAATATACGCATAAAAACATCGTTCTTATTTATTTATTTAAAAGTAAAGTATTGTTTGGTTATTCAAATAATCGATTAATAAAAAAACTAAATGATCGATTAATCAAATAATAAAATTTTCTCCACGACCACCGTAGAATTTAAGCATTCTGAAATCAATTTTGATTATAGAACGTACACATTCTCACTCTTGTTATGGAACAAAACACTATGCGCTTATGCGTTTTGCATGTAATTCATTCCATAACAAGGGATAGAATGTATATTCTCACATCGTTTCGAATAAAACAATTAGCCTTGGATTTCACAATTGTCAAAATACCATAAACATAACCACAAACGTGATAATAAAACGTAAGTTCTTTGTGTTCATTATTTTATTAGTCTATTTTATCTGGTCGAGGAGAAAGTATAGTCTGATACTCGGTAAGAATGGAAATTCAGATGCTCGTGGTTCCTCGCGCTCGCCTCACGGCTCGCGCTCGAAATATTCCACTCGCATCGAATTTCCATTCTAACCTTGTTACAGAATATACTATTCCATCGCTCTAAACCTTGTGGGCAAAAATATAGTTTTTAGCTTTAAAATAAAAATTATTACCCTAAATCAAATTCAATAACCATGAAAAGAATTACCCAATTTGGTATTTGACTCAAAAATATATGTGATTTTTTTAGATTTTTTGATCATTTCTCTTTAATGATTAAAAAAAATATAAAAAAAAAACCTTTTTTGAGTTTTATTTGAGTTTGATTCGGTCAACATAATTCGACTTGTATTAACCGATTTTCCATGTTATAAAACACTAACCTGTTTGATCCTCCTGTGCCCGTGATATGTTTTTTAAAATGCGCCACCAAACTTTAAGCGCCGATGTTTGTTTGTTAGAAACACATTCCCACTATGCGCACAATTTTCACACCAATATAATTGTTAAAATGTTGAAAATAAATGAGGAATGAGCGAGCAAAACAAAATAACGACCTTAAAACAACTGCACACTCACAGCCTACATGACGTCGCATGTGTGCATGCACATATGTAAGTGTGCAGTGCACTCCTAGAGTTAACGAAGGTGCTCGCGCGTTGCTTTGTTGTACAAATATTACACAATTTCTACCGGTGTTTCAGTAGTTTTTAATCGAATCGGTGTGGAAATATGGTGAGGAGGCCATCAAATTAAACAATCGGTGCAAGCAATTGTTTCTCTGGGAGTAAAACATGGAGAATAGAAGAGGTTAGTGTTTTATAATTATCGCGCCATCCGACAATAATAGATTATAAATTAACCGTTTGCCTTTTTATCCGGAGTTTTAAGAAGATTATGACGAGTTCACCCATTCTGCACATTGAATTACGTAATCGATTTATATGTATACTCATTAGTTCGTCTATCTAGTTAACGATTTATATTGTTTTATTTAAATACTAATGGAAAATATTACAAAAATGCATTTAATGAAAACTGACCATTTTTCGGCAGAAAAATGGTAAGGCAAACAGTTAAGGTGGAATTTATTTTATGCATGTAAATTTTAGTTCTCTTTTTTTTAAATAATCAGTAATAAAAGGCTGAAAGACCTCTGGTCAATTGCCTGTTAAGGTCATTTGTAAACGTGTCTCAATAAATGTATTGTCTCTCTCTCTCAGTAATAAAGTCGAAAAAAAAATAAAAACCAAAAAACTTTGTCGGTTATTATGAAATATCTCTGAAAGTACTTCGTTTTTTGAGTCCTGCACAGGAAATTGAACACATTTCAATGCCCTTTTGGTGGATCGAGTCAACACATTTTTTCCAACTAGGTACACGTTGCCAAAGTAGGACGTTTTTTGACCAAAAACGTGATTTTTTTGTTCGGGGGTTGAAGGATTAAAAAAGGGATCATTCCAATCTGAATTTACCCCCTTAAAGTAGAGCCAAAATGGGATTTCTTCCCGAAATAATCATCAAATTTGGTTGAAAAGTCACCTAGGTATTTGCGAAAAACCTCAGAATGCACCTTTATCAAACACCCATAACTTGGTGCCAAATCGTCGTAGAAACTTTGTTCTTTGAGTCCTGCATAGGGAGTTGATCAGATTTTTGCCTTTATGGTGGATCGAGTCGACAATTTTTTTCCAACTCCGTACACGTCGTCAAAGTTGGACATGGTTTCCTGAAAAAACATTTTTTTTACAGGGGTGCTAGAGGGGATGGAAAGGGTTACGCTTAAATTCGCATGCATGACTTTAAAGAAGACACTTTAAAGTTTCTCGCCCTCGAAGATTAATCAAATTCGATTGAAAATACGCCGAGTTATGGCGGTTTGAAAATGGTCGAAATTTCACGAATTTCAAGTGTTTAATTTTTTTTCCTTCAGTATAGTATACTATCAAACCGGAGAAAGTAACATGATGGCCACATTACCATTTTTTTTTGCATTTTTGGTTTATAATAAGGAAACGGTGATAGTTATATCAGATTTATATTAATAATTATTATAGAGAATACCGAAATGAACAATTTATAAAGAATAACTTTTTTTTTTAATCTCTGGCTTGAGTAAACTGACTATTAGAATTTGAAGTATAATTTGTTAATTTCATCTTTCATAATTTTGACGTTTCAAACGTCAGTTTAATTTGATCTTTCAATACGCTTGGTGTACATTTAAAATATGATTTAAATTGAAAATTATAAATATAAATAGCTATAATACTATCAAATCGGAGAAAGTAACATGATGGCCACATCACCATTTTTTTATATGGAAATCGGTTATGGGCGTTATGGGTAAACAACTTATGCAGTCTACGCTATTTTTTATATCATCCATAATTCCTCATCCCGAATTTTCTATAAACATCCATTAAAATAAAAAACTTTGTAACTAAAATGGCTATAACGTATTAAATATCATTTGTTTATTATCATTTCCGATATAAATGTTATGTTCTATTATCATAATTAGAGATATAAACTGTTTAATCAATATAATTAATTGTTTTTATTTTATCCTATAACGTTATCATGCCAATAACTCCTTAGAAACAAGTAACGTTAACCTTTAACAGCACTAGTGTTGTTATATTATCTTAATGCAACTCGTTTCCATGGAGATTTTGGTAAACAAACATTATTTCGCTTTTTGCCGGTTTTCATTAAACATTTTTTCAAATAAAAAAAATAGAAAAAGGATCAAATAAACCGTGTTACGACACACGTAACGTTATTTGCATTTACATTACTCGAGAATCTACATCACTCGTGCTTTCAAACGTTTCTCTCGTAATGTAAAAACCTTCATAATGTTACTTATATCCTAAATTACTATGATTGCGTATTAGTAAAATAAAGTGAAACTGGTTGAGAATTTAGACTGAGTTTTTATTTGGTAGAATAAATGTCTATTTCATATTACTATGTTTAATTAACGAACTATATTTTTTAGAAAAATAAACATGTTCAGTTTCACGTTATCTTCAAGATTTGTTTAAATGTTTTTTTTAATATCAGAAAAAATGGTAAATATAACTGCTTTTGACGACACGTGCACAGAAGATTTTTGAAATGAATCCTTTGCTTAAACCATTACAATCTTAAAAGATGTAAATTGTGGCTTAGTGCAATATTGCCCGGAGCCCTTCAATAAATCCGCGCAGTCATAAATAAATTAGTTACCACGCAATTTTATTGTCACATGTTTACTGTACACCAAACCGACCTTTTGCAAACGAATTAACAAGGCAACGGAGCAAGGGTGAACACAATTTACATTAATTTATTAAAATGGCTACTACTAATTAACGATCGGAGCAAGCGGCAACAGTCATCGCAACAATAAACGTGATTTATGGCTTTCCAATACTAATGCAGAGGTGCATGTAACGGCCTGTGGTCAACTCACAAATCATCTTCGGCGAAGACGCCACCATCTGCGCTGCTGCGGTCGGTGCGAAAGAGCTAAAACTCGCCCCGGCTTATTAATGTCCTTTGTGGTCGTAACCATTTAGATCAAGTGGATTCGGATGACGGTAATGTATTCCCCGTGTCGCCCACCACGGGCAAAAGAGGGGGCGCCGCAAAAATTTCAAGTATTGTCTTAATGTGGAGTAGAAACAGTGATGGTTTTTTGATGTTCATGGGGTGCGCATATGTCAGCCTGATATTGTTTGCTTGTTTTCTCGCATATTTTTATGATTTGTTCATCTGGGATACTTAAGTGCACAATTTATAAGGAAATCAAGAGTTATTTGGTGAATATAGTCAATAGGTTTGGTGCCTAAATCATTTATAATCGAATATAGCATATTGAGGTATTATGTAAATAATTGTTTAGAAAAAAAATAAAGTTATCGATGTGTGTATTAAAGAAATGCTTTTTTGTTGTTTATTTACTAAAAATAATGCTACTGCCTAGTTAATAAATTATACCCTCTTGGCGATATTTTTTGCAAATGTGTCTTGTTAGTTCGAACACAATAAGGACTAGTTTCGATTCAATTAAACAATTACACGTTCCGGCAATTACTTATTCAATTGCTTAATGGATCGCCCCATTCGGGTGTCTGTTACGTTGAAGGCAATGAAGTTTTTGCCGGGACAATTGAAGGCGGCGAGGCGCACTTAATTCGATGCCGATAAATGGCGACGTTCACCTCAATTACATAAAATACAGTCATTATACACGATGCGAATGCGATGCTGCAAAAAATGAGATACACATCGCCTAATTCAGTCCTCCGGTAATGTCGACAGATATATATCGGCCGATATCGGAGAGCGAATGTATTGTGCGGGATATTCCTTGACATCGGTGATATTGGCTGCCGATAATCCGACATTCAGGCCGCACTATCTCAGATATAAACGTGTATGGATCTCGTCGTTCGCTCTATTAGGTTATGTGATAAGGATGATCTCCTACTTGGAGTAAATCGATATCTTAAATCCTCGGGGATATACATTAGATATAAGGAAGTTTGGGGAGAGCGCGAGGATCAATTGAATTCGCATATTCGTATCTACAGGACACCGTTACTTTCAGATAACCCATATTTAATATAGTGAAATGAGCATACAGCACGTCTTAAATTTTCCAAATTTAAGAGAAAGTGTGAATATTTTCGGGGCAATATCAACTGTCTTAGAATCGATACAAATTTCGAGAATGAATTAAAATGGAAAAATTTACCTAATCGCAATTCATTCGAGAAATTTGCGATGAAATAAAATTTATCCTGCAGAAATTATATCCGCGAGTGGCATTTGTTTAGATAATTTAACAAGTAAAGCCAAACTATATACAGTGTGATTTTTTAACCGCGGAACAAAGGAAATTTGCATGGGGAAACGATTCTTTCAATTTGTACTCCCATCTTGAGTCAAGACACAAATGAATAGCACCGTTGGATAAATTATTCTTTTGCTCTTTTTATGATACCAAACAATTCGTTATTTGACTTTTAATTGGTTCTAATGAAATTCAATAACCGCCCCAAGCCACATATCTACAATAGAATACATAGATAAAATAACAAAGTCTTTTGAAATTCTTATTCGCTCAGAATAATAGTACCAGAAAGACCATTGGTTAAAGTAATATATCAATTTGAACATTTACCTGCATCATATTCTGATGCCGCATCCGTTTTTTCCTCAAAATTTCTTATAAGACGATTAATGATTGATGCAGATGGTTTTGGAAGATTATTATTTAGAATAATTCACTCACTCTGCGTAAGCTAACTCCACTGAAATAGGTTTTATTGTCATAAAAATGGTGATATGGTCAGTGGCGGCTCTTGGAAGATGTTGATGGTAGAGCCACTTATACAATATACCCCACCCCCCTCCCTTTTTTGAAGAAAGAAAGAACGGTGAAAAAGAGTTTTAAGAGTTAATTAAAAATTCTTGCTCAGCTTGAAACTACAGGTAGTGCTCCTTGGCTCTATATAACGAGCCGCCCCTGGATGTGGTCATCATGTAAGTTTCTCCGAAAATATTTTTCTGATATTTTTCGTGTTTCCATACCTGTACGAAATAAGTAAAATACATTTTGCAGAGTTGAAATCTTTTTTTATAAGTTACCAATTTAAAAGCCGAAATAAAATTATAAAAAAAAACTGGAGCGGTTATACTTATATAAATTATTTCTGTTTTTAAAAAGACCTTAATTCTTATGAGAGTTATAAATGTTAAATGGACAAATTAAAAACAACTAAGAAGTCTTAATTCTGTAAAAATCAAAACTGTTTTTGAAACTAAAATGATTGTTAACTGAGTTATGTAAATGTTAAAGAAAAATTATGGAAGAGTTGATAAAAAAATCGAAAAAATATATGAAAGCCAGAAATACAATTATGGAAACATTGAGAAGAATTCTATCAAAATCATTATGGTTTTGAAAAATATCAAATTTGAGTTATAATTGTTAAAAAAAGCATTAGAAAAAATGTGGGAAAGAAAAATAAATTGTCAACTTACTAGGCAATAATTAAAAACAACAAATTCGTCTTTATTTAAAAAAAAAACATTTTTGGTTTCAAAAATGCACCAATTTTTAAGTGAACTATGAATGAATTTAAAAAATTTGATGTAAATTGAGAAAACGTACATTACACAGATCGAAAAAACATATTAAAAACCAAAATAAAATTATGCAAAAACTAAAAACCACTGAGATGGCTAAATTCTATAAAAAATCATTTTAGTTTTTTTTTTTATTTTCAAATGAGGAATAAATGTATCATATTCGATGTTTTCCCGAATTATATATAATATCTGGAGGTTGCAGGTTCGATCCCTGTCGGAGGCATGTTCACACTTTTCATTCAGCTACATACGGATAATCCTCGTTTATTATTTATTTAATTATAAATGTTTGAGTGTGGAACTGTCACATGAAAAAAATTGAAAACAAAATAAATGCAACAATTAAATTAGCTAAGAAGGTTTTCTTCTGGCGAAGTGCTTTTTGCTGTTGCAACTACACCACTTTTTAAATGAGTAATGAATAAAATAAAATGCTAAACTTTTTGTACCACTTTTAATTAAAAGTGGTATAAAAAAGTTAACTGTTTTCTTTATATCGAAAATGAAAATGTACCACGAAGTAAACGCCTCCAAGATTAAAAAAAAAATAATAAAAATAAACTGATTTAAGTTGTGGAAGCGAAGATTGAAAACACCAAAAAAGAAAAATGAAACGCTAAAACAACTAAAAAAAATTTATTTCTACGAAATCATTTTGTTTTCTGAAAATATTTCAATTTATGAATGTTTAAAATAATTATTTAAGTTGTGCAATAGGAAATTCAAAATATATAAAAAACCATATGAAACGTTAAAATCAAAAAAGCGTTTTATATTTTGGAAATTATTTCGGTTTTTGAAAATATTTTAATTTTTAAATGAGTTATAATTGCGTACAAAAATAATTTGAGTTGTGGAAGCGAAGATTGAGAATATATTAAAAAAAAATTAAAACAACCAAAACAGTTTTTTTTTATGATTTGGGAGTATTATGCAAGTTAATAATGTTAAAAAAATAAATTTGAGTTGTGGAAGCAAAAATTGAAAATATTGAAAAAATATAAAACATATGCTTTTTGAAAATATTAAGATTTTTAAATGAGCTGTGAATGTTTACAAATTGTTGAATTAAATTGTTGTGTAGACAAAATATAAAGCGCAAAAATAAAATTATGCAAAAATTAAAAACACATTCTATTCTTTAAAAATCATTTTTGTTTTTTAAAAGGCACCAATTTCAAAGCGTGTTATAAATGTATAAAATAATTTAATTTCTAGAAATCGTCGAAATCGCATCTAGGGACCTCAAAACGGAAATTTCCGTAAAGAAAAAAAAAATTTCAAAGTCACAATGCTTTCTCTTACTTAGACTTAGTAGAAAATCGATACAGGTTATGTTACATGAAATATACTTAGAATTTTACATAGACTCCATAAATGCAACAAAAACAGGGGGTTCACATTTGAAAATTTCAACTAAGGGGTCGTATCTCAATTTTGGGATACCCTGTACATTTGAATTTTATCTCAAAAAATGCGCGTTAAAAAATAATAATACACGTGTCCGAGCATTTTTCTGAAAGAGAATGCCCAGAATTTTAATCGAATTTATTCCTTACTTTATGTACACTGTATATCATTGACGCAAATTGCGGTAATAAGTGTATAATTTTTTTTATGTTTATATGGGAATAAAGATAATTTGTATTGTATTGTAAATATAAAGGGGTTGATTGTGCAAAATTTGCGAAACAACGTTATTTATTGAAAATTCAGAAAAAAACTGGTTAAAATATCTTTATACAGTACGTTTTTTTTCATCGAGGGCCATAGGATTTTACATGTTAAAAATTATACCTTGTTTTAATGCATATTTCAACATATAATTTAAAGCAAATTTTAGTTAGTAATAAATCAATTACTTTTCCACATGATGCGCTTAATTAGATTACCTTAAACATGTTTTATTCCATTAAAAAATGAAATTAATTCACTAATCAATCTGACATTTCAGAAATTCAAGGTACTTTGATTATGTTTGCTCAGTTATTTATTTTAAATAATTTCATTTTTTAATGGAATAAAACATGTTTAAATTATTCTGACTAGCGCATCATGTAGAAAAATATTTGATTTATATTACTAACTAAAATTTCCTTCAAAATTTTATGATAAAATATACATTAATACAAGGTATAATTTTTAACATATAAAATCCTATGGCCCGCGATAAAAAAAATACCCTGTATATTTTCCAGCGGAATTATAACCTCTCCTAAAATTATAAATTGATATCAATCTATAATTAATTACTTAAATATCTAGATAATAATTTATTGAAACCTAATACATCGAGTTTTAGTTGATTTAGTCAGCCAAACTAAAATTAAAGTCCAGCTGTTCCCAAAGTCGTTTTGGCAAGTTTGGTGTTATTAGTTGAGGGTATTATTATGCGTGTTTTTAAGTCGTCCAAATTGTGTACCAGTGGTGGCACATACACATTTTTTTTTTATAAAACCCCACAGGAAAAGGTCACCTGGTGTGAGGTCATGCATTCAGCATGTTATCGTTCATTCCGACGCGATCACTCAAATGGCCAGAAACTGTTGAGGAATTTCCACACTTTCAGCTTCCAGTGTGGAGGAGCACCATCCTGTTGAAAGACGAAGTCATTTGTGTCTTCCTGTAATTTATGGAAACAGCCGTTTCCTAACATACAAAGATATGTCGTGCCATTCATTGTTTGTTGCACGAAAAAAAGAAAGACCGTAACACTATAGTATCTGTAGTTCAGCAACGCTACCAGAGGCGGGAATTATGAAAATATTTGAGTTTATATTTATTTGTGGTAAATACCGTATTAAATTTGTTCAGTCGTCTTTTTATAACTCATCGAATGCTGTTCAGTAGAGCTACCAGACACGGGAATTGAAAATAATTCAATTTCCCTTGACTTTAAATATCATACATCATTTTGAATAACCCTGTATAATGATACAACTTGAAACGTAAATGGTTTTTAGGTATCGCTAGTATTAACTTTGTTAAATCATCTTTGTTTTAAACTCACCAAAGGCAATATACCAGAATTGTATTGTACATCATTTATTACTGTTGTAATATTTAGAATGTCCGAAATGCAAGTGGCTTGTTTACTTTGTTTCAATGCTAAATGATATAACTAGAATCAGCTTGAAACACAAACGTTTTGATAGATGTTGTGTTTCTCTTTGATAACGTAACAGATTTTACAAAATTCATTTTATTCAAATTATATCTGCTATGTTTTCCGGGCTTTCTGTAATGCATTCATCACCAATAAATGTTTTTGATTTTTAGTAGGCTTTAACAGCTGTCCGATGATGAAATAAATGATTTTTGGTGTAGATTTAGATTGTCCGCTTCTTGAAGGCAATTCGTTATGACGGGGTTAAATTATTTAATTTATTTAAATTTTTTCCGCAAATCAGATACCGTTGTAGGTGCATTGTCAATGGGATTAGCATGCCAACGACAAGACTAAAGCTCCCTTTCTGAAATGAGCTAGAGAACTTCAGTTCTCAAACTCCTATACCAGAAATAATTACAAAAATAGTTGGCAATCTATTATTTTCTCATAACTTGCTGTCGCTTCAAGCGCATTTGATATGAGTTATGTAGAAACTGAGTAACTGTGCGATTCTAAATGCATTTTGATTACTGCCCCGCAAATTCTAGCAACAAAAATAATCATCTGACACTTTGAACGTATAATTTTCTTGCTGACGCCGAGTATGGTTGATATAAGATTTGAAGAAAACAACAAGTTTGGATTTGCTCTTGAAGGTAGAAAACATTTTGGAAACAAATCGTGTCCTAAAGTTATTGGTTTCCTTGCTATTATAAAGATATAAAGATGACCCCAAATACAAAATGTGTTCTTATTGAACCATAAATATTTAAAAGAATTTATTAATGGCAATAGAAAGGAAATTGTTTGTCAGGCATAAACACTGTTATTTATGTTAAATATTATAATGTAGTACATAAACGTAAGACTGCGAAAAATATAGCGTTGTTATAAGACGTTTATGTCCACTATCAATATGTAAGCGGTTATTAATAACAATAACAGAACATTTATTATTAATGAAGTGATATTATGTCTGGGCGGAAATAATATAATAAATGGCCGGTTAATTCACGAAGGCGCACCGTTTTAAAATAACAAGTGAGAACATTGTATTGAATGGTAATATAAAGGCACGGTGGTTATGATTTCATAATATTTATGGCGGCTGTAATTTATATTGCCCAGATCGCATGTGCAGGTAAGTAAAACGGTGTAGGTGTGAGTAAACCGCTTCGGAATTTGGACCGCTGGGACTAAGTGAAATTTCCAATTTTTCATGCGAACCGTAATTTACTGCGAAGTAATAAAATACAAAGTTAAAATCTTAACGTAGTATATCTTGTTTTAAAGTGTGCGAAACGACATAAATATAAAAGCACCTCCAGAACAGAGAGATAATTTCGCGCAATATTTTTACTGCGCAACAGATAACAGATCTTTAACTTTTGATATAATACTGCGCTCGCGTAAAAGATGTTCGCGCGGTCCTTAACGCGATAAATAATGTAAACCATATTTACTCCTTTCTTTGGGCAATGATTCCTATCAGAAGTTGGCGTTTTAATGAAAAAGGATGGTCCAAGTTTGTATTTCCGTTATGGTTATTAACTCCGCCAACTTGGGCGCTTGTTTATGAACTATGGCTCCCTCAGCAGCCGCGAGACGCTTTATCAAAATAATACTTTGGAACTTGCTAATTGTTAGTAATGCAGCGCGAGAACATTTTTGAAGTCCCCGTCGCGGCTTTATCAAACTATTCCGCCGGATTCTAATTAGTAACGATTATTAGATCGTAATGAATTGTTGGGATTCTTACGCGAACTTGCCTCTAACTTTTTCAATAACTCAAACAAGATTCCGGTTGCCTCGACCGAAAATTGCGCGCGCCCTCTTCCTAATCGTAATAAACCGTAGGTTTTTATTTTCTTTAATTTGCTTCAGCCTTGCTACTGGCCTCGGTAACTAGACCAGTAATATATTAATTGGCAAGGTTGTTATTCGTAGAAAATTAATATCACTTGATGGCATTGTTGGAGAACTCCAATGACCGCCCTAATTACCTGAATGTGCATTTTTTTTTATATACCTATTTTCTTCTTTACCATTCTTAGATAATGATTTGAAAATCGAAACTAGTCGGAATAAAAAATATAAAAATTATGAAACCAATCCAATTGAATATTAAAAATGTTAAACGAGAACCAAATTCCACAAATATTGATTTGATTAATATTTCAGTCATCTAACCCTAGCAGGAAATAATTTATAGTTTTTGGTGCATTCAATTAAATTTATAGTGTCGCGGCGATTTATCCCCATCATAGTTATTTAGTGCGGATATATAATACTGTGATAAGGGTAACGAACAGCCACTGGTCGGCGGCTAGCAAGAGTATTATTAGCGTAACCAACTCAATTTGTACAATCGGGCGAGGGTGGATCCGGAATTAAATATTTCCTGGGTGAGATATGGCAGTTTAAACTGGCGCAACCCTATTGTGTCTGCGTTACAGTCGGGGGCCGTTCTTACATTAGGGGTGGCTTTTTTTATTAGGGCCTAAATATTCTAGTTATTATGTGATTTAAATTTGCGGATTTAATCTGGTTCTAGGTTTTATTAAGGAATGCTGGGGTGGATTTTTGTTAACGCGCGTCGAGGGGAGGGGGGTGAGGATTCGAGTTAATTTGAGATATCCGTCTCGGGCGAATATATTAATTTTTCAACTGTATTGAGCTCATGGTCTTCATATTACATTGAAATATATCTTGAAAAATAACTTTTAATAAGGCGCACTTCTCAACAAACAAGATAAATGTTTAAACTATAGTCGAAGAATATTTAAAAAAAACGTGTATGATCCCAACAAAGTACATTTTTATTGAAAAGTGCAAGTCTTATTATCTGTTCCAACTATTTTACATAATGAAATATACCCACTTTCGCTGGGGCAACATCTTTTTGCATCGCTGCACGATGAATTTACTAAATTTTCTTAGTAGTCTGAAAGCTTGTAAGGCCGTGGTCAAATTTTCATCACTAATTTTTCAGCTCACAAAATGTTTTCATCTTTGACATAGCTGGTAACCTTCCATTTTCTTCACGATCTACCACCCAAAATCTGTCTACTTTAGCGATGTAATATATACTTTTTCTTTGTTTTCTTACAGAAAATCTACAGTATTATTATCATATAAGTAAAAGAAACATTTCAAGCAACTTTTCAAGATAACCGATTTGGGGCCACTGTCGGGCGTTGTTGATATCAACTCCGGCGTCTACGAATGTATTCTATTCCCACTTAATTAAATAAGATTTCATTTAAGAAGCTGTCTACAAGGAAAACGTTTTAGGCGTGTGTGTGGCTCGGATTATTGGGGAACATCGCGGGGATTCACCTGTCCGCCACAAAAACTTAACCAAAAAACGCACTTAAATATTTCAGGTCTAGTTGGGCGCCCCCGAAATCGAGTTCAGAGCACCTGCTTCTAACTCGATTTACCTTCTGCGGTTGATCGATCGTCTAATTTAATAAATTCATTAATGCTTTCCACGTTTTCAACCTCATTAAACTAAATGTGATCGATTGAAAAAATTAACGAGATTTATATTGTGGCCGCAATTAATATGTTATTGGAAAAGTTATTATTTTTTTAATTAATCTCCATATTTTTTCTCCTTCAGACACCACTGGTACGTTTTTTTGGGGGGAACAAAAAAATCAAGGAGGAGAAAAGGTAAATCGAACTAATAGATCGACTTTGGATAGGATATTCAATTTCAAAATTTAAATGGCTATACTTAAATATTTCCAAATTAATTATTATTATTGTTAGTAATAATTTTGAGTTGCCAATTTTAAACATTATTAACTCAATTAATCGGTGAATGGAAAAACAATCTTAAACCAATGCTATAACAATAATTAATTTCGAAACCCTTACTATACTCGGCGTACCGAATCGGTGGTATGGTCACGTTGCGTTCACCCCGCGTCCTCGTGATTGTTTGTCGAGACGTTATGAAAAGCCTGATTCACACAGCCTTGCCATATTTTAGTTCTGTGCCGGAAATATTAACCAACCAAATCTAACTATTTACCACTTCCTAATTAATTGTAATTGAAAAAGGCTGATTTAATGATAGAACGTAATCACTACATTTAAATAAGACAGAAAAACGAGAACGCGTGGCATACAACGGGCGTGATAAAAAATTTCGGCTGTGTGACATACGCTTCACATGCGTTTGCGCTGACCAATCAGCGAATATCACGCGAAAAGCAAGCAAACCCATTATACCACCGATTCGGTGCGCCGAGTACAGTTGAAAGTGAATTAAATAAATTTAGTAAAAACTAATTATGGCATTATTAAATAGAGTACGTGATTTTTTTTTTAAATCAAAGAGAGTGCTGTTTCTTTCGCTAGAAACGAGTAAACTTAAAATTATCTCTTCACGTCACAAGTGCTTCCACTAATTTGCTTCGGAGAATTAAATAAGCTATGTCAACAATATTGGGTGAATAATGAAAAGTTATATTGCGCCTGATGCCTCAAGAAAACCAGAAAAAAATCTTGATATAATTCTTTCATAAGGATAGATACACCATTACAGCGACATTTATTGTCTTAAACGTTGCATGAATTTACCTTATTTAATTGAATTTGGTTCATGCTTTTAGCGGGGTCATTGTATACCGAATAATATCATTTTCTTTGATTTTTTTTTGGCCCCGGGAACGTAGCCCATATGGCCAGCTCAAGGCGGCTGCTATATTGTACATACAAATTGGTGAATACATGAACAAATGAATAAATGAATAATGCCAGACGTGTACACAACAACCATGGACCCGACCGAATATTTCTCGATCCCCGAAAAATCTTTCGGCCGGGCTGGGATTCGAACCCACACGACACGCGGTGCAACCGGCACAAGCGCTCGCCTGTACCCACTTCACCAACGGGCCGCCCTTTTTCTTCGATTAAATTGAATAGAAATGAAGATTTTAGTTTTGATATCTTGTGTTCAAGATGAACACTCAATAAACTATGCAAGATGTTTAAAATTAAATTGTACAAAGAAACGAAGAAGTTTTTGGTTTGATTAACAGCTCAATTTTTAGCAGAAGTTTGAAGTTAATTCATTCAGAGAAATTATGCCAGATGAAAATCATTGTTCGGTTTGTGTCTTTACATGTAAGACTCAAATCATAGATTGGAAAAACTGAAAGGAAATAAATCTTGTATTAAATATTACAAAAAGAAAAAATCTGTGTATTTCTTGTGGTTTGAAGCAAACGATTACTTAAATTAATTGATTTGAAAAAAAAAATATTTCTAAATATATTTACTACTTCATTTCTGGACGAAAGTTTAAATATTCGAAATGGTTTTTAGTTAAGAAACCGTTATCGCGTTCTTGCAAATTTAGAGCAATAAATTTCTTGTGGTCTGAAGCAAAATTTGACTTAAACTAAATGATTTGAAAAATTAATATTTCTACTGAAAAAAGTTAGCCAATACTTTGGATGAAAGTTCAAATCTTGGATATAGTTTCTTTGTTAAGAAAAGGTTATAATTTTCTTGGAAACGTAGAGTAATAAATTTCTTGTGATTTGAAGCAAAATATAAAATTCATATATATAAAATATAAAAATATAATTGGTTTAAAAAAATATTGCAATCGAAGAAAGTTTCCTAAAAAAACGCGCAATGCCCATTACAACTTCATTTATTGGCCAAGCCTTTAGACGAAAGTTCAAATCTTGGTTATAGTTTTTTGTTAGGAAAAAAAATACTTTTCTTCGAAATGTAGAGCAATACATTTCTTATGATTTGAAGTAAAATATTACTTAAACTAATTGGTTTGACAAATATTTCAACTAAAGTTAGTTTCTAAAAAACAACGCAATAGCTTTTACTTGATTTCTTGACAAATCCTTTAAACGAATATTTAAATCTTGGATATAGTTTTTCTTCTTAAGAAAAAGTTAGAATTTTCTTGCAAATTTAGAACAATAGATTTCTTGTGGTTTGAAGCAAAATATTACTTACAAAAAATTCAACCCTAGAAAGTTTCTAAAAAAACAACGCAATACCTTTTACTTAATTTCTTGGCATATCCTCTAGGCGAAAGTTTAAATCTTGAATAAATTTTTTTTGACATGAAAAAGTTATAATTTTTTTTGCAAACGGAGAACAATAAAGTTATTTGTTCCATGTTAACAATAATTTAAGCAAATAGTCATTTATCTTAAATAAATTAATTTGTTCGATTTTTTTTATAGATATATAAAGTCTTAAAACGTTATCATATTAAAATCATTTTTTAGTCCATCGATTTTGAATTTGAATTTCTGGAAAATTTTATTTTCTAATTCACTTGAGTGTTACAAAGAAAAATATGTTTTTTAGAGATTAAATTGAGAAAGACGGTATTTTTAAAATAGGAGTTGTTTGTTTTAATACTATTCTTTTCGTATTTTATAACGCAATTAAATAAATCATTGATTTAAAAAAAATTAGATCTCATGAAAATTGATCAAATAAAAAAACGATAAGTATTTATTCCAAAGTCCAACCCACCCCCCGTAACAACGCGATGGAAAAAAATGTTTTTTTATGTAAAAAATGTCCAACTTTGACAATCTGTACCGTGCGCAAAAAAAAATCGACGGGAAATTTCACCACAATGGCAGAAAAATTTAATCAATTTCCTTCAAATGCCTTAAAAATTCGAGTTGTTCCGATGATTTGGAGCAAAGTTATGAATTTTTGAAAAAAAAATGACATTTTTCACTTTTTTGGCCATAACTTGAGTAATTTTGCACGAAATTCGATAAACTTTTGCAGTCTGAACAGTTTCAAATTTTTTTCTTCAACGTCGTGCGAATTGTTTTGTTGCTAAAACGATTCCACCCCCTGCCACCCCCTAAAGAAAAAAAAATGTTTTTGAAGTTTAAATGTGCAAATTTGGTTTCTTGAACCGTGTGCAAAAAAAAAACGTCAGCATGGCAATAAAGTTCAATCATTTTCCTCCAATTTCCTCTAAAATTCAAGCCGATGCGATGATTTGGCGCTAAGTTATGCAGTTTTGAAAAAAAAAATTCATTTTGCGCCTTTTTGGCCATAACTAGGCGAATTTCGCACGAAACTCAATGGAATTTTGCGATCTAGAAATTTTTCGACTTTTGTGAGCCCCTGAAAACCCCTACAAAAAGTGTTTTGGATTTAAAAAAATTGTTAAATTTTTACAACTTGTAAAAATGTAATTTTTTCAAAAATTCATAACTTTGCTCCAAATCATCGAAACAACTCGAATTTTTAAGGTATTTGAAGGAAATTGATTAAATTTTTCTGCCACTGTGGTCAAAGTTGGACAATTTTTTACATAAAAAAAACATTTTTTTTCCATCGCATTGTTACGGGGGGTGGGTTGGACTTGGGGTCAAAATCAACTACACATTCTTAAAGATAAAACTTGAATCTTTCCCAAACTGAAAGATTCATCGATTTTCGACCAAATTGAACCAAGTTACGACGGTTTGAAAAAGCGAGTTTTTTCGCGATTTTTCGAGTGGCGCTTTTTTTTACGCCGAGTGTATTTCATTTTCATGTACGTGTAAGTTCTTCTTGTATCTCTTCCCTTTGTCCTCACCTCGGGATATAGTGGTTTTCGAGTTGGCGTAAGTTTAACAGCATCCTTTGTTAGATTTTGAATGTTCATTTTTTAAGGACAAAGTAATCCTCCGAAAACTTATAAATTGTTCCATAATATTTCATTACTTATTTATTTTTCCTCGAAATGTGTAAAATGTATTTATTAGAAAAGTTTGGGGCGATGTAATCTAGAATTTCAAGTGTAAACCTATTTTTTAATAATGGTCCACTGATAGTGTTGATTTTACAAAATCATTCTAGAAATTATTATAAAATCAACAGCCGGATTAACGACAGTGAAATTTTGAAGAAAATGAAAATCTTTAAAAAGTGTAGTGATTTTCGTATTTCGGATGAATTTAAAACTTAAAACCTACTTCTAAACATTTTTTCCAAAACAAACAGGTTTGTAATGATTTTCAAATTTATTCCAGAAAATTAAGCTTAAATCCATTTTTGAGTATTTTTCCAAAAACTATAGCTGTGCCCTCCCAGTGGGCACGCCCAGGGCTGCGCCTTGCCCTAACCTAATGCTGAGTTTATAAGACTTGTCACATTTCTGGTTTAAGGGAAAGATGCTGTTCATAAAAACATTAAACATTCAGAATTTTAGATAATGCACTTGCGTGTCAACGTTGTCAAATCTTTATCACAGATTTCTGGAAAATATTATTTTACAAGTAATTCCTATAACTAACAGAAAACAAATTTAAAATTATTATAATTAAATTATTATAATATTTTGTCATGGAAAAATAATTCCTGAGTACAAAGAGCTTAAATTAACAATGCTTTAAACTTTTACATTACTAAAGTCAAAACAGTCTCTTGCCACCTTGTTAAATTTTAATGTCAATAAATTGTTTTTCAAAGCCACCTTCGATTTTTATTTAGTAAAATGGCTATTGAAATGGTTGATAAAACGAGTTTTCTGCAAATAACTTTTAATGCGTTAGGAATTGGGACAGGGTTGTTATTAGGAAAAATGTTTGTTTTTTTTTTAATTCTGCATGGAATGACATAAAAATATACAAGGGCTCCAATTTAAAATAAGAAAAATTAAGTGGTTTAAAGTTTGAAATGTTTGACACTAAATTTTGGACACCCTGTATAATTCATATCGATCAAACTTGGTTAACGGGACTATCAGACCTTATTTAATAAGTACCTTGTATGATTTTATTAACAAGGCACTATTTTTATTTTTTATTCATTTTTTAAAACAATAGTGCAAAACTGATTTTTTTAGTTTTAATTTCTTTTTGCTGATATCCCTGAATAGATTTCAATAAAATTATACGAGTACGTAGACAACGTATCCAGATAAGCAATAAAATACGTAGCATGTAATTTAAAAAAATATATCATCATGACGTCACGTTTTTTTGGGACACCCTGTATAATCAAAAATATATTCCTGAAATGCATTCTAGGATGCAAATTTATTCTGCAAAATATCAAAATTTCAACTTAATTAGTAAATGAGCTATAGAAGACGGGAGGTGAAATGCAGGACCCTGTATACCTACTGTAACATAAGTTTGTGTTGGCTCTCCTTTATGGGGTACCCTGTATATATTTTGCGATTATAGAGTCGATAATTATCTACAACTTTTATATAAATCATATTTTTCTATTTTAAACATTTATAGCCAAAAAGTTGCTTTGGCGCTTCAGTGAGACATCCAGTAAATATAATTTATTGTGATGGAAGTCTAAGAGATAATATATTCCATTAATGGATCTAATTTTAAAAATTGCCCCAGGGGGTGAGTCACGCAGTTAGTGTGGTGCAATCGTGCCCACAAGGGGTTGCGACTAATAAGAAACTCTGAATCCGGATCAATTCGTCGCTGCACTAGCCGCCCTTAAATAATTTAACACACGAGCATTTATTAGCTTTCCGCAGGGGTGGTTCCGCATTGGAATTTCCTAGGATTTCCATGAGCGTAACATGGAATTATTTACGAAGAATAAGGAACACAATAACAATCGGCAATTCTTTTGTTTTCGTTGTTATGTACTGTAAAGATTTTTTTCCTAATATAAATTAAACATAGCCTTAATGTATAAATATTTAACCTACACGGTATATATTTAATTATTAAATAAAGTTACGTTTTATTAATTTTTATTTTTGAAGGCTAAATTTCGCTTTGATTAAATATTAAATGCATCTGCATTAAGCTTCAATTATTAAATAAGTCCGAAAATTTTATATAATTAATAATTTCGTTATTTATGTTTCCGTTGTTTATACAGGGAGGATAGGGCCACCTGTCCACCCCTTTTAAAATCAAGGAAAATTATTTTCTTGGAAAATCCAAAAAAAATGATTACCAAATCGGGTATGTTCTATAGTACAATCGCCCTGAGGTGACAGTGACTCATCGTTCCATGTTGCTTGAATTAAGTTTCTAGTAAATGTATGTCCATAAAATAATTCGATTCAGTCTAGGCGGGAAATTTAAAAATTCTCGAGCGTGCAAATATTTTCCCGACGAAACTTTGCGAGTGTATTTTTCGCCAATCGGTACACAACTGGAAATTTGTCATTAAATTTAACCTTTTTATAAATGAAATGGATACAATCAATTCTGCTCTTAACTAAATCGAAATCGGAGACGGTCAAAACCAGATACAAGCACGTGAATTTTGAGGTCAGAATAGAATGAGAAAAGACATACGTTTCACTTAGCCCTTGAATTTACATATCGACATACGTTTCGTATTAAATTTCGTTTTTCTTAAGCATGCGAACGACTATAGATATTTATCCAGACGCGATTATTAGATCAAAAAAGCATGAGTCCCTGTCACCTCTACGCGATTGTACTATATCCGATGATATTTTCAACTTCCGTTTCTGACCGGAAATGGATTATTTAGACTGGAAGTTAATCTTTTTAAGGAACATGGTAGTTGCAGATTCGGATTCTACGTGAAAAAAACATCAAACATTGTTTCGAAAAGTGTCATTTTTGTCCTTGAAATGGCTTTGCTAAGGTCACTCGTGCTACCGATTTAACTCAATATGAAAGTGGTCGTTTTGCATTCACATAGGGTGTCGTTGGATAAAGTGGATAAAGAAAAACAACTTTCGTTGGAACCACAAGCAGATATTTATTGCTAACGAGATAACAAAACGAAAATCGAAATTAAAAACGTTATCTCGTTAACAATAAATAATAATAATATCTGATTGTTTTTTTTTTCTTTTTATACACTCAATAAACGAGAGGAAAAACATTATTCCACTCGGGAGAATAATTAAAATGTAGTATTAAACTTTTTAAGTTCTCTGGAAGAAACTTAGATTTTAATAAATTATCTCCAACCCAGCTTTAAAAGTGTATAAAATATTATTCTTTGCTGCATTAAACATTTAGTTTAGTTGAATCCTAAAAGCTTGAGCGTAATTTGATACCATTTTTAATAAAGTTCGCGCCCCTCCCTTTCGATATTAATCCCCGCAGTCATAAAAACTTGATATTTATGTAGTTATATTGCCGAACGCGACGTAACCACGCGAAGTGAGGCTAAGCCTTGGTTAGTTATCGTGTTGACAGTTCCTACTCTGTATATTTTATTAGTTAATTTGCCGGTACGGTGGCCCGTATTAACTCTAATCTACTTGCAAATTTATTACTGACAAAACACACAGCCCAAATACATATAGCCCCTTTCCTACCGCAAAACACACAACTTACGTGCAATATCTCGTCCGGGCCGTGATTTATTTGATGACCCATACAAAAGACGCCTCATGCTGAAAGAAGAAAAAAGTTAGAGAGTTAGTAACTTGATTAAACCCCGTTGTAAATAACGTAAAAAAATTGCAGGTAATGCACCGACATACAACATTCAATTTAATCATTGAAAGTGACGCCGGGGAATCGAAAAACTTTCCCCCCGGATAAACAGAAAAAAAAATAAACTTCCTAATTTCCCCGCCGCCGCGCCCGAAGGGGTTTCGAACAAGCCGGCATTCCGATATCCAATTTTCTCGAAATATTTAGTTATCTGGGGGGGGCGACCCGACTTGATATTTTTAATATGGGCCCCTCTTCAACATGTCATAAATTTATTACATCCGTCGAGAAGATTCTTTGGAACTTTCATCCCGCCGAAGCAGCACGAAAAATGTCTGCATGGAATTACTTCATTGTCCGAGGGACGTCGAGGAAAGCGAATAGTGGCCCTGCATCTGAAGGGTATTGTGCTCTTGCTTATGCGGGGGAATTTATCAATAGGGGTTTCGTCTAGTTTGCATTAATTAATTCTAATTAAATTTAAATATCTTAATATAGATTCTATGGTAAAAATAATAGAAATGAGCAAAATATTTCATTAAAAATTCTAAAAAGATCTACGAATCGTTGTAGTTGACTAATTTTTTTATTATTGCTGTAAAAGCAGGGGCGTTATATAGAGCCAAGGAGCACTATCTCTAGTTTTGAGCTCAGCAAGAATTTTTAATTAATTCTTAAAATTCTTTTTGTTTGATGGTGAGGTTACGTGGACGAAGAATGGTGTTACAGATTTAGTGCATGTCTGGGACAAAATGTAAACGCACGATAGATCGAAAGTATACATAAATCATATTTTCAGCTTGTTCGGCTGTTTGAATTTATGAACCTTACAATTTACTTTACAACTCAAAATAATCTTGGACTATGAAGATTAATCGTTTTCTATGTTTCTTCACAAAATGAGGCGAGGGCCTCCCCATATTGTAAAAGTACCATCAACATGTTCCACGAGCCGCTACTAAGAGTCACACTAACCAAGTGAATTGTTTTATTTGAATTATTTAAAATGTATCTACTAAATCTAAAGTTGTCGAAACTGCCGGAAAAAAAGGTGAAACAATAAGGTCATCCCAACAAAGTTAATGGTTTTATTTGAATTCTTTTTCAAATTAATTTCACTTTTTTTTGACGATTAAAGCGAAAGTTAAAAAAAAATGGAAAATTTTTGAGACTAATTTAAACCATTTTCTTAAGCTTGAATTACAATATACTTTTTCCGTCTTGTTTCGTCTAGATTCTTGTTCAAGTTTTGTTTTCGATTTCCGTTCGATTTATAATTCATTGCATTCCTTATATAGAGGGCGCCGCTAGCGGACGACGTAATTACCAACTCACTAAATAAAAATTATTTTCGTTCGCGGGTCCACGTCCAAGTGAGGTTTTTTTTTTTTTTTTGGCGTCGACTGCTTGGTCATATATACACGGATTAGATAGTATGAATGTATGCTAACCACAAGGGATACAACAAGATGGAAATCGGGTGTCAATGCTACACAACAGTAGAGATATTACATGTTAATGATATGAGACTTATATCTAATTACCTTAAATAGCTATCCTTATTATTTATTTAAGGTCTGTTATATTTTAAGTGAGGTTAAGAGTTGAGATTGTAAAAATGAATAAAATTGAAAACATCATGAAAATTGTCAGGTGATATAGGTTATGTTGCTTGCACAAACAACTCATGCTTGTTGTTTTTTTTTTCGTCGTTAGCAGTACCGAACTTGGACCAATATCAAATGGAAAATAGGACCGGCTGCACATTTCTATTCAAGAAACTTGAACGGAAATTGAATGGAATTTTCTGAATTACATTCATACTAGATTGTTTCGAAGCAAAATCTAACGAGAATCTAGTCGAAAAAAGACGGAAAAAGTATAATGTAATTCAAGCTTTACTAGAATATTCTGCATTTTTTATTATTAACACTCTATTTTCGATTTTTTTTTTGTCTAAATTTTTGATCATTTGGCCTAAATATTCTTTATTTTAATCAAAATTTTCGATTTCACTGTTAAAATGTTCGACTATTTGGTCCGCAATTTTTTATTTCTCCCGACGAATTTTTAGTTTTGAAATTTTTGACCTGTTTTCAATATTTTTGGTCAAAATATTCAAACTTTTAGCCTAAATATCCTTTATTTTGACCTTTTGCGATTCAATTGTTTAAATTTACTATTGTTTGGCCCGTACTTTTGCTTTTTAGATTTTTGACCAGTATTTTCGATTCGTTTGGGACTAAATTTTCGATCTATTGACCTAAATATTCTTTATTTTAACATAAATTTTCGATTTAATTGTTAAAATGTTCGTTTTCTTTTTGGTATTTTCGATTTTTCGAGCCGAATTTTTAATTTTTAGATTTTTGAAATGTATTTTCTTGGGTCTAAATTTTTGATCGTTTGCTCTAAATATTCTTTATTTTGACCTAAATTTTCGATTTCATTGTTAAAATTTTTGATTTTTCGGCCCACAATTTTGGTTTTTCAGGCCGAATTTTTATTTCTAGTTCCAAATTTTTGATTTGATTTTGGTTAAAATATATACAGGGTGCCCGGATTTCGTAGGGACAACATGGGGAACTTCTGTTAGATTACTAAAAATTTGCACAGATAACATTGGTTTTATGAAGTGCCAATGAAAGTGTTTAAATTGTCATGCAAATTGGTTCAAGCCGCATCTCGGTATCTTGGGTAGCAGAGAAGTTACGGCAAATTAAAGAAATGAGGAGATGTTGTTTTTATTTTAATTTCGAACAAGTGGGCCATGGCGGCAGATTTTTTATGAGCTCTCGAACCTGCACCTTTTTGCTATCTATCTCTTCAAATGCAGAAGTTGCCCATGTAGTCCCTACGACATCCGGGCACCTTGTATATCCTGAATTATTCATTTATATGCGAGATTTATTTTATTTTTTCCGGTATTTTCGAGTTTTGTTTGTTGAAATTTATTATCTTTAGGCCCGAGTTTTCGATGCACTGTCTAAATTTTCGACTCTTTGGCCCCCATTTTTGATTTTTCGTTTAGTCTGCATTTATTGTCTCCAGGGCAGAGTTTTCGATGTTTTTTCGACTTCTTGACCAACATTGTGGATTTTGCCCTACATTTTTCTCTATATTTTTTTTATTTTTCTGTTCAAATTTTTCTTTCCTTGGTCCACAATTTTTATTTTTAGGCCAGAATTTTTTTTGGTCTCAACTTTGTATCCTATATTTTAGATGTTTTAACTTGGATTCTTGATTTTTTTATTTTTTGCTATTATTTTCGAATTTCTGGTCAGAAATTTATTTTTGGCGGCTGAAAGTGGAAAATTATTTTGCTTCTACCCAAGTTTTCGATTTTTTGTCTGCGTTTTTTATTTTTAGATCAGGATTCTTGATTCTTTGACCCATATTTTCCATCTTTTGTTCCATATTTTTTTATATATACACATCTTTATTTACAGAAATAAAAAGTACAATACAGTATGTATGAGTAAAAGAATGATAGACAGTATAACAATTTTTCCTGTTCATTGGCTATCGACCTGCGGTCTTTCAGCCTTTTTTTTATTTTTCCTTATTTTAACCAAAATATTCGATTGGTTTGTAGAAATTTTTGGATGCAATTTTTTACTTTACGCTCGTTTTCGATGTTTTGTCTACATTTTCAACGTGTTAGGCCCTATTGTAGATTTTTTTTGGCCTATATTTTGTATTTTAGATTATTTTGGTTTCAATTTTTGGTCTTTTGGCCGAAATTTTCTTTATTTCAACTTTAATTTTCGATTCGTTTGTTTTTGATTTTTTGGTACGAATTTTAGGTTTTTGTTTTTAATTTTTTATTTTTGTCCCATATTTTAGAATTTCTTAACTTGAATTATTGATTTTATTGTGCGAATTTTTTTAAATTTTTATATTTGCTATTAATAAGTAATCTTTATTCACTACAGCCAATACATAGAAACATTTACAATGGGGTAAACATTCTAGCGGATGTGAGACGTCAAATCATTATTTATTTTCGAATTTTTCGAACTTATTTTAAGCTAAAAAGAGTTATTTTTGGGGCTGAAAATGGCAAATTATTTTTCTTTTGCTTGTATTTTCTGCATTTTTATTTTTAAACCAGGATTTTTGATTTTTTTGCCGATATTTTAGATGTTCGGCTGTTCCAAATTTTTAATATTTTGGCCAAAAAATTCTTTTGATCTAGGAAGATAAATGGTTCTTTGTTTCTTCAAAAACGAGGGGGGGTATATTGTATAAGTGGCTCTACCATTAACATGTTCCACGAGCCGCCACGAAATATTGCGATCGCGAAAATCTTTTCAAAATACTTTATACGTTTCGATCATTTTTGGAAAAAAATTGTATCTGTGTGTTTCTAGGTGTATCTGTGTGCCTATTTGTGCGCTCCATATCTCAACAATTAATACAGCATTTAACATGAAACATAAAACTTTAAGCGTAAGCCTTATTTGACAATCCGAAGAACTGGGAAGCTTTTGGTAAAAAATCGTACACCGGAAGTGGGTTTACATTAACCGTTTTTTGTTTTTTTCTGATAATTTGTAAATATGAAAATCTTTACAAAAAAAAATTTTGTTTAAAAGATTTTTTTCTTTTTGATTTAATCAAAAATTATTTTTCATTTTGGGTATGTAATTATAAAATGATAATAGTTACATGAAATATACATTAAACATAATTGTAGAGCATGCAGGAATGATCAACTTATATTATTTTTTTTATTAGCGAACGCGCCATGGGCTTTAAATTGACATTTGTTCTTGCGCAAGGGCATTGGGTCTCAATGCTATGAGATCTTTACAGTGACGCGTAGAAAATCGAATCATACAGATGATTTTTCCAGAAAGTTTTTGGAACTCTAGAGGCGATTACAGAGATTTCTGAGTAAAAATTGTCTGTGTGTTTTTGCGCACTTTATCTCAAAAACTAACACAGCTAACGGAAAAACTAACATGAAATTTTGATTATTATTATTATATTTTGATATTTGACAATCCTAAGAACTGAAAAGGTTTTGGTAAAATTTCGTACATACATCGGAAGAAATGAACATCTTTTGTTTAAAAATATTTTCCAGAAAATTGGATTTTGAAAATAAATTATTACTTTGCAGACCGATGACGCATTTACGCGTCTTCTGTAAAATTGTCATCGGCCAAGCCAGTCTTTTACTTCTGCTTCATTTACGATTTTTCTATGTTATAAATAATATCGTATGAGCCAGAAAATTTTGTTTGAGGTATGTCGCATATTATTACGTCATTAGACTAGATTAGTTCAATTGAATTAGATTTAAAAAAATGAATTAAACTCAGACATGCCTGATATGTTTCTCTTTCTTACTCAGAAATAAAATTCTGTGGCTCACACCTTATAAATGGTACAACAACAAACAAATGAAATATTTCTCGGGGCATATTAACGGAAAATAACCAACATTCCATGCGATTCCTCGTAATAGTTACTTATTTAAAATATACTATTATAGCATCAAATCTAAGAAAGTAACATGTTGGCTACATCACCATTTTCTTGTAATCTAGGGTTGCGACTTTTTCTCGTACACATTTTCTACGAGTTGAAGGGAGATAAATACAGAGTGGACCCCAAGAGTCCGTTTAATTTTGAATTGGTATTCTTCACAAAGATTTACGTTTACATCCAAATGGTACAGAAATTAAAGCCTAAAGATCACGCTCGCAGGCTCCAAATTGCAAACGAAATGTTAGAGAGGTTCACCAGCTTTACCAACATTTTTTTTCTCAGACGAGGCACACTTCCATCTAAATGGGCATGAGAATAGGCAAAATTGCAGGTATTAGATGACACTAATCCTAAATATCAAAAACCTCTGCATTCACCCAAGGTTACTGTATGGGCAGCTTTGTCAGCAAGAGGCATTATTGATCCATACTTTTTTGAAGATCGCCGAAGAATTGCTGTTACGGTGAATACAAAGTGGTATATTGCTACAGAACTTTTTTCACCAGCGCTACAGGATTTAGATGGTTTTAATCAACGATCGTGGTTTCAGCAAGATGGGGAAACATGCCACATCTCGAACCACTCATTAAGCGCCGTTCGCGAAATAGTTGGACAAAAAGTGATATCCAAAAGAGGTGCCATTAACTGGCCACCTCGTAGCCCGGACTTATCCCCACTGGACTTCTTTCTTTGGGGATACTTTAAAAGTAAAGTTTTCAACAGCAACCCAGTGTCCCTAGAGAAATTAAAGAAAAATATTCGAGAAGAAATGCAAAACATTTCACGAAACACTTGTGAGGCCGTCATTGAAAAGTTTCGGTTCAGGTTGCAGCAGTGTCAAAATAGTCAAGGATCACATATAGATGATGTAATAAAAAAAAAATCCCTATTTGTGTAATAATAAATAGAAAGTTTTTATCTCACACAACTAGTTTCTTTTAAATCATCATTTGAAATGTAAACGAACTTTTCGTCCACCCTGTGTATTAAAATACAGTAAAAAATAGAGCAATTATAAACATAGATTATATTAAAACCGTTGCGAGTTTTTCTTATTTTCACACAATATTCTCATCCCATTTGCGGATTTTCCCTACAACTTTAGCGTGGGCGACTATCGTAGTGGAAGTAGATTCCAGTAGGGGTTACAGATACCCCGGATACAGTTACTCAGTGGCCTGTCAGGTGACCGGATGTGCGAGCCATTGTCCTAATCGATAAGGCACCTGCAATCCCTTCTGGTTCCTATCCTCTTTTTGGCATAATAAAAGCACGCGATCATCACAAGTGGAAGATAAATGGATATAAATAAACACAAATTAGTAAGGTCTTCCTCGGCAATCACACAATCCGCGTTTCTATAAATAATTATATATCATCCACTTTCGAGAGGAAGCCAAATCGATGGTAATTACGTCCGTCTTCATCTGGATTCATGATATTTTCGTTTATGGCCTCTAATTACCGAATATTATTCCTAATAGTGTTTGCTTTTTGATGTTTGAAAGCATTCCCTGTAATTTAGTTTCCATCTCGCGATAATAAAACGTATTGACCAAACGCTGCGGCGTAATTTTATTATACAAAATAACCCGGAGAGAGAGAGAGAGGGAGAGTACGACCAACCTTCATGAAAACACCTGTAAGATTGAAATTCGATCCTCGACGTGAAACCTGAATTTGAATTTAATCCGTCCGGCCGATGGGGGACACTGAATGATTTTCCCACGAACACTTAAGCTTTGTGCACTTCTGCTTTTTCCAAGCTGAAACTACTAGGACTTCGCAATTAATAAATCACGGAAGCTTAGTCCGTAAGAGGATTTTGCGGTATGCCGTTTTAAGCGTAAAAAGTAACAAAGCAATTTTTTCAAACAGATGCAATCTAACTAATTAACTAATTAGTAGAGTAGACGGTGTTTCTAAGTATTACTTAAAGTTATTGCTCTAATAAAAGTAAACATTGGTTTTCCGATGATGGAACGAACGGAATATTATATAACGGCAATTATAATTTAATTATTGAAAAAAACGTACGTAGAGCTACTTAAATTTTATTATTGTGTTTTTATATGCGGCTGCATGTATAATTCCATGCAAGCTAATCATAGGTTCTGGTAGCCGGCCAATTATTAGTACAGGAGTTATATAAAACCAATTTAAATAAGAAATGTACATTACAATGGATACCAACGGACCCGTCACGAGGGCATGTGTCGCCTTCGGGCAAACTCGCTAATGCCGACCCGCTCCATAGTTTCATTAAAATGTATTGAAGATTAAAAAAAAAGATAATACAATACGATCTGCATAATTGTTATACTTTTTCATATGTTATTTGTAATATAATGGCGAAACCGTATTTACCGATAACCAAATTTTGCAGAACTTTCTCTTCGACTAGGACGAAACGTCCATAATTCAAACTACGGTTTGTTGACTACCAACCATTACTGATCCGCAAAAAACTGAAATTTATGACATTGTCCATTTTTTTTTATTTTGAGGTTTATTCTGATACCGCCCAAAAACTACCTAAAAATTAAATTTTGTCCTGTGACATTTTCAGAGATTATTACTTAACCAAAGAAACACCCAATAACTCCTATAAAATTTATGAATTAAATGTCTCAGTCCTCTTTCTCTGTTCTATTCTTATTTTAGACAAAATCAGAGATTACACTGGTCTCCTAGATCCAATTTATTTTTATTTAATTTATTATCTTATCATTGCATTTCAATGCAAATCCTGCGTTTCTCCTCCAAAATGTGAAAATTGTATTGACTTGGTTTTGCTTTGTCTGAAACTATAACCTATATAGCACTAAAGCTATGAAAATAAAGAAAAACAGTTTATTAAATATTGTTCCCCCATAAGAACACCTACAGACCGGTTTCGACCTTTCAGGTCTCATCAGTGTAGTTAGTTGCTGATGGGGAAACGGAGATTACTATTGGAATGTAAGTATTCCAAACACCGTTAAAGGTAGAAACGCCAAAGTGGCGGAGTCTATTGCCTGAATGCTGTACTGAACCAAATCCGGGTGGCTTTAACGCCGACAAGATATGGACATTGCCAGCGGCGGCAAGTATAACCTGAGACCTGAAAGGTCGAAACCGGTCTGTAGGTGTTCTGATGGGGCAACAATATTTATTGTTCACATTAATATTGTTATATTTGCCGCCGCTGGCAATGTCCATATCTTGTCGGTGTTAAAGCCACCCGGATTTGGTTCAGTACAGCATTCAGGCAATAGATTCCGCCACGTTGGCGTTTCTACCTAAAAACAGTATATGTTACAATCTTAAATGTTCAGATGCTTCCAAGCTCATAAAAGCTTTAAAAAATAAATACAAAATTCGTTCAATTATACACGGTCCTGCATCTTCTATAGCTCAGTTACTAATTAAGTTAAGATTTTGATATTTGACAAGAATTGTTAATTTAGGAAATGGATGACGAGCAGAGTAATTATTAATTTGGTTATGACGTGACCCTGCGAGTATTACATCAAAAGCTCGTCGCAGTCGGCGATGTCTGGGCACTCCGGTGCACACGCGAAATAATGCAATACCCCATAGATCGCTCTGATTATTACCGACTGCAATAATACTAGAAACTGGAAACCCCCGAATCAATTCAATTACGCTAGAGCAAACTTTCCCGAACTCAAGTAAAACATTAATATAATCCATTAAATCCTGTAATGCTGTAATATTAAACAATGACCTGATTCCCTATGAGTTAGCTCGGTTAACAATGGCAAGCTTTAAATTGGTATTCAGAACTGTTTACATTTTAAATGCAATCAATTCAGATAACAGATTTGTTATTTCATTGCAAAACTTTAAATATACGACTGAAAATAGTTAGGCACTAAAGAAACAATTAAAAGTCTCCTATGATTTTTGTTTTCTGGTGAAATCCGCGACGGGATTATAAGTGAAGGTAAATTAAAAGAGGTGTGTCTACATAATAACGAGATTGATACTTCCACAGAAGAACTACGCATGCGCCAAAGGTACGACCGACGATTGTGTAATGTGAAGTTTTTTCGATTGCCGTCCCACCCGTGTCTGTAGACATATTTGTGTAGACGTGGCTTTCGTTTATATAAGCACTGTTAGAATAGAATATAATAGAATAGAATAGAATTTATTTTCGAGAACAGATACATTTATATGCATATATTCCTGTCAGAAATATAAATAATGTATAATATAAAACTGTTTTATAGTTTTTTATTTGTTTTTTGGTTTGCCGAAAAAAATGATACGCATTTTAATAGTTCAACGAATTGTCGTGAAATTTCATAGAAAAACCGCTACTGAAACTTGATCTTGCTCAACTCCATGCAAAAATAAGAAAATAACGACTCGAATTGTGAAAGAATAAGTCATGGGTTCTTCACTGGCTCACACTGCTTCTGCCAAAAGGTTTCTAGCCAAGTATAACCTTCCGACTTATTCGCCTAATAAAAGTCACATTCTACCAATATGACTCTTACGTGCTCCGCAAGATCAAATTTACATTAAAAGACGAGTTGAAACTGTACAAGGTAAAAGCATTCCAGTGGTGTCCGTTTCTATATTATTCATCCCTTAACTGATCATAAGACCAATAAAAATAAAATAATATTATAAGTTATTTAAAATTTAAAAAATATAATAAGGCATTTTCTTTCCATTGTCTTACGGAACTCTATTAATCCATTTTCAAGATATCTGAACATTAAGCAGAGCGGTAAATTAGATACACGAGCAAAGTATAGCAGCCAGAATAATGAATCCGTTAAATATTTCAAGAGAGGAGGTTATATTAAAAAAAGTATACAGGGCTTTTATTTTTACTCTGAATATATGTTCAATATGTAAAATAGTCACATCAACGCATTAATAGGTAGGCAACCACACTTACTCAATTTTATTTAATTGTCAAAATTGTGTTATTAACACACTTTGAGCGGGAGCGTCTATTTGTAGACACTTTGCGAACTGTGTGCTATAGGCGGGCCGTCTATTTTTAGACGCAAACATGCAGAATGGGTTGCATACAGTTCATCATACACGGCGGTGCGCGCAATATATTCGCTTCCCGCTACACAGGCAAGTCACCTTGGTCATAGCGCCCGCTCAGAAAGTGTTAATAAAGATGTATTACACCACCGAAAAGAATACAAATGATTAGTTAATTTATACAAACAATATTATAAACAATACTGAAGTGCTAAAAGATCGCATAATTACTGTTTGCAATGCATTGAGAAAAAATCCGCTACACGTTAGAAATGCCATTCAAGCATTTTATAATCGACTTAGCTACTGCCTGAAACGTGAAGGTGGTCATTTTTAATATTCATTACAATTACTCATGATTGATCATTGTTCACAAACATGTTTCATTAACCTAACTTTATTCGTAACGCGTTAAGCTGTGTCACTGTCACCTTTGTGTACTTGGTTGCATACAATTTCAATTACATCATGCGTTGATGTGATTATTTTACGATTGAACATACGCGTTAATAATAGCATATTCAGTGTTAAAATAAAAGCCCTGTATATTTCGTATTTTATTTCTACTCACTGATATGCGTTTATAAAATGATGATAGGAGAGTTCTACTGCTGCGTGACCCCCAAAGATCTACAATTGGCAGATTATTGGTTAAAGGCTAAATATTTAAATAGACAGTAAAAATACATATTTTTAATAAAATCTATTTTCTATCATTTGTTTTTGAGCAATGACGTCATCCATATTTTTTTTAATGACAACCCCCCATTTTTGTTCTTGATTTTACTACTGGTACCATAAAAATGTTGCCATCTTACATAAGAAATTTTTCAAGTAAATGACAATTGAAAGTGAGAAACCATAATTTTTATGGTCAACACAAAATAAACAAAAACTCCTTTGCCAAGCAAATGCGATTATTAAGTGTTCGAACTGCCATTCATCGACATAATAAATAACCGTCTTTTTTTTTTGACTTAGGCATTCGCCATTCAATCACGACCTTTTTAATGAATCGAATTATAAAAGACCAACTATACAAATGAATTATTATTCATAATTTAACCTCGTAGATATAGTAGTTTAGACGAGGGGATTACTAGAAGGATTAGGTGGTCAATGAGGGCCGTCATGACTCTTGTAAATAACCGTCAAAAATGGGAATTTCGAATTGTCAAAAATTCTGAATTTTTCTTGAATATGTTGATTAATTTCCGTGCTAATTCCGCGCATGTAGTCACTTATGTTCTAGTCATGGGCGTCTGCAGAAATTTTTCCAGGGGAGGGCAAATCTTTCATACAGAAATTTCGAATAAATAACCGTCAAACATGAGAATTTCGAATTGTCAAAAATTCTGCATTTTTGCCACCGCAAACGACATATAAAGAAATTTGCAGCTGTCAAAAATTATGGATTTTTAATATCAAAAACGGCATTTTTTGATATAAAGGAAAAGAAAATGACAATTTCGAATTATCAAAAATTCTGCATTTCTGCCACCATAAACGGCACGATTCAACGGTAAATAAAGAAATTAGCAGCTGCCAAAAATTGTGGATTTTTACAATCAAAAGCGGCATTTTTTGATATTAAAAAAGAAAATTGCCATTTTTGTATTGTTGAAAATTCTGCATTTTTGTCACCACAAACAGTACGATTCAGTGGTAAATAAAGAAATTTGCAGCTGCCAGAAATTATGTTTTTTTACTTTCAAAGACGGCATTTTTTGATATTAAAAAAAAGAAAATTTCAACTGCTAAAAATGACAATTTCGAACTGTCAAAAATCGCACTATCACAAATGCCACGTTAGCAGTAAAATAGAAATTTTCAATTGCTGAAAATAACTATTCAGTACTGTCAAAAATTGCTCATTACTGAAACCGGCAAGTTTCAAAAATATATACAAAATTTCCAAATGCCAAAAATGTTTAACTGACAAAATTTGAGCATTTCTACTATTACTAACCGCATTTTTCAATATTAAAAAAGGGAAAATTCCAATGGCCAAAAGTAACAATTATAAATTGTCAAAAATTATGCAATTCTACTGTCAGAAACGGCATTTTTCGATAGTAAAAAGATACATTTTTAACCGTCAAAAATGACAATTTCGAATTGTCAAAAATTCTGCATTTCAGCTACGATAAACGGCACTATTCAAGGGTAAATAAAGAAATTTGCAGCTGCCAAAAATTATGTTTTTTTTACTATCAAAGACGGCATATTTTGATATTAAAAAAAGAAGTTAATTTCAACTGCTATAAATGATAATTTCGGACTGTCAAAAATAGCACTACTATCAAAATGGCACTTTATTTTCAATTTCTGAAAATAACCATTCAATACTGTCCAAAATTGCTCATTACTGAAAACGGTTCGTTTCAACAATAAAAAGAAAATTTCCAAATGCCAAAAATGTAACACTGTCAAAATTTGAGCATTTCTACTATCACTATCAGCATTTTTCAATATTAAAAAGGAAAATTTCCAACGGCCAAAAGTAACAATAACAAATTGTCAAAAATTGTGCAATTCTGCTGTCAGAAACGGCATTTTTCAATAGTAAAAAGATACATTTTTAACCGTCAAAAATGACAATTTCGAATTGTCAAAAATTCTGCATTTCTGCCATCACAAACGGTACGATTCAGCGGTTAATAAGGAAATTAGCATCTGCCGAAAATTGTGAAATTTTACCATCAAAAACGGCATTTTTGATATTAAAAAAAAAGAAAATTTTAACTGCTAAAAATAACAATTTCGAACTGTCAAAAATCGCACATATCTACCATCACAAATGGTTCATTGGCAGTAAAAAGGAAATTTCAATAGCCAAAAATAACTATTCAGAACGTTCAAAAAGTGGTCATTACTGAAAATGGTTTCATTTCAACAATTAAAAGAAAAATTCCAAATGCCGAAATGTTTTAACTGTCAAAAATTGAGCATTTCCGCTATCAATATCGGCATTTTTCAATTTTAAAAAAGGGAAATTTCCAATGGTCAAAAGTAACAATTACAAATTGTCAAAAATTCCACAAACGGTACGATTTAACAGTAAATAAAGAAATTAGTAGCATCCAAAAATTGTGGATTTTTACAATCAAAAATTACATTTTTTTTATTAAAAGAAAAAAGAAAATTTCAACTGCTAAAAATGACAACTGTCAAAAATCGCACATTTCTATCATCACAAATGGCACGTTGGCAGTAAAAAGGAAAATTTCAACTGCCAAAAATAACAATTTACAACCGTCAAAAATGGTTAATTTCTACTAAAATGTACAGTAATAATACAGCGAGATCGAATAAAAAATTAGTCAAAGCAGGTCATGAACAAAAAACCGCATGTGTTTTCTTTGTTCCTAAATTTGAAAATATCAATATACGCCAGCTTGGCACTTGCCAATAAGTTTAGGAATTTTGGCTCATGGCCAACTTTGACTAATTTTTATTCGATCGCACTGTATATATACGCGTCGGGTGGAACCGTGTCCGATCGTCGTTGTACGTCAACTTTTTTCGGATTCATCGAACATAACGCGGAACGCACTTTTTGTTATAAATTTTAATTTTGATGTGATTGTTAAAGTATAAATTTACGGACTACATACTATACTTTTACCGACTACATACAAGTTTAGTATATAAAATATTACTTTAATTTAATAAATTCATTTTCCAGGAGGGGGCGGCTGCACCCCCCCTACCTTTACTCCCACCTGCGGACGCTCATGGTTCTAGTTCCACTAAAATTTGTGGTCTGTTGACGTAGACCTTCGACCCCATAAAAATTAATCAAGCGGTGTAAGATTTGGCGATCTTGCGGGCCATTCTATAGGTCCTTGCCTGCTTATCCACCTATTCGTAAAGCAATTATTAAAAAACGCGCATAGTACAGGGGTGCGCCATCTTGCTGAAACCATATTATATTATATGGAAGGTCAAGATCATCGTTGCTTCGAAAAATTTTTGCAAGCCTGGAACAAGGTCATTTTGCAAAAATTCTAAATATAGGGTTCTCACCTTCAATTATGATTTACTCGAATAATTTCTTATATAAGATGGCAAAATATTTATACTGTCACTTCAACAATGAAAAGATCTCTCAAAATCAAGAATAAAAATAGGGGATTGTCATTCAAAAAAATAATGGATGACGTCATTACTCAAAAATAAATGATGACTTGTATGCAAAAATGTGTATTTTTATCAAGTAAAATCGATCTGTTCGAAGATGTTTTTCCAAAATATTTTATTTCGGTTTTACCGAATTTATTCCATACTTACGCATACTGTATAAGTATCATATGTTCATTAAAAAAACCTCAAGTGTCCTATGATTTTTATTTTTAAAAATTTATGTTGGCACACATGTTAGGAATTGATTGAATTGTTAGGATGCTATTAACACAGCCCAAGGAATTTTGGAAGATAAACCTACTACTTCTCTGCGCTGTTTGTCACAGCAAATTAATTTATGGGTAGGAACATGCTGCAAGTAACATAACCTCAATATGCGTTACCAACTTAAATTTTTAAAAATAAAAAATCATGGCACACTTGAGGTTTCTTTTTTAATGAACATACTTTACCAAACGAAACTGAACCGTAACTGAACCAGCATTTTCAGACCGCAACGAAACGCATTAACTAGAATCGTAACAGTGGGTTACGAAGAACGGGAAGGTATTGTGATCGTGAAAATTTTTTCAAAATGTTTTATTTTGCAATAAAAATTACTTATTATTCCGGTTGTAAAAAAAAATAAACGCATTAGTTTTTATATCTTGCTGTTGTCGGCCATGTTTTTTCCCATTAAATTCTGATTATACCGAATTTCGGATTTATTAAGTTTACATGGAGGGACGGGGTGGAATTTAATTTCGATAATAATTAGGGGTAAGTTTAATAATAAGGGGGATGCTGCGTATTTTTTTTTAATAAGTCACGGGAGTTGACGTTATTAGACGGTCTCGGAGGGGAAGAATGGGAGTTTATCTTGGGGCCAATTTTATATCCATCATTTCGGGGTGTCAAATGCTTTAGGGTATTTTCATTAAGGGCATAAAGAAGCCCCGCGTGCTGGTTTTTAAAAATGAAAAATTGTTATGAGGGAGTGTTCACTCAAGTTTGGATACAATTAGGCATGTATTTGTCATAATACAGTTATAATGAAAATGAATTGGTATTGATTTTTTTTTGTTTCTGTTGGCTAAGCTTCGCTGAAATAAAATTATTATTTGAAGTTGTCATGGTGACAAGACACAATAACGTTATTATTAAAATGTTAAAAACGCCGTTCTTATGCTTTCATTTTGCAGTGTATAAATGAAAGGGTTTTAAATAGACTTAAAGTGAGTGTATTACAAAATTAAGCAACGTAGAATTAAATGAAAATAATAAAATGGTGATTTGGCCATCATGTTAATGCTAATACGTTTTTCTGTGATATTTTTCATATTTATTGCTTTTTCAAAAACTAGTAACATTTCGAAGAAACCTTATTCTTTCTAAAAATTTAGTTTCGGTATTCTCTATAGTAGAGTGGTTTTAGCATATATGGTGGGGTTTCGAAGTATGTGAAAATCAACGGGGCAACCCGGAAACTTGTTCGTATAGATAAAAAACTAATAACTGTAAATTTTGAGCCATATCGAACATTGCGTGACCGGGCCCTAGCCCTCTAAAATTTGAAAAAGTCGGTTTTTTATATCTTTTTTATTTTGCCCCCCCCTAAAATTAAACAGTCCACCCTAATGGTGAAATTATATATTGTGTCGACAGAGGAGGTTAATATGAATCCAAAATGAATTTATTTGTTGAAATCGAACTAAAATTAATGGAGTTATGATTTTTTAGTTACATCATACATGTATTTATTGATATTTCGTGTTTTTTTAGATATTGCCAATTAATGCATTTTTATTAAAATCTCTTATGATACTCTTCAAAGTTTAATAATAAAAACTTCTTTTGTTTCTTGCCATTGGTTGATAGAGTATTACATTCTTCGATTAATTTGACTTTTCATTCTAAAATGTCATTCACAACAAGAATTTTGTAAAGAATCTCACTGCCGGCAATATAATCCTGACATTAGGGCCAAATTTTGGTGTCAAATTTCATAGCCCGCAATGATGAATAATATGTAATAATAATTAAACCGTTTACAATGTGACCTAATCCTCCAGCGACGGTAATCAGAAGATAAACGGCATTTAAATCACTTATTTTACACTTGTCTAAAGCAGATGAGATCATTTTATTGATAAATGCAATTTTTCCTCTTTGTGGGCAGTGGTGGCTCGTCATATAGAGCCAAGGAGCCATGGCACAACCTCTAGTTTTGATTCGGCAAAAATTTTTAATTAATTCTTAAAATTCTTTTTCAATGTTGATGAGGTTACGTGTTACAGATTTAGTGCATGTCTGGGATAAAATGTAAACGCACGATAAATCGAAAGTACACATAAATCATATTTTCAGCTTGTTTGAATTCGGCTGTTTTAAATTATGAACCTTTACTTTACAACTGAAACTAATCTTGGACTATGAAGATGAATCGTTCTTTCTTTCTTTCTTCAAAAAAATTATATTATATATTGTAAAAGTACCATCAACACGAGCCGCTACTGAGAGTAATACTAACCAAGTAAATTGATTTATTTGAATTATTCAAAATGTATCTACTAAATCTAAAGTTGTCGAAACTGCCTGCACAAAAGCTGAAACAATAAGGTGATCCCAACAAAGTTAACGGTTTTATTTGAATTCTTTTCCAAATTAGTTTCACTTTTTTTTTGGACCACTAAAGCGAAAATAAAAGAAAATATTTTCCTATTCAAAATAAATTGGAAAATTATTTTGAACAATAGAGTGATTTTAAAGACTAAGTTAAACCATTCTCTTACTAGAATATTCTGCATTTTTTATTATTAAGACGGTATTTTCTATTTTTTTTTGTCTAAATTTTCTTTATTTTGACCTAAATTTTCGATTTCATTTTTCGACTATTTGGTCCGCATTTTTTATGTTTCCCAACGAATTTTTAGTTTTTAAATTATTTTTGACCCATATTTTCGAAATTTTTGGTCAAAATATTTTAACTTTTGGCCTAAATATCCTTTATTTTGACCTAAATTTGCGATTTCAATGTTTAAATTTTCGACTTTTTGGCCCACATTTTTAATTTCCCCGCCGAAATTTATGACATAAATTCTCTATTTAGTTGTTAAAATTTTCTTTTTTTTTTTGGTCCGTATTTTTGATTTTTCGAGCCGGATTTTTGATCTTTTGCACTAAATATTCTTTATTTTGACATAAATTTTCGATTTAATTGTAAAAAATTATTATTTTTTGGTCGGCATTTTTTATTTTTCAGGCCAAATTTTTAATTCTAGTTCCAAATTTTTTATTTGATTTTGGCTAAAATATCTATAACCTGAATAATTGATTTATATGAGAGATTTTTTTTATTTTTTTCCGTTATTTTCGAGTTTTGTTTGTTGAAATTTTTTATTTTTTAGTCTGCATTTATTATCTTCAGGCCCGAGTTTTCGATGTACTGTCTAAATTTTTAGACTTTATGGTCATAACTACAGATTTTTATTATTATTTTTAATCTTTCGGCCTAAATTTTTCTTTATTTTTTGTTTATTTGTCTGTTAAAAATTTTTCTTTCCTTGGTCCACTATTTTTATTTTAAGGTCGGAATTTTAGATTTTTGGTCTCAATTCTTTATCGTATATTTTTTATCCTATATTTTAGATTTTTTAACTTGAATTATTGATTTTATTTCATGATTTTTTTTTTTGCTATTATTTTCGAATTTCTGGTCAGAAACTTATATTTGGCGGCAAATTATTTTGCTTCTACCTAAGTTTTCAATTTTTTGTCTGCGTTTTTCATTTTTAGATCAGGATTCTTGATTCTTTTGCCCAAATTTTAGATTTCTAATTTTCGATTTTTTTTTATTTTGGCCAAAATATTCGATTGGTTTGAAGAATTTTCGATTTTTTTTTATTCTGCAATTTTTAACTTTACGCTCGTTTTCGATGTTTCGTCCAAATTTTCACCATTTTAGGCTAATATTTTGTATTTTCGATTATTTTGGTTTCAATTTTTCGTCTTTTGGCCGAAATTTTATTTATTTTCGATTCGTTTGTTAAAAAAATTGATTTTTTGGTCTACCACTTTGATTTTTGGCTACGAATTTTAGATTTTTGGTCTTAATTTTTTATTTTTGAATGATTGATTTTATTGTGCGAATTTTTAAAAAAATTTATATTTGCTATTATTTTCGAATTTTTCGTTGAAATTATGTTAAGCTTAAAAGAGTTATTTTTGGGGCTGAAAATGGTAAATTATTTTTCTTTTGCTTGTATTTTTAATTTTTTGGTCTGCATTTTTATTTTTAAACCAGGTTTTTTGATTTGGCCAATATTTTAGATCTTCGGCTGTTTTGTTCCAAATTTTTTATTTTTTGGCCAAAATATTCGATTGGTCTAGGAAGATAAATGGTTCTTTGTTTCTTCAAAAGGGGTGGAGGGGAGTATATTGTATATGTGGCTCTACCATCAACATATTCCACAAGCCGCCACTGGTTGTGGGTGCGGTTATATGTCCTGATCCAGATCTGACGTAGGATTAATATTCAAATCAGCTGGACTGTTATAACCATTTTCGCTTGAATCGCTGGCTTCTTGTTTCCATTGAGACAGAAGTGGACGAGACTGCCATTTCTTGATCAGATTTTCTCTTTCTTCTCTACTTCTAACCGTTTCAAACGTCAGTTTCCACTTGCACCGCGAAACTTTTAATGCTATTGATTGATCCTGATCTTCCATTCTCTCTCTGCATTAATAGAAATGGGTTGTCTTTTTTAATTATTATTGTTTGCAATGCTTTTTCAGAAGCAAAATCGAACAAATCATTGAAACTTTTAACAAATTATTTTTCTTTATTTATATGTGCTGCAGTATCTCGAGAAGAGTGCTTATTATCGATGCGACGTTGTTTGCGTTGAATCGGAATATGAGCATTTCATCAACAGACAATTCTTCCATAACTAGCGCTTGACTGAAGCATAAATTCATGTTAAGTACTCGTTGATTGGAGAAAAACAAAGATAACACTTGCTTTCTAGATGGTAGTTTTGAGCAAAGTATTTGGCTATGCGGTATTCCGATCAAATAAATTGCATCTTCAAATATGGTTCTTCCACTCATTTTGAAAACAACTTTATAATATCGTTACAAAATGCCGCCGAAGACATAAACCAGAATAATCTGCGTCACAGACCGCAAGAAAATTACTGCATTAGGCACATAAGGGCACGCAGGGATCCTCTCTTGCGAGCTGTGGCGCAGATTAAAACCTCCGCATCAAACTAATATTACCAAATGTCAAAAGATAAACATAGGATGGGGCTTACCAATTGAAATGAAGCGTCTGGTTCACTAAGTCATGGCTATCTTGTAATGTAATTTCAATTTCAATGAATAGAGGGGCATAAAAAAATCCACAATTTTTAGTCTAATTTCAACAAATAAACACTTTTTGGATACATATTAACGTCCTCTATCCACAAAATATATATTTTGGCTATTAGGATGGCCCGTTTAATATTAAGATGAACCAAAATTAAAAAAAATAAAAAAACTACTTTTTCAAATTTTAGAGGGCCCGGTTACGCAATGTTCGATATGGCTTAAAATTTACAGTTATTAGTTTTTTATCTATACGAACAAGTTTCCGGGTTGTCCCGTTGATTTTCACATACTTCGTTAACGTAGATTAAAGAACAGAATTTTTTCATATTTAATTTTTTTCTCGAAAATTTTAGTTTACGACATGTCCTATTTTGGTTTCCTCTAATATATGTTGATATATTTTATTCTTATACACCAGTAAACAAAATGTATATATTTTATGCAGAGAATGATTAACTGTGGGGAAATATTAAGTGTTAATAACTCGATGAGTTATTAGGTTATAATCATCCAGATGTGTTTACACTTAACATTTCCCCCTTGCGGAAAATGGCAGGGAAATAGTTGGGGAGGAGCTGGTAAAAAAAAACCCGGCGACGTTCCCAGTAATATGATATAATAATTAATAATTTGAAATATGGTGTCATTAACACCCAAGCCATGTGCTTTCTGACACCGACCGGATTTGGGGGGGTGCGAATGCAGCGAGGGTGCAGGTAACTATTATGAAGATTGATGGTGGAAATATGTAGCGAAAAGCGGACCGCTGGAATATCCTCGGTGTCGAGTTTTCCATTTACAAGTGATCGGGGAGCGGGGAATATGCAAAAATAATTAAATAAAATTTTCCGTGTCTTTGTGCCGTTTTTAATATGAAATGTTTAGCAATTGTAATTCACTTGGATTTCAGACTTTTGCGTGAGCGTTGATCCGATAACATTATTTACTTTATGCGAAATGCGCAATCTAAACTTGCATCTCTTTTTATTTGTTCAGTCTGCAGGAATAACGCTTTTGATTTTCTATACACTGCGAAAGTATTGCAGGTGGAAGTTTAACATCGTGAAGGTATTATTGTCACACCATACGATATACGAATATTATTTCTAATCAAAATTTAGTAGTGATGGTATTTGCGAGGCTATCGGTCTCGGGTAATATTTGTAAAAAAAAAATGTCTGTTTTTTTGGTTCACTTAAGGTGAACGAAAGAAGAGCTGCATTTCAATTTTGTTACATTCTAAATACGTTTTTAAACTATACAAAATTAGTGGATGATCGAAAGATCAAAATTAAATCAACCCCTCAAGTTTGAATTTTTCTTTTTAAGAGAACGGGAGAAATTGATGTCGGCAATTTACATTTTTCAGTTAGTTTGAATAGAATAGAACTTGGTGTCAACACCTAGAGTGAGAACCTTTGAACAAATACAAGGCGCGGGGCCCTTGTTAACGCAGGACCCTGTACCGCACGTTCGTGAAGCCGGCCCCGATGGAACTTCATGAATTCTGGTTGAAGTCGAGCATCCACTGTTAAATTAAGGCGAACATCTCTCTCTCCCTTTGGAATTTAGCATGCATCGCATGGACACGGGGCCTGATAATTGTGATTTATAGATGAATGTCAGTTGTGGGCTTGCGGGCTTCGAAGCGCGGTTACTCCATATTAATTTGAGATAGCTGCTAATTTACCTATAACGCGCCAAACCGAATCTAACACAATACTGCAATTAAATTAATTATTCCCCGTGATGAACATTGTCGGGTACACAATGAGAGTTTCTCGTTACGTATTGCAGATCTTCTTTTTTTCATAGATGGGGTAAGTGTACCAGGGTGGAACAATTTAAAAAATATTTTTATTTTAAATACCCTGGGGGGCGGGGGGGGGGTCCTAAAATAATCATTTTGGATTAAGATTCATACCTGTAAAAAAAAATTGCCAAAAAAAATTCTTCATGCTCGCTATACAGAACTTATAAACCTACATATTATGAACTGATTTTTTTTGTGTCTTCATTATAGCTCTAGAAAAAAAAACCATCGGTAGCCTAGATATCTTGTTTTTTAATTTTTGGTCTTTCTCTAAGTAATTATTTGTTAAAGTAACCAAATCGAAACATAATCTGCATTTTAAGTTTTGGTCTTTCTCTAAGTAATTATTTGTTAAAGTAACCAAATCGAAACATAATCTGCATATAGTAACAAATAATGTTTTCTAAATTCTCTGCGAAGTAAGTACACGTTTTTCTTATATTTTTAGAAAAAAAAATTATTGAAATAAACATATTAAAAAATTAAGTATAATTTTTGTTCCCAAAAAAAGTTCATCGTTTTTATTGATTGGCGGGGCAAAATATTCACTTAGTAGTAAAACGTTCCTAAAAGATGTTCATGGAGAATTTTTTCAAAAATCCCCTATTTTTTCAAAAATAGCTCCCCTGGGCGCTATTCGCACTCCCCCGTTTTGGTACCTCATCAAAAAAATCAACCGATCGAACTGAAATTTCCAGGGTGTAAACTTGACAAAACCACAAGAAAAAAGTAGTTGATAGGTAATTTTCTTAAATATACCCTTCACCTTCTTTTCGACCCTCAAAAGTCAAATTTTTTAAAAATTTCGAAAAAAAAAACATAAAATTCGAAGGCGGCAAAGTTGCCCCCGCCGAGTGGCTTTCGAAAAAAAAAATCGGTGACCTTGAGCCGCCCCTCCCCGACCAGTGGCGGGGCACATTTTGTTTTTTTTTTGATCGAAAATTTGATTGACACCGCCGGAAAGCCCTTCTCAAATGCAATAGAAAATCTAAATAACATTTCTCGATCCGACCCCTCCTTCTAATTTTAAAAATTCCTTAAACTTTTATTATATTTGTAAATATTTTCGATCGTTTTAAAATGAATTTTTCTATTCCTTTTTAAATCACGAATCCAACGACGGATTATCATTGCGGTATTGGGTGTACGTAAAACAAACTTGGATTTTTTTAAAATCGCCCGATTATTTACCGAGATATGAATATTTGAATTATTGTCGTTTTTGAACGTTGAAAATTTTTCCCCCGAAAATCAATTGAGAAAAAAAATATATTTCCGGGAGGGTTAGAACAATGAAATTTTGGGAAATCATTAAGAGTGCCATTTGAAGCAAACCACCAAAGTTTGGTAAAATTTCGGTCACCCCGTCAGCCGCAACGAGGGCGGCGGGGGCGTCAAAGACCGAAACAACCTCAATCAGCACCGCCCTAAATTTTGTTTACATGTCGAAACTTTCAGAATGGGCAGGGGGTGAGACGAGCCGTGATCAGTAATTTTTTCAAAACCTTCCAGACACCCCCCGCCCCTCCAGAGCGCATTATATGGCCCTCCCCGGACATTTTTTCCTTTTTTTTTATTTCTTTCGAGGACGTATTTTTTTCTATTTATATGGGAGAGTTGAAACTTTTAGGGGCGGTTCAGGGTAAGACGAGCCCTTATTTGTATTTTTTTCAAAATTTTCAAAACACCCCCTACCCTTCCAGAGCGCGTCACCCTGATTTTCGTTTTTCTTTTTTTAGTGATTTATTTTTTTTGTTTTCAAATTGAAAAGCTGAAACTTTCAGGGATGCCTGAGAATATAACCGGCGTACATTGGGAATTTTTTCAACATTTTTGACCGTTTTCTTTACGATTTACGGTGATTTTTTAATTCGACATACCTCAATAGAGGGTGGAATGGAAAAAATTGAATTCGACTCAAATGTCAGATTTTTCAATAAATATTAAAACTGAATCAAAAACATATACAAAATTTTTACATAAAGTGCATACTTTTTAAAATACTGATTTTCCCCAATTTCAAACAGCCTTAAACGATTTAAAAACATATTTTATTTTTTTTAACCTTCTTCTGCTCTGCTGATGGAGATGTCCTGTTCAAACAATGTGGCAGCTATGATGGAGCACGGATCAAGCAAATTTTATCGTACCAAAGATCTTCCCTGTGGTCTTTAGGGCCTTCTTTAGAAACCTTTTGAAATTAGAAGAAAACAATTCGCACAGCCTTCCCTGTACATCCTGGACAATTTAAAACTGTTCTATCTCTTCTTCACAAAAGATCCCTCTACAATATTTATTCTTTGAATATTTTCGATTTTTCTAATCGTTTGCGAGTTATGTTTTTTTTTAAGTTTCAAGGCACCAAATTTTTCATTTTTCATGAATCGGAAATTTCATGACATGGATTCGGCTGAAATTTTCACCAAAGAGACCCTTAGCCTAAAGGGGCACCGCGTGACAAGTAATTTATCTCTGGGGGGCCCCTTACGTATTTTTTTCTATGGAGATCTAAGAATTGAAATTTTCAGGGTGGGTAGGGGGTGTGACGAGCCATGATCCATAATTATATATATATACGTTCCTAAAAGATGTTATAGCGTGTCTCCGCCCCAATCTCTAGCGACTTTCTTTTTGACTTAAATTGAAAAAAAAAACAAATATAATATCAAATCGCATCTCGATTGCTATAATCTGCTTGTAACAGATTTTTTTAGAGATCGGCCATCTTGCCGTCATCGACCATTTTTTTAAATGACACCAAAAAAAATTATAGAGAATTTTCTGTGCTTTTCAACGATGAAATCATTTCATGGGCTTGCATTACATTTTCTTTGAGAAAAACGCAAAACCAAAACAAAAGTTGGTCATAGAATTATTTATTATTAAAAAGAAAGTAAAAGTTTATCAAGCTATCAACATCGGCAGATTTGGTTTTGCTTAAATCCGGAATTGAAAATAAACACCCAGTATATGAAAAATATTTGATTTTGTAAGTTACGCGAAGAAGATATAATTAAATAATAACACCAATTCGATTCGATCCACTTTCTTCACAATTTACTTACATTAGGATTGAGTGGTTGGATTGGATTAAATGAGCAAGTCATATTTTGAAATAGGACAAATAATTTATCAAAGTATATGTACGCAAATAATGTCAAATATCTACAATTTCTTTCAGGTGGATCTCTTCTCCATTCATATACAAGAGAGATGCCTTGGTGCACGGAATAAATAAAAATAGGTGTGAAAATATGGGTACAAAAAAAAGCGTTAAAACAAATGTAAAAAAATTCCGGTACCGGGAATCGAACCCGAGCCTCCTGGGTGAAAGCCAGGTATCCTAGCCACTAGACCATACCGGATGTGTAAAATATAAGGAGGAATTAAATAAATATAAATAGACTAGATTAAATTGTAGTGATTGACTGAAAAACTGAAACACAATCGAGTGATTTAATCAATCCATATACTGCAGAAATGTTTTGCCATGAGTTAAATAAGAAAATTATTTTATGTAAAATTGGTAACCCACGACCACGAGGCCCATAAGCAGGAGCTCTACTCACTGGGCCATCGCGGCCCCAAAAATTGGTAATTGGAATAAAAAAGCTCTTTAAAAAAAGATTTGTATAATTAATTTATCTACAAAACAATGCTATTGTTTTTATCAATTGTTTTTATCACCACACCAAATTTTTTTTTAAACATTTTAATGATATAATTATTTTGAAAACCACAAACGTGTTTGGTATTCATTATTATAGTTATAAATATAACGAGAATATTATGCGATACATAATAATCGACGGATAAAAAACGTTCGAGATTATTACAAATCGCAAATATTCGAGTTATATTCAAAGGATTATACTATCACCAACGTTGCCGATGCTGTGTACAATCAAATCAATATTTTATGCCTGACAGCAACAAAATTAATAATTTCAATTTAAATAAATTTCGACTTTATAAGTTGTTTTCATTTCGGCATTCTCTATAATATAAATGTGATGTAATTATTACCATTTCACAATTATAGATCAAAAATAGCAAAAAATTTCACGGGTGTGAAGTTAGCAATAGATCCAGCAATAGATTTTAAAAATTCATATCTCGGAGAAAAGAAAAACAATTCGAAAAAAAGTTAACCATACCATTAGGGAAGGTCTAAGTTAATAACATAAAAAGAATCAACCCTTAATTTTAACCCTTTATATTTTGTCACCCCTTTCAAAAAAGTTTTTTTTTTTTTTAAGTTTGCAATCTGCCATAAATAAATAAAAATGCGTATTCTTATCACTAATACAAGTATTTTAATAATTAAGAGGTAAAAAAACGTTATAGCCACTCCTTCAACAAAAAAAAAATCTCGTTAAGTCGCAGAAATCCACATTTCGCGATATTAATCTCCATTTTTGAAAAAGTTTGCAATCAGCCATAACTAAATAAACATTATTATTCTTATCACTGATAAAGGTAGTTTCATAATCAAAAGTCAAGAAAACGGTACAGGCACTCCTTCAGTCCAGAAAAAAATAATTTCTCCGTAAGTCGCAGAAATCCATACCTCGCGATATAATTCTCCATTTTTGACAAAGTTTGCAATCAGCTATAACTAAATAAAAATTCTTATTCTTATCACTAATAAATGTACTTTCATAAACAAAAGTCAGAAAAATGTTACGGGCACTCCTTCAAACCAGAAAAAAATAATTTCTCCGTGAGTCGCACAAATCCACATTTTGCGATATTAATCTCCATTTTTGACAAAGTTTGCAATCAGCCATAACTAAATAAAAATTCTTATTCTTATCACTAATAAAGGTACTTTCATAAACAAAAGTCAAAAAACGTTATGGGCACTCCTTCAAACCAGAAAAAAATAATTTCTCCGTGAGTCGCAGAAATCCACTTTTCGCGATATTAATCTCCATTTGTTGACAAAGTTTGCAATCAGCCATATCTAAATAAAAATTCTTATTCTTATCACTAATAAAGGTACTTTCATGATAAAAAGTCAAAAAAACATTACGGGCACTCCTTAAAACCAGAAAAAAATAATTTCTCCGTAAGTCGCAGAAATCCACATTTCGCGATATTAATCTCCATTTTTGACAAAGTTTGCAACCAGCCATAACGAAATAAAAATTCTTATTCTTGTCCGTAATAAAGGTACTTTCATAAACAAAAGTCAAAAAACCGTTACGGGCATTACTTCAACCCAGAAAAAAAATTTTTTTTCTTTGTTGAAGGAGTGCCCGTAACGTTTTTTTGACTCTTGATTATTAAAGTACTTGTATTAGTGATAAAAATAAGCATTTTTATTTATGTATGGCAGATTGCAAACTTAAAAAAAAAACTTTTTTGAAAGGGGTGAAAAAATATAAAGGGTTAAAATTAAGGGTTGATTCTTTTTGAATTATTAATTTAGACCTTCCCTAATGGCATGGTTCACTTTTTTTTCGAATTGCTTTTCTTTTCTCCGAGATATGAATTTTTAAAATATATTGCTGGATCTATTGCTAACTTTATACTCGTAAAAATTTCAATCAATTTTTTCTTCGAAACGAATCATTTAATCATTTAATTTAGAATATTTTCAATGTGGGTTTAAGTACTATTCATATCTAAAAAATTATCGGAAAAAACAAAAACAGCCACTTTTTACCAAAATTTTCGCAGCTCTTGGGATTATCAAATTATACTAAAGTTTCAAGTTAATTCCTGAATTAGTTTTTGAGGTACAGATGGGCAAACACCATTTTTTTTCTAGAAATCTTTGAATGGTCCATGAAGATATCAAAATGGAGAAAGTAAAAAGCAGCATACAAATTGGGACAAACACAGTTAGAGATAGAACATACCGGGTGTAACTGAATTCTGGTAGACCCCAAATATCATTTGCATTTTTGCATATATCTTTGTCAGATTTTTAGAGAATAAAGTGCGTCGACATGTGGACTTTTTATAAAAATTCCACTTCCGGTTTAACCGGAAATTACCATAACTTTTCTATTTCATATATTTTTACATAATTTAATTCGTCTCTCAATTCTGAGTTACGTATCTCTTGAACTGTGCCTTTGCTTATACCTATTCCTACCATGAAATTTCTCTAGGATTAATTAATTCAAAGTTTTAAACTCGAGGTCCAAAAATATAACTTTGATGTGCCTCCTTGCCAATCGCTCAATTTCAAAAATTCATTATTCTTCTAAGACTCGAGTAATTTATTTTAGATTTAAGACTCGTAAAGTCCATAAAGATGACCATAGTTTAATCTGCATCATCTAAAATTTCAGGACTGATCTCTCTGCACAAGTAACTCTTGATTATGGGGTTCCTTAGATTCAATAACTTGATAAAAAACGAAAAGGAAATTCAATTAGATTGTAATTGGAAACTACCTGGATGTGCTATTCTTCGAGTGTAATTTATAGACATCCCTAAATAACTAATAATAGTTTCGAATGGGATGTATGAATGAATAAAACGTGGTGAATTCGACTTGGACCACCTCGCCACCGACTTACACCCCACTTTAGTTTAGTGCCGCGTTAAATCAGCCGGCCGGCGTCGGTTACCACCCAATAGGGACTTTTATTACAGGGAACAACCCCCCGGCTACATATCGCCGCACATAACTACCCCTCGTGTCATAAAAAGCGACCGTTCGGTCAAGCTATCGCCGCGCGGCCAACTGCTTCACACCTACTTTTTTTTGACATCACAAGAGTTACGTCCGCCGGTGCGCCACCCCCGTTCGCCTCCCATTCATGCCAAAAACTCGATCGTTTCCGCAATTTGACCATCCATCACAGACCACGATCAAAATCGGGCATCGATTACTCTTATTTGCGGAGGAGACTCCGTTTAACTTCTGACGAAGGAAAAGTTACAATAACATAAGTCGACACTCGTGTGTGTGTGTGATTCTTTCCGAAACTTTTCAGATTTACGCGACTAGAAAATCACTTTCCCGATTGGACATCAAGAACGAATTTTGTAGTCAAAACAAGTTACAATTAGTAAGGCTCCATTTTTTCAATTAATTGTAGTTTCACTTACATTACTTAGAGCATTCGGCTACAATTATGCAAGATAGGACTTGATAGCGAATGACGTAAATTTTAAGTTCCTGGCCCATCCACCATCCGACAATTCATACATGAGCTCATTTTACTAGTCTGTAAAGCGATGTTTGCAACTATTATACACTAGCTCGTTAGCTACGAGTTAAAATTCATAGTTTAAATATATGTCACACATTTTTCGTTCCGAAATGGTTGACCAGGCGAGACTGAGGGGCCTCAACAGTCTACCGCGAACCCGCGTGGTTAATTTAAAATAATTTTTGAAAACACAAATAATAAACCGACTGTGCCAAGCTGGAAAAATAAAATCCCACGAATCGTTACGTAATGCTGGGGACGTCTATAGACAGGCGGTGATTTATCGGTTCGCCATACAGCCCATAAATTACATATTTCACCCTGTACAAATGATTGAATGGTGCAGTAATCAAATAAGTTGACCCCTGCGTAACTGCATCGACCAGCAGTGCAACAATGCACGCAATCACTGCACCGCTTTTCGTCCACAGCCGAATTTCCTTGGAGAGCCATCGACTGTCACATCATTACCCCCTTAATTGATTTATGAATTCACAGTTTAATGTACGTTGGGGGTCGCATAAAGAGATTTCGTAGTTTCAATCGAATTGCGTGTGGAATATTGAATAAAAAAAGCTTTGATTAAATGATAGTTTAATGGGTAATGCTTTCAATATGATTTATGAAATATCACTGGGGCAATCACCCATTTCATGCACTTCAACAAATCTTTAAATATTTCGAAAACGGCAAACAATAGGTATAGGGAGTATTGAAGTAACTCACCTTTATTTGCTCCATATAATTCAAAAATGACAAAAAATACAGGGTGTTCCATTTCAAAAAAACATAAGTTTGGTCTGTAAGTTTGTTATGAGACACCCTGTATAAATTTAAATATTTTTAGGGCGTGCAGCTCACTATTATACACAACTTTTGTATAAAACATTTTTCGAAATTTTGAAAAATAAGCACGTGATTGACCGTTCCCAGAGCTCTGAAACACCCTGTATATATATAAATTTCAGCCAACCTAGCTGCCGCATGATCAACTCCTTTTTAGCTAATAGGAAGCAAATGGTGTATTTCAACGGGAAGTTGTCAAGTGAGACTTTGCCAAGGCAAGGGGTACCTCAAGGGTCAATACGTTAAAACTGGGGCCCTTATTATTTATACTTTACATAAATGATCTGCCTCAGCATAGTTGCGATGGTTCTGCCATCCTGTTTGCTGACGATACTACACTAGTCAGCTCAGCGTCCCAGAAATGTGATGCCATAGCGAAAAATAATAAGGCTGTTAAAACTGCAGCCGATTGGTTTACTGCTGATCAACTAACAGTAAATCCAGACAAGTCAACCACTGTAACATTTTCCCTAAAAACAGATATTGTTCCAAGTGATGCTAAGTTTCTGGGAAACTACCTTGACTCGAAGTTAACTTGGAACAGACATGAACTTGAGACTGTCAGTAAAGTTTGTAAATATATCTACCAACTAAGATCTCTAAAAAACCATCTGCCAACAAACGCTCTTAAATCTGCATACTATTCCTACTGTGAGTCCCATCTTACGAATGAAATTTTATCATGGGGCCACTCCAGTTGTATAAAGAGGCTATTTGCTCTACAACGCAGAGCTATCCGTATACTCGCCTATATTTATTATTTAAAAAAAAAAAAAAAAAAAAAAAAAAAGGACCTTTATTGGCATAACCATATATACAGAACAAAATTAACTCTTTACATCCCTCATCCCCCCCTTCCACCCCTCCCCTCCCTCCCTCTCCCCTCTTTCTCCCATCCCACCTTCTCCAGCGTCTTCACTCCTGCCCCATCCTCTCTCATCCATTCCGTCACCCTTCTATTCCCTCTCACTCCTACCCATTCTTCTTTCACCCCCTCACATTCTTCCGCCAAGTGCTTCCATGTATCCTTCCCCCACTCGCACAGCCCACATCTCATATAATCCTCCCCCATCCACCTCTTCCTCCCTTTCTCTCCTGACCCACATCTCGCCCTCGCCAACCTCACCCTCTCCTCACTACTCCATCCTTCTTCCCCCCAATACTCTGGTATTCTCCCGTACACCTGCCACCTCCCATACATATCATTATATTCACTCCTTTCTATCCGCCCCTGTCTCTCCTGCATATCCACCTCTCTAATTTTTTCCTTCACCCACCCCGTCACCTTCACCCCCCTCCCCATCCACTCTATCACCTTTGCCTCCGATAACCCCACCCTCTCATACATCCTCCTTCTCTCCCTTCTCCATTTCCCCTCTTCCCCATTCACACACCCCCACCATACTGCCTTTACCAATCTCTCCTCCCCTAAACCCCACAATTTCTCTTCGTATTTCACCACCCTCCTCATCGTTTCACACATTTTATCCCTGTTCGTCTCCTGCCAAAGTATATAACTCGGTGTCGACCTCTCCACTCCCAACATACATTTTATAAACCAACCCTGCTCCCTCTCCACCCATTCATACTCCCTCGTCCCCCATACCTCCACGCCATACATCATCACCGATCCCACACACGCATCCCATACGTTACACATCACTCTCATATTATTCTCTATCCATCTTCCCCATTTCCCCCATGCTATCTATTATTTTTTATTTAAGTCTTTATTTTCAAAAATTAGTATACAAAATTGCAATACAAATTAGTGAAATAGTGTCAAAAGATAGTACAGTACAGTGTAATAACCACAGATTAATAATTCGGTATATATGTGTATAATAAGTATAACAAGAATTAACAAATAGAACCGAATAAAGTCATCTAACGAAAGTTAAAAGCTATAGCGCTACATAGTTACCGATGATTTGAATTGTTACAGTTCGGTTAAGGAATATGGTTCTTTTGCGCACAGATATTCATACAAGCGGTTTCTAAAAACATTTAGGTTAGTTATGGCCTTAAGATTATTTGGAAGTCGATTAAAAAACTTCATAGCGACATATGAAGGGTGTTTTTCATATAATGATAAGCGATGAATCGGCAAAGCATAGTTAATATAATGCCTGGTATTGTAGGCATGCTGATTCTTGGTGGTGATGTTCACCTGACTTTTTAAAAGTTTTGTTAACGTCTCAAATATGTATATTCCATAAAATGTTAGCAGTTTATGAGTCTTAAAGTACCCTCTGCAAGACCTTGAATATGATAAGTCAAACATAATTCTTATCGCTTTTTTTTGCATTATAAAGATTTTGTTTGCATAACTACTACACCCGTGGTAAGTTATACCATATCTGATTTTAGAGCAAAGATATGCGTTATATACTAATTTTAGAATATCGAATGGGGCACCCGATTGATTACAAAACAGAATGCCGGGGAGCATTTATTCATCTAGGAATCTTAACGTTACCATGTATCTATGCGTTGGAGTGTCTTACGCATGTTCACAAAACCGCCAACACCTATAAGCAACAGTGTCAGGATACCAGAGCCGATAACCTGATAAAGTTAGACTTTCATAGACTCACTAAGTCGCAGAATGGTATAAACCACTATGGTCCAAAACTTTACAACAGTTTACCGAATGGTATCAAAGGACTCCCTCTGGAAAAGTTTAGACGTGTCCTCAAAGAGTATTTTTTGAGGAATGTCTACACAATAAATTTGCCGGCCTATCAGTGATGTGAAATTCTTCTGCATCTTTCATTTTTGCTTTATTTATTTAACTTTTTATTATATAATTTATTCACTCATTTGAAACTGTTGTGTCGTTACTCTTATTTCTTTTATTTATATAATTTTATTTCATTTAATAACTATTTATTTATTATTTTATCTATACACCTACATGTTGTATCGTTATTTATACTATTTTATTTTATTTATTAACTATTTATTATTTGATCTCCACAAATACTTTAATATGTTGTATCGTTATCATATCGTATGTGTGTGTATATACAGTATGTTCTTTTATCGTAGGCCATAAGATTTTCCATGCTAAAAATTATACCTCGTGTAGATGTATATTTTATCATATAATTTTGAAGCAAATTTTAGTTCATAATATAAATCAATTATTTTTCTACATGAAGCGCGTAATTAGAATCATTTAAACATGTTTTATTCGATTAAAAAGTGCTTTTGCTCGGAACCAAACGATTGGGATACGTTGCAGAAAAGTTGTCAACTATTTCCCTAAAATAAAAATTCCCTGACTTCTTGTAGAAAAATACAACTATTTCCCTTCTGGACAAACCTCTTATAAATGCCGTTACAAATTCCACCCGTTCTGCAATAGTATAAATGGACAATTTCAAGAATAAAATCCGTTTGATTACTTGCCTTACTAATCAATCTGACATTTCGTAAATTCAAGGTACTTCGATTATTTTTGCTCAGTTATTTATATTAAATAATTTCATTATTTACTGGAATAAAACATGTTTAAGCATATCATGTAGAAAAATAATTGATTTATTACTACTTAAAATTTCCTTCAAAATTTTATGATAAAATATACATTAACATAAGGTATTATTTTTAGAATGTGAAATCATATGGCCCACGATAAATAATAATAATAATAATAATAATAATGCTTTATTAATCCACATAAATCAAACGATATTGGACAAGTCAGTGTAACATTTTGTTAAAAAAACATACTGTATATTTGAATGTAACAAATCTTACATCTATGTAAGAACACAAATAAACATTATCAAACAATATCATTATCATTAAACGCATACTTTATACAAAGAAACACATGACAAATGAATCTAATCATGACCACGAAACGAGAAACAAAAACTCATTATATATTCCAAAGATAATTTATCAACTTATAACAAGTAACCCAGGAACTCATGTATTAGTCTTTATAACAAACTTCCAAATATTATTAAAAGCCAACATACATATCATAGGTTTAAGAACATGCTCAAGAAATGGTTATCTCGGAAGGGCTTCTATTCTGTTCGTGATTATATAAATGAATAACACAAATTAAAAATTGTATTGTGTCGATATATTGTAATGTACAGCGCATGTTACATACCTTATATTAATGTTTATTTCATGTACGTAACTGTATTTTAATTAATTTTATTTATATTTGTTGAGATATCACATCTGTATTAAGCAGCAACGTGAATAAAACTATATTATTATTATTATTAGTAGTAGTAGTAGTTGCACAGGCTCACCATGGTCGACGGTGGAGTGAAGAAGAGCCATCGATCGTCATTATTTATCAATTAGCAGTTGCAAATGGGAATTGCTAATGCGTACGTTAAGACTATAAACAAATAACTTATTGAAACAACCACTTCCCTGGCTAGTGCCACGCCAGATATTGAGTGATACGCTTCGCTCCGCTATCGACCACTGCGAGCCAGCGTAACTACTTCCTATCCATTCATGACAGCTTCACCGTCACCTAATCCACTGCGGGTAAAACTACTAGCTGTGGTCGATGGCAGAACGAAGCACCGCCATCAACCACAGGAAGCCCGTGTAACTATTTCCTATGCATTCATGACGGCTGCGGGTAAAACTACTAGCCGGTTTAAAGGGAGGGACCTTAACCTCACCCTAACCTAAGCATAAGCAAGCGAGCGGAGCGAAGAGGAGCCATCGATCGTCATTACTTATCAATTAACAGTTGCAAATGGGAATTGCTAATGCGTACGTTAAGACTATTAACAAATAACTTATTGAAACAACCACTTCCCTGGCTAGTGCCACGCCAGATATTGAGTGATACGCTTCGCTCCGCTATCCACCACCGCGAGCCAGCGGTAAAAATATTAGCCGGTTTAAAGGGGGGGGGGACCTTAACCTCACCCTAACCTAAGCATAAGCAAGCGAGGTTGCTGTGTTTGATGGCCCGTATCACTACTTCCTATGCATTTATTCGGAATAACTACTTCCTTTACATTCATGATGGCTTCACCGTCACCTAATCCGCTGCGGGTAAAACTACTAGTCAGTCAAAGGGGCCTCAACACGTTGACTGCCACGGTCTTGGAAACTGTATTGAACAACTACGAGTATTCTCGTAGTTGGCAGTCAACGTGTTAACCTCACCCTAACCTAAGCATAAGCAGCAACGTGAATAAAACTATATTATTATTATTATTAGTAGTACTTGCACGGGCTCACCATGGTCGACGGCGGAGCGAAGAGGAGCCATCGATCCTCATTACTTATCAATTAGCAGTTGCAAATGGGAATTGCTAATGCGTACATTAAGACTATAAACAAATAACTTATTGAAACAACCACGTCCCTGGCTAGTGCCATGCCGGATATTGAGTGATACGCTTTGCCCCGCTATCGACCACGGTGAGCCCGCGTAACTACTTCCTATGCTTTCATGACAGCATCACCGTCACCTAATCCACTGCGGGTAAAACTACTAGCTGTGGTCGATGGCAGAACGAAGCACAGCGAGCCCGTGTAACTATATCCTATGCATTCATGATGGCTGCGGGTAAAACTACTAGCCGGTTTAAAGGGAGGGACCTTAACCTCAACCTAACCTAAGCATAAGCAAGCGAGCTCGCTGTGTTTGGTGACCCGTATAACTACTTCCTATGCATTCTTATGCATTCATTCGGTATAACTACTTCCTATACATTCATGATGGCTTCACCGTCACCTAATCCGCTGCGGGTAAAACTACTAGTCAGTCAAAGGGGCCTTAATCTCACCCTAACCTAAGCATAAGCAAAGGGGCTCGCTCCACCATTGACCACAGCGAGCCACTATAACTACTTCCTATGCATTAATGACGGCTTCACTGTCACCTAATCTACTGCGGGTAAAACTACTAGCTGGTCTAAAGAAGGGCAACTTTAACCTCACCCTAACCTAAGTATAAGCACCTACCATTTGCAACCATCAACTGGTAGGTAATGATGAATTAAACTTTTCGCCCAGGTTTGTTCACTATTTTATTCACAACCGTACGTGTTTCCTTACAGCATTAAAGTCAAATCAAATTAAATAAACGTTCGTTCATGAAATGCGAGCTTTGTTTTAAAACCAACTTATAGCAACCATCAACCATGCATTAAATTCAACAATAGGTCAATCAAGGTCAATGGAACCCTAGCAAATAGTTCACTTAATTTAAATGAATAACATTAATCTCTAAAATTCATAATGAATGATAAACAACTACGCTTAATATCATCCCCAAAAATAACCAAGAAAATAGGTAAATCAGATGAATGAAAATAATGAATATTTGTTAACATTTGGAATGACGGCGACAATGGAATAATAATCGTTTGAGAAAATAATAACTTGTTCCAGTAAATGATAAATTTCCAAATAACAGCTCTATACACTCACCTTACTGAAATGATGTCTATAAGACGACAATCGTCCTTCAACCATCCTTCAAATTTCACTCAAAAATGAAAATTAACCCACAACGCTCAACCGCACTGTTTAAATCGAAAACACCGAATTCACTGATGTCTATAAGACGACAACCGCCACTTATCCATCCTTCAAATTTGATTCAAAAATGAAAAATTCAAGAACAACAACCCGTCCGCACTGTCGCAATCTAAAACACCGAACTCGTTGATGAAACCGGAAACATTATCTCGGGCGTGAGTAGCAATTCTGCAATGCAACGCAGCTGCGGTTCGAATTCATTTCAATTCACACATAAGATAGACAAAGACGTAAATACACAAAAAGAGGTGTTAATCATTAAAAATCGATAATTTATTCGGCAGTTTATCTTCTACCGAGTGAGTGTTCGCGTATTTTCGTGTGCAGAATATTGAACATTATATTAATAGAAATTGATTTTAATTATTAGTTATGAATGTTGGTAACTGATTAAATGAAATTAATTAAACTTTATTGAATGAATATTTTATGGTAAATTTCTCAATGCAATTTAATAATACCTTTCAACAAAAATAGCGATATGTTTAGAGAGACCATCAGGTCATTAGGTTCATTTACAAATAGTACAGAATTTTATAGTCAATATAATAATGTATACATAATTTGTTCAACATGTTAATTTCTCGGATTTAAATTTATAATCCAATATTGTTGCATGGTGAAATAATTTTAAAACAATAAAACACTAACCTTTTCTGTTCTCCGTGTTTTGTGTTTCCCATTGAAAATACTCCCAGGAAAACAGTTGTTTAATTTCATCGCCTCCTCACTATGTTTCCACACCGATTCGATTACAAACACATTGCAAAACTGGTTGAAATTGTATAATATTTTCACGGGAAAACAACGAGCGAGCGCCTTCGTCAGCTCTAGGACAGCGCTGTCCGTGTCGGATTCAAAGGTCAACGCACACACAGCGTTGCCACGAGGGGATCGCTGCCCGAATCCAGGCCAAAAATCATGCGCACTTGTTGTTTACATCAAGTGCATGTGCACTATGGGCGGCTATGTGTGCGCGGTTGTTTTAAGTCGACGCCATCTCTGCGGTTAATTCAACAGTGCGTGATTTTGTTTTGCTCGCTCATTCTTCATGTATTATCAACATTTTAACAATTTTATCGGTGTGAAAATTGTGCGGACATTTAGCGGGAATGTGTTTACAACAAGAAAACATCGGCGCTGGAAGTTTGGTGGCGTGTTATAAAAATCACAACATGTACACCGGAGGGACGAAAAGGTTAGTGTTTTTAAAACATGTAAAATCGGTTAATTCACGCTAAATTGTATTGATCACTTCATGCTTTTTTTCCTATGGTCGATTTCGCATCTTAAATTTACACCGTAAAATACATTTGTTCTTGCGAAAGTACATTTTCCGAAGAAATCAAGAAAAAGGTTTATGTAATACCATCAGAAAAATATTTTCGGAGAAAGTTATATGATGGCCACATCAAGTATACTGTGTCTCTCTCAAAAACTACTAAATGAATGAATAATAACACTAGGCAACAAAAAAAATATATATTTTCTGTTGCATGAGATGTTTGGACTGATTCTGAGTATTTTGACAATGTTGATTTCAAATCTGGAATCAGTTTTCTTCTGCAAGCTACGGTTATCATGCAATTTGACACTTTGATTTTTCATTATTTCTGTACTTTAATGTTGAATTTATTTAACTGCTCCCTAATGAAAAACGTTAGAGCGATGGAATTGGCCCACTTTTGTAGCCAAATGTTTCACAAATAACCTCCCGGTTTTCGTTTTTTTATATTTTGCACAGGTGCCGAGGAATAGCTGTCCAATCACGCGCGTTCGTCCAATTTCGACATTTAAAATTGTCGCCTCATTTATCTGTTTTATTTAAATTTAGTTCAGCCTACTTTTGTAGCATAAAACCTCAGGTGTTTTCCTTTTGTTGATATTTTGAATAGGTGTCAAGCTAGCGTGTACGGGCGCATCATTAGTTGCCGCGCAAATATCTTGAAATTAGTCACCTTTTTCGCATCGAAAACATACATTTCTTCTCGAACGCCTTGAAAGAAAAAACAATCATTAGACGTGTGACTTGTGTGTAAACTACGAGCTTTTATTTACTGGAAGTTGTTGTCTTTCCGCTAACCGGGGTGCAACATGAGCATCAAGGTCCATTTCTTGAACAGTAGCCTTGATAAATTCACAGAAAACTTTGGGGCTGTAAGTGACGATCAAGGTGAATGCTTCCACCAGGACCAGATGATCATGGAAGGGCTCTATCAGGGGTGATGGTACAGGAATATAATGGCGGACTACCGCTGGCCTATAAAACGAGATTGTCCTGAGCAAGTGCACAAACGCAAGAGCTACAAGCTCAAATTTTTGCCGGAATAGAACATAAGGTATCAACCTTCATTTTGGGCTCATAATATGACAATATTTTTACGCTCATATGTGATTTATGACTTGGTTTGCATGTAATATGTATAATAAATATGCAAATTTCGAAAAATGTCCAATGTTGAATTCCATAAAAACGGTAGCCTAGGGAGAAAAAATAACGTCATATATGCATTCAGCACACTAAAATTATGTTAGAACAAGTTCTTCTATCAATGCAACAAAAATTTTGTTGCCCAGTGTAATCTTTGAACATAAGCTCTATTTGATAATCCGAAGAACTCAAAAGATTTTGGTAAAATTTTGTACACTGGAAGTGGGTTTATCTTAACCAATTTTAGTTTCTCCGTTACGAAGTATGAGAAAGTATTGTGATCGTGAAAATTTAAAGAAAAAAAAAATTATCTAAAAAACTAATAGAGCAATTCTGTGGCTGAGAGGTAAAACTCATTAACTCCATTTTTGAAAAAAAATAGTTTTCACCAAATTTCGTACTCTTTTTTGATTGTCTTTCATCTTACATAGCGATATATGGCAAAACCAATCACCTCATCAAGATACTAGTTATTAAAAATCACCAAAATCGGTGAAATTTGTGGTAAAACTCATTAACTCCATTACTTTGAGGAAAAACTCATTAACTCCATCATTTTGAGGAAAAACTCATTAACTCCATCAAATTTAACAAACAAATATTGCTTCCAGGCTCCCAACTCAAAAAAAAAACCAAAAAATTTCAAAAAATTGTAAAAATTATAAATCATTTATAAAAACTTTATAAAAATGGTAAAAAATTGTAAAAACGTTTTTAAAAATCAAAAAAAATCCGAAAAAATTATTTAAAAAATTGTTTCTGTTAATTTATAGTTATCATTATAGGCCTTTGCTTTTTTAGTCGATCGCACTCTTATTTACAGAAAACAAAGTTTTTTGAAGAGAAAACAAAAAGGCGCAAAAAATCAACACTTTTGCAATTAAAGTATGTTTATTATATTGAAATTAACATAAACATATATTAGAAATAATAAACGGTGCTTCTAACAAAATTCGTTATTATTCATTGGTATAATGTGGTTTTTGACGTTATTAATCGATATTACAGTTTAGGCTATTCACATCTGGTATTAGGTTAAACATCAATATAATTAGGCTTTGATCTTGAAGAACATCTTGTCGATCGTCGTTAAGGTATGTCCGGCTGTTTAGGTTCGTTGATTCTCCTTTTCTTCTGTGGAATCTCGCTGTCATCTTGCGCTGGATCATCGAGTCTTTCAGACGAAGTATCGGACGGTTCCGGAAGCTCTAGATCTGGATCCAGGTCGAAGTCCGAGCGGCATTTATAAGCTGGCAAAGCGTTATAAAACTCGTGAACTGCAGGTCGTAGGAGAGGTAGAAGATATAGAAGGTTTTCCTTCTTCTCTCTGGAAATCCTCAGCATCCCATCGTAACACCTCCGGAAGCGGTCGTCCGAAATGATGAAGTCACCTCGCCTTCTTAAGTCCAATTTCGAAAACGGCTCCTCTTCTGACAGACTGTTTTTGAAGTATACAATCCCCAGTTCGTTTGTATACCTCAACCACCTTACTTGTTGCATCAAAAACTTCTGATTGTTCACATCTTTCTTGCGCGTTATTAGCTCAGCTTTATACAAATTCTCGAAATTGTAAATAAAGCTTTGGTCCATCTTGATGATCTCAAAGGGATTGTTTGACGAAGAACAACAGATTCTTTTATTTATGTTAGTTGTGAAAAGAGAATATTCAGGAGAAGTATTCACAATAATTGTTATTTATACATTATTTTGTCAAACAATAAAGTTTTCGTAAAAAATATTTTTTTGATAATACTATTCTAAAATTGAATCTTTATTTTTTTAATGTATTTTAAATGTTTTTAAATTTAAAAAAATTATTTTTTTTTAATTTTTTTAATTTTTTTTCAATTTTTTTTATATTGCAAAACAATTTTTTTGATTTTTTTTAATTTTGTAAGTTAAAAAATATTTTTTTTTATATTTAAGGAGTTTTTGAGGAAAAACTCATTAACTCCACGCCTTTGAGAGGAAAAACTAATTAAGTCCAATTTTTATTATTTTACATGTTTAAAACAGGTTAATTTTATAAATAATTGTTACTATGAACGAGTTTTTCCAATATATATATTTATTAATGACTAGCAAAAAGTCGCATATTAATGCATTGTTTCTGCAACCCAAATCAGTATTTCCGAATTTCAAACGCATTTTTCTCGAATATTGGTAAAGTGGAGTTAATGAGTTTTACCTCTCAGCCACAGAATTGATATGAAACTTTGAACATAAGTCTTATTTGATAATCCGAAAATCTGAAAAGCTTTTGGTAAAATTTCCCACACGGGAAGTGGGTGTTTGCCTTAACCGTTTTTTGTTTTTTCCTATAATTTTGTAAATATGAAAAATATCACAAAAATATTTAAACAAATATTGAAGGCATCGAAGAAATGAACATCTTTTACTTGAATATATTTTTCATAAAATCATTGTTATTCGAGAATGTTTTTTTTCATTTTTGGTTTATAATTATGAAACGATAATAGTTACAGCAAATTTATGTGAATAATAATTGTAGAGAATGCCAAAATGAACAACTTATAAAGAATAAGTTTTTTTTCGACATCGCTTTAGTTTTTGAGTAAACTGAGTTTTTGAATTTGAAGTATAATATTTCTATCTTTCATAATTTTGACATTTAAAACGTCAGTTTCATCAGTGTCATCAGTGTCTGCAAAACGCTCAATGTACATTTAAAATATGATTTAAATTAAAAATAAACCACGAAAGCGCAAAATGAAAACCATCAAGTCGGAGAAAAAATCACCATTTTGCCAATATTGCAAAACCATTTGAACACATCTTGAAGACAACAAATAAATAAACATCTTTTCTATAGAAATATTTTTCTTAAAATGTTTGTTTTTTGAAGAAAAACATTTTTTTTTGTTGTCTTTGGTTTATAATAAGGAAACAGTTCTAGTTATATAAGTTTTATATTGATAATGATTGTAAAGAGTGCCGAAATAAACAATTTATAAAAAATAAGTTTTTTTTCGACATCTTTTTGGTTTTTGAGTAAACTGACTATTAAAATTTTAAGTATAATTTGTCATTTTCATCTTTCACAATTTTGACGTTTCAAACATCAGTTTCAATACGCTGGATGTACATTTAAAATATGATATAAATTGAAAATAAGCCATGAAATTATAAATATAAATAACCATCACACAATCAAATCGGAGAAAGTAACATGATGGCCACATTACCATTTTTTTCAAATACTGACCTGGATTTTTTATTTCGTTTTTGAGTAGCTTTTCACCTTCCAAAACTTATAATGTGTCACACTCGTCACTAAATTGCTTGCTATAGGAGTTATTTGAAGTTTTTTAAAATTGACTTTGAAACATAAGAATGTAACAAAGATTCTTAAAAAAATTAGGAATTTTTTCTCCATTAAATTGTTAAAGATACTTTAAGAGAGCTTCGCATAACTTATCACTAAATTGTTTGCTATAAGAGTTACTTGAAGTTTTTGAACAAACTATTGTTTTTTGCCAATATTTTCTTAAATATGAAAAATATTACAAAAACATTTAAACAAACATCAAAGACAACAAAGAAATGAACATCTTTTGCTTGAAAATATTTTTCATAAAATCATTGCTATTCGAGAAAAAAAAATATTATTTTTTTCTAATTTTTGGTTTATAATTATGAAACGATAATTGTTACAGCAAATTTATGTGAATAATAATTGTAGAGAATGCCAAAATGAACAACTTCTAAAGAATAAGTTTCTTTTTAAATCTCGTTAGTTTTTGAGTAAACCGAGTTTTTGAATTTGAAGTATAATTTTTCCATATTTCATGATTTTGACGTTTTAAACGTCAGTTTCATCCGAGTTTACGCAACGCTCGATGTACATTTAAAATATGATTTCAATTGAAAATAAACCCATGAAAACGTAAATATAAAGTCGGAGAAAGTAACATGATTGCCACATCACCATTTTTTTTTTCGATATCTTTTTAATTATGAAAAATATTGCAAAACCATTTAAACACATCTTGAAGACATAAATAAACATCTTTTGGTTAGAAATATTTTTTTTTAAATGTTTGTTTTTTGAAGAAAAACATTTCTTTTTGTTGTCTTTGGTTTATAATAAGGAAACAGTTCTAGTTATATAAGATTTATATTGATAATGATTGGAAAGAATGCCGAAATAAACAATTTATAAAAAATAAGTTTTTTTCGAAATCTTTTAGGTTTTTGAGTAAACTGACTATTAATTTTTTTAGTATAATTTGTCACTTTCATCTTTCATAATTTTAACGTTTCAAACATCAGTTTCAATACGCTGGATGTACATTTAAAATATGATATAAATTGAAAATAAGCCATGAAATTATAAATATAAATAACCATCACACAATCAAATCGGAGAAAGTAACATGATGGCCATATTACCATTTTTTTATATACTGACCTGGATTTTTTATTTCGTTTCTGAGTAGCTTTTCACCTTCCAAAACATAATGTGTCACACTCGTCTCTAACTTGCGTGCTATAGGAGTTATTTGAAGTTTTTTTTTTAAATTGACTTTGAAACATAAGAAAGTGTGCCTTGACAATAACAAAGATTCTTAAAAAAATTAAGAATTTTTTCTCCATTAAAATGTTAGAGATACTTTAAGAGAGCTTCGCATAACTTATCACTATGCTATAAGAGTTACTTGAAGTTTTTGAACAAACTGTGCCTTGACATGATGATTCATCTTCAATTCGGTGATGGGGACACGCATATATTTGTTATCGCGTTATCTCACTCTGCGCAAACTTTACACCCAGGTGTCACGACATTTTAGGATGGCTCTACCAACTTAAATTCTATATTATACCATGAGATAGAAAATAGTTGGCAGCACCTTTGACTATATACTAATGGCTTTTCGGCTCTGGGGCGGGACTTATATCGGGCTCCAGCTCGTGGACAACTTTTGGAGCAGTGATCATATGGGAAATGGAGGGCGAATAGCAGTCCATTAGTATATAGTCAAAGGGCAGCACATTTTTAAAATATCCCTGCAGTAATTTAAGTAACATACAAGCAGAAAATAGTGCGGGAAAGAATTGTGATCGTGAAAAAATTTCAATTTTTTTTAACGGATTTCTCGTGAAAATGACACATGCTGCAAAAATTGCACTTTTTTTAAAGTTCGTTTTTAAAACTTCCAAACGCATTGTTCGATTATTAATTGTTTGAAAATATTTCCAATTGCACAGCTCTGTGCACTTACCTTCATCCAATAATGTCTATAAGACGGCAACTGCCCCTCATCCATCCTTCAAAAATTTGTCTCAAAAATGATAATCCAAAAACAACGCACCACCACATTATTAAACTCTTTAACACCAAAGTCGCGCACGGAACTGGAAAATGTCGTCAGGTGGTAACAGCCTTATCATATGACTTTTGCCCCGAAGGCGATTCGTGTCCGGCGGACTTATCGCGAGACCACATTCTTTCTTCACCTGTTATCAGTGCTTATCTACGCAGCTCCGATTCGAATCAAATTCATTTCAATCTGCACACAAGATAGACAAAGATGCAAATGCACCTGTTTTCATTGAACGTTTGATCGGGCAGTTTATCTTCCGGCGAGTGAGTGTTAAGGTGTTTTAGTGTGCAGATTGTGGGTTAACGAAAATCGATTTTAATTATCAGTTATGAAGATGGACTGTTGGTAAGTGATTAAATGAAATTGGTTTAATTTTATTGAATGCATTTTTTAATTCAGTTTAATATCTCTCAAGACAAATAACGAATGAGTGGAATGACCATTAGTTCGATAGCCCTTTTACAGATGGTACGAATATTATAGACAATATAGTGTTATGCCTTATAATAATATATGCAAAGAATTCTGTTAATTAAGATATTGTATAAATTCATTAAACAATTAACATTTGATAACTTAAAATATTCCTCGGACAGATCGATTTTTACTTTCTCCGTTACGAGAAAGTATTGTGATCGTGATTTTTTTTTCAATTTTTTTTACGGAAATATCCGTTTTGGGGTCCCTAGATGCCATTTCAACAATTTCTGGAAAAAAATTTGTTGTGTCTGTGTGTGTGTGTCTGTGCGTGTGTATCTGTCTGTGCGCGCTGTATCTCAAAAACTAATAGAGCAATTGATATGAAACTTTAAAAATCCGTCTTATTTGATAATCTGAAGAACTGAAAAGTTTTTGGTAAAATTTCGTATACCGGAAGTGGGCGTTTACCTTAACTGTTTTTTTGTTTTTTGCCAATATTTTCTTAAATATGAAAAATATCACAAAAACATTTAAACAAACTGTGAAGACAACAAAGAAATGAACATCTTTTGCTTGAAAATATTTTTCATAAAATCATTGCTATTCGAGAATTTTTTTATTTTTGGTTTATAATTATGAAACGATAATAGTTACAGCAAATTTATGTTAATAATAATTGTAGAGAATGCAAAAATGAACAACTTATAGAGAATAAGTTTTTTTCGAAATCCCTTTAGTTTTTGAGTAAACTGAGTTTTTAAATTTGAAGTATAATTTTTCCACCTTTCATAATTTTGACGTTTTAAACGTCAGTCTCATCTGATTTTACTAAACGCTCTATGCACATTTAAAATGTGATTTCAATTGAAAATTATTTTAGAGTTTCGGATCCTATCTTAATTTGAGCTTGTGTTATTTTTGGAGCAAATTATTTTTAGACCAGAATTATTGTGCTCGTATTTTATATTTTTTGCCTGTTTCTTCGATTTTTTTCCTTTAAATTCTTGATTTTTTTCATAAATTTTCTCTATGTTGGTCCCAATTTTAAAATGATCTGTTGAAATTTTGCTCAGTATTTTAATTTTTAAGCTCGTGCTTTCGATTTTTGGTCTAAATTTTCGATTTTTTGCCACAATTGTTGAATTTCTATTTGTATTTTGGATTTTTTTGGTCTAAATTTTTTATTTTATGTCCTAAGATTTCTTTATTTGGCCAAAATTTTCGATTTTTTTATTAAGATTTTCGATTTTTAACTTTTTGGTCTCCATTGTTTATATTTTTAGGTCCATGTTTAAATTTTTTGTCCACAATTGTTAAATTCTGACCTGTATTTTCGATTTTTTGGTCCAAATTTTTGATCTTCTGTCCTAAGATTTCTTTATTTGGCTGAAATTTTCCATTTGTTTATTAAGATTTTCGTTTTTTAATCTGTATTTTTTATTTGTAGCCCCAAATTTTCGGTATTTGGTCCAAATTTTGTGTTTTTCGTCCTATATTTTAAATTTTTAAATTTTAAATTTTTAGTTTCTGGCCACATGGTTATTTTGAGGGTGTAAATGGCAAACAATTTTTTTTTTGCTTGAATTTTTTTATCTGCATTTTTAGATCTCTGGCCTGTAATTTCTTTTTTTTTTTCAAAGTTTTGATTTTTGGCCTAAATATTCTTTATTTTGGCCTGATTTTTTAAATTTTTTTTGTCCCAAATTTTCAGTATTTGGTCTAATTTTTTGTTTTCTTGGCCCATATTTTAGATTTTTTTATTTTCAATTTGAGTTTCTGTTCAGAAACTTACTCTGAGCTACAGGGTTATTTTTAAGGTGAAAATGGCAAACTATTTTTCCTTTACTTGAATTTTTTATCTGCATTTTTGGATCTCTGCCCTGTAACTTCGTTTCTATTCCAATTTTTTTATTTTTGACCTAAATATTCTTTATTTTGGCCTAAATATTCTTTATTTTGGCGTGAAAATTTAGGTTGCGTGTTAAAAGTTTCGATTTTTTTGTCCGTATTTTTAATATTTAGGTCCTAATTGTTGGTTTAAGTTTCAGCTTTTTTGTATTATATTTTAAATTTTCTAATCTAAATTATTGATTTTTATGCGAGATTTTTTTGCCGATATTTTCGAGTTTTTTTGTCGGTTTTTGATTTTTTGCCCTTTATTTTTTAACCTGAATTATTGTTTTTTATTTAATTTTTATTTTTTGCATTATTTCCGAGTTTCTGGTCGGAAACTTATTTTGAGCCAAAGAATTATTTTAGGGGCTAGCTAAATATTTTTTCTTTTACTTGACTTTACAATATTTTTTGCATTTTTTTTGGTCCATATTTTAGATCTTTATCTTTACCTATTTTTGCCTCAATTTATTCCAAATTTTTAATTTTTTTGCCTGAATAATCTTTATTTTGGACATTTTCGATGTGTTTGTTGAAATTTTCGATGTTTTAGTTTGCGTTTTTTTTTTATGTTTAGGCCATAGTTTTCGATATTTGGATTTTTTGGGCCTATGTTTTAGTTTTATTGTTTAATTATTGATTTCTATTAGCGAATTTTTGATTGGCGAATATTTTAGATTTTTAACCTAAAGCAGTGATTTTTTAATGTTTTTCCAGTATTTTCAAGGTTTTGGTCTAATCGTCAAATCGGAGAAAGTAACATGATGGCCACATCATCATTTTTATTTATTAAAATACATAATTTAGCAAATTTCAATGAAATTGTAATTCCGAATGTGTTTTGAATAAATTTGAATTTCAAGTAGATGGCAACTGTTTTTATTTTTTTTTTTCAAGACTCGGAAATTTTTGTATTTTTCTACAACTTCACGTTCCGTCCAAATAAGATTGTTTCGAAATTTTGGAATAGAGTGTTTACAATTTTTCATGTATATTTTATATAATCTAGAATATTTTTTTAATAAATTTGTAAAATTTCAAGTCAATGGCTACTGTTAATTTTTTTTTTCAAGACTCGGAAATTTTTGTATTTCCCGACAATTTCACGTTTCGTTCGAATGAGATTATTTAGAAATTTTGGGATGGGGTGTGTTTACAAATTTCCATGTATATACATGGTCCTGTAAAAATGGCGGATTAACTGAATAGTACGGATTACTTCCAAAGTATGGAAAAAATAAAATGAAAAAATCGGTTTTGTATTTTTTCGAAGTTGTGAAGACTATAGTGTTAATTATTTTATTGCTTAAAATCTCCATAACATTAATTATTCACACTCCAGCTCATCAAATAAATTTTGCAGAGATACATACTTTCATGCTTGTCGGTTTTATACAGGGTCCTGCATCTCACCTCCCGTCTTCTATAGCTCAGTTACTTGTAGAATATATTTGTATCCTATTATGCACTTCAGGAAAATATTTTTGATTATACAAGGTGTCCCAAAAAAGCGTGACGTCATGATGATATATTTTTTTAAACTACATGCTTTGTATTTTATTGCTTATTTGTGTACCTTTTATGGTTGCCTACATACTCCTGTAATTTTATTGGAATCGATTCAGGGATATCAGCAAAAAAAATTAAAACTAAAAAAACAGTTTTGCACTGTTGTTTTAAAAAATGAATAAAAAATAAAAATAGTGCCTTGTTAATAAAATCATACAAGGTACTTATTAAATAAAGTCTGATAGTCCCGTTAACTAAGTTTGATTGATATGAATTATACAGGGTGTCCAAAATTTAGTGTCAAACATTTAAAACTTTAAAGCACTTTATTTTTCTTATTTTTAATTGGAGCCCCTGTATATTTTTATGTCATTCCATGCAGAATTAAAAAACAAACATTTTTCCTAATTACAACCCTGTCCAAATTCCTAACGCATTAAAAGTTATTTGCAGAAAACTCGTTTTATCAACCATTTCAATAGCCAGTTTACTAAATAAAAATCGAAGGTGGCTTTGAAAAACAATTTATTGACATTAAAATTTAAGAAAGAGACTATTTTGACTTTAGTAATGTAAAAGTTTAAAGCATTGTTAGCTTAAGTTCTCTATACTCAAGAATAATATTTTGTCATGGAAAATAAAATAAATAGCTAAAATGTTTCTATGAATCTAGACGTTATTATTGTTAGTAGCGGCCAATATTGTTTCAAGTTGTTTCTCGCAGATAGGTCGATTGTTTAGATAAATCACGATTCACTACCGACCATTTTTTAATAAGGTAGTCCTCGTTAGAGCATTAATGGATTATGAAGGCGTATTGATTAAGTTACATGTGAAATGCTCGGGGGCAATGGTAAACTTCGTGTATCGGCTGCATGTGTTGCTTATGTAATATTTCAAGGAGGCCAGCGCATAGTAGCACCGAACACCCGGAAGCTATTGGAAGTCGGTAAAGCAACCCTTCGGTAGTCACGTAGGAGTTACGGTAAGTAAGGTGGTGCGCCCTTCCTAGATACCCATAACTAGGAAGGTAGTGCGGGCAAGGGCTCGCGTGATCCGGCGCAATAACCTTCACGAGTGCAGGGTAGATTTATAAGCGACCGCCGGCATAACTCTCCTATTATCACTGTTTGTCCGAGCGAATGCCACAAAAACCTGCATACATTTATAACTGGAGATCGCTGGGACATATTTCAAGTGGCATTTCCTCCCCCGTGTCTACGAATATGAATTATTTTCTATTCCACGGAATTTAACGTCTTCCACGTCACGTGGATTTATGTTTAACTTTCGTTTCGGGAGATATCGATAATGCACGCGAATTTAATTAATTCAACACGCCGTGTTTGTGTAATTAATTTGAAAATTCCCCAGAACGTTTTTTTTGGGTATTAAGGGCTGGAAGCTGTTTCCCAAGAGAGACAATTACGGATATGTAAATGAAGGGTTAATCCCGGGCTCGATATGAGCTGCAACACTCAGATAATTTATAATTATGACTGCGAATTAGTTAACTCTTTAATCGGTGTATTCAAAATTAGTGCAAACTCATTCTATATCTTTCATACCTTTACTAGCTGTGGTCTGCTCTTATCTACAATTAATATATCATATCATAAGTGACGAATTCAGATATTTCTTTCCGAGAGGGCATTTCAGTTTTTCGAGATGAAGGGGGATCTTTGTAAGAAAAAATAAAATAAATTTGAAGTATGGTGAACTAATACCTGCTTCCTATTATTTGACTAGACTAGTGGTTCCCAAACTTATTATGGCTCACGCGCATTAACTCGGACCGTAATGTGTGAATTAAACTCAAAGTTCTTGTTAATTTTTTAGAACTCTATTGGACAAGTATCCTTAAAGCAACAGATTTGACAGCTTCTAGTAAAATTTGCAAGAACCTGAAAGTACTTTTAGGATAGGATTGAAAAACAGAAAAATAAAAAAATAGGAAAAAATCATTAGGAAGTTTCTAAATGCCGCAATGGCTTCTAGAGTACACAAATATTCGTGACTAAAATTTGTCGTTCTATTCCAGTGGACGTTTGGAAAGGAGTCAGCAAATGTAAAAATAACTATCCTATTCTGCAGTCCTTAATATCGACGCTCCATTACCATAATATCCTGGTGGAACCTTTCTCTCTGTTCCTCCGAGAAGTCGTGTGTATTGTCCTTAAAGCTCTCAAGATTGATGCATTATGAGAGACATGCGGCACCTCACCAGGCCTTGACAAGAGCCTGAATGTCTTACACCCTGTGGTTTCCGAGGAACTATTCAGACTATTTGATAATTTGATATTTTTAATCTGAGATCCCACAAACATATCTGTTTAAGTGTAGCTTTCAACAACTGAGGGAATTTCTCTTGAAAGAAATGAAATAGCACATATTTCTGGTTCAGTTGTTTTACAAATTGTTTTATAAGGATTAGCTTAACTTAACTTAACATTCTCCTTAGATAGTAAACTCTAGCAATTTCTGTTTAACCCTTCATTACCCAAAGTTGAATTTAACAGAAACAATCAAATTTTAATCATAATGAATAAGAATCGGCCATTTTTTTTCCATTTATGAGTTCCATCCGGTATAAAAAGTCTAAAAACATCAACAGCTTTCTCTAAATTCAACGATGTGTTGCCTACAAGCACCAACAGGCAGTACCGATCGAATTACGTTGAAATAAACGAAGAATATACCGAAAATACATTCAAGTACCGTTGGGCACTAAGGCACCAATACCCTGACTCCAACATCAGGATCAGTATATCATTGATTTGATTTGATTTTAGGATAAAAGTTGCCCAAGGATATAGTCACAAAAAACGTGTTGACCTGTGTGATCTGTTAAACGATGCGGTATTTTAGAAATGGTTCAGTATTCTTCGAGCCAATTTAACCATTTATTTATTTAAAGACTGACGTGATTAAAAAAAAACTGTTATTTATTTTTGGCTCTACAAAATTTGTTAATATAAATTTTAGGTTCATAGTTATTGACAAAAAACGTAAAAATTTAGAATCACTCTCTTCACTTGTTTTATAAACGACTAAGTTGTTAATTACCTTTAATAAAACAAGTGATTCTAACAATTGTATTTTTTTTATTTATGGGGTAACACCACTCTAGCGGCCGAAAAACAAGCCTAACTTTGACGATTTATTTTGGGAGTATTTAAAAAGGAATGGGATTTCTATTTAGAGGGTTTATTTAACACTTTTTGAGGTATGAAAATAGAAACATTTGTATTATCATTTGAATGCAAAATTGCGGCGACAGAGCCAATCTTTGAAATCGCCAAAAGGGAGAACGCTTTTCTCGTAAAGTTTAAGACCTGGCGCAAAAAATATTCTTTTTATAATTTAGTTACCATTGGCAATGGAAGTACGTAGGGGTTTTTTTCTAAATCAAATTTTGTAGAAATTGTGCACGATTGAAAAAAATTATCGATTTATGGCCAAGAAATTAGCAGCAAATTGTTAATAAAATAAAAAGTACACATTAAATAAAAAAAAACGTCTACGTACTTCTATAGAGAATGTTATTGTGAAGCTTCTGTCAAAATTTGAAATCGATCCATGCAACGGTTTTCAAGTAAACTGTCCTCCCAGTTTGAAAAAGTGATTTCGAGAAAAACGCGTCTGAAGTTTTACGAGCACATAAATCCTTACAGCATTCGCGTACTTTGGTGAACTCCTAAAGAGCCCTAAGGAATTTCCTCACTTTAGGACTAACGGGATATTGTATATAAGACCCTAAAATATTGTTTAAGAAAGAAAAAACGAGTTTTCAAAAATCCTAGAGTGGTTTTACCCCTTAATAACAACTTTATGTACCAAACACCAAACACGGTCTTGCTAAGCTCCTTTCTTTCCTGGTTATAAAAATTTTACGCTTTTGAGTTCTTCAGACTGTCAAATAAAGCTATGATTGAAGTTTTATTAAACAGTCTCCATTCTTTTTGAAGATATAGCGCCCACAAACAGACACACGGACCTTTTTCGAAAATGGTCTGAATCATCTTGAGGCACCTAAAAATCGATATTTTCATTATGATTTAAAAATAAATTTCTAATCGAATTCCGTCGTACGAAGAAAGTAAAAAACGAAACATCAAATAACAAAAATTAAGAGATGTACTAAATGTTTCCCAGTAATCTTTAAGAAATGTCCTCATTTATCTTGAAATCGTTTTACGTTCTACGATATTTCGCGAGATTTATCTAATTTCTATTCTTGTTTTATTTTTCAAATTGGTCGATTTTTATACACTTTAATTCTTAAATGTCCTTTAAGAGGATTTAATTCTGGCGAACGTACCATTCTATTCCACTTCTTTCCATTCATCGGTTAGAAAAGACTTTATAAGTCCTAACCATGCCCCCGTAATTGGGAGCAGCACCATCTTGTTGATATTTAAACAAAATCCTAACTATGGCCCCGGAATGTGCAGCAGCACCATCTTGTTGACACCACACATTGTTGAATTCCTATGGTGTACGTAAACCTTGATAAGCATTCACAATCGTCACAGGTATTTCAGGGTATACTACAATCACGCAGAGGTGACAGTGACTCATCGCTCCATGTTGCCTGAATTAAGTTTCTAGTAAACGTATGTCCATAAAATAATTCGATTCAGTCTAGGCGGGAAATTTAAAAATTCTCGAGCCTGCAAATATTTTCCCGACGAAACTTTGCGAGTGTATTTTTCGGCAATCGGTAAAGACAACTGGAAATTGATCATTAAATTTAACCTTTTTATGAATAAAATGGATACAATCAATTCTGCTCATAACTAAATCGAAATCGGAGACGGTTAAAACTAGATACAAGCACGTGAATTTTGAGGTTAGAATAGATAGAATGGGAAAATACATACGTTGCACTTGAATTTACATATCGACATACGTTTCGTATTTCATTTCGTTTTTCTTAAGCATGCGAACGAGTTTAGATATTTATCCAGACGCGATTATTAGATCGAAAAAGCATGAGTCACTGTCACCTCTACGCGATTGTACTATAGTTAAATTTCAAAGCACTTTTTCGCAAAAATAGCGCATTGCGTTAAAGCATATCCGTACTCTCAGTTAAAGTTTGGATTGTTGCTGTTTTGTTTCCACATGAGATGTGGCAATTGGTTGTATTAAAATCAAGAAATAATTGTTTTTGATGTTTCGAAGCATTTGAAGTAAATTCATATTTTGATTAAGTTTTTAGATACTTTGAAAATGTGTTTTTGCGGTCCTAGTTAGTTTGTACAGTTGCCGTTTTATTTCCAACCAGGCTACGGCAATTTTTCTTATAAAATATCAGAAATATATTGTTTTTGAGGGATCTTTAGCTTTTAAACCTAATTCATTTATTGATTAATTTGTTTGCCCAATTAAAGTTTGCATGTTGCCGTTCATTTGTTCAGCTTGAATATGGCAATTGTTCTAATAAAAAATCAAAAATGTATGTAATGAGCTTTTGAAGAAAACTTTTTTTTTTAAATTGATTTTTTACATATTTTCAAATCGTTTAAGTATCACTATTTCCCAACAATCCACAGTTTTGTTTCTGCTTAAGATTTTGCAACGATTTTTATGAAAATAAGAAATTTCTTTTCGATGTCTTGAGTTATTAATGCAAATTCCTCAACTAATAATGTTTTACAATTTTTGAAATCGATCAATGCATTTTTGTTTTTCTCATTTGGGTTTAGATTGTTGCCCTTTCATTTTCAGCTAGAATAATATTAAGTTTATAGAGCAAATTTTACTGCACTGATGAGGACCAAGAGCCCGAAACCGGTTGTTTGCCGTCTGAAATTATGATTCCGTGAAAATCACATACATCCCCTTTACAGATTTTGTGACAATCTCGCGCGGATAGAGAGCGAAGATGTAAAATTTTTTGATAATTTCGGCGTTTCGAAAAAAAAAATTAAAAACTAATGTTATCGAGTTGAAAATTATCAAAATTACTCAAAATTCATTCGAAATTATGATTCCGTGAAAATCACATACATCCCCTGTATAGATTTTGTGACAATCTCGCGCGGATAGAGAGCGAACATGTGAACATTTTTGATATTTTCGGCGTTTCGAAAAAAAATTTAAAAACGAATGCTATGGAGTTGAAAATTATCAAAATTACTCAAAATTCATTCGAAATTATGATTCCGTGAAAATCACACATATCTCCGTTACAGATTTTGTGACAATCTCGCGCGGATGGAGAGCGAAGATGTGAAAATTTTTGATAATTTCGGCGTTTCAAAAAAAAATTAAAAACGAATGTTATCGAGTTGAAAATTATCAAAATTACTCAAAATTCATTCGAAATTATGATTCCGTGAAAATCACACACATCCCCGTTACAGCGATGTGATAATCTCGCGCGGATAGAGAGCGAAGATGTGAAATTTTTTGATAATTTCGGCGTTTCGAAAAAAATTTAAAAACGAATGCTATCGAGTTGAAAATTATCAAAATTACTCAAAATTCATTCGAAATTATGGTTCCGTAAATATCACACACATCCCCGTTACGGGTTTTGTGACAATCTCGCGCGGATGGAGATCGAAGATCTGAAAATTTTTGAAATAACAATTATTGCTTGCGATAAATTTATAAGGAATGATTAACTTTGTCAGATGATGGTGGTGTAACCATCTGACATTTCTTGCATCTATTCATATAATATGCAAGCGCACTATGTATTTAGTAGTTGAAATTAATTTTCATTTATTTACTCCAAGGAAACCATTTCTCAAGTCAAATTATAATTTAATACATGGAACAGTTTGCAGGTTGTATGGACGGAATTAATTCAACACATGGATTGCTGGCGGGCATTACTGCAGCGAGGTGATGATTGAGCTTTGGTCCCCTTGCTAATTTAGTTATTAGGACACGTAGTAACTGAAAATTCATATTGAGCTAAATTAATCAAACCAGCTGTACAATACAAATTGCCGCCCCGCCAAATTGGTTTCTAAATTTAGGCGAAACTCCATGACCCAATCTGCCAGGAAATTATTATATGCATGCTGAATACGATACGATCGTATATAATTTATCTTATATTATCAAATTTATTAAATTAAATTGCGGGACAATGTAATAACATCTTATTTCACTAACCACCGCCGATATAAATCAGGATGAGCGAAATTATGGCCTTGTACATGTTAAAAGTTCATTGGGGGGATTTATTGTGTGTTTTTAATTTGATTATAGGTATACCGTGGCTTTGGCATTTCCACCAACTCAATTTAATATGATGATATTTAATAGCCCTTTTATGCACATGGGAACATGATGTCGTGAAATGAATTGTCATATGATTTTAATAATGGGTTAGTACAAAAATAAGCGGATGATACGTGTCGAAGCTCCTTAAACCCGAAAATATTACAAAAATATCTTATCCTAAGATAAGTGAAATCACATATAAATCATAACTTTGCACATGCCAGTGGCGGTTTCAAAGGGGGGGTAATCGGGTAATTACCCCCCTAAAGAATTTTTCGCGAAACAATTTTTATTGTTAAAAATTACCGATATTCCATATTCCAAACCAATAATATAACCGGTAAATTTTTCCAACGCTTTGAATCGTTGGAAAAGGATAGGGAGATTTCATGGAACAGGTGTATGCAGTGGCGGCTCGTGGAACATTTCGATGGTAGAGCCACTTAACATATAATATAATAATGCACAGTGGGTCAAAAAGAAAACGGTACAAATAGTTTTGTACTGTTATATCTTCGTGAGCTATTAATATTTTACAATAATTAATACAACAGTGAAAAGCCCAATTTTTACAGATAATATGAAGTACTTTTGCTCTAAAAAAATAATACTTAAACTTGTGCCCGGAACAGTGGCGGCTCTAGGAAAACTTTGACGGTAGAGCCACTTAGCACACACAATATATCTCACCGTCTCATTTTTTAGGAAAGAAAAATCGATCAGAAGAAGCACTAAAAAAAAAACGAAAAATAGCCCGCACGGGGCTGTTTCTCTGTACGGCAGAGTTCAATTTGAAAATCGCATCTGCAAAAGCCACTATAGTGGAGCATAGTGTAATACTTTAAGAATTTAAAACTTATTTTTGGTTAAAGAACGAAAAATTATTTTTTATCTTATCTCTATCTCTTTAATGAATATCGAAAGGAAAAAAATTAAAAATTAGAAGATTTAAAACGTTGAGTTGTAGTAAGTTCTTTTTAAGTTATTTTATTTAGTTAATTTTTGGGTAATGGTTTGTTAGTTGACCTAATTTACTCTTTATTTTGACGTGTCTCGCATAGTAAATACAATGCAAAAGACCAACTCTTATCTTATCTTAAAGAATTTGAAAAATCTTTCCTTTCGTTTAAGAATTATCCTTAAAAAACTACAAATTTCTAAAAATCTATTCGGCGAGTACAACACTTTGCTGAAAGAATTTGCCAAATTTGGTCATCCGTTCACAAGTTATCTTAAATAAATGATTTTTTTGGTCCTGTTTTTGGTCCTACTTTTCAGGAGGAATTTTTAAAATCGACCATTTTGTTCAAGAGCTATCTTCTCAAAACCACAGAACTATTGAGCAATTATTTTTTTTATATACACATACTTTGTTGAAAGATTTTTCAATATATATTTATCCGTTCAAGAGTTGTCCTTAAAGACCAGAAAACAATTAAATGACAAATTTAATTTAATTTTTAATTTTTTGGTCTTAACTGCATCTATTCGACTTTGCTGGAAGACTTTCCCAAATTCGATCATCCGTTCAAGAGTTATCCTCAAAAACCAGAAATCAATTGAAGGAAACATTTAATTTTTTGGTCTTGTCTGTATCCATTCGACGAGTACAACACTTTGCTGGAAGAATTTGCCAAATTTGGTCATACGTTGAAGAGTTATCCTGTGAAACCCGAAAAACAATTGAACAAATTTAATTTTTTTGTTCTTTTTTTTATTTTATTCAAATTTAGATATAGTACATAACAAATTATAACAAAGTACATCACAACAAAATCAAATTCTACAGCTAATTGAATACGTCACAGAAAATAAGAATTGATATAATCCTCTACTGAGTAATATTCTTTTTCCATCAGTCGAGACATTTTTTTCTACATCTTCCGGATGAATATAACACTTTGCCGAAAGAATTTTACAAAGCTCGTCCTCGGTTCAAAAGTTAAAATGTTGAAAATTAAAAAAAATCAATTTTTGCATTTTGTGTTAAGTCAAGAGAAAATTTCGTAACCCGTAATAAAATTACATAAAATTTGCCATATTTTGAAGTTTAAATCATCACAATTGAACAATGCATGCGGCAGTAAATTTTAAATGCAATTTAAAAAAAATCAAAATCTTGGAAATTTACAAACTGCAATTTTGCGTTTCGTGTTAATTTCACGAGAAAATATTGTAATCCGTTTTAAAATAACAGTAAATTCGCCATATTTTGACGTTTAAATAATTAAAATCGGACTACGGATTCGGCAGGTATAAAATTCCAAATTTAAAATCACGTTTTTACTTTCTCCGTTACGAAGTACGAGAAAGTATTGTGATCGTGATTTTTTTTTCAAATTTTTTTTTACGGAAATATCCGTTTTGGGGTCCCTAGATGCCATTTCAACAATTTCTGGATTTTTTTGTGTCTGTGTGTGTGTGTTTGTGTGTGTGTGTGTTTGTCTGTACCTCTTATTTGATAATCTGAAGAACTGAAAAGCTTTTGGTAAAATTTCGTACACAGGAAGTGGGTGTTTACCTTAACTATTTTTTGTTTTTTGCCAATATTTTTAAATATGAAAAATATCATAAAAACATTTAAACAAACATTGAAAACAACAAAGAAATTAACATATTTTGCTTGAAAATATTTTTTATAAAATTATTGCTATTCGAGAAAAGAAATTATTTTTTTTCAATTTTTGGTTTATAATTATGAAACGATAATAGTTACAGCAAATTTGTGTGAATAATAATTGTAGAGAATGCCAAAATGAACAACTTCTATGAAATAAGTTTTTTTCGAAATCACGTTAGTTTTTGAGTAAACCGAGTTTTTGAATTTAAAGTATAATTTTTTCATGTTTCATAATTTTGATGTTTTAAACGTCAGTTTCATCCGAGTTTACCCAACGCTCGATGTACATTTAAAATATGATTTCAATAAACCATGAAAACGTAAATATAAATGGCTATGATACCATCCAGTCGGAGAAAGTAACATGATGGCCACATCACCATTTTTTTAAATTCTGGAAATTTAAAAAATTGCAATTTTTTACATTTTGCGTTAATTTTGCGAGAAAATATATGAATCCATTTTAAAATAACACTAAATTCGACATATTTTGAAATTTAAATAATTATAATCGGACAACGCGTTCGGCAGGTGTGCAATTTCAAAAATCGAAAGTTCGATTTTAAAAAGTGAGATTTTTTCATTTTGTGTTAATTCCACGAAAATGTTTTGTAATCTATTTTAACATTACACTAAATTCGCCACATTTTGACGTGTTTAAATCATCAAAATCGGACGACGCATTCGGTAGGTGTGCAATTTCAAATATCAAAATCGCGACAAAAATTACAAATTTAACGATGGCTACTTTTAACTGTTAAAAATAATAATTTTGAGCTACAAAAAATGACAATTTTCAACCTCCAAAAACTACAATCTTGAAATGCCAAAATTGATCGTTTTCAATAACAAAAAACTTATATTTTCAACTGCTAAACATGGCAATTTTCAACTGCCAAAAACCACAATTCTCAACTGTCAAAAATGACAAATTTTCAACTGCAATCAATTACCGTTTTAACTGTCAAAAACTATAATTTTTATCTGCTTACAATGACCATCTGCTTACTGGCAGAAATGACAATTTTTTGGCTATTTTCAACTGCCAAAAATAATTTGAGCTATCAAAAATGACAATTTTCAACCCCCAAAAACTACAATCTTGAAATGCCAAAATTGATCATTTTCAACAACCAAAAACTTATATTATCAACTGCTAAAAATGGCAATTTTCAACTGCCAAAAACCACAATTTCCAACTGTCAAAAATGACATTTTTCTGAAAGAATTTTTAATATCTGCCATTTTGTTCAAGAGTTATGCTTTTAAAACCGCAAAAAAATGAACGACGAATTTAATGTTTTATCTTATCTGCATCAATTCAGTGAGCACAATACTTTGCCGGCAGAATTTTCAAAATCAGATTATCCGTTACACGGGTTATCCTCAAAAAAAGAACGACGGGTAACACTTTGCTGGATGAATTTTTAAAATGTGGCCATCCTTTCAAACAATTGAACGACGAATTTATTTTTTGTTTTTATCTGCATCTATTCGATGAGTGAACAATACATTGCACCAAGAATTTTCAATTTTTTTTTTTGCATATAACATTGTTTGTGAGACTTCCAGGAACAAAGATATGCTAAATAGCTTTAGTCGTAAATAGTGCTTAGATCGACTGGAAACGCCTAAAAAAAACGAGGAAAAAATAGTTTTTAGCCACTGGGTGTATGAGAGCGAAAGCGCCAGTTTATTTATCTTTTTTTTTTATTACCCCCCCTAGACTAGTTGGTTGGAAACGCCGTTGGCACATGCTGGATTAACAAGGATGGTTACGGCTGTTAGTATGTGACCAAATTAATGAACCAATAATATATTTGTTGGGTGTACATAGTTAATGTTTTAATTTACATTAATTGCTAGAAGGTGTATTTTCACTTATCATGGGCGCGCACTTTAGAAATACGCTTCAGCTGGCTAGAAGTGAGCAAGTTGCCGACGCGGATTTTGGCGCCACTTGCAAGCATGTAGTCACTACAGTATTACTGAGTACTCGAGACGTGTGGGGGTAAAGTTTGCGCAGAGTGAGAAAGTATTCGGGGAACGGGAGAGAACGTGACAACAAATCTCTCACTGCGCAATACGTCTCGAGAGCTTGGTACAACTCTACATTACTGTATCATCGATCGCGGAAGATATGTGGGCACCTAGCAATTCCTAAATGTTTGGCAATAATAAATACCTACCTGTATAACAGTACTAAATTACGATTATTCTCTCAAATAATAGGAATATTATTGTATTAACGTATTTTTCATTCGCACTAAAATTGCATCCACTAAAAGCCTATTTTTATTTCAAAATAATTCAAGCCACTCCATAAACGCTGCCAAACATGTATCAGTTTACTCTAAATAAACAATTTTATTAACTGCCCCATTAAACACTAATCGACAAAATTTGCAACATGATAGCCCCCGCAGTTGCGAATGACGTGTTGGAATTTCAAAAACCGTCTGGCGGGCCTTTGTCCGAGGCGCATTCTGCAGCGATTTTATTTTAATTTTATTTTTTTGGTTTAGCGTGCAAACCGATCACACCAAAATGTGATCATAGGTGTTAACAAGTGGTATCCAATTACGGCACGGAGTTGACAAATTGCGCATGGTCTCCGCATAACTGTCGATGGCGGTTTTATATTTCCCTTCGGACGGTTCTCGCATGCGAACCGTTGCTTGCATGTCCCGGCCACATAACTCGCGAGCCCTGTTGATTTACTGACATTAACCAGCCTCGGCTGCCTTATATTTAAAACAATCTTTACTTTCATAAAAGCCCATTACCCCCGGTTTTCCGCTGTTGGCATAAACGAACTCCCATCCACTGCCCAAATGGACAAACTGTTGCCCACGTAAATGCATGCCATGCGATGCCTAAATAGGGTATTAGCTTACCCCAATCACATGTTCAATATCTTATTTAGTGTATCGGCCTCAACAGCTATACAGGCTTGAGTATTAAAATTGATCAAACAAAATTTTCGTAAATAAGTTGTTTGACTCCAATAGGGAAATTTTTATTCAACAACTTCCATCTTTGACATTTTTAAATTTACGTAATTGCATTGGTTTTTAAAACAATATTAACCACAATACAGTTGTGTTGTCATTTATTACATTCAGCCCTATTTCGTAAGCAAAACGTTAAATTTAACGCTTGAATGTTATGTTAAAATAAGAGATAGCTTATTGTGTTCCAATTTAATAAAACAAGCACCACGCATTTTAACATTTGCTTACGAAATAGGAAGCTAATAAAAACAAAACTATTTTTTATTCCTCAGGTATCATGCATAATTCATTTGAATTCAATGGGTTTTAAAAATTATATCACATGGGGTCAAATGGGGTCACCCGATGTCACTAAGAGACAGTATGTCCAGGAAACATTTCTCTCAGAATTACCATGAAACAGCGAGATGTGTGGGATGTTGCTCCATCTTGTTGAAACCACACATATTCTTGACTCTTGGTCGAAGAAAGTTCTCTAGCATCGTACAATACCGATCCGCGTTTCCCGTAACAGTGGCACCGTATGGATCCCCTCCCACACCAAATTCAGAAATGGCACACTAGACTGTAAGCTTAGGCTGTGGAGTGGTCTCTCGTAAAGTTCCCGTGGGTTATTTTCAGACTTGCATCAGTAGTTTTAAATGTTGACTACATCGGAAATGTGGGCATTTGCCTCGACACTAGAGATCAATACATCCGTGCAGGGAATATTGCAAAAATCGCGACACAAAATGGTAACGGTCACACCGTCTCTTTCATGCAGTTCATGTACAGTGGGGTGGCCCTTAGCTATAGGAAATTTAAGTTAAAATGTTGCTGCTCCCAACCTCTAAACCCTTTTCAATTAACAAAAAACAGGTCTCTGCAAAACATCAGTTCAATTAAACAACTACTAGGTGGCCCTCAATGGCCTTGTAGCTGGAACATAATACTTGCAACGATTAATTCCATTCAAAAATGGTAAACTCTCCCCTCTCTCGACCATTTTTTACTTTTTCCGTTACGAAGTCCGAGAAAGTATTGTGATCGTGATTTTTTTTCCAAAATTTTTTTTACGGAAATATCCGTTTTGTGGTCCCTAGATGCCATTTCAACAATTTCTGAAAAAAAATGTGTCTGTGTGTGTGTTTGTGTGTGTCTGTGCTCGCTATATCTCAAAAATAAATAGAGCATTGATATGAAACTTTGAACATAAGTCTTATTTGATAATCTGAAAAACTGAAAAGCCTTTGGTAAAATTTTGTACACCGGAAGTGGGTGTTTACCTTAACTGTTTTTTTTTGTTTTTTGCCAATATTTTCTTAAATATGAAAAATATCACATAAACATTTAAACAAACATTGAAGACAACAAAGAAATTAACACCGTTTGCTTGAAATTTTTTTTTATAAAATCATTTTTATTCGAGAAAAATAATGTTTTTTTTAATTTTTGGTTTATAATTATAAAACAATAATAGTTATAGCAAATTTATGTTAATAATAATTGTAGAGAATGCTAAAATGAACAACTTATAAAGAATAAGTTTTTTTCTAACTCCCTTTAGTTTTTGAGTAAAGTGAGTTTTTGAATTTGCAGTATAATTTTTCCATCTTTCATAATTTTGACATTTTAAACGTCAGTTTAATCCCAGTTTACACATGCTCGATGTACATTTAAAATATGATTTCAATTGAAAATAAACCATGAAAACGTAGATATAAATGGCTATAGGAGAAAGTAACATGATGGCCACGTCACCTTTTTTTTTTAATTTATGTGGATACCTCCAGGAAACCCCGGACAAACATTTAAGATTTTTTTTAATAACGCCCACAATTTATATCAGAGAAAGGCATGAGTACAGTAATAAGGGGTAAAACTGGAAGCTCCTCGCATTGCTATTTACAGCAACAATATCCACATAATCAATACCTAATGTGAATGAACGTACATTGAATATGATTTTTTTCTAAGAGGTGATTTAGTAGGAGTTGGGTATTTTTTGACAGTCCTATGTAAAACAAATTGTTTCTCACTTTTATCTTATGTGAGAATGTTATTGTAATCCTAACAGAGTTTGATACCTCCTTATGTAACATCATTTATAACGACTAACTTTCCAAGTTTTTCAATTCCACTTTTGTAACGAGGTTCGTTCTTCTATGTTGATGGGTTTTATAGCAGGAATTAAAGAAGACGAAAACACAATGTAAACGAAAAGAAAATCCTTTTGTGCAGAACGTACGTCTTCAATAAATTCAATAACACGAAATATAGCCTGAATATATGAATATTCAACCTGTTCGTTAATCTGCAAGCAAAATTAAGTCTTATTAAGACTATAAACAAATAACTTATTGAAACAACTACTTCCCTATCCAGTGCCACGCCGGATATTGAATGATACAAAAGACATTTGCGTTATTACCTCTTCAGTTAACTTTTGTCTCTTCTTCGCCTTTATCTGCTTAGAGTTACAGAAGACGAAAACACAATCTAAACGAAAGAGAAAATCCCGTTCGCACAGAAAGTATCTCTTCAGTTAACTTTAGTCTTTTCTCTCTTCTTCACCTTTGTCTGCTTCGAGCATAATTTGACCCATATTTGTTTTAGCCGCTGCTGAAACATTGTTATCAATTTTTTTTACCACTTTTCATTCTTGATAGTCACATAGTAGGTTACATTTGTGCCGAATTTTTGTAATTTTTTTTCCAAGGTAAACGAATTGCGTTTTATTACTAGATTTTCAGTATCCCATTTCTACCAATGATTTTGCACCTTTCCCAAAAACTTCAGTGAGACGGGGAGTGAGAAAACGAAACATTAGCTGGAACTATTGCTGCTGCAGTGATTGTTTCTTTTGCTGATATTTGCTGAAACGATGATAGAATAATGTTTACTGTCCCTTTGTTGTCGCAATGTTGTCCTCCTATTCCTGGCAACTTCCATTACAGCGCGCTTCAGTGCTTGTTCTTGTTTTATTTTTTTGATGAATGATTAATAAATTCACATCTTCGGCATTTTTAAGCAGTGCGGTTCAGTGACCTTCTAAATATTTTATTTTTGATGTCACATCCTCAGTATTTTTAATCTTCTTAAAACATCTAAATGCGTAACGTTAAGGAAATAGTCCAAAAAATAAGGCACTTATGAGTATCACTGTAAGTTCCGTTTTGGGAATCGAAGCGTAACTTTCCAGGTATTTTTAGTTCCAGATTCAGCCTGGCACTATATGTACCCGCACCTGCTCCTACCTTGTTTTTGGCTCCGTCCATGAATATCTGTAGATTCGATTCCGGACATTCGGCGTTTTGTAACGTGTAGTGCCTTTCAAAAAGGTAGATCGGAATATCTCGGACCTGACACTTCCTTAGAATGGTGTTATTCTGAACCGCGCCTTCCTGGATTGTCCCGTCCCTAGTCCATCCTGCCTTAAAGGCAGGGAATTCGTACGCTTCTTGAAACTTCATATTGTTCTTCTAAAGTTGATCTTGTAAACAGTTAAGAAACCAAAAATTATAAATAAAATTAAATTGTTTATGTCTTGAACTATCTGTTATTGTAAAAAAAACAAATTCTTATTTTTTTGTCATTAATTAGCGTAAAATTGTTTTATAGTAACTTATTTTGAGTTTGATGCATAGATAATTCAATTTAAAGTGACCATACTAAAACTCATCATTATTGATTGCCAATTACTCAACTTCAATAAGAAGATTTCTTAAAATTGCTTAAAAGTTGTATATGCGCGACGAAATTTAGTTCAACGCATTCCTCACGAGTAGCGCTCATCCCCTTCTCTCCAATCAGGTGGATGCTATTCAATGGGGCGTGACTATAGTTCTCGCCTTTGTGTGAGCCACGCATCGTATATAGCAAAAAATGGAAAGGGTAGATACGTGATGTTTCCGAGCCCGCCTCCAGTTTTGTTCTCTCTTTAATATGACTTCTCATAATCGCTCGTCACATCTGAGTACCGTGATCTTAAGATACCACAGTCTGTTGTCTCTAAGTCTGTACGCAGAGCTATCTTTTGAGGGCGGAGACTAAGCAGGGCCTCCATGGCTAGGGTGGTAGAATGATGATCATGGCTCCAGTAATCGCCGTACATGCAAGATGTTGAATGTGTTGTAGTTGATTTGTTACAATTTTCAGTTTAACTCTTCACCACCATATAATTGCTGCGTACGTCAAGTTAAGCCACACAAAAACATTACACAGCCATAGGGTGATCCTGAGTGATAGCCTCCAGTTCTTCTCAATGGCCCGATGACACTGCCAGAAAGCTATGCTTGCCTTCTGTTGCTTAGTTTGTAAGTGCATACTCCAGCTCAGCTTGGCGTCAGGGATGACTCCTAGATACTTGTGAAGCTAGAGTTAAAGTTGTGTTAAACAGCATGGGCAGTATCATCCTGTCAGGTTTCTTTTTGTTGGTGAATAGAATCAGCTCCATCTTGGTCGGGTTTACCGAAAAGGCATTTTCTACACACCAGCTCCATACTACAACAAGGGTGCTCTGCATTAATTAGCTGAGTACACCTTATTAGCAACCTTTGAGAAGAATTGCTAAATCATCTGCATATCATATGTTTCGTTTTCTTAGCAGGCTATCCATTACGTTGTTTCATTGTAGGGGAGATAGTATTCCCCGCTGCAGACATTCACAAGTCACCATCGCCTTGGAAACTCCCTTGCACCGTCCTTTAGCTTAGCATCCGTCTTACCCACTCACGAGGTGGAACTGGGGTGCCAAGATTTTCAAGGGCATCTTTTATACTTTGAAGGAGGCCTTACCAAAGGCTCATTCGATGTCTATGATAAGGATCTAGTGCTGACATTTTTTATCAGCAGCTCTTCGATGTGGAGTGCTGATTCTATCGGGGGTCCTGGCCTATATGCATGTTGTTTCGGGTGAAGTGGATTTGTCTTCAGGAGATGCCAAAACCGAAGTGAGGCTTATCGGCCTGAACTATTCAATTCCAGACTGTTGTTTTGGGTCCTTGGAGAGTACCTTTTGTCTACTCTATTTGTTTACAGAAGTTCCTCAAGGACTCTGTCATCGCCTAACCTTCTTTTTGTGTCTTCCTTGCCTGGTTTTAGTATATATACCACCTTAAGTTTCCTCCAGTTCAGGGGGATATAACGAAATGCTATTCACGCCCTAAACAATATTACCAGATGTTGAAGTATAATGTCCAGGCCCATATGAGCAAGGCTGGATATACCCCATCAGTTCCTGGTGATTTGATTTGGGAGAACCTTTGAATAGGCTAGACTAGATTATCTTGGGTGCTGTTACTATATTGGAAGTTATACCCAATCTTCTTTAGTAGAGATATTGTTATCGTTGTTTTATGTTCCATATCATCTACGTTTTTTGCAGTCTGGAAAGTTAGTTTTCAGGCGTATTTCTAGCCACTCTGAGAGGTTGTCAGTGTAGCTTGAATCCTTTCTTTCCTTAATTCAAGACTGTAGTTTTGGATCCTTGGAGAGTACCGTTTTCTCTACTCTATTTGTTCACAAAAGTTCCTCAAGGACTCTGCCATCGCCTAACCTTCTTTTTGTAAAGTCGGCGCAGTTCTTTGTAGCAATTTTAGACAGATTTCTGCCTGGAATTTGGTGCTTTGTTGAAAACTTTTCTTGCCTATTTTATCATTTGGTTGAATTCAGGGCACAACGGATTGGTGGATTTCCCTCTCGTACGAGGAAATATTAGCTTACTCCAGGTGCAATGCGATCGGTCTGCGCCGTTGGTATTCGGTTCTCAATTCCTTGTAGTTGTTCCGATAAGATCTTTTGAAATAGTTCCATATCAGTTTTTCGAAGATTTCTGAAAGCTTACCAGATACACCACAAACTGATGCATTGCGTCAGGGTTGTTGTTTGAATTGGGAGACTATAGTTGGAGAAGAGCGTAGCGCATCCGATCTGCACACCAGTTGCAGCCATCCTTAGGGGTCTCATCCTAACGACCGTTATCAGCCGAATGATTCGTGTCGGATTGAACACTTTAAGCAGAAATCGTGGCCTAAGGTCTCCAGAAACTCGTGGGTAATCATAGCCTAACAAACATTGATATGAAAACTGCCCTGTGTCGGTTACTAAGACAGGTAGGATTATTCTTCGATCTTCTCTGGACTTGAATTATAAAAATAAAACAAAAACTAAATCGGTTATCTTATTTTAAATGCTTAAAATAATGTTTACTTACGACAACTAGGATATACGCTCATTACATGCTTGTGAATGATTGGTATATGTAGTGCATTGCTCACGCATTTCATTGCAGTGTCGATTATTTGTGCGGGAATGATCAGCTGATCATTCCCGCACTGCTGCGCGGGTGATAAAATCTAACACATGGCAGTGTCAAAGTGACGGAGTAGATTTAATACGTTAAGCCCCGCGAGGCATCAATCGTTGGGACCGTGAGGTATCAACGTAATGCCACCCTGTATATATTTTTTTCAGGCCGCGTGTACATAACGCGATCTCACGGTTCAATACTTACCTGATGGAACTTATTTCAGTTATTTGATGAGGCATTACTTTAATACCACGCGGTCCAAAACCATAAAATAACTTTACCGACAGGGTGGCATCAAAGTAATGCCTCATTTTTTTTAAAATAATAATGAAAAAAAAAAGATAATAATTCAGTACAAACTTGATGTTACTGTATATATTTATAGAACCGTAAAAACGAGAAATAAATACCCGGTCCGAGGAATAAAAAAAAATGTACTCCGAGGCTTAACGTGTTAAAGATGTTTGCATTCCCAGTTCTACATATATGGGGCGTAAGTTGTAGTACCTTGTCAAATTGGTTGTTTTCAATGTTTGTCTCCATTCTATTTACATACTTTTAAACACTAAGTATGTATACAGGTAAACTCAAGAAATGATGTGAATTGTCCTCTGTCAGTTTTTAATTATCCGGTAACTATCACAATGAAACACAACAAAGTTGTCGTAGGTAAAGTATAGTGTTCAACTTGCACGGAATGACCATTTCAATGTGTGCCATTCCATGCCCGTTGTACAATATACTATTTTGCAATTTAATTAATTTTTCAATCCTCAGGTTTTTATTGAATTTCTTAAGAGAAATGGATAATTCGAACAATCCGAAAATATTGAAAAGTTTTTAAGCTCTTACCAAGCTGAACACTTACCGTGCCCAAATACCCTGGCCCTTCCACACAATACACAAAGTATCCAATCTCATTAACGAGTTGCATTTCCCCATTAGTGCACGCGATTCGCGCCGGTTATTTCCAGGATAAATAATCATAATAAGAGACCGTGCGTCGTCAGAGTTGGCTGCTTTTTTTTGCTAAAAATCGATATTCGCTAAACTAACCAATTAAAGCTATGCATATTGGAAATGAGCCGTCCTCATAATGATGCGACAAATTGCAGAATGTTATGTTCGTACGGGTAATTAACAACCATCATCAGCGAGGAGTAAAAATTCTGTTTCAAATTATTATGCTTTCCAGGAAGATTTCGCATTTGCTGTGTCACTTTCATTGTGTTGTAAATTACTTTCGTTTACGAGAGGAATGCGTATAATATATTCTGATGATAATCATAATGATTTACAGAAAGTAACTATCTTGGTACGAAATCTGAATATCTTGCGATACGTCCGATGTGTCGTGTATAATCGATTCCGTCAAGATCGGGGCATTGCGGATTCAATTATTGAGGGGCGATATGGCGTACTTTGTAGAGCAATCGGTACTACTTACTGGCTTAAACCAGCTTTGTGGTCGAAGATCACTTTTTATATTCAATTCGACCACACGATCTATATATGCAGCAAATAATAAAATTATATATTTAATTATCTTATTTATGTATTAGAAAAGAAAAAAATCTACATTTAAGAAAAAATCTTAATTATGCAGCAAATAAATAAATTATATATTTAATTATCTTATTTACGTATTTAGAAATGAAAAGAATCGACTAGTTCGCCAGATGGTCGATTCCGATCGACCACAGTGTTAAAGTATACTTTTTTGTGAGAAGAGGACAAAATCGATCACCAAAATTTTGTAATGATTGTCGAACTTATCCTCTTTTCACAAAAAATGTAGTTTCAGATATTCCTGCTGTCAACAATACCAAGAATGTATAGGGATAATATTTTATGTCGTAATAATAATGATGCTTTGTAACCACATATTTGCATACCAATATTAAATAAACTAAAAATAACTTTCATCATGTTTATAAACATTTCACGCAATTAATTGCGATTAAAATTTCAATGCTACCAACTTTACAAATAAATAGCTTCAAAGTTCTTATAACACTCGTATCGTAATAACAATAAGCTTTTACGAAATGGTTGCCTTAATAGCTTTATTATAGACGCAAAGTATAAATCATATTTTTGCTAAAATATTCCGAATTTTCAAATACGATTGCACTGTGAAACATTTTTACATAACATCATTTATTAATCAAAGTAATTATCCGCTCTTTCTATACAGGGTGTATTTAAAATAACGAAAAGGCTCGTAACCACAAAGAGATTATATTATTTTTAAACAATATTCGCAATTATTTTGTTTATAACTGTAACAAAAAGCCCGCAATTAATTATTAAAGTTAATGAGTGAAAATACGCAACATGTTTGGGGGCAGTGGTAATGTGACCTAATTTTTAAACGGCATCGGCTTTAGATATCGAATTACAACAAGCGCGTAGGAAATATCTGAGTGCTCTTTAAGCGTCAATGAACTTGAGGACTGTTTATCTTTTACAAAAAAAAAAAAAACGTTGCGATAACACTTCAAATTTCGGAGGCAAGAAATCGTATCTCGCGTTTTAAATAAACAAACACACATTCCATGCAGACCTAATTAAATGAGAAAAGCATCGGTTCTCAAAATGTTTAAAAAACCTCGAAAAATTAGGAAAATTCAAAAAAAAAATTCGAATAAATTTTGACGGAAATGGGTTCACAAATATTTTGTGTATGTGCCCTTAAATGCCTGTTCATTATTTCAAATACACCCTGTATAACATGTGATATCAAAAGTATTATTGCATTAACTGGACCTGTTTATGTGTTCAAGTCGTAACGTCATTAGCATGATGAAATTCCTGCATTTGCTCAGGGAAATAAATTTAGTGGAGCGTGCAGGATTGGCCGAGTCGTGTGCAGGTGACACACATACATCGCTTTCCGATGCAAAATTTCGTTGCACGCCAATGGCAACGGCGAGAGCACCGGAGGCATCGAAGCACGTCTGGTCAAATACATTTCATTAAGATAAGAGGAAGTTGGTGTGTTTGCCCTCGACGACTCCGCAAGACATTAAAGACATTCCGGCTCCCTTCCCACCCGTCTTTCGCGAATTAAATAGATCAATAAAATAGAAACAGGCGGAGTGCACGCAAACCACATAACTAATTAATATGATAATTAATCTGGGGAGTGGGTGTTGATTTACAAAGTAAACAAGATTTCAGTACAGCTTCGTAGCTGAGTACATTCAAGTTTTAGACTAAGAGTCTACAAATTGTATGTTAAGGCTTGCAATTGATGGTAATGGTTGGTAATTATGGCATTATTATCATGTATAAAAATGTGTATTTAAAATGGCGGACAAAAAAATTGCAAGTGGATAAAAATTTATTTACCTTCATGACAACGATCTTAGTATTAACAATTTTAGTAAACAGCTAACTTCAGTTGAACAGTGACAGTTCGTGTCAGCTCTAAATATAATTAAAGACCGTTTCGAACACACTTCCGCGTGAAATTTTTTTCATGATTGTGATCCCGATCCATGTACCAGTTAAGTAAATATTGTCATTTCATCAATTATACATTTAGTTGCGTACAGTTTAAATTAAAGCCGGTTACAGTTTATAATTTCGGCCGGATAGATTAAATTTTAAGCACTCGTCATATCATCGCAAATTTCTTGAATGAATTGTGACTAGGCAAAATCATTTTTTCCACTTCAATTCATTCTCAAAATTTGTGTCGATTCAATGGCTCGTGCAAAAAAATACTATGTATCCGGCCAAATTCCAACTTCTTGTGGTATTACCATAATATTCGCATAATACACTTAAGAAACTTAAAAATAATTATATTCGATGATTTCCCGAATTACGAAGTTATAATATAATTAAATAAATAATGTATGAACATTCTTCGTATATAGCTGAATCAAAAGTGTGAACATGCCTCCGACAGGGATCGAATTTGGAGGTTGCAGGTTCGATCCCTGTCGGAGGCATGTTCACACTTTTGATTCAGCTATATGCGAAGAATCTTCATACATTATTTATTTAATTAAAAATAATTGTTTATCAGAAGAATTATTTATCTTCTATTGAAGCGAAAATTTCAACAATATAAACCGTAAATTTAATATGAATCAAGAAAAAGTTATATGTACACCATGTTCCAACCTCTGGATTTAATTCTTTACGTATTTTTTTATATTCAACTAATGAATTTGCTCAAAAATATTTTATGCCCTATCGACTCCTCCCAAAATTACATCCCGAGTGCGCCACTGCCCTTTAGAATAAAGTTTTATCCTTGATATGAACAGGTGTATTTCCTCCAGGTGAGGTAATTCTATGCGCGGTTCTGCATATTTTAATCCAAAGTGTGTAAATGGAGGCTTCAGTCCTGTTTGGTTTTAAGCTTAACATGCACATTTGCCTTCGGCCAAGAGGATTTAACGCGAGTAAGGCTTTCGTGCAGACTGAGATCATGCTAATGTTTCTATAAACCTGCATTCACTATGCAAACGTATTTGAATATTCAGAATATTTTTAACAAAAATATGATTTGTACTTTGCGTCTACAATACAGCTATTACGGCAACCGTATCGTAATAGGTTATTGTTATTACGATACGAGTGTTTAAAGAGCTTTATAGCTATTTATTTGAAATGTTGGTAGCATTGAAATTTTAATCACATTTGCGTGAAACCATCATAAATTTTATAAAAGTTATTTTTAGTTTATTTAATAGATGTATGTAAATCTGTGGTTACAAAGCATCATAGAATATTGATGTTTGTTAGACAGAAGGCACAAAATATTTAGAAAGAAGTACAAAATACTTGTTTAGTTTTCTGTAACTTTAACACCTTTCCAAATGTTTATATTTTCAATATACGGACACTTAGAGCCCTGCGCGGGTCGTTTTTTAAAGGCCTGGCCCGGCCCGACAAAATACAATGTTTTGTCGGACGGCCCGGCCCGGCCCGGTAGTGAATATTCAAAGTTCGGCCCGGCCCGGAATCTTTCTTTATTTTTTTTTGCTATTATTTAATATACATAATAAAACAAATTCTTTCTTGAAATATTTTTTATAATTAAATTAAATAATATCGACGTAAATTTCGAACAACTTTTCACTTTCACAATTTTCGAATTCGTATTTTTTACGGTCAGGCCCGGCCCGGTATTATAAATTGAGTTATCGGCCCGGCCCGATAGAACAGCATTAAAGAAACGGCCCGGTCCGGCACGAAACGAGCGCGGGCGGCCCGGCCCGTACAGTGTCCCTGAGATACATGGAATTTTTTTTTGGATTTTGATGAAAAAAATGTGATAACAAAGCATCTTAAAATATTGATTTTTGTTAGACAAGAGGTGTCAGAAGGCACAAAATATTTAAAACATAGTACAAAATACTTGTTTAGTTTCCAATAACTTTAACACCGCTATCCATTTTCTAAATGTTTATATTTTCCATATATGGACACTAGAGTGTCCCTAAGATACGTAGAATTTTTTTTTCGGATTTTGATTACGCCATCCACCAGTTTGGTTCCAATGTAAAAAAAAATGTGCCAAATCGAATGATTAATATTAACACGTACCAATAATCAATTAAAGTACTCATGTGATTTTTTTTTATTTTAGCATAGCAAAAATGCACGTAAACAAATTATGTTTTGTTTTTTCTTTAAATTTTCCAGCTCACAAATATCTTCAGTTTTTACACATAAAATTGCTCCACAAAGAAAATGAAACTTATTTCAAAGATATACAGGGTATACCGGGTGTTTCAGACCACCCGTACAAATCGGATTGACATACAAAAAAATAGGTCTAAATTTTTTTTGAGCTCTATCATGTGGTGTGAAATTTAAACCACCACCCCTCCTCTAACTTTGAAATCTCAAATAGGTACCCCTATTTTTTATTGCAGATTTGGCTTCTACTCTAAAATATATTGGGTTTTTATTCGAAACATTTTTTTCGATTAGCAAAGAAAAATTTGTTTTTATTTATTAATTAATTAAACAAATCCTGTTTGTCGATACAAACATTCATACATTACCATAATAGAAAAGAAAAGAATGGAATTTGATAATCAAATTCATTCTCATTCGTTTCTACGATTTTTTTTACAAATATTTTTTTTTTACTTAATTAATAATTAATATGACATAAAATTACGAATGACTTCAATCAACACCTTATTTAAGAGATGACTACGTAAAAGATGTCGTAATCTATCATTCAATAAATGTTTTTGCCGAATATAGCGCCATCTGTTGCTCATCGAATTTTTTTTGTCGGATAAAAACCTAATTTTTTTTAGCATAGAATCCAAATCTGCAATAAAAAATAGGGGTTCCTATTTAATATTTCAAAGTTACCCCCCTCCCTGACCCAGGGGGAGGGGGCGGTTTACATTTCAGACCATATGATAGGGCACAAAAATCATTTTTGGACATATTTTTTTTAATCTCAATCCGATTCGTATTTCAGGAGATATTTGGGGTGGTGGTTTGAAACACCCTAAATATATAGTCTAAAAAAATAATAGGTCTAAAAAATTTTATAGTGTTCCGCATGTCATTTCAAGAAAATATTATACGGGGTCAGTTTTTAAAGTATCACAGGGCTATATCTCGAGAACGGTTTTAAATATTCTTATGAAATTTTCTTTCTCATTATGTTTCGTTTTTTTTTTCTGAACATTTTCCTGGTCACAAATCTCTTAAGTTTTAGCCACATTCAAGCACTAAAAAAAAACTAAATTTATTTCACAGATATACATTAATTTATAATGGGTATAAAAAACTTTATCATGGTGTTCGGGATGTAATTCAAAAATTATAATATACAGAGTGAGTTTTTTAAAGTGTTGCAGGGCTATACCTCACGAACGGTTTTAAATATTTTCATGAAATTTGAAATTTTCCCGAGGGATATGGGGGGGGGGCACATTTTACCATATTTTCTACATTTTACCATTTTCAAATTTTTGAGGAGTGGGGGTAACTTGAGAATTTTAATAATGTATTTTAGTTACTAAAATTCGAATTACATGAAAATCTAATGTTCAGTTTTTTTAACGTACTCTCTTGGTTACGAATTTATGAGAAACCAAAGTTTGATTGAATTTAAAAAAATAAATTAATTTTACCAATAAATCGAGATCAGTTAATTCGGATTTAATATGCTTTTTCATAATAAAATGTTTATTTACATCAGTGGAGAATTTTGACGTTTTTATTTTTCACTTTATTGCTTACATGAAAATAAATTTTAATGCGCAAGTTGATATGTTACTAATTTTGGGGGAGTGCAGAAAAAACTACAGAGAAGCTGCAGTAATGTGGACAGAGAGATTTCCTGACAACCCGAAGTCTCACATGTCTGGTCACCAGTCGTACTACTGGCAGTCTTAAGGTGAAACCGAGAGTTCGGAGTAAAACTCAAACGAACGAAATCAGGGCATTTGTTATTTTAGGAGCGATAGCTATTGACCATCTTGTACTCATCCCAGCATCTGTAACAAGCTACTACAGACGCTGAAATGAGTCAAAAATAAAATATAACGATATTCCACTTGTAAAAGTTTCATCCGTACCATATTAAGAGCTTTATCAGCAAGGCTTTGAAAATCGCATAGCCTTTTGCAGTTGAGTCACAAGACAAATGCATGATAATAACAAATTTTTTAATAATATTATTTTTTTCTGAAGAAACCACTTTCCATAATTGTGGGCAGGTAGGCGCTAAGGTATTCCTCATTGATAGAAATTTAATTTCTTATTTTTGTTTGGCTGCTTTTGTAAAGGTAAACAGACACATTATGCACTATTGGGTGCCGCAAAATCCCCACTGGGTGAGAACTCGGCCAAATCAACATCCCTGGTCGATCAATGTTTGGTGTAGCATTATCGGGGATAGAGTTATTTGTCCGTAAGTTTTTAACATTTAAATTGAGAAATGTACACAGACTTTTTAAGAAATCAATTACCCCAATTATTAAACCAACACATGACATGTTGTTTCAGCAGGACGAGGCTCCACCTCGTTATGCAATACAGGCCCGTGATTATTTAAATGGAATATTTGAAAATGGGTGGATTGGTCGAGCTGATTCGATCAACTGGCCCGCTCGGTCCCCTGATTTGGCCCCCCTTAACCCTTTCAGCCCTGGATTTTTAAATTTGAAAAAAAAAAATTGTTAATTATTATTGATGGGGTGCTTCTTAAGACCATAAATACCAAATTTGAACTCGTTTGCTTAATTAGTATAGGAATTAATTAGTGAGGCTTTGTTGAGTAGTTTGTTAAGTAGAGACATGCAAATGTTGCAATTGCCACCACCTGGACCGAAAGGGTTAACTTCTCCTTGTGGGGCTTTATAAAGGGTAAAGTGATGGCAACTACATCCACAACTTCAGATGATATGAAAGACCGAATCCGTTCTGCCTGCTTATTAGTGATACCTGAAATGTTAGAGCGGGTACGAAATTCTTTTAGATAAAGAGTGACAAAGTATTTGGAAGTTGAAGGGAGACATTTTGAACACTTTCTTAACCGTGATAGACGATAAATAATTTTAAATTAAGGTATTAAGGTATTTCTTTATTGTAATACTGTGGAACCTCACTAATCCCTTTGAAGCACATGATTTTGTCAACAAAAAAACCTTCAGTTGGAAGGGAAAACAAATATATTTTTTTTAAGGTAAACAAGTTTATTTTACTTATCCTATGTTATTTTATATGAAATGACTAAAATAACATTAATTTTTGATAGTAAGCCCTACCTACAAGGTGGGACATTATAATCCCACCATGCAACTAATTTAATAAAATAAACTTGTTAAAACACATATTTTCCCGAAGCAAAGTGGCACTTTACACACAATACAGGACCATGATGCGTGTTTGCAGAAGGTGCCGGTTTTTGTTTTTACGTATTAACAAAGTGAATAGACAATGAGTAAGGAAAGAAGGAGTGCACTCTCTATAGAAGATAAAATCAAAATTTTGAAAGAGGTTGATGAAAACCCCAATGAAACAAAAATAATAATAATATAATTTGTTTAAGTGTAAAAGTATAAAAAGTGTTGTGTGTATTTAATACATACAGCAACTTGCTGTGTTTAATGTAGACGAAGAAAATTCATTTTGTTATAATTTACAGATCATAAAATAAATATATTTTTTACGTTGAATATATGTTTATTTTTTAATATAAAAAAAACTGTACGAAAAACAGTACAGTATAATTCATACAAGGAAGCGACTATTCACATATACGAATTATTCACTTATATGAAGAATTTTCCAAGAGAGCAAGTTGAAAAAAATTTAACTCGAATGTAGTTTTTCATGTAATTCAAATTTTAGAAACAAACATACATTAACCCATTTAAAATTCTCAAGTTACCCGCGAGAAAAGGGTAAAATGTAGAAAATATGGTAACACCACATCCCTCTTACCTCACCAAAATTTCATAAAAATATTTAAAATCGTTCTCGAGATACATTCCTGTAACACTGTAACATTTTATAGAATTTATATTTAATTTTATCTTATTTATTAATTTTGGTTTAGTTTTTAGTATTGTTTAGACCTATACTTTAATTAACATGTTTTATTTTTATAAAAAGGAGAATTCCGTAATTGTAATTCACGATACAAGTAACGTTATGAAGGTTTTTACATTACGAGAGCAAAGTTTGAAAACACGAGCGACGTAGGAATGAGTGCTTTTAAATTCTCCAGTAATGTAAAGGCAAATAACGTTACTTGTGTCGTAACACGGTTTATTTTATCCTATTTCTATTTTTTTTTAATTTGACAAATGTCAAACAGTCAACAAGCGAAGTCATGTTTGTTTACCAATACCTCCATAGCAACGAGTTGCGTTAAGATAATATAACAACACTAGTGTTGCTATAGGTACCTTAACGTTACTCGTTGCTAAGGAGTTATTGACATGATAAGAGTATAGGATAAAATAAATAAATTTATTATTATTATTAATAAACGCACCCTTTGAAAATGTGGGTCTATTTACAGAACTACATCAGATTTAAATTTCATTGAAAATATTAAAATACAACTTTAAAAAATTAATGACTATAAAAGAAAAATATTAAATTATTGTTCAAAATGACCTCCTAGAGCTCGAATGCAAACATTACACCTGCAAACCATTGAATCTCAATTGATGCATTATCTTGACGAATTTCATATTTGGTCAAGTAATTGTTTACGTATATTTATTCCGACTGTAAACCAATTGCTTCACGTGACCTCAAAGAAAAATCCAAGGGGAGACCTTGGGGATCAAGCAATAAAACCTCTGCGAACAATCCATATTTCAGGAAAATCTGCATTAAATCATCGACGCACATATCCACCGCAGTGAGGTGGAGCGCCATCGTGTTGAAACCACATTTCTTGATGATCAAGAAGAGGAGTATGTTCGGTCTTCTCAAAAAACGTGTGATCTAGAAAAGTGTGCTGCATTTACCCTGTGTGGTAAAACTTCTAATTCAAGTAGTTCTCTGTTAAACATACCAGCCCAAGCATTTACAGTAAATCTGTGTTGAAATCGCGATTGTCTAACAGTGTGTGGATTCTGGAGATCTCATAGAGGGTGCTATCTAGTAAACTAGGCTTCATCTGTCCAGACTATTCTAGTTAAAAATATTGTATCTTCGGCATTTTTTGTAACAACCAAGTACAAAACTCTACACGCTGACCGTATTTTTCAGGGTGTAATGCCTGAACATGTTGAATTTAATAGAGGTGCAACTGTTCAAAGTTATGAGATGGACAAAATTACGTTGCAATTCATCTAGCGCTCTGTGTGGAGTTCTCCAATACTGTATCTATTTTTTCGTTATTGACAAGATCTTCTCTACCGAGATTACCTCAATCGTGAACAACAACTGAACCAGTTCTTTGAGTCATTAAAAAGTACAGCCGAAAACTTTCTGAAAAGATTAACTTGTATCAGTAAATCTTAGGCGATACTCTCTAGATCAGTGGTTCCCAAACTTTTTTGTCCTACCGCCCCCTTTCCAGAAAAAATATTACTTAGCGCCCCCTATTTTCGTCAGCATTAATCTTAAATCACTAAGATTGACTATTTGCAATTCGTTTCTTTTTTTTTGTTAATAAATTACCAGCCTTTACCTTACAGTTATTCATCGCCTCCCAAATGCATGTGTGGCCATCAGCGCCCCCTTGAATCGCTGCAGCGCCCACCAGGGGGCGGTGGCGCCCACTTTGGGAATCACTGCTCTAGATGCTTGAAGACCGTTACCATCACAATACCCATACAGACGAAACAATATCTGCATATTAAGCCATACTAAGATCCTTAATTTTGTCAACTGTACACAATAAACCTAGATTAATATTTTTTTTTTCTTAAAATGACTTCCCGAACAAAATATCAAAGTTTGTTACTCCTATTATAAATCAAAATAGGACCTATATTTGTTTTATTTTTTTCTTAAAATGACATCTCGAACACGATGTCAAAGTTTGTAACTCCTATTATAAATAGGAGTACAAAAAATAAAATAAATTGAATTTCCGATTTTATTGTATTGAAGATATTAGTGGGAGCTTACATTAGCTAGGCTAGGACATTTAAATCCGGCGTATGCTATATCTCGAATGGGTGCGCGTTTGATGTAGCAGAATGTGTACTATTGGTTTATAATTATCCTGATTATTCAACATTGCGAAAACAAACTGTATAATCACGCAGTTGCAAAATAAGAAATATTCGTCCTCCAGGTAAGTACTTAGCATTAAGTAGATGGTGTCGTGATGCAATTTGAAATTGTAATGTCTGTATATTAGAGTAGCTGAGCTGCTGAAAATAACGTGGCATAAAATTTCATAAGTCCACGATATGATCGCATTGTTTTGATGAGTGGTGATGTATATTCCCATTAGCCGGGCACGTCCTAATAAATATTAATCTAATGAGTCATTAGCATATTCGGCATCTTAGCATCGGTATTTCAACGTCCTAAACATCCTTCTATTTCGGCTTGATGGACTGGCGTAGAACGAACGTACAATGGCTGACAAGCCGCTTTGTTTCCTCTCATTGCTCCCGTCAACCTGCCAACTGATATGATCTACACCAAGGGGTCCTGCTAGAGCTGGCTGGCTGACTGGGGCCGTAGCCCCACTTTCCTATCCCATACTCGGCTCCCCGAGGAACGAGGAATGTGATATGCGCGGCGCTATGTATAGGTGTTAACTCGACGTGAATTATCGCAGACAGCTCTTCGCGAGGCGAAATTTGATAGCAGCCGTTTTTTGAATAATTCCGTGATTAAACTCGAAATATTTACGCCTGTCGCACACACACACATACACGTTAAGCACGCATGAATGTACCTATATCCCTTTGTTTCGCTCGACGCGGATCTTATTGTTCACGCGAATCGGTTGTGCGGTGCAATCTTGGCCATTCAAATTTCCATACTCCACCTTAATTTGATTTGGGATAATGCTCAATGCACGGATGTGTCCATTGTCTATTATCTGCGATTTCATTAATCCCTTGCTAAACCAGATGGTATTGGGTATAACATGAGTTTTAATTTCCAGTCATGCTATTTTAAATATTTACATTCATATCTTATAAACGAAATTATATATTCCGCCAGTCTTTCAGTACCAATAGTATTCTTTTATACATTAGGTAAAGCCGTCCCAAAATGTCGTGACATTAAGGGGTAAAGTTTGCGCAGAGTTAGAAAGTATTTGAAGAACGCGATAACAAATATACGCGTCGCTGCATCACCGAATTGAAGTTGAATCATGAAATCTGAATCTAAATTTACATTATGTTTCCGGCGTCCCTTCTCATGAAATTTAAAATGTTCACTGCGCAATGTGACACCAGATTTTTGGACGGCATTATCTATAAATTCTGGATATTTCAAATATGCCATTTTATTCAAATTCACGTTGACCACTGGCTGGTTGGGAAATTTCCAAAAAATAATCCTTACCAACTAATAAGTATAGGGAAACGCAGTGACATGTCACAGACAGATTTCTAGATGCGATAGCATTGAGGAAAAGCTGAAATAATAACGAGTACAGGGAATTACGTTAAATAGCTTTTCAGGAATAAAACTACGTTGGGGGAGAAGGAAATCAGTAGGGGTTTCCCATGATGTGCGTTTCCAGGCAAAACAATATCCTAATGCACATGTGATGAAAATAAGTAAAGGGTGAAATAATTGCAAAAATTGGTGAAAAATTACAGCTATTACGTATGGAAATTTGTAAGAAAGTTTCTACGAATATTTCATGTAGGTAATGATAATAAAAGGCTTACTTTATCATAATGACGTAGTATTTTCTTTGAGTTACTTGATTTATTTAACTTTATAATAACTGGGAACTTATTTACTTATTTTATTACTTAGGTAATAAAAATTGTAATATTAGTAGTTCATATTATTAACTCTTTCTTTCCCGAATCATTTCACATGGTCGTGTGCTCCTATCCGTCGAATCACTTGAATTTCAATAATACATGCTCTAGATACAATAGATGAAATAAATCATTTATGTTGTGATGCCATCACTGGGAAGGAAGGGGTTAAGAAGAGTAATATGAACTAGATATTAATTCTACCAAATAAAAACTCAGTTTAGATTCTAATAGTTTAAAAATTGAAATATTCAGAATTTAAACTGAATTTTTATCTGCTAGAATTAACAGCTATTTTATATTACTATCCTTAAACTAAGATAATGTTTCAGCGACCAATTTCGGTATGTGATTAAGTTATTATACTCTTAGTAATTCCAAACACTTTTTGAGCAAATATTCTGCATTGATGAAGACTGATAGTCTGAAATCGGTCTGCACGTTGTAGTTGATCAGGAATGAGGAATTCTCACAGTCCTGGGTTTAGAATGAGTATTATTCACAATTCAACTAAAAATGTCATAATTGAAGTAGAAAATGTCACAATTGAATGAAAAAAGTCCTTAAAGAAACCTAAAAAGTGTCACAATTAAACTAAGCAAAATTTAATAAAAAATCAGAAGTCAAACAAATTTAAAAAAATCGAATTGTAAAATGCCGAAAATCACGAATAAAGTCGAAACTAAAGTTGGGTATTGTTTAACCAATTTAACAATACCCAACAAAAATTTGCCTTACTAAATATAACGAAGAAAAACAAATTTAACATAGAAACTTTAAAAACAAAATTTTTGTCAAATTTGAACTAAACACATCAACATTTAACTTAAGAATTTCAAGAATTAGGAAAAACTAATAATTGCAATACAATTTAACAGACAAGAAAAAAACAATATATTTTGATATTCAGAATTAATTAATGTACGATAATTAAAATATGTCCTAATTGAACAAAAAATACCACAACTGTACTAAATTAAATTTAATAAAAGTCAAGTCAAATAAATTTAGGAAAATCCAATTAGAAAATGCTGAAAATGACGAAGATAAAATAACTGTGGAACATGTCAAATCTGTACTTAACACATCGACTTTCAACTTTAGAATGGCAAGAATTGAGAAAAACTAATAATTGTTATCCAATTTAAGAATCAAAAATGAAACTATAAACGATTGATGTTACGAATTAATTAATGTACGATAACTAATATCTGCCACCATTGAACTTAGAAATGTCACAATTAAACTTGACATAATTTAAAGAAATAGTTAGAAGTAGATAAATTTGACAAAAACAGACTGGAATTGCGAAGAAAGGCAAAATTGAAATTAGGAACCTCAACCCGCCAATGGTGACCCTACTGGTCTGTGAGACCGGGTGTGTCGAACAACTTTATTCTCCGTTATTGTTTTTTGTTGCAATTTCAAGTAGCTGCCGCATTGCACAGCTTAAATTGACTAAATATCTTTGTTTTATTATCAAAGAGCATAAATTTAAAAAAAACATAAACTATTAGTAACACGTTTCGAAATATCTTCAGTTGAAAATCCCGGTGCGCGAGACCTGCGTTACCATTAAATTTGCGTCACTAATGGCGGGTTAAATCTAAACAAAACGTCTTATGACGTCAGTCTATCATTAATATGAAGATTGATGAAATGATGAGATGAAATCGAATATTGTCAAGGTTTTTTTTTTATAAATATCAGATTTTCTTAGAAAACAGTATATGGATAGGATGTGAAAGTTAGAAGGATTTTGAAAGATTTTTATTGTTAGATATAGGAGGCGTTCCTTTATGGAGATTATTAGTGTGGTGTTATACATATTAAATCTGAACTGAAGACATCAACATTTAACTTGTGAAGAATTAATAATACTCTATTCAAGCTATTAGCAAAAGCCTTACATTCGTTTATATAATGAATCAATTAATTTGATAAACATAATATTGAGAAATACTGTAATATGTTTAAGTTTGGCACTTTTGCATAATTTTATGCTGATTAATAATCCACTGAAAAAATTACTTAAATTGTTTTGTTCTCGAAGCTATTGCATTAACAAAGAGTGACTACCTGAATTAGCTTCAAACTTCTCAAATTCATCCAGAAATATTGTGTTTTTAACATACTGGAAGATGATCGACATATCCTCGCTGGATCCCCAATGGAAACAAAATGTCTGCCATCGAAACTTGATTTTTAAATAAAACAGAATTTGCATCTTGTGTTTAAAAAAATTCTAAAAAAATAGTGACTGCCAGAATTAGCTTCAAACTTCTCAAATCCATCCAGAAATATTGTATTTTTAACATACTGGAAGATGATCGACGTACCCCCGCTGGAAACAAAATGTAAGCCATTGAAACTTGATTTTTAGAAAAAACAGAATTTGCATCTTGTGATTTAAAAAAAAAATAGTGACTACCAGAATTAGCTTCAAACTTCTCAAATCCATCCAGAAATATTGTATTTTTAACATACTGGAAGATGATCGACGTACCCCCGCTGGAAACAAAATGTCAGCCATCGAAACTTGATTTTTAGAAAAAACAGAATTTGCATCTTGTGTTTTAAAAAATTCTAAAAAAATAGTGACTGCCAGAATTAGCTTCAAACTTCTCAAATCCATCCAGAAATATTGTGTTTTTAACATACTGGAAGATGATCGACGTACCCCCGCTGGAAACAAAATGTCAGCCAACGCAACTTGATTTTTAGAAAAAACAGAATTTGCATGTTGTGTTTTAAAAATTTCTAAAAAAATAGTGACTGCCAGAATAAGCTTCAAACTTCTCGAATCCATCCAGAAATATTGTATTTTCAAAATATTGGAAGATGATCGACATACCCTCGCTGGAAACAAAATGTCAGCCATCGAAACTTGATTTTTAGAAAAAACAGAATTTGTATGTTGTGATTTAAAAAATTCTAAAAAAATAGTGACTGCCAGAATAAGCTTCAAACTTCTCAAATCCATCCAGAAATATTGTATTTTTAACATACTGGAAGATGATCGACGTATCCCCGCTGGAAACAAAATGTCAGCCATCGAATCTTGATTTTTAGAAAAAACAGAATTTGCATCTTGTGATTTAAAAAATTCTAAAAAAATAGTGTCTGCCAGAATTAGTTTCAAACTTCTCAAATCCATCTAGAAATATTGTATTTTTAACATACTGGAAGATGATCAACATACCCTCGCTGGAAACAAAATGTCAGCCATCGAAACTTGATTTTTGGAAAAAAACAGAATTTGCATCTTGTGATTTAAAAAATTCTAAAAAATAGTGACTGCCAGAGTTACCTTCAAACTTCTCAAATCCATCCAGAAATATTGTATTTTTAACATACTGGAAGATGATCGACGTACCCCCGCTGGAAACAAAATGTCAGCCATCGAAACTTGATTTTCAGAAAAATCAGAATTTGCATCTTGTGATTTAAAAAATTCTAAAAAAATAGTGACTGCCAGAATTTGCTTCAAACTTTTCAAATCCATCCAGAAATTATGTATTTTTAACATACTGGAAGATAATCGATGTACCCCCGCTGGAAACAAAATGTCAGCCATCGAAACTTGATTTTTACAAAAAACAGAATTTTCATCTTGTGTTTTAAAAAATTCTAAAAAAATAGTGACTGCCAGAATTACCTTCAAACTTCTCAAATCCATCCAGAAATATTGTATTTTTAACATACTGGAAGATGATCGACATACCCTCGCTGGAAACAAAATGTCAGCCATCGAAACTTGATTTTTAGAAAAAACAGAATTTGCATCTAGTGATTTAAAAAATTTAAAAAAAATAGTGACTACTAGAATTAGCTTCAAACTTCTCAAATCCATCCAGAAACATTGTGTTTTTGACACATTGGAAAATGATCGACATACCCCCGCTGGAAACAAAATTCTTTGCAAATGGTGAATTTTAGCATTATCTACAATTATGGTTATTCTAAATGTCATATAATATAATTTCATAATTAAAGACCAAAACCGAAAAATTCTTAATTGTATTTTTTTCGAAAATCAATGAGTTTATGAAAAGCTTTTATTGATAAAACTATTCATTTCTTCGTTGTCTGCGATATTTTTGTATATGTTTTTCTAATATAATTAAATGTTTTAATATTTAAGTATTGGTAGTTTATATTATTAAGGATAGTAATATGAAATAGATTTTAATTCTACCAAATAAAAACTTTAAAATCCACCTGAAAATTCTGCAATAAGGCAAAAATAGTCGAGAATTTTAAACATTCAGAATCTAAACTGAGTTTCTAACTGGTAGAATTAATTTATTTTTCATATTACTTACTATCCTCAGTTTTTGTAGAATGTTTCATATCTAAAATAAAAATATCATGATAAACAATAGATTTACGAAATTTCACCAGTAGCATTTCAGTTTTTGTATTATCGTGAAAACCTTGTGCTTAAAGTTTTGTTTAAAAAAATGTATATTAATTTACCTACTTCAAAAAATAATGGAAACATAAGTTGTTTATTTTAGCATTACCTACGATTATTGTTAATATAAATTTGATGTAACTTATAATTTCATAAATATAAATCAACACCGTTTTCGAAAATCAAGGAGTTTACGAAAACTATTTATTAATAAAAGAATTTCACTTCTCCATTATCTTTAACATTTGTTAAAAATATTGATTCCATTTGCTGAATATCATAAATTAATCAAGTCTTTGTAATTTTTTATCTTAAATCTGTTACATCTAAGAGAAAACAAAGAAATTGCTGGGTAATAATTGAGTTTCTATTTTAGCTGATTCCGCAGGAAAAAAAAACCTTTTTATGGGTACAATAGAGATGCCAGACAATGTCAACCGAATAATTAGTTCATTCGACATCCCCACACATACAATATTCCATATAATTGGGACGAAACTAACACAAGCCCATTTTCTGCAGAATAGCGAAAGGCTGGTGAATAGTACTCGTAATAAAGGTTATTTTAATGGCATAAAAGACTTCCACGGGCAGATGTCACTTAAATAATGTAATTTGCCTCAAGCCGCTCCTTTTGTTAAATTATACGCGCTGGAAATTAAATGCGATGCAATATTCTTATTCTCGAAGAAGATAAATGGATAATATATGTATTGGCAGTTTATCTACATTTTCTTTCATGACAATTCAATAATTTACAATTGTTTTCCTGTCTTTTGAAATTAATAATTACTTAAAGGTAGAAACGCCAAAGTCAGAACACCTACAGATGGGGAAACAATATTTAATTATTATTGTTATATTTTGTTACGTTATTACAAAAAGAACAATTTGAATTAGTATTTGTTAGATTTGTGCCTCGCAAAAGTTTGTCGACCAGAAATATCTGCACCAAATGGACGATATTATTTTCAAAATAATGAATTTCGACAACAAACAATTTCCATTGTTATATTTTACAAAAAAACGAATTTAATATTATATAATGTCTATATATTCAAATGTAATAACGGAAATTACGTTGCCAATAATAGTATAATTATAATATGTTTAAAATAATGGACATAATGAAAATTGCAGTTGATAGAATGTGAGGCACGTGCATATAAATTAAAATTGAAAATTAATGAAAATTTTGCGCTGTGGAGATCAATTATTCGAAAAATTCTCTTTTAATAATCGAACTCATAGTCTGTAGGCATTCGTGGAAATGGGATAGAAGGTGACGTTTTTGAAGAGGGTTAATTTATGTATGTTTAATATTACTTTGAATTAAAATTTTAATGAAAATGTTGGCCGCAGCCCGAGGCGCTATTTAAGGATTCATATTTCACGCCGAACTTGTATTCGTTTTATTAACCGAGGAATGCATAGCAGCTTCAATATTTGTTGAAGTTTTGTTAGAAAACAATCTGAATTCTAAATTATTAATTGAACAGATTGTAATTATAATACTTAATTGTTATTTATTACACGAGTGTGGAATGTACGTAATTAGTCCCGCGAGAAAAAGTAATTTTCCTAAGGGACTTATGAGGAATTCCACATAAGTATAATATAACATTTTATCCAAAATAGTCTGTAATTGCATTAAATATTGTAATAATGTTTATAAAATTTTGATGTAGGTGAAGTCAGTTTGAATTATATCAAAAATCTTAAGAAAGATCTAATTATTCCGTGAGTCCGAGTTATTATCTCACTAGGGGGTAATTAACAACATTACTTCCCTCAAATGACCACATTTTGAATAAAAGAATTTTTCCAAAATCATGTTAAATAAGCGAATTATTGCGATCATTTAAGAAAAGTAATGTTGTTCATTACCCCCTAGTGAGAGAATTACTCGGACACCACGTCAAAAATTTTTGTCAAAATTTTATAAACATTTTTTTTTTTGGCATAGGTTTGACCATTTAGCCACTCTTTATAAACATTATTTCACTTTTTAATGGAATTACCGACAATTTTGGATAAAATGTTATATTATACTCATGTGAAATTACTTATCAGTCCCTTAAGAAAACTTTTTCTTGTGGGACTAATTACGTACATTCCACAATAACTAATATCTGGAAGGGATTGAATAAAAAAATTACTGCATCATTCTTTAGATACCTATACACTATTGTTCGTAACATTACAGTGACGAAAAGACTATTTTACACCATTAAAATAGATCAAGTTTTATATTAATACCATCTGCTGATTCATAATTATTATTATTGTACATTAACAAGACGCCCTACGGTTTAATTGAGAGTACAATACACTAATATGGGTACAAAATGCAATCTCATATTTCCCTTTTTACATATTCAAGATAATGGTAAATTAAAGGGTCCGAAAGTCCTTCGGCCGCTAACCACCTCATTTTGTATATACTTGTACCATTTAATTACAGTCTTATTTTTCTCGTTCAAATAAAAATAACAATTTCTCTCTGGTAAATAAATATACCCATAATAATCTGTTGAATGCTAACCCCCTTAAGCTATGATGTAAGAAGAGCAGAAATTACTTTTTAAGTCGCAACCGAACGCAGCTTATAAAATAGACCACACATGTAGACCCTTTTATGCAGTACTAAAAACGAAGCTTTGTCTCTTCTTATTATTCTATTATTTAAAGTGTGCTCGCCCGTATAGGGTCTGGGATATTGGGTTTTGGGAGGCCCCAGGAAATGGCTGCACGCTAAAACGCCGCGACGGACACGACGTCATCTGTCACTCAGGCTGTCACAAATGTAACATTTTCGAAATAGATATCCAGCTGAGTGTGTAGTTTAGCAGAACTTCGAGGATATACCTGAGTTTGATGGGTATTTCGAATATTCACGCCCCGTAAAAAGTTTCGTTTCCTTCACGGCGGATGCCGCTGTAAAATTGGTGATGCGACATCAAAACATCAAATATACCACCACAGAGGAATGTCGATAATGCGATCATAATTTTACAATCGTTTGAGATTTTTAAGGGTGCATCATGTATACAAATGGGCCTTCGAGATTTATATCAGTACATACAGTTACTTTTATTAAGATCAATAAAAAGTTTAAGTGTACAATTTACCTTTTTGTAGGTACAATAAATATAACTCAATTATTACTGTAATACTTTATTTAAAATTATTATATTATTACTTATCCATTTCGCGTACTGGAAAAAATTAAAAATTGCTCCGAAACTAATTTTCACCAACTAACTAGTCCCAGTTTTGTAGTACTACCTGTCACAAAACCTATAATTTTCATCTTGCTTCTTTTTGGCGATGCTATTCGTCAGATCACAAAACAAACAAATTAATTTTGGAAAAAGTGTGATAATTTAAGAGACTCGAAAAAAATATAAAAACTATTGCCAACGACTTGAAACTTTCTAAATTTAGGCATTGTAAACGCAAAATTAAGTTTCAGTGAAAACCATTAATACTACATTCCTAAATTTTCGAAAAATGTCATGTGAACTGAAAATTAATTTTGGAAAAAGTGTGACAATTTCACTCTAAAAAATTTAAAAACAATTGCTGTCGATCTAAAACTTTCTAAATTCACGCATATTGAACGCATAATTAAGTTTCTGTGAAAACCATTAATACTTAATTCCTAAATTTTGGAAAAATATCACGTGAACTAAACGTTAATTTTAGAAAAAGTGTAATAATTTTAGAGACTCGAAAAAAATATAAAAACAATTGCCATCGACTTGAAACTTTCTAAATTCACGCATAATAAACGCAAAATTAAGTTTTTGCGAAAGCCAATAATATAACAAAAAAAGTGTAATAATTTTAAAGACTCGAAAAAAATATAAAAACAATTGCCATCGACTTGAAACTTTCTAAATTCACGTATAATGAACGCAAAAATAAGTTTCTGTGAAAGCCATTAATACTACATTTCTAAATTTTCGACAAATTTCACGTGAACTGAAAATTAATTTTGGAAAAAGTGTAATAATTTTTAGACTCGAAAAAAATATAAAAACAATTGCCAACGACTTGGTGTAATAATTTTAGAGACTCGAAAAAAATATAAATACAATTGCAAACGATTTGAAACTATCTAAATTTACGCATAATGAACCCAAAATTAAGTTGCTTTGAAAACCATTAATATTACATTGAACTAAAAATTATTTTGGAAAAAGTGTGACAATTTTAGTGACTCCAATAAAATATAAAAACAATTGCAATCGAGTTGAAACTTTCTAAATTTACGCATAATTAACGCAAAATTAGGTTTCTTTAAAAAACATTCATACTACATTCCTAAATTTTAGAGAAATATCAAGTGAACTAAAAATTAATTTTGGAAAAAATGTTTTAATTTTAGTGACTCTAAAAAATTTAAAAACAATTGCTATCTATCTAAAACTTTCTAAAGTCACGCATATTAAACGCATAATTAAGTTTCTGTGAAAACCATTAATACTTAATTCCTAAATTTTGGAAAAATGTCACGTGAACTGAACGTTAATTTTGGAAAAGGTGTAATAATTTTAGAGACTCGAAAAATATATAAAAAACAATTGCCATCAACTTGAAACTTTCTAAATTTAGACATTATGAACGCAAAATTATGTTTCTGGGAAAACCATTAATACTACATTCCTAAATTTTAAAGAAATATCAAGTGAACTAAAAATTATTTTGGAAAAAGTGTAATAATTTTAGAGACTCGAAAAAAATATAAAAACAATTGCCATTGACTTGAAACTTTCCAAATTTACACATAATGAACGCAAAATTAAGTTGCCAGGAAAGCTAATAATATTACATTCCTAAATTTTTGAAAAATTTCACGTGTACTGAACGTTAATTTTGGAAAAAGTGTAATAATTTTTGAGACTCGAAAAAAAAAAAAAATAATTGCAAACGACTTGAAACTTTCTAAATTCACGTATAATAAACGCAAAATTAAGTTTCAGTGAAAACCATTAATACTACATTCCTGAATTTTTGAAAAATGTCACGTGAACTGAACGTTAATTTTGGAAAAAGTGTAATAATTTTAGAGACTCGAAAAAAATATAAAAACAATTGCCATCGACTAGAAACGTTCTAAATTCACGCGTAATGAACGCAAAATTAGATTTCTTTGACAATTGCCCTCATTTACTTACTAACCAATGAAATCGAATAACGTTGATGAGATGATCCAATAAAATTCTAATTACGATGCGTAACAGACCACGCTCCATGTTATGCATGGCAATTCACCCTGGGTGGTATCTAATCAGATAATCTCTCATGTTGGTATTGCCTAGCAACGCGTTAGTACATGTTCTATAACATATAAAACGTCAGTTATTGCCGGACTTTTAAGCAGTTTGCTCCTGAATTCGATCTGTTTGTATTTTCGGGTGAAGTGTTAGTGCTTTAATCAGTAATAGTATTCATAGGCATTTCTCAAAATCTTGGTAAGCTCATTTTTACTACAATTATTGTGGCCCAGAATAATACACGTCTGACACTTGGTGTCACTAAATTGAACTTTTCAAATTAAGAAGTGTGAACTTTTTGTTCGGCCAATTGTCTTCTCGAATCTAACTCGTGACTGATTTTTCCTAGGCAATTATTAGCGTCTGGATCACTCTTGCTTGTTGCTTCTAGAAAATCGTGATCCTGCCGCTAATAATTGCCGGCAAAATCATAGGCACTCGTTATATTACTGTTGAAAACCAATAATACTACATTCCTAAATTTTAAAGAAATATGAACTGAAAATTAATTTTGGAAAAAGTGTAATAATTTTAGAGACTCGAAAAAAATATAAAAACAATTGCCATCGACTTGAAACTTTCTAAATTCACGCAAAATTAAGTTTCAGTGAAAACCATTAATACTACATTCCTAAATTTTCGAAAAATGTTACGTGAACTGAACGTTGATTTTGGAAAAAGTGTGATCATTTTAGAGACTTGAAAAAAATATAAAAACAATTGCCATCGACTTGAAACTTCCTAAATTCACGCAAATGAACGCAAAAATAAGTTTCTGTGAATGCCATTAATACTACATTCGAAAAATATCACGTGAACTGAAAATTAATTTTGGAAAAAGTGTAATAATTTTTGAGACTCGAAAAAAATATAAAAACAATTGCCAACGACTTGAAACTTTCTAAATTCACGCATAATGAACGCAAAAATAAGTTTCTGTGAAAACCATTAGTACTACATTCCTAAATTTTTAAAAAATGTCACCTGAACTGAACGTTAATTTTGGAAAAAGTGTGATAATTTTAGAGACTCGAAAAAAATATAAGAACAATTGCCAACGACTTGAAACTTTCTAAATTTACGCATTATGAACGCAAAATTAAGTTTCTGTGAAAACCATTAGTACTACATTCCTAAATTTTCAAAAAATGTTACGTTAACTGAACGTTAATTTTGGAAAAAGTGTGATAATTTTAGAGACTAGAAAAAAATATAAAAACAATTGCCAACGACTTGAAACTTTCTAAATTTAGGCATTATGAACGCAAAATTAAGTTTCTGTGAAAACCATTAATACCACATTCCTAAATTTTAGAGAAATATCAAGTGAACTGAATATTAATTTTGGAAAAAGTGTAATAATTTTAGAGACTCGAAAAAAATATAAAAACAATTGCCAACGACTTGAAACTTTCTACGTTTACACATTATGAACGCAAAATTAAGTTTCTGTGAAATCCATTAATACTACATTCCTAAATTTTCGAAAAATGTCACGTGAACTGAAAATTAATTTTGGAAAAAGAGTAATAAATTTAGAGACTCGAAAAAAATATGAAAACAATTGCCAACGACTTGAAACTTCTAAATTTAGGCATTATGAACGCTTAATTATGTTTCTGCGAAAACCATTAAAACTACATTCCTAAATTTTTGAAAAATGTCACGTGAACTGATCGTTAATTTTGGAAAAAGTGTGATAATTTTAGAGACTCGAAAAAAATATAAAAACAATTGCCATTGACTTGAAACTTTCTAAATTCACGCATAATGAACGCAAAAATAAGTTTCTGTGAAAGCCATTAATACTACATTCCTAAATTTTCGAAAAATGTTACATGAACTGAACGTTAATTTTGGAAAAAGTGTAATAATTTAATGCAGAAAAAAATTATTAAGGTGTATTATTTGTGTTCACTGTTACTTGCATTGTGGTTTCATAACGTAACGACTTACCAAAGTTAAAATAAACATCTTTTGCAAAACGGAAGTATACTCCATCATTTTTCTACAAATAAAGACGGCCAGTACCAAATATCTTTAAAATCGAAATTCATGCTTCAAAGGTTTAATGGGTGAAAATATTTTTTCTTTTATTTAGGCTTTTATTAAAATCAAATATCAACTAATACTAATACACATTATTATTATTATTACAAATTGAACACTCGATACATTTCTCACCAATATTGAAACCAAGAACAGCCCCTTGCAAAATACGCAGACGTCATATGACTCCCCATTTTCACCTTTAGATGGAACTCAATTGACTCCATCATCATCCGAAGACGATTCTTGCTTTGCCTTCTTTTGGGTTCCCTTTTTTAACATTTTTCTGCCTCCTCTTCGAAATAATTCCGTTTCGTTGAACACTTCTGTGGCTTGGACTATTTCTGCTTAAATTCCTCCTTGTAAGGCGTTAATGTTAAAGCGGCTGTTTTTCCCGGTTTTCTAGTACATTTTGTGTTTTTCGATTTCTTGTGGAAGTGGCTCATATCGAAAAATCTGGAGATTATGTTTTTTTGATGTTGCAGATGGTTGGACTGCACCTTTAGAAATGGCTGGCTGGGCTGAATCAATTTCAGATATGAATGGCTGGTGTGAATCAGTTGAAGGTTGCATCAGCTATAGACTGCACAAATGCAAAAGATGTTGTTTATTATCCGATGAGTGGCATGTGCCGCTCAGTCATTTCTGAGTGGGTATATACGTCATTAGGAATCGCATCTCTGTAAAATGGATTGGGTGATGAAAACCAAACTATTATTGGTCTCCAAATTGTGAACTTTGCCCTAATTTGACTGACTCTCTACCTCTTCAAATAACCGAGATCTTCATACATTCCGGCAAAATATGCACACCCTGTATATCTAATGCTAGGTGTTTGCATCTACTGAAAGATTTTTGTTTTCTTTATAGAAGTGAACGACAAAGTGAAAATCAGAAAAACAAATAGAGCTGTCTGGTTCTTGCAACCATGTTATTATTATTGTGACCACTTACAATCCATAATTAAACTGATTTAAGAAATTCAATTTGGCGGTCCCTTGGTGTAGTGGGTAGAGGCGAGCGCTTGTGCCGGCTGCACCGCGGCCCTGTGGGTTCGATTCCCATCCCGGGCGGAAGATGTTTCGGAGATCGAGAAGTATTCGCTCGGGTCCGTAGTTGTCCATTTATTTCCATTATTCATACAAAAATAAAAATTCCAAATAATAGCCGTGTGTGGCTGAATGGTTAAGCATAAGTAAAAAAAAAAGAAATTCACCATGTTTTAACCACAAATATATTCGAGGTTAAAATTGATCAATTCAATCGAAACCTGTAATAGTTTCCCATAAAGGAAATATAGAATTAAATATGTAGATTAATAAAACAACGTTAAATATTCAAATATATAAATTAATGCAAGTCCCAAATGAACATCATAATATCCATCATTTCCGATTTAATAAATCCAAAATCGAGTTTCGCTATAAATAATTCCCGTGCATTATCATTAATTTATGTTAATGAGAGCAATACAAGGGTCATTAACTCGCGTCTGATCCGAACGTGATTAATTTTAAACGAACACCATTTAATGCACCTTAAGCCCCGTGACATTTGGAGGAAAGAACTTTATTCCGAAGCACAGAACATTCCGTCACAGAATCGCAATTTACCGATTAACGGCCGGATTACAGATATCGCCTTACGGCGGCACCTTCTCATCCTTTCCAGATGATCGCTTCATTTTTATTCGAAACGTGGCGCATAAAACCGATAATTAATTGCGCCCGGTGTAAAATTATTACTTTTCGGCATGCGATACCATTATTCTTCGATAAATGGTCCGCAAAAAGTGGTTAATTTGCTTACAGGAGCCGATCGTCGAATTTATGAGATATTTATACCCATGGGTAGGCTCAGCTGGAGAGAGGTATTACTCCCACGTGTATTTTTATGTACAAAATGTACCGTTGTTATATCCATTTGTCATAAATTGAGTCATTAATTTGTTATTGTGAATGATGAACTTAACACATTACATCCCATGGTATACGATTTTTTCCAAAGAATTTCAATTTCTCAGATATCAGTAAAAATCAATTTGGAAAAATTAATAGAATCACTGCTAAATATTGGAGAGTTTGTATCACAGATACGTTATCTAAAGTAAATAACATTGCCACTAGGTGTCACTAAAGCCCATGATGTTTGTTGTACTCGCTGGAGTACAATGGGAAGTAATGGGTTAACGTAATTACACTCGATTTTTCGTAAGATTCACAAACTTCACCAAAATACCGCACTAAAAACGAACCCAACCCAACTCGTGGAACATGTTGATGGTAGAGCCACTTTTACAATTTATTGGATGAAAGATGGAAATGACAAATTATGCAAATTAAATACCGGCCACAAAATCAAAAATTTGCAGATAAAAATCCATCACGTTAATAATCTAAAGTGTAGACCTATAAAAATGCGCTCTTAATTAAGGTAAAAACCTAAAATATAAGCACGAAAAAACGAAAATTTAGACAAATATCGAAAATTCGCGGTTAAAAAAAATGCAAACGAAAAAACCGAAAATTTCACAAAAAAAAATAAAAAGTTTAACCAAAATAAAAAAATATTTAGGGAAAAAAACTCTAAAATTTGGAACGAAGAAATGAAAAATACAGGTCAAAGATCTAAAATATAGGCCAAAAAAAAAACAAAAATGCAGATCTAAAAATAAAAAAATGTAAAGCAAAACATTGAAAAATCAAGGAAAACAAAAATAATTTGCCATTATCAGCCCCCAAAATTACTCATTAGCTCAAAATATGTTGCCGACCAGAAACTAGAAAACGGCAGTCAAAAAGTAACCAAAAAGTAAAAAAATTATAATTCAAGTTAAAATATCTAAGGGGAAGAAATCAAAAACTGTACTTCAAAATATCGACAAAAAAAATCAAAAAAGTCGCGTATAAAAATCAATCGTTTAGGTTGAAAAAATCTTAAAATCGACCAAAAATTCGAACCTAAATATCAAAATTGCGGACCAAAAAATCGAAAATTTTAACAAACAAATCGAAAATGTAGAAGAAAATTTAGGCTAAAAGATCAAAAATTTAGACCAAAATATCAAAATCCCGCCTTAGCAATAAAAAATGAAAACAAAAAATTGAAAATTCAAGTACCAAAATTGCCATTTTCAGCACTCGGGGTGATTAGCCCCAGAAAACAAATGAAACTCAAAATTTGATTTGTGACGAAGGAAATTTGCACTCGACGCTTTGAAAAATTGTAAAAAATGTATTACCCCAAGGATTCGCTTCAAATAAACTTCAATTATTCAAAAATAGTGTATTTATGATTTCCTGCGAAAACAACGACATGCTCATGCAGCAAACAAAGGAATAAACTCTAAATTTGCTCGGTAGTGGAGGAAATTTGCACTAAATGTTTTAAATAATTGTAAAAAATTAATCACTTGTAGAATTAGCTCCAAAATTACTAAACTAGGCAGAAAAGAGTGCATTTTTGATTACTTGTAAAAGTAATTACAATATTGCTACACAAAACAACATGAATTGACTCAAAACTGCACTGGAAGGAATGAAAATTGCACTCAATGTTTTGAAAAATTGTAAAAAATTATTCATTTACAGAATTAGCTCTTAATTAAGGTAAAAACTAAAATATAAACACAAAAAATCGAAACTTTACACAATTATCGAAAATACGCGGTTAAAAAAATGCAGACCAAAAATCCGAAAATTTTAACAAAAAAAATCACAAAGTATAACCAAAACAAAGAATATTTAGGGAAAAAATTCTAAAATTTGGGACAGAGAAATAAAAAATACAGGTCAAAGATCTAAAATATAGGCCAAAAAAAATAAAAATAAAAAATGCAAACAAAAAAATTGAAAAATCAAGGAAAACAAAAATAATTTGCCATTTTCAGCCCCCAAAATAACTCTTTAGCTCAAAATAAGTTGCTGACTAGAAACTCGAAAACCTCGGTTCCTGGAAGTCCCTCAACTTTTTTTATTGACAATTAGTGTTTAGAATGGTCTCAGACAAAAAAAATAAAACAATGCTTGAAAAAAAATTAACAAAAAGTAACCCAAAAGTAAAAAAAATCGCCCATAAAAAATAATAATTAAGTTAAAAATTTAAAATGATCGGCAAAATATCAAAAACTGTCAAAAAAACTTGAAAATAATGGCAAAAAAATAAAAAAAATTGCGTACAAAATCAATAATGTAGGTTAAAAAAATCTAAAATATAGGATAAAAAATTAAAAACTTCGATCAAAAATTCGATCCTAAAAATCAAAATTGCGGACCAAAATTTTAACAAAAAAATTTAAAATTTAGAAGAAAATTATTTTCTTTGGAACATTATTCAAAATTAGTCTGTCAAAATTTCAACCGTCTGTTGCAATAAATGTGAAATTCCCATGTGAATTTCTGAAAAATGCGCTTTTTTGGTCATCAGAATTTGCTATGTAGTGCATTTTTGTTGTGGGAAACTTGCAATTATTTTTCTTTTAAATATGTAAAGACACATTATTCAAAATTCGTCTGTCAAAATTTCAATAAATTTGGAATTTTCATGTGAATTTCTAAAAAATGCGCTTCTTTGGTCATCAAAATTAGTGCAGCTATTTTTGTTGTGGTAAACTTGCGATTATTTTCTTTGGAAAATTTGAAAGACACATTATTCAGAAATGGTCTGTCAAAATTTTAACCATCTGTTGAAATTAATGTGGAATTTCCATGCCGAGTTACAGGTGTTGTTTAACATTTAAATTTTTTTTAGAAATCAGTTAAAAATTCTTGCTAAGCTTGAGTCTACAGATAGTGCCATGACTCCGTATCTCTATATAACGAGCCGCCTCTGCCAACTGGTACTTAACAAAGCCAGTAAAGTTCCAATTCGCGAAATCCATCCATCGAACTAGAAAACATCTCATCCAGACAGATAAAGAAGATTTTTAAAATTTGTTTCGACTTAATCCCACTGAAGGGTTTCCACTGGATCCATTCACCTACCATTCTCTTTTGGGTGGGGGGCTCAACTTCTAGGTGATCAAAAATGTGGTAGTTTTTGAAAGGGCAGAAATAACTTTTCCGCCTGTTCTGAATGAATATTTCTCGGCAGCAAAATGCGGGAAGAAAACGAGATTTAGCATCCCAAGGGAGCAAAAATGTTTCATAAATTTTCTAAAAGAGGGCGGTATACTTAAATATACTCATGCATGAGCCAACTAATCCTACAACCCATCTCGGCTTGCCCTGAAGATGAAAAGCCTACACTTGCGAATTTAACTTGGCGGTAATCTTACAGTTCATGATACTAAACTATGCGCATGCGCGAACACATGCGGATCGGCGTGCAATGTTGCCATGTTCCTTTATTAAAATCAGTATTGAAAGTTGCTTACTTGACCGTGCGGTTAATTTGGGTATAAATGTATTATGCAATTGACCAAAGGGTACATTAACCTCACCTTAACTTAAGCCTTAACTAATTGCAATCCCGCTAACAAAAATTTACAGTACATTTCTCATGCTCCACACCCTTGATAAATTATTTCTTTAATTCGGTCCAATTCTAATGTTCAATGTTCTCAATGTTCGGATTTACATATTTATAATTAATATTCCAATTCTAAAATTACGTTAGTTATAGTGTGACAAGTAATCCGGCAACGTCGCAAATGTTGGTGTGGAGTTGTTTCGTTTACTTCAGTCCATTCATTAGTGCCATAAACTGGAAAATTACCAACTTGGCAATACAATTCATCCACATTATGCCTTTGCTATGATCAGTTAAGTGAAGAAGAAAAATAGACAGAAAATTATACACCACGCCCACCTACGCCCCCCCACACACAAGTGACAAAATATCCGGCAACGTCGCAAATATTGGTGCGAAGTTGTTGCGTTTACTTCAGGCCATTCATTAGTGCCATAAACTGGAAAATTACCAACTTGGCAATACAATTCATCGACATTATGCCTTTGATATGATCAGTTAAGTAAAGACGAAAAATAGACTCCAGGAGACGAAAAAAAACGAAAATTAGTTTCTGAAGCAAAATTAAATTTAATCGTTTTTCAGCATTTCCAGTCGATTTAAGCCTTAATCGTATTTCGGCATTTTCTGACGATTTAAGCACTATCCACGAAAAAAGAAGTTTTGCTCATCTCGGTTCCTGTAATTATCACAACAAATTTTATTAGATAAATAGTGTTCAGAATAGTCTCCTGGACATGAAAAAAAAACAAAAATAAGTTTCTTAAACAAAATTAAATTTTAACGTTTTTCGGCATTTCCTGACGATTTAAGCACTATCCACGAAAAAAGTAACTCTGCGCATCTCTATTCCTGTAATTCTCACCAACAAAATTCTACACCGCGGCCATCCACGCCCCTCCATACAGAACCAGTTGTTCAAACTCCCATAAGATCATCAAAAACCGTAGTGGCTTGGCAGTGCTATTATTATTATTATTATATTTGTATATTTTACACTAAATATTTCACCAAATGCTAATTGAGAGTCTAATCTAAGAAATATGTGTGACTCCTCTGTGCTGTAGTGACATGCGATCTAAAGTACCTCGATTAATCATATGTTCACGTTCCACACGATAATGCAAACAATTTCTATAAACAATGTGATTTTAAAACAATTTTTGATGTGGATGTTAACACAGTATATTAGAACCGAATGATTATGAAAACTATTTTGTCACAGGTTACAAGGCAATAAATGCCAGTGTTTCGTGTCATGATTAAAAGTTTCCAAGCGGCGAAAGTTGAAAGGAAATATTCTCTAACAATCCCTTGTAATTAGGCTCGAGGAAGGAAGAGAAAGTGTCGTCGTCTTTCAGCATGAACACTCTCATATTTTTCCGAAATATTTACCTGCATTAAAAAGTAAGTCACGTTGTTTCTTTCCCTTTGCCCGCACGTATTAACGTATCATCCTGTTAATCTATATTTTAAGTGGCCGAAATAAATCTTGATGTTATATATTTTTTTTAATTTTAACATTGGAACGTGTTAAAACTGAAATGAGAGCCCTATCTCGCGATCTGTTAAATTAATTAGGCCCGAACGCCCACTGCATACCTTATTAATCGGGTCTCCCATTTTCTGGATTCGGCGTTAATTCAAACGGATCTCCGTAATGCGCCAGATAGGATCTAATTTAATATAAATAACTTAGTTTACTCAAATATTAAGCATTCGCGCTGCTAGGACTACTAGATAACTGCGCTGGTAAGATCGATCCTGATAAAGATTCCTTGCATAATCGAGCAAGGCTTGTAGAGACAATGTTCGTGTAATTACATACACACACACACATATACACCAGTTTATTTATTGTTATTTTGCAAAAGATCATACATTTCGGTTCGACACCTCTTAACCAGAAAATAAAACTTATTGGTTTGGGATGATTTGAACTACGAATATTATTATTAATAAAGGTGGCTGCTATCATTATTTTATTAAATAATAAAACATTAATATCGTAATAGATTACTCAGTATCAGGGGTGTAACTGTCGGGAAACTCCAGGCACGAGTGCAGAGGGGACGACCAATTTTCCACGCTGATCTTTTTTTTCTTATATTCACATTAATTTACAAATCATACCTAATTTTTTTCTCATTTGATATAAATACCTTTTTTGTTGAATTTGGTTTGTAGTCGGGCGTTTTGTCACGGCGATTATGTAGAAAACTAAATAATTAGCGTTATTTGTTTTTTTCAGAATATTAAAGCCCAACTATTCCCCAATACTGCTATTAAAATTAGAAGTCTGTATTTACGTCAGTTTTTGAAAAATCAATACTTTTTTCGATTTTTGAAAACTAAAAATGGTCATTCTTGAGTTTGAGGTTGATTATCTAGAAAACTAAATAATTAACATGCTCTTATTTTTTTACGAATATTAAAGCCCAACGATTTCCCAATAATGTTGTTAAAGTTGTAAGTCTACATTTAAGTCGGTTTTTGAAAAATCAATACTTTTTCCATATTTGAACAATGAAAATCGAAATTATTATATTATCTGGAAAACTATATGATTAAAGTTATTTGATTTTTCTGGAATATTAAAGCCCAATTATTCCCCAATAATACTGTTAAAATTGGAAATTTGAATTTAAATCGGTTTTTGAAAAATCGATATTTTTTCGATTGAAGAGAGTTAAAAATCGTAAATTTTGAGTTTGAAGGCTATTATCTGGAAAACTGTATCCTTAACGGGTATATTACACTCGGCGTCAAAAAAAAGCGCTACTCGAAAAATCGCGAAAATACTGGATTTTTCAAACCGTCGTAACTTGGTTCAATTTGGTCGAAAATCGATGAATCTTTTCAGTTTGGGAAAGATTTAAGTTTTATCTTTAAGAATGTGTAGTTGATTTTGACCCCAAGTCCAACCCACCCCCCGTAACAACGCGATGGAAAAACATGTTTTTTATGTAAAAAATTGTCCAACTTTGACAAGCTGTACCGTGCGCAAAAATAAATCAGCGGGAAATTTCATCACAATGACAGAAAAATTAATCAATTTCCTTCAAACGCCTTAAAAATTCGAGTCGTTTGTATGATTTGGAGCAAAGTTATGAATTTTTGAAAAAAAATGACATTTTTCACTTTTTTGGCCATAACTTGAGTAATTTTACACCAAAATCGATGAGCTGAACAGTTTCAAATTTTCTTTTCAACGTCATGTAAATTGTTTTGTTGCTAAAACGATCCCATCCCCTGCCACCCCCTAAAGGAAAAAACATGTTTTTGAAGTTTAAATGTGTACATTTGGTTTCATGTACCGTGTGCAAAAAAAAAAATGTGGACTCAATCGGTAAGCATGGCAATAAAGTTAAATCATTTTCCTCCAATTTCCTCCAAAATTTAAGTCGACGCGATGATTTGGCGCGAAGTAATGCAGTTTTGAAAAATAATTACATTTTGCGCCTTTTTGGCCATAACTAGGCGAATTTAGTTTTCGACTTTCGTGACCCCTTGAAAACCCCTACAAAAAGTGTTTTAGATTGACAAAAAATGTTAAATTTTTAAAACTTGTTTTCATTTTTAATGTAATTTTTTTTTCAAAAATTCATAACTTTGCTCCAAATCATCGAAACCACTCGAATGTTTAAGACATTTGAAGGAAATTGATTAAATTTTTCTGCCATTGTGGTGAAATTTCCCGCCAATGTTTTTTGCGCACGGTACAACTTGTCAAAGTTGGACAATTTTTTACATAGAGAAACTTTTTTTTTCATCGCGTTGTTACGGGGGGTGGGTTGGACTTAGGGTCCAATCAACTACACGTTCTTAAAGATAAAACTTGAATCTTTCCCAAACTGAAAGATTCATCGATTTTCGACCAAATTGAACCAAGTTATGACGGTTTGAAAAATCGAGTTTTTTCACTATTTTTCGAGTGGCGCTTATTTTTGACGCCGAGTGTATTTTATATTTAAGGCCTATCATTGATTATCAATTTTGTGAAAATTTGAACTTTATATTTGTTTCTGGTTTTGAATAATCAATGCTTTTTCGATTTTTAATCGCTAGCACATTCTTTCATCGATAGTGATTATCTGGAAAACTAAACAATTGACATGCTTTGATTTTTAAATAGTCTTAAAGCCAAATTATTCCGAAATATTGCTGTGAAGTTGGAAGTCTGCACTTCTTTTGGTTTTTGAAAAATCAACGCTTTTCGATATTTTAGCGTTGAGAATGGCCATTCTTGGGTTTGATTTTGATTATCTAGAAAACTAAATAATTAACATGGAGTAACCTTTTAGAATATGAAAGTCCAATTATTGCCCAATAATGTTTTATTTTTAATAAGGTTTTTGAAAAATCAATATTTTTTCGAGATTTGAGAGTTAAAAATTTTAAATTTTGAGTTTGAAGGCAATTGTCTGAAGAACTGTATACTTAACGGGCATGAATGTTATTTTATATTAAAGCCAATATTATTACCAATTTTGTGAAAGTTTGGACTCTGCATTTGTTTCTGGTTTTGAATAAAATAAGCTTTTTCGATTTTCAATCGCTAAAACATTCTTGCATCGATCGTGATTATCTGGAAAACGAAATAATTGACATGCTTTGATTTTTCAATAGTATTAAAGCCAAATTATTCAGAAATATTGCTGTGTAAGTTGGAAGTCTGCACTTCTTTTGGTTTTTGAGAAATCTACGCTTTTTCGATTTTTAAGCGTTGAAAATGATCATTCTTGGGTTTGATTTTGATTATCTAGAAAACTAAATAATTAATATGGGTGAATCTTTTGGAATATTAAAGTCCAATTATTCCCCAATATTGCTGTTAAAGTTTGAAGTTTGAATTTACGTCGGTTTTTGAAAAATCAATATTTTCTCGATATGTAAGTAAGAGTTAAAAATTGTAAATTTTGAGTTTAAAGGCAATTATCTGAAAAACTGTATACTTAACGGGCATGGATATTATTTTATATTAAAGCCTTATCATTGATTACCAATTTTGTGAAAGTTTGAACTTTAGATTTGTTTCTGGTTTTGGATAATCAATGCTTCTTCGATTTTCAAGCGCTAAAAATTGCATTCTTGGATTGATCGTAATTATCTGGAAAACGGAATCATTGACACGCTTTTATTTTCTAATAGTAATAAACTAAATTATTCCGAAATAATGCTGTAAAAGAAGAAAGTCTGTATTTCTCTTGGTTTAAAAAAAAGCAACGCCTTTTCGATTTTCGAGCGTTGAAAATGCCCATTTTCGTGTTTAATGGAGATTTAAAGAAAAACTAGGTAAATAAAGTGCATGGATTTTTCTTGAATGTTTAATTCTAATGATTTAGAAATAAATCTGTTCAATTTAAGTCTGTAAATGTTTTGTGTTTAAAAAAATCAACGCATTTTTAATATTTGAACGGTTAAATGCGCACGCTTGGGTTTGAAGTGAATGATTTTTTCTAGAATTTCGAAACTTAATTATTTTTGAATAATGCTGTAAAAGTTGAAAGTTTTGAAAAATGAAATCTTCTTCGATTTTTGAGCTTTGAAAATGGCCATTTTTGGCGATTATCTCATGTTACTTTCTGTGATTTGATGATATCATTTATATTTACGCTTTCATGGTTTATTTTCAATTTAAATCATATTTGAAAGGTATATCGGGCGTTTGTAGAATCAGATGAAACTGACGTTTAAAACGTCAAAATTATGAAAGATAAAAAGGACAAATTATACTTCAAATTCTAATAGTCAGTTTACTCAAAAACCAAAAGGATTTCGAAAAAACTTTTTCCGCAGTAGTTGTTTTTGGCATTCTCTACAATATTCATTTAAATTTGCTGTAACTATTATCGATTCATAATTATAAACCAAATATGAAAAAAAAATTCTCGAATAACAATTATTTGATAAACATATTTTCAAACAATTTGTTGTCTTCAATATTTGTTTAAATGTTTTTGTCATATTTTTTATATTTAAAAAAAAACTGGAAAGCTTTTGGTAAAATTTCGTACACCGGAAGTGGGTGTTTATCTTGATTGATTTTTTGTTTGTTTTTTCGGAATATTTTTTTAAATATGAAAAATATCACAAAAACATTTAAAGAAATATTGAAGACAACAAAGAAATGAACATCTTTTGTTTAAAAATATTTTTATCAAATAATTGTTATTCGAGATTTTCTTTTATCATTGGTATTCGAAAAAAAAAAAAAAAATTTTTAAATTTTTGGTTTATAATTATGAAATGATAAAAGTTACAGCGAATTTATGTTAATAATAATTGCAGATCATGTCAAAATTAACAACTTATTAAGAATAAGTTTATTTTGAAATCTTTTTAGTTTTCGAATAAACTGATTATTAAAAAAATTAGGTCTGATTTGTCATTTTCATCTTTCACAATTTTGACGTTTTAAACGCTAGTTTTATCCGGTTCTACAAAAGGCTCAATTTACATTTAAAATATGATTTAAATTGAAAATAGACCATGAAAGTGTAAATATAAAGTAACATCACATTTTTTTCATTAAATTCTTTTGAATATCTATTTTGAATTTAGAGACCATCTGGATAATTCATTAAACATATTATTTGAAGGCTACGAAACTTCCATAAAATCTATAGAAAGAAGTAAACATTTTAACCCTTAACCGCATGTGATAAGTATACTTTTGAGCATATCAATCAAAAACGTAGAAAGAAAAGCAAATAATTTTCTTCGGTATCTTCATAAATTTGATTGATTCCAGATGGACTGTTGCCATAAAAATTTTATTGTCCGACCCAAAGAAATTCAAACGCTACTAAAATCATTGGCCATGTTAATTGATAATAAAATACGCTAACGAAAGATTTTAATCCTGGAAATTAATAACGTGTAACAACTTAATTATAGGTGATTTGAATTGGAATCTGAAAACGCCTATTAAATTACAAATGTAACGTTGAAAATAATCAAAAACAAATTCAGTTCCCGCATTGTTGAAACGTGCATCGTTAAAATTGACACCAGCTGCGTTTTATGTCCAATTAATTAGAAAAACGGAAATACGTTCTTGGTGTAGTTATTATCTACGGCACTTTTATCATCAGCAATTGCAACACACTCTGTTTATCGTTTTATAAATTTATAAACTGATGAAAAAGGAAAACAAAAACTTATAAAGTATTCACTGGGAAATTTAAATATATTTCATTTGAATAGTGCATACGTTCTGAAATTGTTCGATTTAAGATTAAATATTTATGCATTTCAATGGATGTCGTTTTTTTTTTTTTGTAACACATGTATAATAGATGGGGGGGAAACCAAAATGTGCGCTAGTAAAGGATAGAAGGTCTTATTTTATGTATGGTGTGCATTAAATAGTAATCACGGAAATGCATCATGAAGCGGAACGACCGCAGTTGCAGTTTTAAATTTTCGATAAGGCAAGAGTGGCTTCGGTTTGATCTCAGTGTGTGTGCGCCAATTTCTTGTATTGGGTAGCGAATTAGTGACTGACGGTTTTGTTTGATTTTCTTGCAAAGACAAGAACATTACATCAAAAGTCAGCAATAGTAAGACGAATTTCGCTTGCTGTGTATCGAATAGTGAACGAAAATTGTATAAAAATTCACCAATTGAAAAAAGCATTAGATAATTAGATATATCATAAAAATGTGTTTGCAATAACGTTTTAATATGTTAAAGATACAATAAACATGAGTATCAAACTCTGTTCATCGTGTATCATCAGCAAGTTAAATTTCGTTTCGGTTATCGCAGAATGCAAATTTCATCGAACGCCGGCGAATCATTGCGCTTTGACAAAAAAAAAATACCTGGCACGGTGGCACGCGGTAATCTAATAATAAATGTCCTTTTGCGGAATCGGTGGCGTCGAAACCGATGGCCACAAAGCGGGCCCTCATCACCACTGGACCACTGGAGCGGATCACCGTCTGGAATCGATCCCAGGACCGGCCGAATCTCTCCGTCGTCCTCATCCCGAGTAGTTTGCGGCCTGACCACATTCCACCGGCTCACGGAATCCCAAATTGGACCACTGGACTCTAAAATTCTGGACACCTGGATTCACGATTTGGACGACTGTAGGGACATTGTTATCACATCGCGAGCTCCTGTCGATGGCGTCCATTTCACGCTCCCGACATTATGACGGATCACTGCCTCCTCGTCCTTTGCGCATTAGGCTAAATCGGAAGTTTAGAGATGTTGTTACTGGACGAATGGGTCATTTCCTTATTGATCACCCATGTGTCCGTATTCTTTCAATCGATACACTGCTTACAATGTAGGTCGACTGTTCCACTGCGCTAGACATTACCGTTTAAATAAACTCACTTACTGCTCGAAGCAGACAAATATATCTTATAAATCACTTAGGAACACAATTGTAACACGAGATTCAATCTATGTAAGAAACGTGTGATATATTTTTAAATCAGTATCGTAATACGTAACCATGAACATTTTTCATTTATCAATTGTGATATGTGTGAAATTAAATGAATACAACTATTGTTTAGATAACACATTTTTATTCCAGTTTTTCTTGCCCTATACTTAACATCATGTCGATTTTGGTATTTAAGTTGAATTTTAGTTTATGTTCATTTAGTACAGTGTTTCTAAACGTGAGCGATATCATCCCCTAGTGGGCGATCGGCATTTAATTTCGGCGATTATCTGACAATCTTTTTTAGGAGGCGATGGACATTTTGCGTGGGCGAATGTTTACCTGCCTGTGGAGATATTCCAAATCGTTCAAATTTAGCGCAATTTGAAAACCGGTTAATAAATATTTTGGTGAAATCAATGCAAAACGTCCTAGTCCTAAGATTTAAAATTCCTATTTTGGATTCTTTCATTGCAGAACTGTCAAATGCTTTGTCTTTGTTGATTCAAACGTTAAAAAACATGTAAAATTTAATGTATTTTAAAACTAATAATTTTCTTCATGAAATTAACTCAAACTGCAAAAATCGCACTTTTTTTAAAGTTAGAGGACTTCGAAATCGTGATTTTGGTTTTTGAAACTTCATAACTGTAAAACACATTGTCCGATTTTGATGATTCTAACGTCAAAAATTGAAAAAATTGTACGATTTAAAAACCGTTTAATAAATATTTTCGTGAAATCAACGCAATACGTAAAAATTGCACGTTTTCAAAATCCGAAGATTTAAAATTGCAATTTTGTTTTTTTTTTAATTGCACAACAGTTAAATGCTTTGTCTGATTTTGATGATTCAAACCTTAAAATGTGGAAAATTGAGTGGAATTTTAAAACTGACAACATTTTTTTTTTCATAAAATTAACACAAATTGCAAAAATTGTGCTTTTTTGTGTTCAAAGATATCAAAATCGTGATTATAGTTTTTGAAAACACTGCCAAACGCATTGTCCGATTTTGATGGTTTTAACGTCAAAAACTGGAAAATTTAGTGAAATTTGAAAACCGGTTACTAAATATTTTGGTGAAATCAACGCAAAACGTCCAAGTCTGAAGATTTAAAATTGCAATTTTGGTTTCTTTAATTGCACAATTGTCAAATGCTTTGTCTGATTTTATTGATTCAAACGTTAAAAAATATGGAAAATTTAATGTAATTTTAAAACTAACAATTTTCTTCATAAAATTAACACAAACTGCAAAAATCGCACTTTTCTAAAGTTCGAAGATTTTGAAATCGTAATTTTGGTTTTTAAACCACATAACAGCCAAACGCATTGTCCGATGTTGATGTTTTCAACGTCAAAAAGTGAAAAATTTTTGCGATTTAAAAACCGTTTGATAATTATTTTCGTAAAATTAACGTAATACGTAAAAATTGCACGTTTTCAAAATTCGAAGATTTCAAATAGCATTTTTTTTTTGTTTTAGTTGCACAACTGTTAAATGCTTAGTCTGATTTTTATGATTGAAACCTTAAAATGTGGAAAATTTAGTGTGATTTTAAAACTGATAACATTTTCTTTTTCATGAAATTAACACAAATTGCAAAAATTGTACTTTTTTTAAGTTCAAAGATATCAAAATCGTGATTTTAGTTTTTGAAATCACTGCCAAACGCATTTTCCGACTTTGATGATTATAGCGTCAAAAACTGGAAAATTTAGCGCAATTTTAAAACTGGTTAATAAATATTTTGGTGAAATCAACGCAAAACGTCCAAGTCCGAAAATTTAAAATTGCGATTTTGGTTTTTTTAATTACACAATTGTCAAATGCTTTGTCTGATTTTGTTGATTCAAACGTTAAAAAATATGAAAAATGTATTGTAATTTTAAAACTAACAATGTTCTTCATGAAATTAACGCAAACCTCAAAAATCGCACTTTTTTAAAGTTCGAAGATTTCGAAATCGTGATTTTGGTTGTTGAAACTACATAACTGTCAAACACATTTCCGATTTTGATGATTCTAACGTCAAAAAGTGAAAAATTTTGCGTGATTTAAAAACCGGTTAATAAATGTTTGTGTAAAATCAATGCAAACGTTTTCAAAGTCCGAAGATTTAAAATTGAAATTTTGTTTTTTTCTAAATTGCACAAGTGTCGAAAGCTTTGTCTGATTTTGATGATTCAAACGTTAAATTGCAGAAAATTTAATGTAATTTTAAAAGTGATAACAATTATTTTTTCATGAAATAAACACAAACTGTAAAAAAAAAAAAGACCTTTATTGGCATAAAAATAAAATACAAATTACATTAACTTCCTTTCCTTCTCCTCTCCTTTTCCCACCCCAACCTCGCCAGTGTCTTCACCCCGGTTCCGTCCTCTCTCATCCATTCGTTCACTCTTTTCCCCCCTCCCACCCATTCCTCACACACACCCTCGCACTCCTCTGCCAAATGCCTCCAAGTATCCCTCCCCCATTCACACAATACACATCTCCCATACTCTGTACCCATCCATACTTTCCTCCCTCTCTCTCCTGATCCACACCTGGCTCTTGCCAGCGTCACCATTTCCTCCCTGCCCAGCCCCTTCTCACCCAGGTATCTCGGCAACCTCCCATGCACCTGCCACCTTTCATACATATCATTATACTCACTCTCCCTGATACATCCCTGCCTCTCCTGAATTTCCACTTCCTTCTCCTTCTCTTTCACCCACGCTGCCGCATTCCTTCCACTCTTTATCCAATCCTTCGCTTTGGCTTCCGACAACCCCACCCTCTCATACATTCTCTTTCGCTCCATTCTCCATTTGTACTCTCCTACACCCACACATGTTTCCCACACCTCTTTCACCAGTCTCTCCTCCTCTAATTCGCACAACCTCATCTCATATCTAACCACTCTCTCCATTGCCACACTCTGCATATTCCCTCTATTTGTTTCCTGAAGCAGTATGTACCCTGGTGTGGACTCTTCCACCCCCAACATACGCTTCAAGAACCACCGTTGCTCTCTCTCCACACATTCATACCCCTTCGTTCCCCATACTTCCACACCATACATTAAGATCGTTCTCACACATGCGTCCCACAATTTACATGCCATTCTAAAATTGTTTTCCATCCATTTTCCCCACTTCCCCCAAACCATACCCCACGCTTTCCTTGCCTTACCCTGCATCCATTTTAAGTGTTCCATGTACCCTCCTGTACCTTTAAAAACGAAACCCAGGTACTTGAACACCTTAACCCTCTCCACTCTCTCACCCTTCCACTCTATTTCTCTCACTCTTCCCTCCCTTCCTTTATTCCTAAATCTCATCCACTTCGTTTTCCCTACATTCACACACAGCCCTCTCTTATCCATATACCTCTCCGCTCTCTTCAACATATCCCTCATCCCTTCCCAGTCTCTCGCCATTAACTGTAAAAATCGTACTTTTTTTAAAATTCGAAGATTTCAACATCGTGATTTTGGTTTTTGAAACTACATAACTGCTAAATTAAATGAGCGATTTTAATCACTCTAACGTCAAAACGTGTACAATTGTGTGCAATTTAAAAACCTGTTAATAAATAATTTCGTGAAATCAACTCAAAACGTCAAAATTGCAATTTTTCAAAGTCTGAAGATGTAAAATGGCGATTTTGATTTTATTTTTTAAATTGCACAACTGTCCAATGCTTTGTCTGATTTTGATGATTCAAACGTTAAATTGTGGAAAATTTAGTGTAATTTGTGATAACAATTTGATTTCTTAACATTTATGCAAACTGCAAAAATCGTACTTTTTAAAGTTCGAAGATTTCAAAATCGTGATTTTGGTTTTTAAAATTACAATACTGCCCAACGCACTGTCCGAATCTCATGATTTTAACGTCAAAAAGTGAAAAAAGTTATGCGATTTAAAAACCGGTTAATAAATATTTTGGTAGAATCAATTCAAAAGGTTAAAATTGCACTTTTTCAAAGTCCGAAGATTTAAAATGGCGATTTTGATTTTTGGTAAATTGCACAATTGTCCAATTCTTTGTCTGATTTTGATGATTCCAACGTCAATGTGTGGAGAATTTAGTGTAATTTTAAAATAAAGTGCTAAAAGTTATTTTACTTTTATACATTTCAAATTACTATCAGCTAACCTAAACTACATTATTTTAGTCTGTTGAAAATTAAAGTAGGCGAGTTAAGAAACATCTGAAAAAGTGGCCGCTTAGTCCAAAAAGTTTGAGAAACACTGATTTAGTATTACCAATGATTTATTAGTTTTTCATTCCCAACATTTTTTAATTACAATATTTCATTGTTTCTTTTATTCTCAACATTTTTCTTTGTTGTATTTGAATATACGAAGCTCAGTTTTCTTATTTTTATTCTTGAAATTGTGAAGTGAATATCTCAGATTATTTTTGTATATTATTTTTAATTGCAGAGTCGACTTTGATGTTTTTTTTTATTGTATGTATAGCATTTCTGGGTCAGTGTTTCCTTAATATGGGGGTCATTAATTGTGGAAATAATTTGATGTATGTGGATTTGTTTCATTTTTACAAACTAAATCCAATTTCGAAATTTCAATGTTAAAACTGTAGAAGTACAAAAAACATATGTTCAAAAATCATGTATTTCAAAATTTCTCTGCAATTTTAAAAATGTTATTATTCTTTTATTGCAATGACCTCAGCCGCCGATGCGCCTTGAATTCAAACAAAGTACAAGTTCAAATGTCAAAATCGTAAGAATCTTAAAACCTAATACATTTTATAAAATTTTATAAATAATAGTAGTAATATGAAATAGATATTAATTCTACCAAATTAAAACTCAGTTTAGCTTCTAAATATTTAAAACTGCAACACGTGACTGTGGTAGAGTTTATTAACAAACAACTTGGTATGTCCATCGCCTTTGACTGTCCAACCGTCATTTATGAAAAACAAGTTATATGCTGCTGGTTCCTTGATTTTATAATTTGTAGTCAAAGTCGACAGAAATATGTCTCCAGAATTTGACGTAAACTTATGGGTGCCTCAGGGGTCCATTTTAGGACCATTGCCTTTTATTTTATTCAAAAATGATTTACCGCAAAACATTGATGAAGGTATTAAGGTGATGTATGCTAATGTAAGCTAATGATCTATTCCTGTATCATCAGTTTCATATAATTTTGAACTTGGGTTTCGTCTTGTAAAGAATGTTTTCAAAAATATCAAATTCTTACATTTCCTTGCATCTACCTGTATAGGTGATTAATTTGAAAAGTCATGGGAAGAATGCTTCTAAACATACTTATTGCACAAGAAATGCTGATACGTCCAGAGTAACTGCACATAAGTCCAAATAATACGAAAAATGTCCGTCAAATGCAAGCGCCAAGTATTTCACCAAATTACCAAAATTCTTACAAACGAGGCCAATATTAAATTTCAAAAAAACTGTTAAAAGTTTTTTTTTAAGTGACAGGGCATATTATTCAATTGACGAATATTTGTACGACGATTTTAAAAACACAATTGTTTAAATATTTTTATAATAATGTATTGTAAATTTCCACATATAATTGTGATTATTTAATTATAATTATTATCTGACTAATGTAACTATTATTTTTGACAATCTATCTATCTATTATTCTCGACTAGTTTTGCTTTATTAGGGCAGTTTAAATTAAAAAAATAATTTTTTTGAATCTTCTTGAAAATGCCCAAATAAGACGAAAGTTTAAACATTCAGAGCTTCTGTTTGAGATCATCACCATCGGCGTATTTCATATTTTTAAATCTTTATAAATATCCGGCGTATATAATTTACGAAGTTAAACCAATTTATCAAGTTAAATCCAACTGGTCGACCGACGCGAGTGGCTTGGGTGTGAAAATTGTTTTAAACGACATCTGTCCATCCACATGACACTGGAATGTCATTAATTTTCAGCTTCCAACAGGTAATGGACATTACGGTCCTAACAAGCAAAAAGCAAGACAACTCTTCAAACTGCCTAAAATATTTAAAGAGGCTCGGTGTTAACCGGTGCACCTGCAATATCCTCAAGAAAAAAATGGGAGCGCCTAATTAACGCTATCTATTTCCGAAGTGAAATTGTATTTATCATCGTCATAAAAATTAATTAGATGGTTTTTAGTTATATTTAAATTAGGACTGGTATATTTTCAAACTCAAAAAACCCTAAAAAAAAATAAACAATTACAATATCTGCAAATCAATAGAATAGTTTATTATCTTAAAATATTACATAGCGTTTTATCACGCAAACAATTTACAAAATACTCATAAGAACAACATTTCTTTCTTTCGTACGTCGCTTACTTTACATCTGTAAAATGCTTGTTTTGAGTTTATTTTCAAATTTTTGTTTAAACAGATTATTGCTATTATACGACGAAATTATTATATTTCTAACCGAACAAAAATGTCATATTGCTGCTCTTTTTCGAAATAACTTATGGTTACTAAAGATATGCTATTTTGGCAGACATTTTTGAGAAACTGAACGACTAGCGAGGGCTTTATTTACTTCAAAGGATACAGTTGTGCGTTTTATGTAATTGCAAAAATAGGTCACACAATAATTAATTCGTAATGTTTTCAACCATCGACAGATTTATAATTACAAAAATGATTGTAGACCATAGAAAAATAGTTTCGTAAATACTTCATGTCGAATTTTGCTTTAAAAAATTTATCTTGGATTCAAAAACTATTTTAAATTGACATGAATGATATTGATTATCTGCCAAATAGAGAAATAGGGGAATTCGGTGAGTTATTGATTGACAATAACTTAAAACTTGAGTTTCCCCAAGGATCGGAGATAGATCCGAAATTTCCATGATTTCTAAAAATGTTCTTCTGCCCTATAACACTGCATACTAATATTCTGCATTTTTTTTGCATTCTCTCTTATTTCACGCAACCCCAGAACACGAGAAGTACATTTATATGTTTTGAAATTTGTATTTAAATGGATAAGCTCATGTGAAGCTAATGACGATAAACATGTTTATTTATCTTTCTATAAAAAAATTGCATACGCCGCACGTTGTCGGATGTTTCTCAAACCGTTACAAAAATTGACAAACAATTCTAAAACAACTCAAAACTTTTTCATATTTACTCAGAGCTTCATCTATAAAAACCCACCAATAGATTTAAAAAAAATAGTCACACTTGAGGTCGGACAAAAAAAATCAAAAACAATAGCAACAAACTTTAGACTTTCAAATTCACTTAAAACAGATTATACTTTGTTATTCCATAAAAATCGGCAAATATTTCTGAACTTGATTTTTAATTAATCGTAATTGAAAACCCTCAGGTTTTATTGTAAAGTCCAACTTTCTCCAAGTCACTAAAAAAAATGAAAAACAATTGCAACAGACTTTAGACTTTTAAATTCACTCAATACATATTGTACTTCGTTATTCTATAAAACATCTGCCAGCATCTCTCCTCTAGTTTTCGATTTACACATACTTAAACACCTGCTGGTTTAATTGAAAAGGACGCAAATTTACCAATTCGTTAAAAAAAATAGACAAACAATTGCAACAAACGTTAGACTTTTAGATTCCCTCAGAACAGATTGTACTTCGTTAGTCTATAGAAATCTTGAGCAGCCTACGTTTTACTTCACAGTTGCTACAAGCTCCAAACGTAAGGAACAAACTAAAAAAAAAAATATGCTTAGCCATTTTATGAAAATCTGCGAACTATTCTATCACTAGATTTTAAAGTGAACACCTTCTGTTGCAATTTTGAGATCGGAAATTTATCGAGTCACCAAAAAATTAAAAAAACAATAGCAACAAACTTCATTTAAAATAGAAAGCACTTCATGCTTTCATAAAAATTAGCAAACACTCCGTTCTTAGATGTTAAAATAATGGAATTTTAACATCCGACAGTACAATTCTACGTTTCAAACAATCAAGAATTTATAAATTTATATTTGTATTTAATTTTTATTATAGAATAAAAAAAAATATCTGCAAGAAACTCCAAATTTATAAATTTCCTAAAAATAGATTGCGTTTAATGACTGCAGTTAAGTCTGCCATTGCCTCTAACTCGTGTTCAATTTATTCGAGCATTTTCAAAACCGCAAAAAATCAGAAAAGCAATTGATAGAAATTCTAAACTTTTGTAATCAATTGTGCTTCATATTTCTACAAAACTTTTTTAAAATTCTTATTCTAGATTTTAAAATAATCACACTTGAACATCCCCCACTTCAATTCTAAGATCGAACCTTTTTCAAACTACCAAAAAATAGAAACACAATTGAAACAAACTGCAAACTTTTTAAATTAATTTAGAAAATATTACACTTCATATTTCTACAACAAAAAATAAAACGTTCCTACCCTAGATTTTGAAATATTCCCACAGATTCAATTTTGAAATCGAGCATTTTCCAAATTGCTAAAAAAATGAAAAACCATTGAAGCAATCTCGGAACTCTTGAAATTTACAGAAAATGGATTATATTTAATCTTCCTGTTAAAATTTGTAAACATTCCTACCGTGGATTTTAAAATAATCACTCCGGTTCAATCCTGAAGTCGAGCATCTTCGAAACCGCAAAAAAAATTGAAACAAACTATAAATTTTTGAAATCCACCTAAAATAAATTGAACTTCATATTTCTACAAAAACTTACAAACATTCCGAGCAGGGGGTGTTCACTCCATATGATTTTTTTAGTGCCATATCTTAGTACTGCGATCAAACGTGTGGTGGCGCTGTTTTCAGTTTCTAACAGTTTACCTAAAAACCGTGCCTGTATTTCATGGTTTGCATATTAATCGTCTATCTATGATTCAGACGCTAGATTTTAAAATAATCACAACTGAACACTTCGGTTAAATACTGAAGGCTAGCATTTACCAAACCGCCAAAAATATAATAACAATTGAAAAAAACTGTAAACTTTTAAAATCACTTAAAATAGATTCAACTTTATAGTTCTATAAAAATTGGGAAACACTCCTACCTTAGATTTTAAAATAATCACACTTGAACAACCCCCGGTTCAACTGTTAGGTGGAACTTTCTACAAACCGCCAAAAAAAAATATAAAAACGATTAAAACAAACTCAAAATTTTTCAAATTCACTCAAAACGGATTGCACTTCATTTTTCTATAGAAATGTACAATCATTACTATTCCAGATTTCGAAATAATTACACGCCTGTTCAATTCTGAGGTCGAACATTTTACAAGCCCCAATAAGACATAAAAACAGATGCAGCATTATCTCAAACCTTCTCCAATTTATTCAGAATAGATTGCGTTTCATGATTCTATTAAAATCTAACACTCTTACCCTCAATTTTGAAACATTTACCCTAAAACACTCAATTTTGAGGTTGGGCATCTTCCAAGTTGCCTTAAAAATAGAAACCAATTACAAGAAATTCCAGACTTTTCGGCCAATAATTTTAAACCGCTGTAACTCGGTCAATTTTCTAAATTTTTTTTTCAAACTAAATAAAAAAGAAAAAAAAATTATCTACAAAATGTATATTCTGATTTTTTTTTGTATATAAATAAAATTTTTGAAAAAATGAGATTTTTCGTCATGGCCCAATAAAATTAGAGAAAAAAATGTTTGTACGACTTAAAGTATACATAAATACCTATATGATTATGAAAAAAAAACCTTGCAAAGGAGGACGATTTTGTAAAAAAATGTTATTTTTCACTTTTGCAATTTTTTTCGCAAGGTTAGCGAACTTTGAAATAAATTGTGATAAAAGATATTCTTTTCAGCTATATCTTTGATTTTTTTCTCGATACTTAATTATTCTTGGTTTTTAAGAAAAAAACATTTTTTCGACTAACCTCTTTTTTTACCGCTCTAGGAAGGGGAAGGGGATTGGGGCTGTATATACTTTATTTTTTTACCTTCAGTAACCAAAATATCGACATATTTTTTTAATTTTCCGATAGGGGCATTTGGCCCATCTTATCCGGGGATACCCTTTACTTTAAGCACATTAAGTTTCATGTCTATAATAAAATCTGCAAACATACTAGGCTCAAATTTAATAATCACACGTGAATATCCTCATTTTTTTCAATTATGATGTTCACCTTACAAATAAAAAAGCAAATGCAAGACATTTCCGGGGATCGCGGTGACCTAGTAAGTAGAGCTCCTGCTGACGGGCTTCGTTGTCGTGGGTTCGAATCCCATCCGTGCGGTCACTTTTTCGGAACGAAGAAGTGGCCGTTCGGGTTCATGGTGTATGTCCCATTCATTATAAATTATTATACACATACAAATTATCGGTTGTGGCAAAATAGCCTAGTTGCTTACGCCAATTCCCAAATCTTCCACACTTCCTCGACCCGAATTCCCGCCAACCATCCTTCCTTTAAATAAGAAAAAAAAAATCAGACTTTTTAAATTTAAACAAAACATATAAATCTTCATTTTTATAACATTCTGCTCCTACATTTATTAAATAATTAAACTTGAACTTCCCTCATTTTAATTATAAGGTTGGACATTTGTCAAGTCACAAAAGTGATTAAAAACAATTACACAAACGCCAAACTTTCCAAATTTACTTAAAATAGAACACCCTTGGCCTAAATTTTAAAATAATTACACTTGAACATCCCTCGTTTCAATTATAAGATTGGACATTTTCAAGTGACAAGAATTTTTTTTTTTTTGTTTTAAGGAAGGATGGTTGACGGGATTTCGGGTTGAGGAAGTGCGGATGATTTTAAATTGGCGTAAGCATCTAGCTATTCGGCCACTAACGATAATTAAGTTTTTGAGATTCCATTTTAATAATGAATGGGACATACACTAGACATCCATCCGTTCCGAAAAAGTGACCGCACGGATGGGATTCGAACCCACGACCACCAGGCCTGTAAGCAGGTGCTCTACTCACTAGGCCACCGCGCCGCCCACAAGAAAAATTAAAAACAATTAAACAAACTTTCCAAATTTACTTAAAATAGATTGTGCTTTGACATTCTATAGAAAATTACACCGTTTCTTTCTTTTTTTTTTTAAAGGGCTCATTATTTTCTGCTGTACATGGGGCCTCCGCCGACTCTTGGCTTTAACCTTTATTCAATCGAAATATCCTTCAACGCCCAAAAATGTTGAAAATGTGTAAAATATTGCACGAAAGTTTAGTTTTTAATACCCTAGGTCGCGAAAAAAAAATATCGACCATAAAATGGGAACATTAATGAAATATGTTTAAAAATGTCTAGTTGAGGCTTAGTGAGACTCATGTTGTAAGTCAAGAAATTCAACATTAATTATGATTTTCCAACGACAAACGACAATTGTGGACCGGTTTTCAACTGATTACGTCTCGCTGACGGGAAAACACTAGTTACTATGATGCAGTTATAAATTTCCAAGTTTTCGTGAGCGTAGATACACCATTACGGTGGTCTTAAACGTTGCACCAATTTGCCTACTTGAGTGGATAATTGAAGACAATTAAAATAATAATATTTACATAATTATTACTCCTATTATAATTGTCGTTTGTTGACTGTTTCCTAAAATTGGACAAAAATTAATATCTCGCTAATATTTCTCATGGAACAGGGGATTCCGTAAATAAATAAATAAACAAATTAATTTGGGACATATCTTTACATGAAATTTTGTGAAACATCCTGTTTATGCACTGTGATTTATTTTTTATTTCTTTCTGTACTGAGTTAAAATTATTATAGTTTTGTACCAAAAGTTTTTATCGCAAATTCATATCACACATCATTGGTGACTAATAAGGTAACAACAACTTAATTAATCCACGAGTTTTGTGAATAAATTAACTTCATGGGCGTGCCTTGTCACTCCATAAACTGATTATTATAAATTGATTATGTTCAAACAAACAAAAAAATGACGCACAGTCGACATATCCGTCTATTGATATGCAAAATTATTTAAATATCTTAAAAAAACGAAGCGGTATCTCATCTGCCACTGACACTCGCTACACACGTTCACTGATTTAAACAAATATTGTTACAGCGCGCAGACACTTCAATAGCGTATGTGTAAATAAACGATTTGTAAAATCAATTAGTTGCAAAATATTACAGCACGCAAAAAATACATACACTTGAGCGTTAACAAACGGAAATATTTATATTTTCAATTATTTTTTCCCTTTCCGCAATTCCCTAAATATTAATGTATTTACGAGATAGAAGACATAATATATAAAAAAATAGTATAAAATACTCATTTCTTACGTTGTTTTATCACACTTGCCCTTAGACTCGTGGAATTATGAAACTTGTATACACACAATGTCTTTATTTATAGATAATACAAAATTACCTAGTGATCTTTTTGCCCCAAAACTTGTAATTTAATATGTTATACAATTTAATAATTCGATTATATAGTGATTTTGAGTGCCTGAGAGAGAGAGAAGGGGTTATGCTACAAACACATAGTTTAGAGATAAATTTAGTTTTATTAGAAGTACAAAATATATAAAATTTGTTTAATTTTACTGGGCAATGGCTTATTTGCTTCCAAATATAAACAGGTCAATTTCACCCATAGATAGCAGCACCTACAGGAACTGCAGCTAAATAAAAAAATAAGGTTATGTGGCATAGCCCCTTCTCTCTCTCTCTCGCATGCACTCAATTATGCAAACTCAACAACCGCTTTGGTAAAGCTCAAAATGTATTTAGCTGCGTACATTACGTGCATACTACACTTTCGCAACTGAATTACTAAAATGTATTGTTTGCAGGTAAACCCTAGTGCATTTTTAGGTCTTGAAAGTTTACACAATTATTGTTGTTAATGGACTATTGGTTAAACAAGCAGCTTTGTGCAATTATTGTGATCCGCTTATATTTCTAAAGACAGATTGCTTCGGCCGTTTTTTATTACTGAAATATGAAATGTATATCAGTTTCGAAAATATAAATAAACAACGTGAATCCTGGATACAATCCGACAAAGCACAGACACAGCCTCATTTATTATTGATGAAACTCAAACAACAAATACATCTTAATACCTCTAGGGACTGGTACACTTAATATTAGAAAAAATTCATCCCCATCCCCCGAAATCCTCTACTCTACGCAAATTCCAACATTTCCCTCCCGCTGCATATCACATTTCGCAGTTTCGTCCGACGATGCAAATGGCATCCCCACGGGAATCGTCATAACGTCACATGAATTAATGATATTTATAAATGCACTCTGTTCTGAAACCTACCTACGCTTCAGGGCCTTCGTTATCAACAGTAACCTAATATCTGCATCCCGGAATTGAATCACCTCGTACTGAAATAAATGTAATTGCACGCATTTGACGTCTTGACTGGACACCATTGTGTTAACAGATTGAAATATCGCGATAAGATGATTACGGTCCGATGTTTGAATTAACATATAAAATGATTATTTAGCGATTATCTTTGTCCGGCATATAAAGGGGCACATTAAGCACATTCATTCGACAAATATGTATGCATCGGGCTTTGAAGATTCATCTGGTAATTGTGATTATAATGAGGAGGTCTTTTCATAGGGAAGTGTCAACGCACTGAAATATCCCCGGCTGCATTTTTCTCCTGTCACGAGGAGCTCAACACATTTTGTTCTCGCGCTGAAGTTAATCTCTTTTTGTGTACCACGTATGCGTGCGTATGTTTTTGAGATTAGACACATTAACTCGGTTACGTTTTGTTTTTTGCGTTTCGTTAAGCCTGTTGTGTATCGGGAATGACGAGTCGGAGGCAGTTTGAGTCAGGTGCACATTTCTGGATTTATTGCTGGATTGAACGCTCTACAATGGCTATTGATGACAGGTTTCTATACAAATATATAAAGTGCTGTGCATAAACTGCAAACACTTACAATTTTTTTACGTGAGGTGAGAGAACAATTCTTGGAATGTTCTTCCATTCATACCCCATTTTTCCTATTCAGAAAACATTCGCTAATGGTGACTGTTCTTCTGTAATGGCGTGTATTAAAAATGATTTCACTTCTACATTACCTTTATATATTGCTGTTGTCTGACTGACATACAGGGTGTTACAAATTCGATACATTAGAGCATTCCTATTAGAGATGGGCAAAATTGCTACTTTTAAATCACGTTGCTACCTGTGATTGCCACTTTCTAATATCAGTGATTTTAAACTGTGACTGCGATCACGGTTAGTAAACGTCGTAACACCTTCTGAAATTGTTAATGGTTTCTCAAAAATGTTTTTGATATGATTCTGCTAATATTTGTCCACCTGATTATGTAAAAAGTGTTCCTTTTGATATTATACCTGTGACTGAAGGTAATATTTTGGCTATTTTACCTGCTATACTAAATAAATATACGACTATCCTTAATTCAGTTCGAAAAGTATTTCGAGATAAAGAGAAAAAAATATGAAATAAAAAAAATTCCTTAAAACAATATCCTCAATGGTCGAAGAATCGCTTATTCAAAACTAATTTGGTTTTTGTAAGTTCAACAATTTTTAATGGAGATATGAATTTTTGAAAATTATAATTTTATTTTTTGAGCACTTTAATAAAAACCACAGAAAAAATATAAAACGCGCAGACAAAATTCCATAAAAAATCATCATCAATGGTCGAAGTATAGCTAATTCAAAATCAATTTGGTTTTTGTAAATTCAACAATTTTCGATAGAGATATGGAGAGAGAGAGAACATATTTATTCAATAACTATATAAATATATGTACATTAAAGTTCTTACATCTAAAAAGTTTTATTTAATATATTGTTACTGAACGGGCTATCGACCAAGGTCTTTCCAGAGATATGGATTTTTGAAGATTTTCGTTTTAATTTTTTGAGCGCTTGAATGAAAACATCGCAGAAAAAAAATATAAAACGCGTAGAAAAAAATCCTTAAAATAATATCCTCAGTGGTCGAAGAAACGCTTATTCAAAATTAATTTGACAATATCCTCAGTGGTCGAAGAAACGCTTATTCAAAATTAATTTGGTTTTTGTAAATTCAACAATTTTTAATGGAGATATGGATTTTTGAAAATTTTAATTTCATTTTCTCGAGCACTAGAATGAAAACATCGCAAAAAATATAAAAAGCGCAGTCAAAATTCTATAAAACAATATACTCAATAGTCGAAGTAGCGCTTATTCAAAATTAATTTAGTTTTTGTAAATTCAACAATTTTTATTGGAGATATGAATTTTTGAAAATTTTAATTTTATTTTTTTGAGCACTTTAATAAAAACCGCAGAAAAAATATGAAACGCGCAGACAAAATTCCATAAAAAATCATCCTCAATGGCCGAAGTATAGCTAATATTCAAAATCAATTTGAGTTTTGTAAATTCAACAATTTTCAATAGAGATATGGATTTTTGAACATTTTCGTTTTAATTTATTGAGCACTTGAATGAAAACATAGCTGAAAAAAATATAAAACGCGTAGAAAAAAATTCCTTAAAACAATATCCTCAATGCTCGAAGAAATGCTTATTCAAAATTAATTTGATTTTTGTAAATTCAACAATTTTTCATGGAGATATAAATTTTTGAAAATTTTAATTTAATTTTTTTAACATTTGAATAAAAACATCGCAGAAAAAAATATAAAATGCGTAGAAAAAATTCCTCAAAACAGTACCCTCAATGGTCGAAGAATTGCTTATTTCCAATTAATTTGGTTTTTGTAAATTCAACAATTTTTAATGTAGATATGAATTTTTGAAAATTTTAATTTAATTTTTTTGAGCACTTTAATAAAAACCGCAGAAAAAATATAAAATGCGCAGACCAAATTATATAAAAAATCAACCTCAATGGCCGAAGTATAGCTTATTCAAAATCAATTTGGTTTTTATAAATCCAACAATTTTCAATAGAGATATGGATTTTTGAAGATTTTCGTTTTAATTTTTTGAGCGCTTGAATGAAAACATCGCAGAATAAAAATAAAACGCGTAGAAAAAAATCCTTATAACATTATCCTCAATGGTCGAAGAAACGCTTATTCAAAATTGATTTGGTTTTTGTAAATTCAACAATTTTTAATAGAGATATGGATTTTTGAAAATTTTAATTTTATTTTTTTGAGCACTTGAACGAAAACATCGCAGAAAAAATATAAAACGAGCAGACAAAATTCCATAAAAAATATCCTCAATAGTCGAGGTATCGCTTATTCAAAATCAATTTGGTTTCTATAAATTTAACAATTTTCAATAGAGATATGGATTTTTGAAGATTTTCGTTTTAATTTTTTGAGCACTTGAGTGAGAACATCGCAGAAAAAAATATAAAACGAGCAGACAAAATTCCATAAAAAATATCCTCAATAGTCGAGGTATCGCTTATTCAAAATCAATTTGGTTTTTGTAAATGCCACAGTTTTTAATACAGATATGGATTTTTTAATATTTTTTTTGAATTTTTTTATTGTTACTCATCACTTTCGATCACAGGGTTTCAATTCCATGCCGGGCAAGCTAATTTTTTCGTTTTTATAAAATCTCAATTAATTAATTAATAATTGTTAGCACATAAGTTGTAATTTATTTCATTTTATATGATATACTATATCATTTTATAAATTTTTGTCTTTCTTATTAAATATTTATTCAAAATTTAAATACAATATCCTGCAAAAATGGAGAATAAAGTAGTGAATATTAAACAACATTTAGAAATGCCACCTTGTACTGTGTTCTTACAATTATGTTTTAATTAACAGTCACAGTTTAAGTAGCAATCATAGTTTGTCACAGTTTAAATAGCAGTGATTTAAAGTAGTAGTGATTTAAAGTAGCAGCGATTTTAAGCAACAGTGATTTTAAGCAGCAGAGATATTAAGTAGCGGTGATTTTAAGTAGCAGTGATTTTACGTAGCAGTGATTTTAAGTAGCAGTGATTTTAAGTAACAGTGATTTCAAGTAACAGTGATTTTTAACAGTTATTACATAATTAAGTTATTACTGATGAACTATTGAATTTTTTTTTCTTATATTATTTTGAATATTATCCAGTAATTAGTTTGTAAAACTGTTGGATAATAAATGAATCATTATTATTATTTTAAGTAGCAGTGTTTTTAAGTAACAGTGATTTTAAGTAGCAGTGAAATTTGACTATTAGTAACAGTAACGACCTGTGATTTTTCACAGATACGTGAAATATCGCCCATCCCTAATTCCTATCTCGATAACTATAAGAGATAGAGGGTTAGTCAAATTAAGGTGAATTTGCGCATTTTAATACTAAACAATTTGTCTAAAGGAAATTAAAAATATTCCGACCACTTCCAGAGATAAAAAAAGTCAATTTTGGTTTTAATTTTTTACGACTTTATTACTGGCTATTTTGAAAAACCAAAAGCACTTTCTTAAGGCACTTTTGTAAGCTCTTCGAGAAAACAATTTTATTTTTCAAGTACGACGTTTCGTTATTTAGATAACCACTTCAAATTTATTTTTTTAAATACGAACCTGGATTTTTTATTTCATTTTTGACTGGCCTTTCACCTACAAAAACTGATGATGTACCACACTTGTCACAAAATTGTTTGTTGTAGGAGTTATTTGATTTTTTTAAATATTTTTTTTAGAAGTTACTCAATCCTTCTTACACATATAATAACAAGTAATACAATTAAGATTATAACTGATGGAATGAATTTAGCTTTAATCCATTCTTTATTATTGTATGATGAATATAAAATCGAAAACTAGGTATTGTTCAAATCGCATTTTCAACCAAAAATATTGAGCGCATAATGAATGGCGCTTCGGAGTAATAAGGTTATCTTCTGAAGTAGCAAGCTCAGTTACACACACACACACACACACACAAACACAGCGTACTCCTCCGTGATAAATATAAAAAAGGCATTACAGATATCCCACACATAAACAGCCGATACGACAAAAGTGATATAATGACGCTGAACGCTGCTACCATTATCAAAGATAACCGCGCGCATTGCAAACGTACAAAAATCTAAAGTTTCCCACAACTCGCTTATTTTCGAGAATCGGACCCATCTTTATAGGAACTTTTTTGCTTAAAATAACCTCTAGGAAACACCCCTTAAGTCGCAGTAAAACCTCGTGAATCACCCTGTATATAATATCATTGTATAAAATCCCATAATTCACTGTCGTTATAAGCCTTATCACTGAGATAATTTTACATAATTAATGTTACCCATTAGACATTAGTTTATGGCGAGCCTTTTATTCGCCCCGTGCAATTATTTACAACAATACGACGTAAATTGTATTTACAACAATTACTCAGTAGCGTTCGTCCCTCGTTACAATATAATTATTTATTACATGGGGGAATTATTATTGCATGAATCGATCGAGTCACGCCGGGAATTGTACATATTATCTAATGGCTTTAATGTATATATAGCATTTCAGTGTAACTGAATATATCGGCTGAGCAGATAATGTTTGATTATCTAAATTTTTAAATCCATAAGTTCATGACTGATCTTATTAATCCTTAATTTATATGATAAATATTTAATAAATCATTATTCTTTATGAATATGAATGAAAATAGTTACTTTATAGTTACTCTAATAGATTATTATTGTCTTTAAACTAAATTTTTGTCTAAAATGAAATAATTATAATTGACAATTTATTAAATTTATATAATATTCAATCCACTCAACAAATTAATTAAAAAATTATTTCGTATGAAATAAATTTTTCATTTATTTTATTACAATTTAAGTAAACAGTTTCAAACTGAATTGTTTATTTAGAATATTTGTAATAACTTAATTTAATTTAATATTCTTTTAATAGTATAATTATTTAGAAAATAAAAATTGAAGTCTCAATTTGGTAAGGTTTCGTAGAGCAGCCCGTTTTGCTACTAGAATAATTTGTAAGGACGGTGGATGGGAATTAGCCAGTAATACAAAACCATAACAGTGATTTACATATGAATTTAGAGATTGTTACTGCTTCTTTTCTAGAAATACCCTAATTTTTGTACATCAGACAACCAAAATGTCTGTCTCTGGCAGTGGCGGCTGGTGGGACATTTTGATGGCAGAGCCACTTAGCAAACAATATATTCCTTTAATTTGAGGAAAAATAAAGCAGGAAATGTCTTAACAAAAAAATAAAATGACGAATCTGTGTTTTTAGAATTATTTAAAAATCCTCGCTGAGCTTGAAATTAGAGGTAGTAACATGGCTCCTTGGCTCTACATAACGAGCCGCCCCTGATCTCCAGATTGTACCGACGATTGAATTTTTTTGGTATATTCTAGAAACGACAGCTTGTGGTCAAAAATATTTCCCAAGTAATTAAAGGTTGGTGATACCTTCCGTATCATTAACAATATGCAAATTTGTCCATCACTAACCAAAAAAGTAGTTGTTTTACATTAACTTGAGACAACCTCACTTATTGCAGATTTTTCGTTTTTATTACTTCTAGTTGTTTTAAATTTCGAAATATAATCAGTATGATTAGATATCATAAAAAATGGTGATGTGGCCATCATGTTACTTTCTCCGACTTGATGGTATCATTTATATTCACGCTTTCATGGTTTATTTTTTAATTGAAATCATATTTTAAATGTACATCGAGCGTTGCGTATACTCGGATGAAACTGACGTTTAAAACGTCAAAATTATGAAACGGAAAAATTATAAATAAAATTCAAAAACTCGGTCTACTCAAAAACTAACGAGATTTCGAAAAAAACTTATTCTTTAGAAGTTGTTAATTTTGGTATTCTCTACAATTATTATTCACACAAATTTGCTGTAACTATTATCGTTTCATACTTATAAACCAAAATTTGAGAGTTAATAAATTTTTTTCTCGAATAACAATGATTTTATGAAAAATATTTTTAAGCAAAATTTGTTTATTTCTTTGTTATCTTCAATGTTTGTTTAAATATTTTTGTGATATTTTTCATATTTAAGAAAATATTGGCAAAAAACAAAAAACAGTTAAGGTAAACACCCACTTCCGGTGTACGAAATTTTACCAAAAGCTTTTCAGTTCTTCAGATTTATCAGATAAGACGTATGTTGAAAGTTTCATATCAATTGCACTATTAGTTTTTGATGTACAGCGCACACAGAGAGACACACACACACACACACACACACACACACACACACACACACACAGACACAATTTTTTTTTTCTAGAAATTGTTGAAATGGCATCTAGGGACCCCAAAACGGATATTTCCGTAAAAAAATTTTTGAAAAAAAAATCACGATCACAATACTTTCTCGTACTTCGTAACGGAGAAAGTAAAAAACTATTGAATCAATATCAATTAAGGCCACTCATAATAATTAATTGAATTTTTGTTTGTTTTAAGTTCCCTAACCACCCAATAATTAATCTTAGCTGAAAGTCTCCAATCAATTGATAGTATAATTTGAATGAATTACATTATTAATAATATATGTAAATAAATTTTAAATTAATGATAGGAATTAAAATTAATGTTATTCGCTCTGGAAAATGTGTCAGTGATACAAGGCACCAATAAAAAATTCATTTGAATCCCATCAATACGAAATTATCGAATGGTTTCTCGCAATAAATTTTCCTGCAGAAAAGAAAATCCTGGAAGCGTACACACACACTCGCATACACACACACACACATGCACACAGTACACAAACACATATACACAATCCAATTCCTAAAGTGCCACTTTCATTTACATTAATTTCTCCGGCAGGAAAAACGCGGGTCCGACGGCTATGGCGTCGGCGTCGGCGTCGGCGTCGGCGTCGGCGTCGCGTTTCTTTCGCATGGAAAAATGCCGCTTAATTAAATTCAGATAAATTCAGGAGAAACGCGCCGCCGTTTTTCAGCACGTAATGAAATAAATCAGATTATCTTTCATAACTTTAATGCGACGAACAAAAAAATACACACAACACAAAACACACACATACACACGGAATGTGTACGTGTATACACAAGGTAAATGAAAAGTGGCGACCTTTAAATTTTGCCGCATTGACAGCCGGTCACGCTAACTGTTAGGGTTTTTTACGTTTTTTTTTTCATATCGTATTTGCATATCTCACGTTTGAATTTATTGTATACAATTAAGATATTAACTTTAGTAAATGTTATTCAACTTTTCTTTAATTAAAAACAAACCTTAATATATACTGTACGTGTACAATTTGTATAAAAAAAAATCATTCATACTATTTGTATACACTTTAAAAAAATAAAAATAAAAATAGAATCCAAAACTCATTATAGAGGATTTTCGGCTTTGTACAATAATGTGTCTTTACTATCAGTCCTAAAGTCCACATTTTGGCATTCATTTGCGGGCGTAAAGTAGAGCTGTATGCTCTACTAGGGCGAAAAAACATTGTTTTAACAATGTACTAGCGGGCGAGCTATAAAACCATAACTAATTGTCTATAAAAAAAAATTGTGGGACTTTCGGGAACCGAGACACGCAAAATTACGAGTGGAAATTCCTAAAAATCGATTCAATTTAATTTTTCTTCAAAATTTTCTTTTTTTTTTTATCAGGTCAAAGAGATAATTCCGAAAACAACTTGTTTATGAAAAAAAAAAAATTGAAACTAAAACTCATTGTCTCTAAAAAAAAATTTGTGGACTTCCAGGAACCGAGAAACGCAAAATAACGTTTGTCGTAAATAGTGCTTAAATCGACTGGAAATGCCTAAAAATAATAATAGTTACTATTTACTCACGTGCATAATTCATAATAATATTACTTTTGAAGTTTCGGTAAAGGTTGATACAATGGGTGGTGGATGGTCTCAAAGTGGTAGACCATGGTGGATGGGCCCAAGATGGTAGACCCCGGAACTATTCTTACTCGCCCGCCTGTCTGATATGTACACTTCTGTGCAATAAAATTAAGCACAAGTTTTATGAGTATTTTTTACAATATTCTAGTTGTATAATTCGGGTCTGCAACATTTTTAATAAATGATAAAACACCATAACTTAAAAATAACACCTTTATTAAAAAGCCAAAACTAAAACCATCTTCTATTTTAGTTATAATTCGAATTTTTGAATTGTTGTCTAAATGACGCGGCATTTTGACATTAAGGAAATTTACATATTTTCGTAACCAGAAAGTCCGCTTTAAACTATAACATATTCTATGTGCTTAATTTTATTGCACAGAAGTGTACATATTAGAGATGGGTAATTCGTCTCAAAATAATTATTTTTGGCTTTAACTTACTACTTTTCTTATGATCAGTTAACACATACGATGTTGGTAGACCGCCACCTATAATTTACAAAACAGGTCGCCTGTATTGATAAAAAGTTTGGACACCCATGCCCTAGATCAGGGGTCTCCAAACTACGGCCCGTGGGCCAAATCCGACCCCCTAACAACAACGAGTCCGGCCCGCGACAAGAAGTTACATTTTCTGTAAATGTCACATTTTAAGATTCCATAACAATTGTTGCTGTAGATTTTTAAATTAGTTATAAAATTGATTATATCTTAGTGGGCCAAGGTTATGAAGAATTGTATATACTTGCAAACTTCAGCAAATAAAGACTGTTCCACCAGAGATTTATTCTTAATTTATTAGTAAAGTTGGATTAGTAAGTGGAAAACAAATACAGTATTTTTAGTTTAGGTAATGGTTGATATATTGGACGGCGAGTAGGCTCTATCACCTAGCCCAACTAGTTTCACATCAAATCGAATTTTTCAAAATTAGTAAATGGACAAAGAATTTATCTGGATTTATTTTCTTAGTTTATTTACTATTTTACTGTAAAATTAGGGCCAACCCACCAATTTTAAATTCTATTATAGGGCACACCCATCAACTTTAGATTCTAGGATAGGGCCCATCCATCAACTTTGGATTCTAGGACAGGGCCCACTTACTAACTTTGAATACTAGGATAGGGCTCATCCACCAACCATTGTTTCGGATTTAGTTTCAGTTACAAAACTCCATTTTTCCTGAATAGATTGTTGTTAATTTATTATTAAAGTTAAATTGGTAACGAAAAAACAGAAACAGTGTTTCGTAGTTTAGGTATTTGATACGAAGTTGGATTGGTAAAAGAAAAACAATAGCAGTGTTTTGTAGTTTGGGTAAAGGTTAATACGAAGATAAGACAGAATTTCTTCGAAATGAATTCGTTTCCTTTTTTTTTAAATTGAATATCTTACTTGTTTACAATTATTGATTTTGTGCAACGGTTTGGATTTTGGGATAGAGTCCACCCAAGTTGTGGGATAGGTCCCACCCATCACCCAGATTTTGGGATAGGGACCACCCACAAACCAGATTTTGGGATAGGGACAACCCACCTCACAGATTTTGGGAGAGGTACCACCCACCACCGTTCGTATTATCTTTTACATAATCTACAAACACAAATAAAGTATTTATATTCAGTATACTGATTGAACTCTTCCAGTAAATTAACAAAAACCTATTTTTTACACAAGTAGTGTTTGTAACTGAATATAATAAAATCTTTATATTTTATGTGTCAGATTGCAAATATTAAGTGATAAGTAAAGGCTGGGCCGATAGCTTGCAAAGAACAAAGAAAATACATTTAATTGTTTTAGTAAAAATCTATCTATCTATCATATATTACAATATTAAATTTCAATCTTTGATAAAGAGTATTGTATACAGGGTGTCTGTGTTTCGCCAGAATGTATCGGGATCTCGGTTATTTAAAAGAAAGAGTCAAAGATTGAGTCAAAGTTGCGTATTTTGGGGTCCAGTAATAAACCGAAAAATATAACATAACTTTTTAGATTTTGAAATATTTAAACACACTGAAATTTTGACTTTGGAATTTTGTTTTAATTTTTTACTCAAATCCCAGTAAAGCTATACGTTTTTTTGTTGAATACAAGTAATTGAATGTGAAATTATCGATGCGCCGAACTTATCAAATCTAAATTATCGATGCATGTAACTTAATAAACATGCAAAGTTTATTATTTATTATGAATTAGGGGTCCTAATAATTTGAAGCTTCTCAACTTCTAAGCTTCGATGAATCCGACGAAACGAAGGGAAAGTCGAAAAACGAGGTGTCGAAGTTTCGAAGATTCGATGCTTCAAAGTTTCGAGGTTTTGAAGTTTTCGAATTTTTCGAAGAATCGAAGTTGTGAAGTTTCGAAGTTTTCAATTTTTGCAACCCTAAAGCCATTAGCAGTTAGGAATTTCAACTTTTATGTAATTTCAAATTTTTTACATCAAAAACTCAAGACGAAATAATAATAATAATAATCTTTATTAACGGGCGTACCTTTTTTTACAATAAATACATAAATGTTTTTATACATGAATAATGACTTTTTATATACACAACTACTAATACAAACGCTACTATAATTAATACATATTATAAAGATCTTACAGATCAACTCGCTATCGTAATAATTTGAGCCTTATTTAAAAATGTCAGTGATAAACATAACCATTATACAAGACAAGAAGCTTACATCTATCCCAAATTAGTGAGATTAGCTAAATCTAAAACCGGAATCCGATTCCATGCCATAAGGTTCTTCAACGTGCTTCCTTCACATATAAAAAATCTCCCAGATATGCGTTTTCTCAAAGTGATTAAGGATATTTTAATTGAAAAATCATTTTACTCCTGGGACGAGTACCTAGAACATAATTTTAATATGTAATATTCTAACCCTGTAACTTTGTAATATTTATATTTTTATTATTTTTCACTACATGTAATATTACTTTTATGACTTGTGTAAACCTGTAAGGTCTTAGCACGAATAAATTATTATTATTATTATTATTAGTAAAATACTATATTATCGTGAAAAAGAATGAACCAATATAATGTCCCAATTTACTCTAAATAAATACAATTTGAACCTTTCACAGCTATATGAGAAAAGAGGAAATGATGAAATTTCGTTTAATCTGTTAGCCACACGCATAATTCTACAAACAGGATTATTTTGACCATAATTCATTCTATGAAAATTGTATCTGAATATTGCTTTGCTTCTGGTTAAACACTTAAAACCAAGAAATGCACTTTACTCAATAACTCATGACATATTATTTGGCAATTTAGAATTTTATAAAGAAAACAAATATCGACAACACCTCGTCTATGTGTTAATGACTGGAAATTGAGTATAGATAATAAATTATCATAGTTAATATTTATTGACGGTGTTCTCCATTTATAGGCAATTATCCTTAAAAATTTTCTCTGAACTTTTTCAATTTTTTTGATCAGGTATGACTGGTAAGGGTTCCAGACCACAGATGCGTATTCCAATATTGATCTAACAAATGTACAGTAGAGCAACTTTAGGTTACCAGCAGAAAAGTCTTTATCCACTCTGGAGATAAATCCCAGCGTTCTCATCGCTTTATTTACTATATTAGTGATGTGAGTTTGAAAATTCATTTTACGGTTGAGCGTAACACCAAGATCTCTAATTTCCGTTACTACCTCTAAGGGTACATTATTTATTGTGTTAAGTTATGTCAACGCTGATGTTATTCTTAAGAAATGAAATGTGTTTGCATTTGTTGATATTAAGGTGTAAATTATTACTAAGACACCAGTTAAAAATAGCATTCAAATCTGACTGAAGTAAAGTACCATCCATTTGATTTCGTATTACTCTGAACAATTTAATATCGTCGGCATATAGAAAACATAAGTTACTATAATAATAAATTAACATCAAACTAATTGGCAAGGTAAAATATAACAACATATCTTGCAATATGAGTCGTTTATATTAATTTTGAAATAATTTGGTGTAAATTTAGTTTTCTACTTGTCAATATGTCAATATTCGCGAAATGATTCAATACATCTTAAATAAAGTTATACAATATTTTTTTCAAACAAAACTATAGCTTAGTACAATTATTGCTTTGTATTTTGCAGTATGAACCTACAATTCCGATAGTGAATTAATTGAATGCAATGAAATAAATTCTGTGCCATTATATTTTTTTCTTATTAATGATTTTTCTACTATCGTTATAATATTTCTTTCAAAAACTACCTGTTTCTATAAAACTTCGAAAATTCGAAACTAAAAAAAATCGAATCTTCGAAACTTCAATCTTCGAGGAATTTCTATGAATCTATGAATCTTCGTATTTGGAAATTGTCGAAAAAAAAATCTAGCCCTATTATGAATGTAACGTTTTAGGAAAATTAATGCTTGCATTATTTTTGTTATAGAAACAATGGTATTTCTAATTAGAAGATAGTGGCATGGAAATCAACCAATGACGGTTAAAAGTTTAATTATAGTAGTACACCTTAGTGTGAGCCTCTTTACTAGAGGCTCTCGGGCCATACACCAATGGAGCTCCTCACGGCAATGCAGCTCGGGCAAAAAAATCATATCTCAAAAAGTTTTAAAGTGCCCATACTTTTGAAAAAAGAAAAATTATTAGCAAGGATCAGGGTATAACATATATTATTTTTAGGAAAATTAAAATATGAGTAATTGATTATTTTTTGAGATATATTTTATTTATCAAAAAAAAACTATCTAAATAAAGTTTTTTTGTTTTGGAATTTTTTTTATCGCAAACTTTAAACATTTAAGCATAAAAAAGTATAGAATAACTTTCTTCGTATCCGTAACGGTTTACGATATTTTTGAGTTCAAAATAAAAGTGTACTAAAAGTTTATATTGTTATAACTTTTGACACAATGATTTTCTGAACCTCTAGTAAAGACCAAAAGTCATGTCTTGATAGCCTTTATAATATATGTGAAATTCGCTAAAATCCCTGATGTACCCCCAAAAAGTGTGCATTTATTTATGGAATGGCCGACATATGAAAATGAATAAACCTTAGAGGGCTAAATCTTACGCACAGCAAAGTATTTTGATACAAATGACACGAGTGAAATTGGAAATCTATATTTAATATGTAAATGAACTAGTTTTATTTAAATGATAAAACCAATACACAGGTGCAAACAGTATTGTAAAGTTCACATAATATAAAATTTAAAAACTAAATGCGAATGTGTTATTTAGTTTTCTGGAACAAACTTCGCGCAACAGTAATTCCAAACGTTTAACCACGCTCTGTTGCTTCCATCGATTTAAACTGTGATATAATTTTTGTCGTTAAATAGTTTCATCAAAAATATACCTCCGAGCTCATGCCATTAGTTGCAGCGCCGGCTATTAATACTTTAACATTAATACATATAAAACGTTTTAAACTTACATTTTTTTCTAGATAATTTTCTAGTTCTCCTTTAACTTTTCATATGCTCCCGAAAGCAACACCTCAAATTCTTTAAAAAAAATCAAGCTCAATATCACCTGACACAAGAATCATTAGCAGATGTTTTACTAACTCTCTATCATCAGATTTGATTGCCTGATAAAATGCTTTTTCTCTATTCTCTTTCAAATCATAAGTCCTGAGCACAAATTTGTGTACACCGCAAACAGTTGTCGAAACAAAAACATCTTAACACCGACGTACTTTCCTGCGAAACTAAAATAGAGCTGTTGCATTTTGTGTGTGGTACGTGTCTGGAATGGATGTGAGGATTAAACCGGACGACATGTTTTGTGAGCTGTCACCTGATGGACGAAACCTAAATATAGCGGCACATCGGAGCCGCCCCCAGAATAAATATTTGTGAAGCCCAAGTAGAATTTATATCCACACACCTGCAGCGAGTTCATTAAATTGTCCTGGATAAATTGCCTACGGGCAATTGGACTATATTTCCGAACGGACAGTAGCTCCGTTTTATTTCACCTGAAATTCATCGCGCCTTTAGAAATTTAATTGACTTTTAGTAGAGCAATTTAATTATATTGCATATTTTTCGTGAAAAATCGTACATATAATTCACTATGGTGAATAATTGAATAATGAATTCACAATTCATTGTATGGATTCAGCCAATCACAAATACAAATCTAAAAATCACTATTGCGTAGAGTTAATGATTTTTTAAATTCTCAGAATCACTAAAGTTTAACAACTACGTGGTTAGTAATTATAGTTATATCATGATGAATTTTTCAATTCAGCTCAATTGTGAATTGCCACGTGGTAACGTTCGCGGCCATCCTCGTCATTATTAAATGTCTTATTCAGTACTTTTTCTATTTAAAACCAGATGGAATTGTTTCCTTTAAAAAAAAAACTAAAGAAAATATTGTTGGGTACAGTGGTGTATTGGTAAAATAAGAAGTAAGGGAACGCATGGTGAGAGCAAAAAAAATGTCAGCGACTTTCCACAAGCAGCTTGCTGAAAGTTTTTCGGAGATCATCTTATTTTAAGCAAACTATTGTTTTCCTTGTAAGCTTTTTTATTTTTTTTTATTCTTACTATACAAAATACTATACAAAATAGTAATGTCTATTCTAGGACCCCTGATAAAATATTTACCTGAATTATATGCGTAGTACTAAATCGAGATGGTACATGGAATTTTGACAGAATGTATGGAAATAAAACTTGAAAATAGAATCAGTGACTGCTCGTGGATTTCCGAATGGGAGGCAAAGACAAAGATGCCGCTTGCGCTGCACTACTTACTCTTATAAAGGAAGCAAATATTTCGTTGCTGTTTCGGTCAAATTTTCTTCCGCTGCCTCACCGCCGAAGATCCACGAGCTGCCGCCGAATAGAATGCTAGAAGTGCAAAAATTAACGGTGATGCAAGCCCTGCACCCTTAGGGCAAGTTGAGGTAACATGCCGTATGTCAATAATAATAGTAAGAAATTAATTAAAATCAAACGTTCATAGAATCACTACCGCGGTTTCTTGAAGAACCAGAAGAAATAGTAGGAATTTCAGAGGGAATGAACACTATAGTGACGATTAATTTATTTTCATGAGATTCCTTGTACTTTTTCTATTTAATACTAGATGGCATGGTTCCTTTTTGAATTGAAAATTTTAATGGGTATTCGTCGGTAAACTTAATAATGTCACCTATTTTACCTGCCTGTTTGGGTCCTTTGTTGGACAATTTACCTGAAATATTCGTGGGGTGAAAGAAATAAATGCGTAGTACTAAATATAGATGTCACATAATGTCTGAAATAGCCATAGAGAGAAACTTTTATACTTAATAAACAGATAACAATTTTTAAAATTTATTTGTTAAATTATAAGATACACTAAAATGTATCATTTGATTGAGGTGAATATTACGATATGCAATATTAAATAAAAACAGTTTTTTTACAATTTTCTATATTCGGATATACAGGGTGATTTTAAAGAGGTGATCGCGTGCCGCTTCATACTTATGGGCATGCGCCGCTCTACAGCAGCAGCGTCCAAGAGGATATGTGCGAACAATAAGTTGCCTAACTCAAAGTATGGTAAATAAATATCTAATTTTTATTCAGTTTATGGGCAGTGGGTGCAGTGGGTCCTGGCGAGCGCTTGTGCCGGTTGCATCGCGTGCCGTGTGGGTTCGAATCCCAGCTCGGGCGAAAGATTTTTCGGGGATCGAGAAGTATTCGCTCGGGTCCATGGTTGTTGCATACGTCTGACATTATTCATTTGTTCATTTATTCATCCCAAATTGATACATATTTATATAACCCGGTCGTGACTGAATGGCTCATGCCTAAGTTAAAAAAAAAACAGTTTACGTATATAACAAATTACATTACAAAGTAAAATGAGATAGTAAGTAAAATAGTAGGTAACTAGTTTTTCCTAGGCCAAAGTTTGATGTATGTGAAATTGTGTTCTTTATGTGGAATTGTAAAATGTAAAAATGTAAGAAAAGTAATTGCTGCTAAGGTCCATGCGGGGCCTATCAAAATTAAGCGATTAAATTGGTGACATACGGCGGCTCCGCTGCGCTGCGCTGTCGTCCGTACGTGGTCAATTAAAATTGAGCACGATAACGGGCGACGAATAACGGCTCCGCTGCGCTGCGCCGTCGTCCGTGCGGGGCGTCTAATAACACCTATTATAATGAATTAGGCAAAGTAATTGGTGAAAATCGACGACTCCGCTGCGCTGCGCATCAAAGAAAAATATATTTTTCATTTTTCATCTTCAACTTTTAATTTTCATAATTAAATAAATAATAATCGAATTTAATTTTTAATTTGTAATTTTTCATTTTTCATATTTATTCAATTCAATTCAATTCAATTTATTTATTTTCAAGAAGAACATTTGATACATTCATGGGTTGGTCGGTTTACTTAAAATTAAGGAAATATAAATATATAAAATCATCATGACTTAAAACAACATATTAAAATATACATATATACAAACACATATACACATGCATTCATACACATCTAAAAACTTACTAACTAGGTTGGATAAATAATTAAAAATTTACTTACAAGACACATGATTTAAATAAGACTGACAAATTTGGCAGCTGGTTAATTAGGGAGATTCACAGAAACTCGCATATTCGTCTAGGCTGTAGAAACATTTTTCCTCTAACATTTGTTTTATTTTTATGATAAATATTTTGGTGGGTATATCTTTAAGTGTATCAGGTAATTTGTTATAAATTTTAATACTTTGCACTGCACACGAGTTGTGGTAAAAACTATTATTTTAAATTTTTTATTATTATTTCTTTTTTTAAGCCAGTTATATCCTCTGCGATTCCTGAAAATTTCGGCTTTCCAACTTGAAAAGAAAAAAAAAATCCTTAAAAGAATGAAAACGAACCCAGGGTTCGTGGTTCAGGTGGTTCCAAAAATTTTGAAAAAATATCTTCTGCCATCCCTGAAAGTTTCAGTTTTTTGACTTAAAAGAAAAAAAATCGTCCCTAAAAGAAGAAAAACGAACGCAGGGGTGCAAATGGAGCGTAGGGTTAGTTCCGAAAATTTTTAAAAAATATCTTCTGCCATCCCTGAAAGTTTCAGCTTCTCGACTTTAAAAGAAAGAAAATCGCCCCTAAAAGAAGATAAACGAACCCAGGGGGTGCAAATGGAGCGCAGGGTTAGTTCCAAAAATTTTGAAAAAATATCTTCTGCCATCCCTGAAAGTTTCAGTTTTTCGACTTTAAAGGAAAAAAATCTGTCCTTAAGAGAAGAAAAACGAACCCAGGGGTGCAAATGGAGCGTAGGGGTAGTTCAATTTTTTTTTTTTTTAAATTCCTTCTGCCATCCCTGAAAGTTTCAGTTTTCCGACTTTAAAAGAATGAAATTCGTCCTTAAAAGAAGAAAAACGAACCCAGGGGGTGCAAATGGAGAGAAGGGGTAGTTCCAAAAATTTGGAAAAAATATCTTCTGCCATCCCTGAAACTTTCAGCTTTTCGACTTTAAAAGAAAAAAATACGTCCTTAAAAGAAGAAAACCGAACCACCCCCTGGGTTGGTGGCGCTGGTTGGCACGTAAGGGTGGCTCCAAAAATTTTCAAAAAGTTCCCAATGAAAGCCAGTTATGCCTTCTGCCAGCCCAGAAGGTTTCAGCTTTTCCACTTGAAAAGAAAAAAATACGTCCTTAAAAGAAGAAAAGAAAAAAAAAATTTTTACCCGGTTTTTAACAAATCATATCTCGGAAACGGGGCAAAAGTTAAAAAAAGTGGCTCTATCAATTTTAGATATTTTCTTTAAGATTATTTTAAGACATACCGGGATCGTCTAGCTCCGGCGGTTACGGAGGAGTTATTTTTTTTTTGAAATGTGCAAAAATCGAAAATCTGCGTTTGAAAAATTCCCCCCGGGGCTGGGGGTGGAACGAAACGATGGGACCGGTTTTAAAAGCTTGGTTATCTGGGCGTCGATCTGCGCGCAAAAACTTACAAAATTTTACCGAATAAGGCCCCCATAAGGGGCGAGCTTTTAAGGGTGAGTTTCGGCGGACGCGTTTTTCAAAATCCTCCTCATATTTTTGGGTGAATTTTTTGTGCCGGTCGGCCGACGCCCCTTTTAAGCGGTTTTTTCTGGGCTGTCAAACATTTCTTACGTAATTATTATTAATATATAATAATTCATTGTCAAAAAAATGTTTTTAGCAATATATTACATATTTATTTTGTTTAAAAACACACTTAAAAACTCGAAAACCGACGCCAATGACATTGAATAAATTCGGTAGAAGGAATGAAGGTATGATCATATTTTTGCAAAGTTAACCTTGAATCAGGTCTGGAATTAAAATTTGCCCCTTATAAACTATATAATATAACTGTATGCAACCCAATTTACAAAAATATTTCTGCATCGCTGGTAACAGTAAATATAATCCTATTAAAACATTTGCAGTTCAATTAAGGCATGACAATTTTCAAAGGTATGCACATTTCTCGCGCACACATCATTCTAGTTGTAATAACCACATTAATTAAATGAATAAAATCATGTTTAATTATAAAATCTTGTACACTTCCCGTTTTCTTTTTTTTTCATTAAAAGTTCTCAAACCTTTTCGACTAATCAACCCTTTGTATTAATTTTAAATTTAGGAACGAAGTCTTCGGCTTCCGGTCTGAGAGAGTAATTAAAGTAGAAATAAGTTCCTTTAGATCTTATTGCGTGGTAGCACATAATCGCAGCACTGTGGAGGAGACCAGAAGGAAATTTGTAACTTCCCAGAATTGTAATTTAATGAGATAAAAGGACGCCTTTAGAAAAACTCTGAATGCGGACCGAACAGAAATTTACATCGGATATATTTATATATAACTAAACTATTACGGAATTGCGTATTGTTTTATAATAAAAGCAGAACTCTGGGCGGAAAGACCTAAGGTCGATAGCCCTTATCAGGAATCAAAATATGAAAAATTGTAACTGTAGGAATAAAAAAAACGTACTAAATGCAATTACTGATAATAAAGATTTCTTATATATAAAAGCAGAATTTGTTGCAAATAAAAATTGGGACATTATATTTTTTTACAAATATTTTCTATAAACAGCATAAAACATCATTGTTTTGGTTCTTTATTTTTAGAGGTAAATAAAATACAATTTGCTATTATTTATACCACTGTATTTTAATAATCTTTAATATCATTATTTCGAATATACTTTCGATTTTTTTGATCAAGGCTGATAATTCATCGAAAGTATCGAAACTATTGTCAATATTATATAATAAATATATAGCGGTACAACGAAAATTGTGTTTCATTTGTCCCTAATTGTTCTAAAATTAACCCGGATATGCCCACAGTTCTATGTGTAGGACGACTATTTTAAAATTCCTCTTAAAATTATATCTATAATATCGTCAGTGCTATCTATCATTTTTTTATTGCAATAAGTACGTTCAGTGTTTATTTATTGATATTTGACAGGGAGCAAAAAATAACCTCTCTGTGTTTTTAAATCCTAATTACTTGATTTAGAGAAACACAGCATTTACTTTCCTTTAATTTAAATCTCGGGCAAATGTGGGTTAACATATTTGTAGGTATAATTAAAATGAAACTTTTGTTTGGTTTCAAATTAATAATATTGACAGTAGAAGGATATTGTAAAAGATAGCCACTTTGAAAAAATGTCTAACAAATATGATCACCAAAATAAATATGTTTTTTTTAGTTGACAGAACGAATATATAAATCATAATACATAACTTTTATTTTAGGAAATGTAACAACGAGCAATTCAATAAATCCAAACTAAAAAAAATATATGATTGAACCGTTTTAGAAAAAAAAATTCACGTAAAACCGAATGAATCCGCAACGCTCACTTTTTCTCTTGTAATGATTATTATTCAATTCTAAGCTCACGCTGTTATTTTGGTGAGTGTGAACCTGAACAATGGCCAGAGTGTAATTGAAATACATTTTTAATTTCACGCCATAATTTAATGCAAATGTTCCTTGGTTTAATGAATAATAAATGGCGCGTTTAAAATGTTTAATTGTTATAAACGCGCCGGGAACGGTGGGCCGATGCTATTTGTTAAAATTAACACAATCTCTCACCAGTTTTATATAATTTCAATTTACTCCGGGGTTCGCCACGAATTTGTAAATTTGTATAAGGTTAATGTATACATCAGGATTTCTTGTATATTTAAATTAAATTATACGTTCTGTTTTATGTACATTTTTGGTGGTGTTATATTAATTTTAATTGTAAAATGTTTCAATATCAACAATTAAGATTATTCATTTTGCGCCATAATTGGGTTTATACAAGGGATTCAAAAACAATAAACAAATCATTTTTAGGTTTTTAATTTTAAATATGATAGCATTTTTTTCTTTATTTCAGAGAAATCTGTGGGACTTACATTCAAAGGATCAAATTTGGATGCGGTATCAAGATTGATGCAATATTAGTATTCTGTTCTAAGGTAAGATTTAATTGAATTTTGTTGCTTTTTTTTCTGATCTATATCGTTCTTATATACTTTATTTATTCCTTTATTAAATGGTATGCTTTAAGGCAAAATATGACTGTAGATTGTAGATGATCAAAATATTTTTTTCGCCTGCTTCTACCGAAACCATATATTTCGGCCATAAAAATCGGGCCGAAACTACGATTTAGCGTATCTAGGGCCGAAAAAATAATATGCATAATCTAGACAACCTTGACACCTAGACAGTGACAGTTCAATGGTGCGCGATATAAAATTTCCTGTAACACTGTTTTTACTTAAGGCAGGCGAAAAAATATCGAGTGTAACTCATGCCGAGATGCTTTAGCAACCGTTCACTTTTAGCGGCGGGTTGCTAGAGCCTATTTTCGGCCCTTGATACACCATATACTATTATACAATTTCTGGGCCAATCCACTTGAAATCACCCAAATAGAATAAAATTTGTTGCTCGACATTTTTGGTTTTCCTAATTTTTACTCCACAATATTAGGTGAGTTCAAAACTATAGAAAAAAAAATTAGGTTCATAGTTTTTTTTGGCGGACATTTGAAGTTTACTTCGTTAATGTTTTTTTGGACGAAAACAAGTTTTGCGTAAATGTATGTAACTCTTTTAATTTTATAGATATTAAGGCAAAATAAAAACCAAAATTATTAGAATGATGCTGTACATTTCTTATCTTTACATAATATTACCTAAGTAGTAAGAAAAGAGAAGAAAAAAAATCACAACTATAAATTTGAAATTATCTTAAAACGGGAGTTTTCGTGCAGCAAAACTATTAAAAGGGAGAAAGACTCGTTTTTTTTTCTTGCGTAGATTTATTACAGGACTACTTGTAGAAAATTCAGCTTGAGAACTTTGACCCTGTTTTTATATAATTTTTCAAAAATTCCCAAAATCGTATTTTGGCAATATTTAAAGTAGAATATTTAAAAAAAAACAGAGTAAAAAAAGTATGAAATAAATACAAATAATACTTCTTTTTGACATCAGCAAATCATCGAAATTTGGTTAGTGAGACCCAAATTTAACGGTAATTAACTGTAAGAATTCTTACAATACAAAATTTTATTGAAACTAAGGGTATTACACAAAAAAAGTTATATATGTACATTTTATCAGTTAGCATGACCAATTTACAATCACCTCAAAGTAATTTCGAAATTTCGGTGCACAGTTAAAAATATACAAAAGAAAATGATAAACTATCAAATGAAATAAAAGACTATACATAATAATAACTTAATTTTTACACATATTACAAACTCACAAGTGATGCAAACGGCTATTTTTCCCTCTAATTTAAGTGATGAAAATGTCGTTTTCGAAGGTGAAAATTTTAACTTACACTTGGTTGAAAACTTGGGTAACTAACTGATCCTATCCCTGAAGTATTTTAATAATTAGTAATGCCAACAAGGAAAGCTAAGTCACACAACAAATACAGACGCATTTGGAGATGGTAAACACAAATCTGTTTTTATTTAATGCAACAAGTGGGGTTGTCTCAAATTTATTTCTTATGGTAGTTTTTCTTTTACTTTCTTCGGGCGATAAGTATTGTTTTTCTATTTCAAAATTTCAACGGAAATATCCATTTTGAGGTCACGTGTGATGATTCCGATATTTTTTGAAAAAGTCTGTCTATCCATCTGTCCGCATCTTGAACTAACAGAGATTTTAAATTGAAACTTCAAACTTAGAAGAAAACCAACCCAAGTGTTCCCCTCCGATTTCAATGATGGGTTTGTACAGAGGGGCAAAATATTCTATAAGTATTTTTTTGTTTTAGCTAAAAATCATATTTAGCCCCTTAAAAAGTTCGATCTGATCTGAGTTTACTCCCTTAAATTAGAGCCAAAATGGGATTTTTTCCCGAAAGAATCATCAAATTTGGTTGAAAAGTCACTGAGTTATGTGTGAAAAACCTCAAAATGCACTTTTTTCAAACACTCATAACTTGGCGCTAAATCGTCGTAGAAACTTTGTTCTTTAAGTCTTGTATAGGGAATTGATCAAATTTTAATGCCTTTATGGTGGAACGAGTCGAAAAAAAAATTCCAACTCCATGGACATCGTCAAAGTTGAACATGGTTTCCAGAAAAACTTTTTTTTTAAGGGGCGCTGGAGGGGGGCGGAAGAGGTTACGCTTAATTTCGCATGCATGACTTTAAAGAAGACACTTCATAATTTTTCGCCCTCAAAGATTCATCGAAATCGATTGAAAATACGCCGAGTCATGGCGGTTTGAAAATGGTCGAAATTTCACGAATTTCAAGTGTTTCATTTTTTTCCTTCAGTATAGAAAAGAAAAATATAAGGAGTTATAAAACTTATTTTCCGCCAATGACATAAAACTTGTTTTAGTGGAAAGGTTTTATTTAGAGGAATATGGATATAAATTTGGATTGCGCGTTTGAAAAAAAATATTAAACTATTTTTAGTCATTGTCATTATGTCTTGATGTGATATGATTTTTTTAACAAATATCATGATTCCAGCAAATACAAGTCATAAATATGATTTTGTTTTACAGTCCCGAAGTAGTTAATACACACATTTTTTACACCAGTGGATAGGCTTCAAAATTTTCTACATTTATGGAATTACTCTAGCATGATTTGTACAGAAGTTATAGCCAAAAAAACAAAATTTGCCTAATTTTCGACATGTTTTTTTAGCCAAAACAAAAAAAAAACGTATCAAATATTTTGGCCCACTCCACAATCCCACCAAATTTCATTAAAATGGGAGAACACTTGGGTTAGTTCCCTTGTTAGGCTTTATTTGATAATCTAAAGAACTAAGAAACTTAAACTGAAATTTTGCCTCCGCAGTCTTTTGCTTTTCTCAAAAAAATTATAAATGAATTTTTTTACAAAAATTGGTACGTGTATTTCATAAACTATTTGATTAAAAAAAAACATTGAATAAGTTTCTTAGTGTATTTGGTCTATTTTAAAAATTATTAAATGTTGATCGTTACAATAAATTTAATTGAGCAAACAATATAATAAGGTGCCATAATAAACAGGTTATGAAGAATAAGTAATTTTTGAACAATAAATCGATAAATATGGAAAATATTTTTAAACCATCTAATTGGAGAAAGTTGTAATACACAATCACCACATCAACAATTTTTAGTGACGTAATCGAAGCAACTGGCATATAGAAATCCTTCTCATGATTACACCTATAAGCGCCTACATAGGTGTTACTTATTCGCATTAGCATTGCCATCTTCATTATAATAAGAGATGAAGAGTTGCTTAAATAAAGGCAAAGTTGCGCATATTAATGCTGAATATTTTGTTAAAAATACATTTAATTAATCGCTACTACTTCCAGAGATACATATTTTTCTTGAATTAGCTTCTCATTTAACTAGTGGTGAAACATTTTGTAATAACACACCTAGTGTGTTATTTCTATTAGGGGTCGAAGCTTCGCAACTTCAAAGCTTCAAAAAATCCGAAGAAACGAAGTGGAATATCGAAGTTGCGAAAGTTCGAAGTATCGAAATTACGAAGATCCGCAGTATCAAAGTTTCCGAATTTTTTCGAAGAATTGAAGTTGTGAAGTTTTGAAATTTTCGAATTTTTAAATTCCAAAATTATGAAAATGTGATTTAAAATGTTATGTAATTTAAAAATCATTACCTCGAAAACTTAAGATGTGCATGCATAGTTTCTGTAATAATAAATTAACATCAAACTAATGTATTGGCAAGTTAAGAAATAATTTTGAAAAATGAATCGTTTTTATTAGTTATGAAATCATTTGATATAAATTTCTTTTTGTCAATATTCGCATGTCATTTTAAATAAAGGTATACAATAATTTCTTCGAACAAAACTATCGTTTCCTACAAATTTTTATAAACATATTTTCGTTTGTATTTCCCACTTTTAACCAACAATTTCTACATTACAAAGTATTAAAAACAAACACATATTTGCCCACTCACTCATATAAACCAAGAAGTATTCTAAGAATGTGTTATTTGGCCTTTCTTTTCCTTTTGTTTTCACAGTCTAAAATTAGTAAAATTTTAGGACATATATCTCTGAAACTAAGCGGTAAAAAATCCAAAACGCTTTCATTATCTATCAAATTTGATATAAATGCAAGGATTATCTGTCGTGTGGTCGGTGCTCTTGAGGCTAGCATTCTGACAAATCAGAATTCAAAACTTCGAAAATTTAAAGCTTCGAAATTTCAATCTGCGAAAATTGTCTATGAATCTCAGAATCTTCAAGAAAAATTCCAGCCCTAATTTCTGTATACTTCTAAATTCAGAAGAAAAAAAATTCTAGGAACATTAAGCTATCATTTGATATCAAATGTGACCTAAATGCAAGAATATTTTTTTCTGTGGTCGGTGCTCTTGGGGCTAGCATTATGATAAATCAGAATTAAAAACTTCGAAAATTTTCTGTGAATCGTAAAATCTTCGAAGCTTCGGACCTTCTAAATCAGAAATCTTCGAAGAAAAATTCCAGCCCTAACTTCTATATACGTTATCGATTTTTATTTTTTTCGGTATATATCCATATACTGATGGTTTTGAAAAAAAACAAGATAAATTTCTTGAAGCAATTATTAATGCCATTTAATGTAATAACTTTATATTTCACATGCAACGTTTATCTTTTCAAGTACCTACATCAACTTATTTTTTTTAACTCGCCATTGGTGACGCAAATTTAATGGTGACGTCGGTCTCACGCACCGGGGTTTTCAACTGAAGATTTTTCGAAACGTGTTACTAATAGTTCATGTTTTTTTTTTAATTCATGCTCTTTGACAATAAAACAAAGATATTTAATCAATTTAAGCTCTGCAATGCGGCAGCTGCTCGAAATTGCAACAAAAAACAATAACGAAGAATAAAGTTATCCGACACACCCGGTCTCACAGACCAGTAGATCACCATTGGCGGGTTAATACGGACTTGGATTTTTTATTTCCTTATTTTTCTAACTTTCATCCTCCCAAAACTAAAGATGTGTCACACTTGTTACTAAATTGTTTGCTATAGGTGTTATTTAACTTTTTTTATTGAGGAGTTATCATGATGCTTGAAAAGTCCTGTATATAATTTTGCATTTGTGAAGTGAAGTTGTTAATGACTCGAAATAGTCCAAATTCTGATATAGAAAATGAGTCCCTAAAAATAAAGTATCGCATAAACTCCTCACCATCGTGTTTCTTGACAAATAGAATTTATTTTTTATTTATCTCAAGCTGTACAAAGAGGTAAACATTTATTTGTCTTCAGGGCCTTTAAAAAATTAAGCAGTCGAAAATACAAAATTGCAAGTTTGTTGATGTACTATTTCACAAATAATACTGCAGTAAATATTTTATACATTTCTATCCAGTATATTATTTCTGCAAATATTTACTTAAGAGTAGCCTAGCCAGCTATTCAATGTAAGGTTTTAAATCGACAGAAGCTGCAAGGGGTTGCAATAATAATGTCAATTTGTCCCGGCATTATTAAACGGATGTTACAGTTGACAATTCCAAAGTAATCCGAATAAAAAATAAACTTCCTTAGGACCGAATCTATTATAGAAGAACCACAAAAACGGGCTTTATAAAAAATCGGGGTGGGTTAGGCGCGGGCTTTGCGGCGGAGGTGTTTATATAGGAAACCAAAATAAAAGTATCCTGGAAAAAGAAGGGTTCACATCTGCCAGTTTATCCATGCGGCAAGGCCCACCTATATTTATCCAGTGGCGCAAATCCGTTCGAATAATATTTTGTCGAAAAACCGAAGGGACAAATTTCCGATGGCGCGTCCGCGCCTCTCCTTTTTATTTGCGATCTTCCCTTAATAAGCCATTATCCCGCACCCCATTCGAATCAGGCGCGTTTTCTAAAAAACTTTTAGAAGGAGAGGAAAGCACTTAAAACGAAACTTACTACTTTATATATTAGCGGAGATGGAAATTATATACATTTTAAAGGCTCAAAAATAAGAGGCACGTATCCACTCGGGGAAATTACAGGCCGGAATTTTCTTCTTAGGGGAAGGCCACAAACTTTGCATTTTAATGTGAAAAGCTCTTAAGTTACTTATAAAAAAAATATATCGGAACGCAGCGTTTTGCTAACAATATTAATATATCTACATAAGTTGTAGTTTAACTTTAATGGTATTATCTTAAAGTATATATTTAATCTGCTTGCGAGTTAATTATCGAGCAATTATTACGCTTCTGTTTCATAGTTATATAAACTTTCCTAACATATAATTCAAACCTCGTGATAATTTGTTAGCAGTAATACAATAAAGGCGCACTTATTAAATTGTTTATAAGAAAGAACATGAATGTGAGTCCAAACGATGGAAAAATAACGACTAGAAAGCAAATTGTAAAATTTTTTTTCGAATTCTGTGTAGTATTATTTATAATAATAATAATGTTTATTTGTGTTAAAAATACAAAGTACTTACATAGATCAGAAAAGTATACATATATGATAGAAAAAGGTTACAAATTAAAATGCCATACAGTTAACACAATAAAATAATTCATTTAAACTACACATTACAATTATTTCACGTTAGATGCAATCGGCACAATAAATAAGAGCCGCGTGATCACTTCATTAGATGCATACGATTGGTCCGTTCAGTGATGCGTATTTTGTGCTCGCAGATTGCAGAGCGCACCGTGCATTTTATAAGTGCATTTTGTAAGTGGATGCGCGCGGCGACCCTGTACAATCACACCGCTCGCCTGCTTGTGTTTACACCGACTGTATTTTTAACGTGAACACACACTATAGATGTGTCTAGTACAAATGTTATTGGTCACTGACGGTATTCTTCATATCATTGGTGCTTATAAAATCATGTGATCTATGAGTTATTTTTTCCAAGGAATATAAGATAATAATAACGTGTTTTAATGTTGTTAATATAATGAATTTATGGGTAGAAATTTGTGAGTATACTGCAAGGTAACACAATTTTGAATAATGAGTAAGAGACAATTAATTTTACTTTCGGGCCATAAAATATCTTCGTAATCCCGATGACATTTTTAAGTTGAAAAAAAACTTTTCGAGCCGTCCCGTCGGCCTTCTCGCGGCAACAATTTTTCACAGCCACCTCGGAGCACTTATCAGATCGGAGATTTCATCCGAGATACCTTTTCCACTATTTTAATAACGCGTATAAAATGGCATTATAATGGCGGCTAAGAATCCCCATTTGCAGAAAGGACGGCGGACCAGAAAGATCCCCGTGTGATAAAAACGTGTTCTTTGCGAGACATATTTCGCCAGGTCCTACTCGGCTTAATCAGCATAAAAATGTCCACGAGATCTGCATTGTAATCATAAGTCGTAAAAAGTGGAAATATTTTGGCATTGTTTGCTACCGTTAAACATATTTTTCTTTTACTAAATTTTCATACTGAATTAGTTGTTTTCACAAACTGTGAAAATAGTAATTAATCCCAAAGCAGAAACAGTAAAGATGGATATTTTTAATAATTGTAATAAGAAAGGAATAGCTCAGGTCAAACACCAAACTAATTAAATATTGTTGGGGATGGAACATTCCCTTGTCAAGAAATAAGTCGATTCCACTAGCTCAAGGAATGTTGTGGCGTAGAGGATATTTTAAAACTTGGTCCGGTCTTAAAGATACACTTAGCCACAATAATAATATGTTGATTGAATTCAGCTTTCAGAAGCAATAATATTTATATCAAAAATTCTAGAAACAGATTTTGCGAGTTTGAAAGAAATTTTTACACACTTGATGAGAGTAGATGTTACATTTTCCGATTTACTTATACATTTTATTTTGTTTATTTACAACCGTATGTGTAATGCTGACATGACATTTTAAAAGTTGGGAAGTGTCACATTACTGACCGCTCCTTCCCACCCTCATTTTACCAACTAACGTTTATTTGATTTGTTTTAACGTTAATGCTATGACAAAAAAACTCCCAACTAGACGAATTAAATTTTTATTGCAACATTAACCTGAATTTTATTCATGAAAACTAATGTTTAGAAATAGTACACACACGCGCACACACACACACACATACACACCTTGGTAAAAAATTGAATTTTTAAAACTTGATTTTGAGAGATTTTTTCATTGTCGAACTGACAGTATAAAAATATTTCCATCTTACATAAGAAATTTTTCGAGTAAATGACAATTGAAGGTGAGAACTTAATATTTATTTTGTAAAGCAATTGTCAATAAACGCGCCTAATGCGGGGTGCGCCGTCTTGTTGAAACCATATTGTATTATATGATTATATAGGAGGTCAAGATCATTTTTGTTTGGAAAAAAACGGTGGAACAAGGTCATTTTGCAAAAACTCTTTATTAGAACGGATTTTTATTACTTCTTTCATATTTACTGATTTTTTGAAACACTACAGGGTTTCCTTAATTATTTTTTCCGCAATAAGTGTGAAAAATAATATTAATTAAGTGTCCACTGTTGGAATTATCGCACGCATCGGCTCTTTGCATTTTGCATTACTTGTTGCAGTGTGGTAGTCTGTTGTTTGTTGATGTAGAACTTCAATCAGGTACTTCCACAGAAAACAAATTTGAAGACGTTAGATCGATCGCGGTGGCCATCTCGAGTCCCTATTTTTCGAGATGACACGATTCGGAAATTGTTCATACAAGTTATATAGGCTATAACACCATCTTGCTGAAACTAGTTTGTTGTCCGCTTCCAAGAGTGGAAAGAGGAAGCCCTGAAGCATTATTTTGTACCGATCTCCGTTGCACGTGACACTTGCACCTGCAGCATTTTCGTATACAAGCGATCCATAAATTTTGCGTAAATTTATGCCATAGATATTTTTCAAAAAGGACCTCAAAATAGAAATTCTGTTAAAATTTTGAATTCGAAAATCTTGATCGCAATAATTTCTTGGACTATGCACAAAAAACTATTATGATCATGATTTTTTCGAATCCGAAATTTCAACGAAAATATCCATTATGATGTCATCATTATTGGAAAATATCTGCGTACGCTCTTTTTCAAAACCAATACAGATTTTGAAATATAACACACACAACACTTATTTAACAGTCTGAAGAACTGAAAAGATTTTGGTAAAACACCCGGAAGAGGGTGTTTTTCTCGATATTTTTTTTTTAAATATGAAAAATATTGGAAAAACATTTTAACCCGTCTGTGAGACCGGGTGTGTCGAATAACTTTATTCTCCGTTATTGTTTTTTTGTTGCAATTTCGATTAGCTGCCGCATTGCAGAGCTTAAATTGATTAAATATCTTTGTTTTATTGTCAAACAACATAAATTTAAAAAATAAACATGAACTGTTAGTAACACGTTTCGAAAAATCTTCAGTTGAAAACCCCGGTGCGTGAGACCGGCGTCACCGTTAAATTTGCGTCACCAATGGCGGGTTAACAAATATTAAAAATAACAAAGAATTTGATATGTTTTGTTAGTTTTTCATAAATTCCTTGATTATCAAAAAAACAATTTAAAAATAAAAATTTATATTGTTTATACTCGTTATACATTTTGAATACTATAATAAAATACTTCCAACTTTGTTTTGTATGAAGACTTATTGTTTCAAAATGGTAAGCGTACTTACCGAAACTTAAGTCACCAAAATAAATATCCAAGTTTTACAAAACAAAGTTAAAAGTTTTTCATTATAATAAAAATTTATCATTTTTGGTGTATAATTTAAAAAATATATACAAATTTACATTAACGATACTTGTAGAGAATATGTACAGTGCGAACGTTGGCTGTGGAACGCTCTAAATAAAAAAATCCCCGATCATCTGCAGCCAAAATCCTCCGAAACGTCAACCTTATTTTTTGAACGCCCATCTTTTCTGATGGTTGTCAATTTTCCATACCCCCACTCCTTTGCGTAATGACGTCATCGCCATTTTTTTTTAATGGAAACCATTTTTTTTATTTCAATAAATTTGTAGTACTTTTTATTCTCTTTACGACTGTGTAAAAATATTTTGTTTTTTTTTTTGTTTTTTATTTCAGAAATTGAAAAAGAAATATTTTTTTTAAAACTTATTTAATGTATCAAATGTTCAAAATCCGCACCGTTCCTCTCTTGTCAAAAAGCCAATCGGTGATTGGATTGATCCCTTACATTTTGAAATATTTCTGGTGGAATTTGTCTCATTTCTTAAATAATAATTAATTAAATTAATTTAATTTTTTAAATAAAAAAGCAAAAAAACAAAATATATTTACGCAGTCATAAAGAGAATAAAAGGGCTACAAATTTAGTGAAGTAAAAAAAAAATGCTTTCCATTAAAAAAAAATGGCGATGACGTCATTACGCAAAGGGGTGGGGGTATGAAAAATACACAACTATCAGAAAAGATGCGCGTTTTAAAAATAAGGTTGATGTATCGGAGGATTTTGGCCGCAGATGATCTAGGATTTTTTTATTTGGAGCGTTCCACAGCCAACGTTCGCACTGTATAATATTTTAGATAAGGTGCACATTTCACTCATTCAAATTCGAGTTCAGAGTGCTGCCATTTTGTTTACAAGCAAGCTGCGTTCATTTTCTTTTGGTATGTCAAAAATATGTTATTTATAAGCAAATTTGGAAATTTTGAAACAAATTCCCCGGGTGATATATTTTTTGGAATTTTTTTAATCAGATGGTGCACATTTCACACACTCAAATTCGAGATCATAGGGCTACCATTTTGTTTACAAGCAAGGTGCGTCAATTATTTTTTATTTAATATGTAAGATATATATTATTTCTGAGCGCATTTGAAAAATTTAAAAGTAATTCCACGTGCGATAATATTTTTAGAATTTTTTTGCACATTTCAGTCACTCAAATTCAAGTTGGGACTGCCGCCATTTTTTTTATAAGCCAGGTGCGTCAATCATTTTTAAATATGTCAAAAATATGTCATTTTTGAGAGTATTTGAAAAAATTGAAGGCAATTCCACATGCGATGATATTTTTAGAATTTTTTTAATAGCGATGTGCATTTTTTACTCACTCAAATTCAAGTTTAGCCAAGTGCTGCCAATTTGTATCCAAGCAAGGTGCGTCAATAATTTTTGTGATGTCAAAAATATGTAATTTCTGAGTGCATTTGAAAAATTTGAAAGTAATTCGAAGTGCGATAATATATTTAGAAATTTTTTAATCGCGAGATGTACATTTCACTTAATCAAATTCAAGTTAATAGTGTCGCAATTTTTTTTTGATATGTCAAAAATATGTCATTTCTGAGCAGATTTGGAAAATTTTAAGATAATTCCAAGTGCGATGATATTTTTAGAAATTTTTTAATCGCGAGATGCACATTTCACTGAATCAAATTCAAGTTAATTGTGTCGCAATTATTTGTTGATATCTCAAAATATGTCATTTCTGAACAGATTTGGAAAATTTTAAGATAATTCCAAGTGCGATGATATTTTTACAAATTTTTTAATCGCGAAATGCATATTTCACTCAATCAAATTCAAGTTAATAGTGTCGCAGTTATTTTTTGATATGTCAAAAATATGTCATTTCCGAGTTGATTTGGAAAATTTTAAGATAATTCCAAGTGCGATGATATTTTTAGAAATTTTTTAATCGCGAGATGCACATTTCACTCAATCAAATTCAAATTAATAGTGTCGCAATTATTTTTTGATATGTCAAAAATATGTAATTTCTGAGCAGATCTGGAAAATTTTAAGATAATTCAAAGTGCGATGATATTTTTAGAAATTTTTTAATCGCGAGATGCACATTTCACTCAATCAAATTCAAGTTAATAGTGTCGCAAATATTTTTTGATATGTCAAAAATATGTCATTTCTGAGCAGATTTGGAAAATTTTAAGATAATTCCAAGTGCGATGATATTTTAAGAAATTTTTAAATCACGAGGTGCACACTTCACTCTCAAATTCAAGTTCAGAGTGGTGGAATTTTGTTTCCAAGCGGATTGCGTCGATTATTTTCATATTGGCCAACAAGAAATATCTTTCGAGGTCCCACTAAATTCTTGAAAAAAATCGATAAACATAAAATTAATCATAAAAATGATGCCCACGTTTCTTAATTTGAAAAACGAAAATAGCATGTTTAAAATAATTGTAGCGACGAAAGCTTTAGCACCGGCGCTGATTATAGATAAATAATAGTTATAAAAAATACAAACATGGTCATATAATTTCTTTTGTTAAAATATTTTTCAGTTCTAGAAACAAATCCATACTTGATAGACAATTCTGAATCCTTAACATAAAAAAAAGACCAAATTACTCGACGAATTAAGTGTACACGCATTTACTGATCTACTTCTGGTATTCATCTTCAATCTCATACTTTTTCGAACTCTTGCGATCGATCTCCTTTTTACTTTCTCCGTTACGAAGTACGAGAAAGTATTGTGATCGTGATTTTTTTTTTCAAATTTTTTTTTTGTGGAACGGATATTATTGTTGGGGTCCCTAGATGCCATTTCAACAATTTCTGAAAAAAAAATGTTGTGTCTGTGTGTGTGTGTGTGTGTGTGTGTGTGCGCGCTGTATCTCAAAAACTAATAGAGCAATTGATATAAAACTTTGAACATACGTCTTATTTGATAATCCGAAAAACTGAAAAGCTTTTGGTAAAATTTCGTATAACGGAAGTGGGTGTTTACCTTAACTGTTTTTTGTTTTTTGCCAATATTTTCTTAAATATGAAAAATAGCACAAAAATATTTAAACAAACATTGAAGACAACAAAGAAATGAACATCTTTTGCTTGAAAACATTTTTCATAACATCATTTTTATTTGAGTAAAAAATTTATTATTATTTTTTAATTTTTGTTTTATAATTATAAAACGATAATAGTTACAGCAAATTTATGTTAATAATAATTGTAGAAAATGATAAAATGAACAACTTATAAAGAATATGTTTTTTTCGAAATCCCTTTGGTTTTTGAGTAAACTGAGTTTTTGAATTTGAAGTATAATTTTTCCATCTTTCATAATTTTGACGTTTTAAACGTCAGTTTCATCCGAGTCTACAAAACCCTCGATGTACATTTAAAATATGATTTAAATAGAAAATAAACCATGAAAGCGTAAATATGACTACCATCAAGTCGGAGAAAGTAACATGATGGCCACATCACCATTTTTTATTTTTTTTATTACAATCACGATACTGTTCATCGGCAAAAGATTTCCGAGATATATTTAATTTTGATATCTTGTCTTACGAAGCACCTAAATCGTTGGGTTTCCCTGTATGCTTCTTCAATCTCTTGCGATCGATTTTTGTTTTCTTTTATTCAAATTTGGATTTTTTAGATTCCCAGTAAATACTTTCAAAAAATTAATTCCAGATTCCAGATTAAAACAGATTCTACGTGAAATGCTTTATGTAACCAAACTTGATCTGAGATGGTGCTCCCCCTCCCTTGTCAGGTTTTTAATAGGAGCAGTCGCAGATTTTAAGAACAGGTATGCGCTTGCAGCTGGGACAGGTCCGATTTTTTCCGAAAAAATCACATCAATTGTATCGATTAAAGTTATTAGTTTAGATATTATCCATATGCATCAAACTATATTAACTATAACAGTTCAAAAATTTAGAAACACTGAATAAAACACTTACTATGTTTTTTACTACAATTTATTGGATGTATGTACAAATATTACATATACATACATATCATGACTTAAGTTTCGACGTTTTACTGTCACTATCAAGTAAACACAGTAAAACACAGTAAAAGACAGTAAAACGTGGAAACTTAAGTCGTGATATGTATGTATGTGTAATATTTATACATACATCAAATAAATTGTGGTAAAAAACATAGTAAGTATTTTATTCAGTGTTTCTATAATGAATTACCACGTAGTAACGGTCGCAACCATCACCATGATCAAAAATTTAAATAAATAATTACCTACAAGTGATGGTTTTCAATTTTAATTATGTATTACGCGCCAGAAAATTCCAATTATATGAACCTATGATCGGCCTTAGAAATCCACTTAAAAACCATTCTTAATTACTGTTCATCATCGGATTCTGTGTAATTATCCCTGGTTAAACGTTGCTACAGATAAATGAAAGCCCATGGAGTGGAATTACCCTATGGCGACGTAACGACAGTTAGTTCTGAATATAGGGATGAAGACCTAATGCTGCACTAACAAGCCCTCTGTGAATAATGAGGTTAATATGTATAATAATTTTGACGTCTTGTTATTAGTTTTACCCTCCCGTCGGTTAACGACGTCCGAAACAGAATATCAGAGGTACGGTTGCTGTGGATTTATTAAACGGGAATGAATTTATTGTATTTAATTAGCGAATGGACAATTTCGTTGTTTTTTCAGTGTGTGATCATTGCTATATCATGGTTGAATTAGTATGTGTAAATAAAAAAAAACCAGCACCAGTCCATTGTGGCACGATTGTGATGAGTTTTGTAGAATTCGCTTATAGCAGATCAAGAAATTGGCAAAATATTAGATTTTGAAGTTTAATAAGTTCAACTTCTTTTATAACAACGACGCACAGTGGTTCAAAATTCGAAAAAGCTGGTCAAAAGTCTAAATCTTGATAAATTTTGACATAAATGGGTTCTAATCGCAGATTATGAATTTGATGTCAAAATAAAAAAAAATCAAAATGGCGGATCCAATATGACGGACATAAGTGATAAAATTATTATTGTCCGCACTGGAGAAATCCAATATTTTAGAATAACAATGATCGCAGCTCTCCGGTGATTATTTTATAATTTAGTCAGGGTGCGTAGAAGATCTTTTTTATACCATAAAATGGTTTAAATTTCGAGTAAATTTTGAAAATTTTAAGTCGTTAGCAATTGTTTAATATTTTTTTGGCAGCACTGAAGTAATGCGCAATCTCAGTATTACAATTAACTCAGTTCTCAGGTGATTATTTTGAAATTTAGTAAAGATGTGTTTGAGATTATTTTTAAACCATAAAGAAGAATCAATTTTTACTAAATTTTGAAAATTTCAAGTTTGTATCGTTTGTTTTTACATTTATTTGGCTACACTGGAGAAATTGGCAACTTCAGTATAACAATCGGTTATCACATGATTATTTCCAAAGTTAGTGAAGGGACTTGTTAGATTTTTCTTAAATCACAAAGCAAAATTAATTTTAAGCACATTTTCAAAATTTCAAGTTGATCACAATTGTTTTTACATTTATTTGGCCACTCTGAAGAAATTGGCAACTTTAACAACAATTTAATGATTATTTTCAAAATTAGTGAAAAACTTGGCCCTCGGCTTCGAGTCGGTGAGCACTCTCCATCCTCGGGCTAAAACCATAACCATAACTTATACTATATAGGGTGTGTACAAATTGACGGGAAACCATTGTGATCCTAAAAAAATTCCAAACATTGTTTTTTGCGGAAATATTCATTTCGTCGATTTCGACAACTTTTGTTAAAAAATCTATGTCTATCTGTCAAATTGATTTTTTACTTTCTCCGTACAAACTAAGGGAGAGTATTGTGATTGTAAAAATAATTCCAAATTTTTTTTTGCGGGTATATCAATTTCTTCGATTCTGACAATTTTTGTAAAAAATATGTGTGTCTGCCTTTGTGTCTCTCTGTCTGTCATATTTAGATTCTACTTTCTCCGTACAAACTACAGGAAAATATTGTGATTGTAAAAAATTTCCATTTTTTGCGGAACAGCCGTTTCCTTGATTTCGACAATTTTTGTGAAAAAGAAAGTGTCTGCGTGTCCGCCTTTGTGTCTGTCTGTCGGTCATATTTATTTTTTATTTTCTCCTTACAAACTAAGGGAAAATATTGTGATCATAACAAATTTCTAAATATTTTTTTTTTGCGGAAATATCAATTTCGTTGATAAATAGCCATTTCATCAATTCCAACAATTTTTGTGAAAAAATGTGTCTTTGTATCTGCCTTTGTGTCTGTTTGTCATATTTATTTGTACTTTCTCCTTACAAACTAAGGGAAAATATTGTGATCGTAAAAAATTTCCAAATATTATTTTTGCGAAAATATGTATTTCGTCGATTCAGACAATTTTTGTAAAAAAAATGTGTGTCAACCTTTGTATTTATCTGTCTGTCATATTTATTTCTTACTTTCTCCATACTAACTACGGGAAACTATTGTGATCGTAATAAAAATCCAAATTTTTTTTGTGGCAAAATCCATTTCCGTCGATTCCGACAATTTTTGTTAAAAGTGTGTGTCTGTGTGTCTGCCTGTCTATTATATTTATTTTTCACTTTCATCGTGCAAATTACGAGAAAGCATGCAGAAATATCCCTTTCGTCGATTCCGACAATTTTTGTTAAAAAAAGTCTGTGTGACTGTCTGTTTTGTCCATCTGTCTGTCTTTTTTTATGTTTTACTTTCTCCATACAAACTTCTTTCAAATTCCTTATTTTTTCTTTTTTTGCTAATTTGACTAGGAGAAGATCTTTCCTCTACAATGATCCGGGAAGATAATATTCCAATATAAAAAAAAATTACATTGAAAATCCTTTCCGTTTTGTTCATATACACCCTGTGTATATGAATCATAAATACAAGATATTCAATAAAATATAAAATCGAATTTTTCAACGATATTGCACATCAGCAATAAAAATAATCCTACACTGAGGAATGCAAGTGAATGCAGCTAATTGTTGTTTATCACGTTAAACGACACTATAATAAATATTTTTATTGCTATAGGAACACAGGCACACACAGGCAAAAAAATATTTCCATGAATACTTAAAATGTACCCACCTATTTTTAACGCAAATTCCTATAATTGCTAACAAAAATTTTTAAAAACCGACGCCATACTTTCGCCTCGTCCGAATCATATTCTTCCTTTGTGGCATCCAGTGGAGCCCTCTGGACACGACTATGTTGTACTAAACTCAAAATATTGACTTTAGTTTTTTGACTTTTGGCCAGCTTTTTCGAATTCTGAACCACTGTGCGACGGTATAAGCAGAACAATGGCTTGATATTCAATAAAATATTCAAACGAACACCGCAAATACTTATAGTAGGAAACCTTACAGACACCTTTTACTGATTAATAATTTTACAAATCCACATCTGGAAAATAATTAATATATATATATATAAAAAAAAATTAAAAACATCTTTAAAATCTGAAATCCATAAAGCATTACAATACCTGTCACTGTTGTAAAATTGATTGAAATTAAATAAAACCCAGACCTTCGTAGTCATAAAATAAGACAAATGAACCCGTTTTCATAAATTATACATTCAAAAATCGTATTCGATACACAAAACGTATGCAGGATTAGCAGAATGATGATTAATCACGAATTAAAATAGTTTCAGGCTAGCATTTTAATGGATGGCGAAGATTAATAATTTGATTATCATCCGTAGGATGATTCCGGGCTTAATTACGAAATAACGTATCAATTACAAGATTTTGGTTTCATAATTTGACTAGGCGATATTTATCACTCGGCTACGAGTATTTACAGTGTCGTATCCACATGGGATCCCGCGATGTCCGTGTAGCCAGGGAACGAAGGCCCCGGGGGCCGAAGTGAGGATCGGAAATTATCCCAAAATGTAAGGATTTGTAGTTTGCACAGAATTCAAATTTGATGTTAATTATGAGTAATTTCGGAAAACTCTAAGAAAATTTTAATTATTTTTTTCAACAAAATTATAACGATTTCCTGAAAGCTCCACGGGACAATTGTTTTGTTATTAATTTATGCAATAAAAATTTCTTATATAAAAATATTAAAAAAAAAATCGGTAACCTGGATGCAATTTGTCCTTCAATATACTTCAACGAATCCAAACAGGAGATATACCTGATCTCTTCAAATGTGATATTTTATTTTAAATTTTGAAACGCGTAGACCATCTGCATGGTGCACTGCAATAAATAAATCCTTTATATCTCTAGCGTAAAGGTGAATTTCTAATGAAAACAAACATCAATCCTTCAGCGAGCCATGCGTCTCCCCCTGTTGTCGCTACCTGTTCAATAAAGTATTTTTATTGAGCTGTATTTTACACTGTGTTTATTTTCTCCGCCGGACCCCACGTTTCCCCGGGCCATAAGAATTTTTAGTAACTGATACGCCACTGTAAAAACATAGGTAGCTACCCATGTCTCGAAACACATTGTGGTCCACCACCGGAAGATAAAAGATAAGCGGAATGACGTCCCTTCGCAGGCAGTAAATCGCGATTGACAGACAAGCCGAGCCAGGTGCTAAACTGTACAGTTAGAAATTTTAATGGAGGGATGTTTCGGCCGTTTAATTGGTTGTAGGATGGATCAGATAAAACTGCACAGGCCTTTTTTTTAAACAAAGAGAAAACATTTTAATCCCCTGGTCGGATGAGTGCATAGTTGGCCAATTAAAAAATGCAATCGATAGCGCGGAATTAGTTTTATCTGGCTAGGCTCATATTTTTGAATGGTTATTAAATACACATTGGGCATCATGATTTTTATACGGGATTTGAATACTAAAAAAAACTATTGGAATCATGGAATCCATCAATATATTCAAAAGTTGATAAAAATTAAAATATTGATACTTTTTTAGCGTCACTTTTGATATGTTTAAATTTAAAAATTTAAATATCATCTATCGGCGGAATCTACGTTTCTACCTTTAACGGTGTTTGGAATACTTATATTCCAATAGTAATATCCGTTTCCCCATCAGCAACTAACTACACTGATGAGACCTGAAAGGTCGAAATCGGTTTGTAGGTGTTCTGATGGGGGAACAATATTTAATGTTTATATCATCTATCGTATTTATAACGTTTACTTGCTTCAAATTGGTGACCCTGTTTGTAACAGATTCTGCTAGTTCTCGTGGTCCATCTAGTAGAGTCCTTCGTTCAGTTGATGGTGAAATCGTCGCCATATCTCAAATAGCTTCAGCTAAGTTACCAGAACTTTCACTTTTAGCTCTGGTTTGCTCAGATAAAGCGTTTCGAAAGCCAGATCCAAATGTACCACTGACCCGTTTCAAGATTGACCCCTAAAGTAGTTACAAATATTAGGGATTAAATTATAAACACGCCAGTTTTTTTAACGCGGTGTAACATCATCAAAATTATCTTCAGAAAAACCGTTTGTTTCGGTGTAACGCATTTGGTTTTTTGACTGTTTTGATATTCCCATATTTGTGCTACTTGTTTTTGCAGTTACCCTAAATTAAGTCTTCTTAGATTTTTGCGAGTTCCTACACTTTTTTACTGACAACTGTTCAACATCGCTATCCATACCAGAATCATTAGAAATAGGTGCATATAACTCTTGTACCGACGACATCCTCCACTTCCTCGTCCGCCTCGATAATAAAATAATAAGATCATTTTCTTCAACACTTTTGTTATCGCTTATCGGTCAGTTCGTCAGGATCTTGAGGAATAATTGCTACTCAACAATGTCGACATCTTTGTTTTTACAAAATTCGAAATCCTCAAACATTAAATGTATATCTCCTGGGGTTAAACATTTTTGGACACTATATTTTTTACCGCTCATGATGAGTTATGAATATGCAAGATTTATTTTCAGATATTCGACTTCATAGAAGAATGTCAAGCAAACGAGCGTTCTGCAACTTATTCAGCAAACGTCCTAAAAATGGGACGAAAATTTCTATAAGCTTTCCAATAATGATTCAAGTGACTTACAGTTGTATTACAAAAATAAACTATTTAGCAATATACAGGGTCCTGCATCTCACCTCCCGTCTTCTATAGCTCAGTTACTAATTAAGTTAGGATTTCGATATTTTTTTGGAATATACTTGTATCCTATGATGCATTTCAGGAAAATATTTTTGATTATACAGGGTGTCCCAAAAAAGCGTGACGTCATGATGATATATTGTTTTAAATTACATGCTATGTAATAAGTAATAAAATACTTATTTGGGTACCTTTTATGGTTGCCTACATACTCCTATAATTTTATTGGAATCGATTCATGGATATCAGCAAAAAAAAATTAAAACTAAAAAAAAACAGTTTTGCACAATTGTTTTAAAAAATGAATCAAAATTAAAAACAGTGCCGTGTTAATAAAATCATACAAGTTACTTATTAAATAAGGTCTGATAGTCCCGTTCCCTATATTTGACTGATATGAATTATACAGGGTGTCCAAAATTTAGTGTCAAACATTTGAAACTTTAAAGCACTTTATTTTTCTTATTTTAAATTGGAGCCCCTGTATATTTTTATGTCATTCCATGCAGAATTAAAAACAAACATTTTTCCTAATAACAATCTTGTCCGAATTCCTAACGCATTAAAAGTTATTTGCAAAAAACTCGTTTTATCAACTAGTTCAATAACCATTTTACCAAATAAAAATGGAAGGTGGCTTTGAAAAACAATTTATTGACATTAAAATTTAACAACTTTGTTACTTGACAAGTGACTATTTTGACTTTAGTAATGTAAACGTTTAAAGCATTGTTAGCTTAAGTTCTTTATTCTCAAGAATAATATTTTGTCATGGAAAAAATAATTCTTGAGTACAGAGAGCTTAAGTTAACAATGCTTTAAACTTATTGACACGTATCTTTTTTATTTTAACGTGATGTCTGAAATTTCGGATTTATGAATTTTTGAATTTTCACAGTCGGAAAAATCAAACTTTTTTTGAATGCTACTTGTTTATAAACAGTTTCATTAATAAAAACGATATTTTGAGAAAAAGACCACAATTGCTAAAACTATACATTAGGCAGTCGAAAATTCCTTCTTTTATAACAAATATGCAATAAATTCAAACAAAAAATAGACCTCTTGAAAATCGTTTTTTTCCTCATCAAAATGTTAATCACAGTCCGTCGAATTTCTTACAGAAATTTTGGAGTGGAGTAGTTCTTAAGATGATTATTTATAGCAGGTTTGTACTAAATTTTTCCTGATTTTTGTGTTCCTGCTGTTGTCAAGTCATCAGTTTGATGTGAGACTACATGGTTCTAAAAAATGTCAACACTCAAGTTCAAAGACCGTTGTTGCAAATTTTTCGGGGGGTAATACCACAAGAAGTTAAATTTGGCCGGATAAATTTTATTTGTTTGCACGAGCAATCGACGCAAATTTCGAGAATGAATTGAGATGGAAAACATTTTATCCAAAACCGTCTGTAATTGCATTAAATATTGAAATAATGTTCATAAAGCTTTGACGAGAAATTTTTGACGTACGTGGTCTCAGTGGCGGCTCGTTATATAGAGTCAAGGAGCCATGGCACTACCTGTAGTCTAGAAAGATAAATCGTTCTTGCTTTCTTCAAAAAAGGAAGGGGGGGGGGGGGCATATTGTATTAGTAGCGCTACCATCAACAAGTTCCACGAGCCACCATTGAAATTACGTACAGTTTTTAAAAATCCACGAGTTGTGAGTTTTTGAAATATTTCATTGTCGAATTGTGTAATACTCGAGCAAAAAATTTAAAAAAATATATAAAACATGTTGACAAAATTCTGCAAAAATTAAAATACATTTGCAAATCACCGTTTTATCAAATTAAGTGCAGTTTTTGACAATCCATCAATTATTTCGCGAGTTCTGAATTTTTGAAAATTTTAGATTTCCATTTGTGCAATACTCAAAAAAAAAATATAAAACGTGTCGACTAAATTTTACAAAAATTAAACTAGATTTTCAAATCATCGTTTTATCAAATTAAGTGCAGTTTTTGAAAATTCACCAATAACTTCGTGAGTTGTGAATTTTTGTAAATTTTAGTTTTCGAATTGTGTAATACTCGATCAAAAAATAAAAATAAAATATAAAACGCGTCGACTATATTCTACAAAAATTAAACTAGATTTGCAAATCATTGTTTTATCAAATTAAGTGCAGTTTTTAAAAATCTACCAATTACTTCGCGAGTTGTGAATTTTTGAAAATTTTAGTTTTCGAATTGTGTAATACTCGATAAAAAAATTAAAAAAAATATAAAACGTGTCGACTTAATTCTACAAAAATTAAACTGGATTTGCAAATCATAGTTCTATCAAACTAAACAAGTATTTGAAATTCCACCGATTATTTCGCGAGCTGCGAATTTTAATTTTCGAATTGTGTAATACTCGAGCAAAAAAATTAAAAAAATATATAAAACATGTCGACTAAATACTAGAAAAATTAAATTGGATTTGTAAATCATCGCTTTATCAAACTAAATAGAGTTTTTGAAAATCCACAGATTATTTCGCGAGTTGTGAATTTTTAAAAATTTTAGTTTTCGAATTGTGTAGTACTCGAGTGAAAATTTAAAAAAATATATATAAAACGCGTCGACGAAATTCTACAAAAATCAAATTAGATTTGCAAATCATCGTTTTATCAAACTAAATAGAGTTTTTGAAAATCCGCCAATTATTTCGCGAGTTGCGAATTTTTGAGAATTCTAGTTTTCGAATTGTGTAATAAAAGATAAAAAAATATAAAACGTATCGACTAAATTCTACAAAAATTAAACTGGATTTGCAAATCATACTTCTATCAAACTAAATAGATTTTTTGAAATTCCACCTATTATATCGCGAGCTGTGAATTTTTGAAAATTTTTTATATTCGAATTGTGTAATACTCGTGCAAAAAATTAAAAAAAATATATAAAACGTGTCGACTTAACTCTACAAAAATTAAATTGTTTTTGCAAATCATCGCATTATCAAACTAAATAGAGTTTTTGAAAATCCACCGATTATTTCGCGAGCTGTGAATTTTTGAAAATTTTAATATTCGAATTGTGTAATACTCGAGCAAAAAATTTAAAAAAATATATAAAACGTGTCAACTAAATTCTACAAAAATCAAATTAGATTTGCAAATCATCGTTTTATCAAACTAAATAGAGTTTTTGAAAATCCGCCAATTATTTCGCGAGTTGCGAATTTTTGAAAATTTTAGGTTTCGAATTGAGTACTACTCAAGTGAAAATTTAAAATAAAGACGTGTCGACGAAATTCTACAAAAAGATTTACAAATCATCGTTTTATCAAATTAAGCAGCAGTTCATTATATAGAGCCAAGAAGCCATGACACTACCTGTAGTTTCAAGCTCAGCAAGAATTTTTAAAACACTTTCGCCAGTTACTTTGGCCTAGGAAGAGAAATCGTTCTTTCATTCTTAAAAAAGGAGGGGGGTGAGGGGTAAATTGGATAAATGGCTCTAACAACAACATGTTCCACGAGCCGCCACTGCGTGGTCTCACTTTGAAATATTTCAAAAATCCTACGAAAGATCTATGTATTTCGTGAGTCCGAGTTATTCTCTCACTACTATCCGTTCCAAAAAAGGGAGTCTCCTGTGTTTCAGCAAGTATATTTCAAAAACTAGTGCACTCTAAAATCATAAAAAATTGGTCACCATTCTTTGTAGTATTATCTACAATCTGCTATAGAATTAAGTGTTTACGTTTGTTATTTGTCGAGATAATACTGAAAAAGTGTAAAAAAGTACCCGAAATTGAGCAAATTTTAAGATGTATGACATTCAACAGCTTGTAGAAAGTAAGCTACTGCTTATAAAAATCTGAAAAAATTACATGAGATCAATTGTACCTTTACCTATTATGTGGGGTAATGTGAATATTGTTTTTTAAATAAGTTTTGTTGTAATTTGGTAAAATGCGGGGCATTGTTTTTTCAGTTATGAATGAATAAATGTATAAGCATTTTTCAGATTACGTACTTCATGTAAATCTGATGCAAAATATATCATTTAATCGTAAATAAATATAGTTTCGTTAATTACATAAATTAAAAACCTTTGAATGAAATAGAGAATATTTACGCTCACAGCAGAGGCGCGGGGCGAAGCGGGCGGAATATCGTGTCAGTATATTTACGATGCGTTCACGCCGCTTCTAATGACTGTACATGATTTTCTGCCGGGATCTGTTGCTTACCGTCAAACTGAACCGTACTAATGTCGAACGAACGCCTGAGTCACATATTTGCATCTCTCTCGCTGATCTAAAATAATCATCGACGGGAAAATTACTCAATTTTGACAAAAGTTCTATTCTTTTCTTGAAATTTCTTTGCAATTGTTTCCTAAATAATATTAATCTATCCATAAGCGAAAGCCGCATTTCAATTCGTTGTATAATTATCGAGATAGCAGATATTTCGATTCTAGGCCTGAACTCTTAAAATAAAAACAATAAAAAAAATTTCTTTAGTTCTACGCCTTCAGAATAGAATAGCGTTAGATATATATTTTTTTCATAATATTCAAGTGATTAATAACAATGTTATATGCACACAAAGATGAGAGTTTCGAAAATTGTCGTTCAAAACAGTACATTTTCAAACAAATACATCGGAAGAAAGGCGTATTTATCAAAATATTTCCATAAAAATTAATATACATATAGAAAAACGATGCATCTTTATATGGTATAAATTTCAGAATATTCATGTCCTCTAAATAATAAATATGAGGTTTTGAAGTGAGGAGACTCCCTTTTTGGAACGGATAGTAGGGGGTAATGAACAACATTACATTTGTGTTTTTCAAAAGTCAAGAACATTACAAAACAGAGGTTAAATTTTTGTCCGATTTGAGAATTGTAAAGTAAAATGGAACCCAAATATTTCACTACGTAGAACCAGGACAAAACTGCAAAATGAGAATCAAGACTTACTCCTTGTGCCCAAAAACCCAAAATGTCACCTTCTCAAAAAAAAAACGTTCTTTGAAACGGAAATTACAGTAGTTTAAAACGTTGTAAAAAGTTACTGTCCAAAAAAGTGCTCGACACCCGACTTAATTAGTAAGATCCTTGCATGAATCCAACTTCTTGGATAACCAGTTATAGATGATTCTTTTTTTCTGGAATTATTTATGAAACATTTGCCAGTAAGTTTTCGGGAACTTTTAAAAGCTCCGATTGAAAACTTCTTTTGGATATTTCAAAACCATTTATGGTTTTGACTGCTGAGACACTTTTCCTGGTTCAAGAACTGAAGAACCTAATAGGGATCTCAAGACTTCTCCACCCCGTATTCACCCACGTAGTGATTCGCCACCTCAGTGTAAATATTCAAGTGTGAAGAAAAATTGTCCTCAAGAATCTGTTTTGTTTTGTTGCTGCCACATGAAATTCTTTTTGGTTTCAATTTCTGTTTTGTTTACATTGATGATGTTTATTATTTCTGTCTTCACCAGCAATGAACAAAATAGTTACATTTGCATTTTCTTTTTATGTCGGGAATAATTCACGCTATTTTTTAAATCGGGTTTTCGCCTGGTTTTGCTAATTACCATTGGCTGCTATGATAAAAAATAACTATGAAGAGTACATCGTATGTACTGTCCCTGTATTATGTTTTTATTAGAAAGCGTTCCGAAATTTATTATCATCGTTATAAACGTGATCCCCCGAGAGATTATATCTTATCCGTTATTTTTACCAAGTTTAACACACCTTAAATCGTCCCCGATGCGGAATAAAATACGAATTCTTCGGCGCCGATGTAATCTGCAAAATCGTAAAACGGCCTTTAAAATTGCTCACGAAATTTCGATGCACCTGCCCGGCCGCCTACCCTTTTCGGGGGGTGGCTGGGGTCCGGGCGCGAAAGGAAGAGCGCGTCACGAAATTGAATTTTGCATCAAATTTTATTATCTTAGACGGAATTATACCGCCTGCAAAATTGTAATTGCATTCAATTAAACGTACCCTTTTCGATTCCGCCAGTGTGAAGCAAAGTGTCGGTTTTAATGTGGAATTTAAATGAGATGGCACATGTTAATTAAAAAATTTAAATACATGAATATGTGGAGAGTTTTATATTTAAATGTAAATGCTGCGGACGTTTCGGGTTACTTACTTTTAATAAACGTATGTGTTTTGATTCCTTTCCGAAATTAGTTGGGTTAATTAAAAATTGATTTTGCTGGCTGAAAGCAAAAGGTATTTAATATTAATTAAACGACAACAAGTATTAATTTGTATGCTCGAAAACAAAACAAATTTTAATATTTGGACTTAAAAACTTGCCATTTTGACATTTAGCGTTAATTTCGCAGCTCCAAATTTTCCACATTATGAGGTGAAACTCACTAAAATCGGACAACGTGTCTGGCAGTTTTTGGACTTTAAAAACGTGCAATTTCAAAAATAAAATTTTTTTCTTAGAAAGTGAGATATTTGCATTTTCTGATAATTTCATAAGAACCTTTTTAAGTTTTAAAATCCAAAATATTTTACAATTAAAATCGAAGAACGCGTTGGGGAGTTGTGAAATTTAAAAAATTAAAATCGCAATTTTTAATATTTTGACTTTAAAAACGTGCAATTTTGGTGTTTCTTCACGATAAGCTGTACTTATTTTTAACTTTAAAATTATCTAAATCATTTGGCAGTTGTACAATTAAAAAAAAATAATCGAAATTTCAGTTTTAAAATCGTATTAATTAAAAAAGGTGAGATTTTTACATTTTGTGTTAATTTCACGAAAACATTTGTGGTCTCTTTTACTTTTAATTACATTAAATTCGTCATATCTTGGCGTTTAAATCAAAAAATTCGAACGTGTGTAATTTAAAAAAAATCAAAATTGCGAATTAGAAAACGTGCAATTTTGACGTTTAGCGTTAATTTCACAGACTTCAAATTTCACTAAATTTTCCACATTATGACGTGAGACTCATTAAAATCGTAAACGTGTGTGGCAGTTGTGTAATTTCAAAAATCAAATTTTGAATCCAAAGTCTTCGAATTTAAAAAAGTGAGACATTTGCATTTTCTGATAATTTCATGACAAAATTTTGAAGTTTTAAAATCCAAAATATTTTAAACTTAAAATCGAAGAATCGTTGGGGAGTTGTGAAATTTAAAAACTCAAAATCGCAATTTTTAATATTTGGACTTTGAAAATGTGCAATTTTGGCGCTTTGTGAAACTTCACGATAAAAATTATGGAGCAGTTTTTAAACAGCACTAAATTTTAACGTTAAAATCATCTTAATCGTTTGGCAGTTGTACAATTTAAAAAAATCAAAATTTCAGTTTTAAAATCGTCTTACTTAAAAAACTGAGATTTTTGCATTTGTGTTAATTTCACGAAAACATTTGTGGTCTCTTTAAAAATTACATTAAATTCGTCATGTCTTGGCGTTTGAATCAACAAATTCGAACGTGTGTAAGTTGTGAAATTTAAAAAATCAAAGTTGCGAATTTGAAAGCGTGCAATTTTGAAGTTTAGGGTCAATTTCACAGTTTTCAAATTGCACTAAATTTTCCACATTATAACGTGAGACTCTTTAAAATCGGATAACGCGTGTGGCACTTGTGTAATTTCAAAAATCAAATTGTGAATCTAAAGTCTTCGAATTTAAAAAAAGTGAGATATTTGCAATTTCTGATAATTCCATGAGAAAATTTTGAAGTTTTAAACTTTTAAATATTTTAAACTTAAAATCCAAGAACGCGTTGGGGAGTTGTGGAATTTAAAAAAATCAAAATCTCAATTTTTAATATTTGGACTTTGAAAGCGTGAAATTTTGGCGTTCTGTAAAACTTCACGATAAAGATTATGGACCGGTTTTTCAACTGCACTAAATTTTAACGTTAAAATCATCTAAATCGTTTATCAGTTCTACAATTTTAAAAATCCAAATTTCAGTTTTAAAGTCGTCTTACATAAAAAAATGTGAGATTTTTGCATTTTGTGTTAATTTCACGAAAACATTTGTGGTCTCTTTTTAAAAATTCCATTACATTCGCCATGTCTTGGCGTTTGAATCAACAAATTCGAACGTGTGTAGTTGTACAATTTAAAAAATCAAAATTGCGAATTACAAAATGTGCAATTTTGACGTTTAGCGTTAATTTCACAGTCTTCAAATTGCACTAAATTTTCCACATTATGACGTGAGACTCTTTAAAATTGGACAACGCGTGTGGCTGTTGCGCAATTTTGAATTTAGTCTTCGAACATTAAAAAAGTGAGATATTTGCATTTTCTGATAATATCATGAAAAAATTTCATGAGAAAATTTGCAAGTTTTAAAATTTTAAATATTTTAAAAATAAAATCGAAGAACGCGTTGGGAAGTTGTGAAATTAAAAAAAATCAAAATCGCAATTTTTAATATTTGGACTTAAAAAAAAACGTGCAATTTTGGCGTTCTGTCAAACTTCACGATAAAGATCATGGACCAGTTTTTAAACTGCACTAAAGTTTAACGTTAAAATCATCCAAATCGTTTGGCAGTTGTACAATTTAAAAAAATTCAAATTTCAATTTTAAAATCGTCTTAAAAAACTGAAATGTTTGCATTTTGTGTTCATTTCACAAAAACATTTGTGGTCTCTTTTAAAATTGCATTAAATTCGTCATTTCTTGGCGTTTGAATCAACAAATTCGAACGTGTGTAGTTGTACAATTAAAAAAATCAAAATTGCGAATTAGAAAACGTGCAATTTTGACGTTTAGCGTTAATTTCACAGTCTTTAAAATTGCAGTAAATTTTCCACATTATGACGTGAGACTCATTAAAAATTTTCAAAAATCAAATTTTTAATTTAAAGTCTTCGAACTCTAAAAAGTGAGATATTTGCATTTTCTGATAATTTCATGAGAAAATTTTGAAGTTTTCAAAAATCCAAAATATTTTAAAATTAGAATCGAAGAACGCGTTGGGGAGTTGTGAAAGTAAAAAAATCAAAATCGCAATTTTTAATATTTGGACTTTGATAATGTGAAATTTTGACGTTCTGTGAAACTTTACAATAAAAATTATGGACCAGTTTTTAAACAGCACTAAATTTTAACGTTAAAATCATCTAAATAGTTTGGCAGTTATACAATTTAAAAAAATCCAAATTCAGTTTTAAAATCGTCTTACTTAAAAAAAGTGGGATTTTTGGATTTTGTGTTAATTTCACGAAAATATTTGTGGTCTCTTTTAAAATTACATTAAATTTGTCATGTCTTGGCATTTGAATCAACAAATCCGAACGTGAGCAGTCGTGCAATTTCAAAAATCAAAATTGCGAATTTGAAATCTTTGAACGTTTTGACGTTTAGCGTTCATTCCACGAAAAAAAAATGAGTACCAGCTTGACAATTATCCCATCTGTTGGCGTTAGAGTTATCAAAATCAGAGAAGGCGGTCTGCAGTTGTAGATTATAAAAAAATCAAAATCGCGATTTTAAAGTCTATATTTTGAGACCTATTTTAAAACTACATTAAATTTTCGTCATTTTGACATCATCAATGTTCGACAGTTATGTGATTTAAAAAATTAAAATCGCAATTGTAAATCGGTCTTTCAAAACATGCAATTTTGACGTTTTGCGTGAATTTCACGAAAACATGAATTTAAAGTCTTCGAACTTCAGTAAAGTTAGATTTTTACATTTTGTGATAATTTTGGTTTTAAAACATATTGGTTTTAAAACTATTTGGTTTTAAAACATTTTGGTTTTAAAAATTTTTGGTCTTAAAACATTTTGGTTTTAAAATTTTTTAAAGTCAAAATGGAAGAATGCGTTGAAAAAAAAATCAAAATCGCAATTTTTAATATTTGGACTTTGGAAACGTGCAATTTTAACTTCACTGTAAAGATTATGGAGCAGCATTTAAATTGCACTAAATTCTTACGTTAAAATCATTCAAATCGTTTCGCAGTTCAAGTTCTAGAATCAAAATTTCCGTTTTAGAATCGTCTTACTTAAAAAAGTGAGATTTTTTAATTTCGTGTTCATTTCACGAACATTTGTAATTTTTTTTTAAATCACACTAAGTTCGTCAGATTTTGTCGTTGGAATCAATAAATTCGAATGCGTGCAGTTGTGCAATTTCAAAAATCAAAGTATTTAAAATATTTTAATGTTTTGACGTTTTGCGTTAATTCCCCGTAAAAATTGAGTGCCAGTTTTGCGATGAATTTGCTATCTGTTGACGTTAGAGTCATCAAAATCGGAGAAGGCGGTTGGCAGTTGCATATTATAAAAAAATCAAAATCATGTCTTAAAAATTTTCGAAATTGCAAAATAGTGTAATTTTTGCAATTTTTCTTCATTTTACGAGAACTCATTTTAAAACTACATTAAATTTTCCACATTTTGTCGTCATCAATGTTCGGCAGTTGTGCAATTTAAAAAAATAAAATCGCAATTTTAAATCTTCGGTCTTTGAAAACATGCAATTTTGATGTTTTGCGTGAATTTCGCGAAAACATGTATTAACTAGTTTTTAAATTGCTATATTTTAACGTAAGAGTTTCGCCATTTCGAAAATCAAAATCACGTATTTAAAATCTTCGAATTTTAAAAAGTCTGAATTTGTAATTTTAAGATAATGTCCGCAATTGTCTGTTTAACGATACTAACAATTTATTTGTGTCAATATTAGTAGTACACACAAGTCAGGATAGTATATTTAAAACGGTAAGTTAATAGATATGTGGATTATAGGACATTAGACATGATGAAAACAACAGAAAATACGACTAATACATTTTTGTGTAAAAAAAGCTTATCCTAGAAGGCTGAAGGTAGGAACTTGCCCGAGCCGGTAAATGCTGCCAATCCGCCGCTGAATCTGTAACTGCAAAATTAAGTCTTACTAAAGACGAAAAATAAATAACTTATTGAAACAACTATTTCCTAGCCTAATGCCACAATACGTTTTAACTGCAGAAAGTAATCAATTATAATAACGAATTGGTTAATTATTCTTTGTGACGGTGGATACTAATTAGTAAAGTTGGGTACGTACAGGTGAAACACGAAACTAACCGAAAAACGAATTTCCTGCATTTATAATAAATAAAACTTCTTCACGTATTTATGATGTTTTATTAATGGCTCCCCGAGCATGCCATAATAAATAAACGTTTTATGTGATCACATTTATGATAAAATATTTATAACTGTTAGTGTGACAAGGAATTAATTTTATTGGATGTCTCAATCCGTCGTTATTTCCGAATGTGTAATGGCCGCCTAAAAATTTATGTTTTCTTCCCGTCTCCACTCGCGGCCATTATATCCTCATAATTGCCCAACGCCTGAGATCTTCGTGTTAATGTTGTACAGTAATTATTTACATTAGCGTTACCTGTTAGAATAGAGACGAATTTCTATGGGGGGCATTTAGAAAACTAATTGAAACATTCTACAATATCTTTTCAAGTCAGGATGAATGCTAATTGGTATTGTCGGTTTATTTATAACATCTATAATGTGTTAATTTGTTACCACATTATTCCGAACGATACTAATATTGTACCTTAATTGGTAATCATAGTATCGCGAACAATGAATTGTGTTTAAATTGTAAGAATCCTGACTTTTGTTTCTAATGTTAACATGTATCAAGTAATCACAATTTAATCCAGAAAACAATGAAAGGCATCTCAAAATTAAATTTTAATGCAGGAAACTCGCCGAACAAAGGCTCCTTTGAAATGTAACTATTTGTAGGGGAACGGGTCTTTCAATACAATCACCGGAATTACATCGTCCTGATTAATCCAATCTCTATACGTCAAGAACGGTGGAATTAGAGTCATTGAGCAGGAGCAGGAATCGCGGGAGCAGAAGGGATGCATCTTTATTTCGGCTGCGCTGCAAAAGAATGGCGAATTGAAAAGCTGAAACTCGTGTCGGAATAGACTTTAAAATGAGCTGCAAAACTTTGAACATGTAACAGGCATCTGTTCCACTCCCCCTTAACACTGTTTACCCCCTATTTCGTCCCTTAAATCTTTTAAGGCACCGATTGTGATAACCTGGCCTCAATTCGCACGAAACTTTTACATGATTTACGTGACTTACTGATTAGATGCCGAAATACCCTGTCGATCACGAATGTGCGGGGTTCACGAAAACAAAACAGGCCTAATTATTATTTATGAAAGAGTTTCCGTGTTTCCGGCTATCGACGTTTCTGGGAAAATGTAATACTGGGAATCATATGCATTTTTGTATTGATATTTTTTACTTGAGGGGCTACAATGATATACAATTTTACCGAAACCCGAGAACTAGGTGTAATCATAGTCCCTCGAGGTTTGACCTACTTATCCTCAATTCTTTACCAAACAATACAAACATATTCCGTTAATTATCGGAAACTATCATCAGCTTCAATTACATATCAGCTTCGAAAATAAGGCATACTTTCAACTTATAATAGATGTATCATGGCAGTCTATTTACAATATAAGGCAAATGTTGAAAATCAGACATAATTATAATTCAGGAAACAACTTTATATGTGAAGAGGATGGTTGCGACTAATAAAGCCGTCCCGAAATCTGGCGTCACCTGGGAGTACTGTTTACGCAGAGTGAAAACGTATTCGGAGAGAACACGAGAGCACGCAAGAGAACGCGATAACAAATCTACGCGTGGCCGCATTACCGAATTCAAGATGAATCAACACTTCGCGACCGATTCTGTGTCTATGTTTACATTATGTTCACGCAGCTTTCGCTGAATAATTATGACTTTTCGGCGACCCCTCTTTTGAAATGTAAGATGTTCACTGCACAATGTGACACCCGATTTTGAGACGGCTCTACTACGTGGTAATCCATAATTAAAGAAGTCATAGCATTTGCGTATCCTTGTGAGAAAAACGCACGATATTCCCACCTAAACGCCTTAGTGTTAATTCCGTAGTTACATTTTTATTAAATTCGGTTAAAAAATATTAAAAATAAAGCCCATAAACATAAAACTTTCTAATATTACTTAAAGCAGATGCTACTAATATTCCTTCCCTTAATTATAGGATAATCCTACTGAAACATCCTAGAGTTAATTTCAAAATTATATTTCTTGAAATTCGTCTAAAAAAATTGAAAAATACTTGTTACAAGAATAAAAATTTCCAAAGACTTCAAATATATGCCACTACGTGATTACATAAAAATCCAAAAATACCTCCTCCATCAGCTACAAGATAATCCCACCTAAACGCCTAAGTGTTAAGTCTGTAGTTAAATTTTTACTAAATTCGGTTAAAAAATATAAAAAACAATGGCCATAAGCATGAAACTTTCTGATATTACTTAAAATAGATGCTACTATGCGATTTTATAAAAATCGCAAAAGATTCCTTCGCTTAATTCAAAGAAAACAACTAAAACCAAAACTTTGATTTTATGATAATTTTTCAAATTTTAAGTCAAAATTAGAAAATATTACTAATCTAAAATTTGATAATTAAATAAAATAATACATATGAATGCCTCATTATTATTATTATAGGTATATGGTATATGTATACTATTATTCATTTATGAGGGATGTTGGGTGTGAAAAGTTTCAATAAAAAAAAATAATAATTTCCTTGAATTTGTTTTAATTGTTAAGGCTAATTAAATTTAAAAAGTAAAACATGTCCAAATTATATTGAAAATTTTGTAAAACTTTTACATTAAAATTTTTTTCAATCATGTTTGTTTTGAAAAATACAGCAATAAAACATGTATTTATTGATTTACTTACTTAGCGACCTTTTACAATACATGGTAAAAAAAAATATTCAAAAAGTTTGTTGGAACATAAGAAAAATGAAGTCGAATGTTATTTAAAAAAGAAGTAAGGCATGTCAAAATTCAATCAAAAATTAGGTCGGTATACTAGCTTGATGTATCGAAACAGTTTAGTTTAAAATAGTTTAAATAAAATTAGGTAAGAAATAAACGTACAAATGATCAGTGGCGGCTCGTGGAACATGTTGATGGTAGAGCCACTTATACAAGACCAAAAATCTAAAATTCGTACCCAAAATTCAAAGCGGTAGACCAAACCATCAAAATTTTTAACAAACGAATCGAAAATTTAAGTCGAAATAAGGAAAAATTCGGCCGAAAGACCTAAAATTGAAGCCAAAATAATCGTAAATATAGCCCAAAAAAAGTAAAAATCCACAATAGGGCCTAAAATGGTGAAGATTTAGACAAAACATCGAAAACTCGGGCGTAAAGATAAGAAATGCAGACAAAAAATCCAAAATTTCTACAAACCAATCGAATTTTTACGTCAAAATAAAGAATATTTATACCAAAAAATAAAAAATCTACAATATAGCCAAAAACGGTGAAAATTTAGACGAAACATCGAAAACGGGCATAAAGATAAAAATTGCAGACAAAACAAATCGAAAATTTCTACAGACCAATCGAATATTTTGGTTAAAATAAAAAACGAAAATACAGAAATCTAAAATATGGGCCAAAGAATCAAGAATCCTTATCTAAAAATAAAAAACGCAGACAAAAACTCGAAAACTTAGGTAGAAGCAATATAATTTGCCACTTTCAGCTGCCAAAAATAAGTTTCTGACCAGAAATTCGAAAATAATAGCAAAAAATAAACAAATTCACGAAATAAAATCAATAATCGAAGTCAAAAATGTAAAATATAGGATAAAAAATACACAAAAAATCTAAAATATACGATAAAAATTGAGACCAAAAATCTAAAATTCTGACCTAAAAATAAAAATAGTGGCCAAGGAAAAAAAATTCTAATAGACAAATTTAGGGTAAAAGATTTAAAAAAATCCATAATGTTGGTCAAAAATTCGAAAATTTTGACAAAACATCCAAAACTCGGCCCTAAAGATAATAAATGCAGACTAAACGAAAAATCAAAAATGGAAAATTTTAACAATAAAATCGAAAAGTTGGGTCAAAATAAAGAAAAATTTAGGTTTAGATTTAAAAAAATTATAAATATCTGCAATGTTGGCCAGAAAGTCGAGAATTTAGACAGTACAATGAAAACTCGGGCCTAGAGATAATAAATGCAGACTAAAAAATCGAAAATTTCAACAAACAAAACTCGAAAGAAAATGCCGGAAAAAATAAAAATATATCTCGCATAGAAATCAATAATTCAAGTTATAGATATTTTAACCAAAATCAAATCAAAAATTTGGAACTAGAATTAAAAATTCGGCCCGAATAATAAAAAATGCGGACCAAAAAATCAAAAATTTAAACAATTAGATCGAAAATGTATGTCACAATAAAGAATATTTAGGTCAACAGATAAAAAAATTGTACCCTAAAGAATCGAAGATACAGGACAGAAATCTAAAAATTAAAAATTCCAAAAACCAAAAACGCGGGCCAAAAGTAGAAAATTTCCGAAATTTCAAAATAAAGGATATTTACGCTAAAAGTTAAAATATTTTGACCAAAAATATCGAAAATTTAGAAACCAGAAATGCGTCGGGAGAAATAAATAATGCGGACCAAATAGTCGAAAATTTTAACAATGTCAAAATAAAGAATATTTAGGCCAAATGATCAAAAATTTAACCAAAAAAAAAAAAATCGAAAATACAGGCTTAATAATAAAAAAATGCAGAATATTCTAGTAAGAAAACGGTTTAAATTAGTCTAAAAATCACTCTATTATTCAAAATAATTTTCCAATTTTTTTTAATTTTTTTAATTGTCCAAAAAAAGTGAAATTAAATTGAAAAAGAATTCAAATAAAACGATTAACTTTGTTGGGATCACCTTATTGTTTCGACAACTTTAGAATAAGTAGATACATTTTTAATAATTAAAATAAAAGAATTCACTTGGTTAGTATGACTCTCAGTAGCGGCTCGTGGAACATGTTGATGATAAAGTACGTTCATTAAAAGAAAACCTCAAGTGTGCCATGATTTTTTATTTTTACAAATTTAAGTTGGTAACACATACGTTTTTGCTTGTTGCTGTAAACCATTGGGACCACGGAATAATTGTGACTTTTAGAACGATCTGACGTTTTCTTTGTCAATTCCGAACGTGTGCCAACTTAAATTAAAAAAAAAATAGAAATCATGGCACACTTGAATTTTTTTTAATGAACATACGATACTTTTACAATATGGGGAGGCCCTCCTTTTTTGAAGAAAGAAAGAACGATTAATCTTCATAGTCCAAGATTATTTTGAGTTGGAAAATAAAGGTTCATAATTTTGAACAAGCTGAAAATATGATTTATGCGTACTTTCGATTTATCGTGCGTTTACATTTTGTCCCGGACATCCACTAAATCTGTAACATCATTCTTCGACCAAGTAAACAATATACATGGAAAACAAACATAATTTTTAGAATTAATTAAAAATTCTTAATGAGCTTAAAACTATAGGTAGTTCCATGGCTCGTTGGCTCTATATAACGAGCCGCCCCTGCAGATGATTCCTCTAAAAAAACACTTTTAACACTATTCACAGCAAACGAATCTACGACTACCAACAGAACTGCGGTTGAAAACACCACAAAAACGCTGTTTCGAAAATTTGTTCACAGGCTTTGAATGAAAATCCGAAATGCTTTTATCACGACCAGAATAAACCGGTTTTATTTTCATCTGCCGGTAATAATCCTCACAGTTGTTAATAATGGAGTAACAAGGTAATAGTCACAGTTTGGGTAACAGTTGTGATTTTAAATAGCAATCGCAGTTTAAAGAGCAGTCACAAATTAAGTTTAAGTAGCAATCACGGTTTAAGTAACAGACACAGTCACAGTGAAATCCATCTATTAGTAACCGTATCGACCTGCGATTTTTCAATATCAGTGGAAAATCACTGGTATGTAAAATATCGCCCATCCTTAATGATAATGTAACAAGAAACATCTTGCCCATGACTTCTATGTACCTTAAAAATTAATGATTTATCTTGTTGAAATTAACTACAAGTTTAGAGTTTTTATTTTCATATTATTTCAATATTTTTATTTGACGATTGTATGAAACATTTAAAAATTGAAAAAATAATAATACTGCTGCAACTACCTACTTATTATAGAAAAAAGAAGGAATTACATCTTAATAGCTTATGTAAGCAGTGGTTTAATAGAAGTGTGGTGCTTAGTCGTTCCGCTGTTTATTATTCTCCTTTACAAGGAACACTTCCATTGTCTTCTTGCGTGCTTTCAAGCGACTACTGGATGTCAAAATAAACGTTTTCCCGTGTTAAAAGCACCAAGTCGCGGCGGGATGCAAAAAACTGTGTATGTATATTCCCGTTGGCGCCATTTTACGCACTAAAACGACGTGGCGTTAATTATGTGTAAGTAAAATGGCAAAATGGCAAATGGCCCACCTAAGGCAGTACTTAAGAGGCGCTTTGGGATTATTTAAGGATGTTGCCGACGTTCGACACCAAACCATTTTCGGCGGGGGTTGTTGCACCCTCGCAATGTTCCTATTTTATGATAAAAGAGGTGAAACAAAAGTTTGCCGTGATGGCTGGCCTGGCACTTAATCGATTTTGCTTTTAAATGGAAGTGTGACTCTGCACAATAAAAATTTTAAACTGGGTGAAATTTTCATGAGTATTTATATACGGAAAACTTGTATTGTCTACTATATAATTGCATTACAACCATCGAAATGTAAACAAACTATGGACCAAATTTAAAGTTACGAAAACTTAATCTACATGAAAAAGTCTTATTGGCGAAATAAAACAAAACAATTACTTTGCAGATTAACAGCAAGACCTAATTTGAAATCTGGCATTCCTGGTTAGATCCACAGTTTTTTTTTAAGTATGTAATAGAACAAGAGATATATCACGAGCCCAAATCGATATATTCCCAATGAAGAAATTAACAAGTCAACTGTAGACACGTGTGAAATTTTGTGTCTCCATTATCCAGCGTTAATTGAGTTATGTCCAGAGAACTTCATACCACCTTAATTAATGAAAACACAAACGGCGCCTTTTAACGTCCAAAAAGGCCATGAATAATTCGTGGAGTGTAACGGTAACCAATACGAACAAAAAGGCACTTTTTGGTTTCTATTTTTTTTTTCGCCTTCACGCACCGCGTGAAATACTTTTAGGACCGACACTCACGGGTACTAATTATTGGTGCCTAATTGGTTATTAATAGCCATAAAGATGATTAAGAGCAAACCGAAAAAGCAACACCTCTTCCTTTGGCCTATTGTTCGGACATTGAATGTTGAGGGCCCATAAATTATCCCATATGGATACCATTCTCTTTGTGAGCACAATAACCCATAGCCCGTTGATATTTTCTTTTTATGAAATATTATTATTACGAGATTGAAATGGTAATTTTATGGGCGCGACAATAATGCGATATTTTATTGCTGAAAATGGGCGTAATTTATTGTTCTGATGATTTAGAGAAGATAAGGAGAGAATAATTTCTTCAATCAACATTATAAACGTACTTTTCCGTGTCATCCGATGAAAATTATTGATGCGAAGAATTTTTATAAAGGGATTTTATACACCTGTCCATTCAATAAAATATTTCTTCATATTTTACTCCCAGATCAAAGTTTTGAGGAATTTATTACTAAAACTTGATTTCTGAAATCTTTTTTTTTATTAATCACGTGGTCTGACGTTGGATGAGTGACCTATTCCATTCGGCATTAATGGGATACAATTAAGAAAGATCTATTAATCGATGGTCAGTAAGGAAGATCCTAACGAATGCTGTTACTAAGGTGTGAGCCACAAAATTTTGTTTCAGAGTTGGCCATGCCTGAGAGAGAGAGAGAGAGAGAAGCATATCTGTCATGTCTGAGATTATTTTTTTTAACTAATCTAGTCTCATGACGTAATAATATGCGACTTGCCTTATTTATTTCACAGCCAACTCTGAAACAAAATTTTGTAGCTCACACGATACTATAAACATTCACTCATTGTTTTAATTAAAAAATGCGATTAATTTTTTTTAACTAATCTAGTCTCATGACGTAATAATATACGACTTGCCTCATTTATTTCACAGCCAACTCTGAAACAAAATTTTGTGGCTCACACACTATAAACATTTACTCATTGTTTTAATTAAAAAATACGATACGAACTATCACTTCATGATGCGACTTTTATATAAAAAAAAATCTGCCCTAATGGAAGTAAATTAATTACCAAATCATAATCAAAGGAGTTGATTGACACCGCAACACAGAATTTCAATTAAATCTGATCAACAAATTTGTTAACTATATATATATATATATATATATATATATATATATATATATATATATAAAAATATATATATCAAAGCTAAGCACTCGATGTAAAATAATTTTAATGACTTTATAAGCCACTTTCATGTTCATGCATAAAATATGTCCCAAATTAATAATACGCCGTATAATTAATTATGCAGATGAAATTTAGATGCACATATTTGTCGCTATCTCTCTCTCTCTGTGTCTCTCTCTCTCTCTCTCTCTCTCGCTCCCGAACCGTTTTATTTTACAACTACCAGAAATTATTAGGGGAATTAATAAAAATTCAAATTATAATTAGTCGATGAAACGAGCTGATCCGAGACAAGGGATAATGAGAAATGGAGATGGCAATAAATAACGGACAAGGGGGCCTTTCTTATTCAACATTAAGATCGCTTATCTTTGGCCGAATGAAAGATTCTTTGAGGATGATTTAGCTAAAACCCACATTCGGACGTCTTTGGCTCATGGTGACCGTGGGGTGTCCGGATCCGGAGTAAATTGCCCTGACCCTCCTCGCCCAGGTAGCAGGTAGCTCAAGTGGCTAAGAATAAATTAACATGTATAATAATGCTTGACCTGAATCAATCGGATTCTGGTCGTAATGAAATTATCACACACTTAAGCACAAAGGGATGCATTTTAATGATTGGACGTCATTTCGCGAGGGTGGTCTATTCATTAAATTCGAATGAAGAAATTAATTTGCATACCAAAACGTAAAGCAAATGTAGTCGATTCACTTAATTGTAAAACGCTATTATTCATCAAAAAACCTCTTTAGATATCTGTACTTTTGTGTAAATTTCAAATTAAATTCTAAATAAATAAGATTTAATTAATTGTTTAAAATTTACATTCAAAAATTTAAATTTTTAATTGGTAGAATTTAATAACCAGGCGGACTAAAGCCGAGAGTCACATTTACACTATAAAAAGTAACCAGAAATGTTTTGGCGGTAAAATTCAAATTATTTAAAATTCGTTTACCCATAACATTCATTCAATCATTTTAACAATACATAAATAAATTTTAGGCAAATTTTCTTTCTAATTTTGCGAAACACCGTACTGCTAGCCTGTCCTAAATATTATACATGTTTATGATTTGATTACTTGCACTACCCTTACCTAATGAATCGACAATTTTGTGTACAACGACAGTAGATTTTAAAGCCTCTTGTATTAAAAGTTTATATACGTTAATTTTGGATTGTTTTTAAATAAGCGTTAATGCTCTCAAATCCAACCTTTTCCGTTTCTTGGGGGTCCAAAATGACCCCGAACTAGTGCTGGGCATCTATTCATAGTTAAAAATTAAATAATTATTTTCTAGAAGATCGCAGGATGAGTTTTTGATAGAACCGATTCTTACACTTTCAACGGGAGGAATAACTGGTTCAAAACACAAAAACTGACGCGAAATACGTGGAATCGGTGGGACACAAGTAAACGGTAACAGATCAGCTGATCACAACAGCGGCCATTGCCGTTTTAGTAATTTTGGCCTGTGTAAAATCGGCGCCCGTTTAGCCAATCACAACAACGTATTTTTGCGGCTATAATTTGATTTAGTCCGCCTGGTTATTAAATGAGGTATAGTATCCTAAATAAGATTTAATTTGGACAAGTGGAGACATCTGCGTTCAGTCATCTGAACTACGTATCTGATGTCTTAAAATAAGCCAGTAGTAGTTGTACTTCTTTGGGACTTTACCTAACTGGCCATCGATCGCAAAATCCTTCAGTGTAGCGACAAAAAACGGTTCCGCACGTGCCGGCAAAATGTAATGGTCAGGTGCTGACATTTTTATGATGATTATTACAACCGCAAACCCTATCCAGCGGCCTGCTTTGAGTAGACAAAATGAAATGGTTCGCACTGAGAACTATAAACCTGATTTAAAATTTGAAGTTACGAAAACTTTTTATAAAATCTACGTAAATAACTGAACTTGTTAATTCAGAGGATCGCTGACGTCACTCCAAAGCGCCATTAATCGTATTCCAATAGCGAATGGTACTGGCCTTCCATCCCACCCAGACCATCAGACCCGAGTCAACTTTTGCAATCGCTGGTTCTGCGCTGAAACCGAATTCGCCAACGTGCCTAAAAAAGCTTTTCCTAGTTCTGTTAAATAGCGATGCTAATACTGTTGTGAATATGTAAGGTTAGAGATAGAGTTTCAAAAGCAGTTGATCGTTAAAGATTCTAGAATTCAAAATTGGTAAGTAGTTTTGGTGAAAGTACGATGTTCCTAGGGTCTAAGGAAATTTTTAAACTGCAGAGGGAAGTATCGATAATACAATTCATGAAAGATTGCTGGAATTTTAATAATAACTGGCAACTGATGACGATCGATGGCTCCGCTAACCTTCGTCACCGATCATGGTGAGCCTGCAAAACTTCTTTTTTTTACATCCGTGTCGTCACTTAAGCTACTGCGGGTAAAACAAGGAGCCACAGTTTTAAGGTATTTTATTTTATTATAATGACTGATACTACTAAAGCACAATTACCTTAGTAAATCTGTACAAACTTTTGTGCACTTATTTATGCAATAAAGCAATAAAAATAATGGTGTGTATAATTTTTAGGCTGCTATGGCTAATAAAATACCTACAAGGACCTTTTACAAGAAAATTACAAAAATAAATTCAGAAGCGACTAATGGCAAGCATTTGGATTTAGAAAACATTGATATTGTTTGTGAATTTAAAGATTTTCGAGAAAATGGAGATATTTTCTGATGGTAAAAATTCTGTTTCAACCGATAATAGGGGGGCGCGGTGGCCTAATGGGTAGCGCTCCTGCTTCTGGTCGTGGGTTCGAATCCCATCCGGGCGATCACTTTTTCTAAATGAAAAATGGGTCCATGGATGTCTAGTGGTGGTCCTTTCATATCAATATATGAATTTATCACTAAAAATCTGTTGTGGCAGAATAGCCCAGTAGCTTACGCCAATTTTCCTAATATTTACTCTCCCTTACCAGAAATCCCATCAACCATCCTTCCTTAAAAAAAATCTATAATAGAAATGATGGACAAAGACCAACAATAATTTGGCTTGACGATGCTCTAAAGCTTTTAGAAAATCCTACAATTTGAATCTAATTATATAATTGCAATGGTTATATTGAATCTGACGATCGGTGAAGACAAAATTGTGCATGGGAATGACTATTCAGCATCTAAGTTTATCATATCAAACTAGACGTCGCACAGTGGGCTAAAATATAAAAAAATTCCTGGGAAACACCCCCAAAATCGAAAGTTACCGTTCTCGTACTCGTACAAAATTAACAAAGGCACGGTACCAAAATATTTGAATGACTATAAAATTTTGCGATAGTCAAATTTTGCCTCCTTAAGCTTCCATTGTCGAAGCCAAGAAACGTCATTCGGTTCATGTAACTGTTTCTGAAACGTGTGCCGAAGTCAAGTTGTAAAGGCTACTAAATCATAATTGTTCCAGAATTTTGCAACTGCAAAATTAATTTTTGAATCGGTTGAATAATGACATTTCTGAAAACTTGTTGCTGCTTGTAAAATTAGGGTTTGATGACTAAAACAGCTCCGATTTCAGTGTTTTATTAATTTCCATCGTTCCCCACGAAACTCTACGGTTTCGATAAGAAGTCAAAATTAGACTTTATTGGTTGGAAGTAGAGATGGACAGACAATTCAGGAACCGGTTCAATGAACCGGTTCTTAGCAAAGAGCGTTCAGGAACCGGTTCGAACAAAAGGAACCACGGTTCCTCTGCTCTTTAAAATGCACTTGGTTTTTTCTTCAAGACTGAAAACCAAACGCGTATCCCTATTTGTAGAAGCGCCCCGGTGGAAGTCATCTGCGCAAACTTCATGCGGTTCATACCAGGAACTGCATAAAGTTCCCGTTGTGAACCGCTTGAAGTTATCTGCGGAAACTTACCGCGGAAATTTCATGCGATTCTCGTGAATTTCTTTTAGTCCAGACTTAAATTTTGACTTTTACATTTGGAGTTTCAAATGAAAATGTGCAAACAGCTAATTAAATTCAACATTTTTTCAAGGGTCTTCACAACTTTAAGTCAAAATTAGTCTTTTTTTCTTGACGCTTATTGACTTTAAGTCAAATTAACACATTAATTTGGACATAAAGTCTTTTAACTTTAATTAAATTTGACACTTTTTATAGGTTGTTTTGGTGTCCCTAGATGCCATTTCAACAATTTCTGGAAAAAAAAATTTGTGTCTGTGTGTGGGTGTGAGTGTCTGTGTGTGTGTGTGTGTGTGTGTGTGTGTCTGTGTGTGTCTGTCTGTATTTGTGCGCTGTATATCAAAAACTAATATAGCAATTGATATATAACTTTGAACATACCTCTTATTTGATAATCCGAAGAACTGAAAACTTTTGGTAAAATTTCGTATACCCGGAAGTGGGTGTTTACCTTAACTGTTTTTTGTTTTTTGCCAATATTTTCTTAAATATGAAAAATATCACAAAAACATTTAAACAAACATCGAAGACAATAAAGAAATGAACAGCTTTTGCTTGAAAGTATTGTTTATAAAGTCATTGCTATTCGGGAAGAAAAGCTATTATTTTTTTTAAATTTTTGGTTTATAATTATGAAACGATAAAAGTTACAGCAAATTTATGTAATAATTGTAGATAATGCCAAAATGAACAACTTCTAAAGAATAAGTTTTTTTCAAAATCTCGTTAGTTTTTGAGTAAACCGAGTTTTTAAATTTGAAGTATAATTTTTCCATCTTTCATGATTTTGACGTTTTAAACGTCAGTTTCATCAAGTTTACGCAACGCTCGATGTACATTTAAAATATGATTTCAATTGAAAATAAACCCATGAAAACTTAAATATAAAGTCGGAGAAAGTAACATGATGGCCACATCACCATTTTTTTCTTAACGCTTGTTGACTTTAAGTCAAATTTATGTATTACTTTGAACATAAAGTAGTTTACTTTAATTAAATTTGACATTTTTTCTAGAGGGTTAAATATTTAAGGCAAAATGAGTATTTTTTCTGAATGCTTGTTGACATTAAGTCAAATTTCGACATTAATTTGTTATAAAGTCTTTTAAAGTTAATTCAATTTGACATATTTTCTAGAGGCTTAACGGATTTAAGCCATAATTAAACTTTTTTCTTAACACGTGTCGATTTTAAGTCACATTTCTACACTCAGTTGTCATAAAGTCTTTGAACTTTGTCATTTTTTCCAGAGGCTTAACGAGTTTAAGTCAAAATTAGTCGATCTTTTGACGCTTGTCATTAATTTGTCACAAAGTCTTTTAACTTGAATTAAATTTATCATTTTTTTCTAGCGACTTAATGGCTTTAAGTCAAAATTTGTCGTTTTTCTTAAAGTTTGAAGACTTTAAGCCAAATTTCGACATTAATTTTCACATCAAGTTTCTTAATTCTACCCAAACTTGACATTTTTTCTATTAGTCTTGCTTTCTTAACGCTTCTCAACTTTAAGCCAAATTTCGACTGTAATTTGGACATAAAGTCTCTTCATTTTAATTAAATTTGACATTTAGGCTTAAGGCCTTTAAAGTCAAAATTAGTGTTTTTTGACGCATATCGACTTCAAGTCAAATTTCGACATTAATTTGTACATAAAGACTCTTAACTCCACCCAAATTTGACATTTTTTTAGAGGCTTAATGTCTTTAAGTTAAAATTATCCTTTTTTCTTGACTTTTTCGACTTCAAGTCAAATTTTGACATTAATTTGGACATAAAGTCTCTTAATTTAACTCAAATTTGACTTTTTTTCTAGAGGTATAAGAGTTTAAGTCAAAATTAGTCTTGCTCTCTTAACGCTTGTCGAATTTAAGTCAAATTTTAACATTAATTTGGACATAGTCTTTTGCCTTTAAATAAATTTGACAAGTTAAAAGTCAAAATTATTATTTTTTTCTGGAAACATATTTTTATAATAAAGCTTTTAACTTTATTTAAATTTGACATTTCTTGTAGATGCTTAATTAATAAATAAATAAAAAATAAATTAACCCGCTGCATAAAAAATTAAATCATATTTAATTATTTCATAATAAAGAAATTATACAATTTTGAAATTATTTATTTCATTCAAAAACTAAGAGAAGTATGATATGCTGGGTGTCCATTTTCCTGCTCTCCCGATTATTTTTGAGAAAAAGTACAAGAGTAAATAAATATTCAGAGTTTAAAAATCTACTAGATTTGATTTATATTTACTATCGATGTGCTACCAGAAAGGAGAAAATGTGAAAATTATATGATAATGCAAAAATAGCAGTGACAGGAGAAAACTAAAACTTGCAATTTTAAAGATCAATGGATTTAGAAATATCAGAAACATGCAAAAAAGAGTAAATATTCAATGCCCACTTCCCGTTTACAAATATTTACTAGCAACTTTTCAGTTCTTCATATTGTCAAGTGTAAAATACAAAAAAATATATATTGCAGTTGTGGCGACACTTTGAATACCCATATTATATATTTTTTAATTCATTGGAAGCCTCATTGCTGACAATCTGATATATGTATAACTAATATAACTGTATAAAAGACCCGTAAACCGCTCAAATGAACCGGTTCACACCAGTGAGTAAATTTAAAAAAAATTATGATTTTTTTAGACTAACGTTGTATTTTTATTTTTTCAAAATATTTAATCACGGTAATATTAATTCTCAACTAAATCGGAAAATCAAAAACTCATTTCCCGGATATTATTTTAGAAATGAAATTAGAATATGTCCAGAACAATTTATTACTCGATCATATATAACATATTATTACATGTAGTAAAATCCGAATATGTATATCTCACATAACGATCCAAGTTATCTTCAACACAAAGCAGACAGTCATCCATCCGGACCGTGGGCATGAGTCAGCTTTTATGCAAATCCAAATGGATATATAAGTTTCAAATCCACACAACAATTGGTCTAGTTAATATGGATTGTATTTAAACGTCAAGTCCATACATGTGACATGGATACACGAATATATAATTACACGAAGATGATGAGGTGATTAGTAGTTGAGGAGTGCACGATCTAATTGGTAATATTTAATGACGTATCTGGGACGAGCGGTACAACTAATTTATACAAATAAGAACAGGATGATTTTCGATGTATGTATATTGAGGCAACTGATCAAAATATATCGCTTTAATTAGAGAAATTGAAATGTAGGCTATGTTCTCGCTGTCAGTCCTGTGTCAGTGGGGATCGCGTCAAATGAGGCAGCTGGATTGGAATGTATGTTCCGTATTTCATCATTAATATTTAATTATCAAAATCTTATCTGGAGGTTACCGTTAATTTTCATTTTAATTTTATTCAACGGGCCTAGGAAAAACATTTATTAATATGTAGTGATCAGATTTTCATTATATTCAGCAGTTCTATTATCTTCAAAATTTAATCTATTGACAATAAAGCAAACAAAAAATGGTTTACAAATTTTATGAAAAGTCCCATCCGGCGGTCATTTTTCAATAGAAATATTATATTCACCAGTTCTATTGTCTTAAAAATTTAAACTATTAACAATAAAGCAAACAAAAAATGGTTTACAAATTTTATGAAAATCTCCACGATTTTTCTTGAAATGTAGTATTCAAAAATTTTCACGAAAACTGGGCCACGGTCTTCTTCGCGTCCCGTTGCTGTGCGTTCGGGTCCCTTTCGTACGGCCACTTTTCGGCCAAAAAAATGGCTGTGCTCATAAAATTATACTGATATGAATCAAAATTAAATCAGCCGCTCAGTGGTGGGCAAAGTGCGGCTCTAGAGCCGCATGTGGCTCTTTGGCTCCTTAAGTGCGGCTCTGGCACAAATATCCACGGAAGGCGCAATAATATTTTCATTTAAAAAAAACTTGGTAAGAAAAAAATTACTTCTTACACAACACAAGTGGCCTGCTTTGATTGACCTATAGAAGGAAGACATGATCATTTTAAACGCTTGGAATAGTATTCCTGACTCTTACGCAGTGGCGGCTCGTAGAAAATGTTGATGGTAGAGCCACTTATACAATATCCCCCCTTCCTTTTTTGAAGAAACAAAGAACCATTTATCGAATAATTTGGAAGAAGATCTAAAATATCGGCCAAAAAATCAAAAAACCTGATTTAAAAATAAAAATGCAGACCAAAAAAATTGAAAATACAAGCAAAAGAAAAATAATTTGCCATTTTCAGCCCCAAAAATAACTCTTTTTAGCTTAAAATAAGTTCCAACGAGAAATTCGAAAATAATAGCAAAAATAAAAATCGACAGCCCTTTCACAGACAACGGAAAGCGGATTTCAAGTTTTTAACATAATTTATTTAAATGTTATTTCTGTGAATAAAGAGGTTTGTATATGTAAAAATAAAAAAAAAATTCGCAAGAAAATCAAAGCGGTAGACTAAAAAAACAAAATTTTTAACAAACGATTCGAAAATTTAAGTCAAAATAAAGAAAATTTGGGCCAAAAGACCAAATATTGAAACCAAAATAAACGAAAATACAAAACATAGGCCAAAAAAGTAAAAACCTACAATAGGGTGAAAAGGTGAAAATTTAGAAAAACATCGAAAACTCGGGCGTAAAGATAAAAAATGCAGACAAAAAATCCAAAATTTCTACAAACCAATCGAATTTTATCGTCGAAATAATAAATATTTAGACTAAAAAATAAAAAAATCTACAATATAGCCTGAAACGGTGAAAATTTAGACAAAACATCGAAAACAAGTGTACAGATAAAAATTGCAGACAACAAAAATCGAAAATTTCTACAAACCAATCGAATATTTTGGTCAAAATAAAGAAAAAAAAAAAGAAAATTTGGGCAATAAGACCAAATATTGAAACCAAAATAAACGAAAATACAAAACATAGGCCAAAAAGGAAAACCCTACAATAGGGTGAAAAGGTGAAAATTTAGAAAAAACATCGAAAACTCGGGCGTAAAGATAAAAAATGCAGACAAAAAATCCAAAATTTCTACAAACCAATCGAATTTTATCGTCAAAATAATTAATATTTAGACTAAAAAATAAAAAAATCTACAATATAGCCTAAAACGGTGAAAATTTAGACAAAACATCGAAAACTAGTGTAAAGATAAAAATTGCAGACAAAAAAAAACGAAAATTTCTACAAACCAATCGAATATTTTGGTCAAAATAAAGAAAAATAAAAAAAATAAGATTAAATTTATGGCTAATTTGTTTTCTTTGCGATTTAAATTTAATTTAATTTGTATGTTAGTTTTGTTTCTAATTTTGTATTATTGGGATTACCCGTTAATTAATAAAGAAATAAATAAATAAAAATAATCGGAAATACAGAAATCTAAAATATGACTCAAGGAATCAAGAATCCTGATCTAAAAATAAAAAAAGCAGACAAAAATCGAAAACTTAGGCAGAAGCAAAATAATTTGCCACTTTCAGCCGCAAAAAATCAGTTTCTGATCAGAAATTCGAAAATAATAGTAAAAAATAAAAAAATTCACGAAATAAAATCAATAATCCAAGTTAAAAAATGTAAAATATAGGATACAAAATATACCAAAAATCAAAAAAAATATATACCTACGTTAAAAAATTCAGACCAAATATCTAAAATTCTGGCCTAAAAATAAAAATAGTGGACCAAGGAAAGAAAAATTTTAACAGACAAATTAAAAAAAATAAAGAAAAATTTAGGGCAAAAGATTTAAAAAAATCCACAATGTTGATCAAAACGTCGAAAATTTAGACAGAACATGGAAAACTAGGACCTAAAGATAATAAATGCAGACTAAACGAAAAATCAAAAATGGGGGCCAAAAAAATAAAAAAAATTAACAATAAAATCGAAAAGTTAGGTCTAAGTAAAGAAAAATTTAGGTCGAAAGATTAAAAAAAATAATAAATATCTGCAATGTTCGCCAGAAAGTTGAACATTTAGACAGTATATAGAAAACTCGGGCCTGAAGATAATAAATGCAGACTAAAAAATCGAAAATTTCAACAAACAAAACTCGAAAATACCGGAAAAAAATTAAAAGAAATTCGCATATAAATTGATAATTCAGGTTATAGATATTTTAACCAAAATCAAATCAAAAATTTGGAACTAGAATTAAAAATTCGGCCCGAAAAATCAAAAATGCGGACCAAAATATCAAAAATTTTAATAATTAAACCGAAAATTCATGCCACAATAAAGAATATTTAGGTCGACAGATCAAAAATTGAAAATACAGGTCAAAAATCTAAAAATTAAAAATTCGGCGGGAAAATCAAAAAGTCGAAAATTTAAACAATTAAATCGCAAAAGGTCAAAATAAAGGATATTTAGGCTAAAAGTTATAATATTTTGACCAAAAATATCGAAAATACGGGTCAACATTTAAAAAAACCAGAAATAAAAAATGCGAAAATTTTGACAATTAAATCGAAAATTTAGGTCAAAATAAAGAATATTTAGGCCAGATGATCTAACATTTGGTCAAAGAAACAAATAGAAAATACAGGCTTAATAATAAAATATGCAGAATATTGTAGTAAGAAAATGGTTTAAATTAGTCCTAGAAATCACTCTATTGTTTAAAATTATTTCCCAATTTTGAATAGGAAAATATTTTTCTTTAACTTTCGCTTTAATTGTCCAAAAAAGTGAAACTAATTTGAAAGAGTATTCAAATAAAACCATTAACTTTATTGTTTCACCCTTTGTGTCGGCAGTTTCGACAACTTTAGATTTAGTAGATACATTTTGAATAATTCAAATAAAACAATTCACTTTGTTAGTATGACCCTTAGTAGCGGCTCGTGGAAAATGTTGATGGTACTTTTACAATATGGGCAGGCCCTCGCCTCTTTTTTTAAAGAAAGAAAGAAAGAACGATTCATCTTCATAGTCCAAGATTATTTTGAGTTCTAAAGTAAAGGTTCATAATTTTAAACAGCCAAATTCAAACAAGCTGAAAATGTGATTTATGAGTACTTATCGCGCGTTTACATTTTGCCCCATACTGTAACAACATTCTTCGACATCAAACAATACACATGGAAAATAAAAATACATAATTTTAAGAATTAATTAAAAATTCTTGCTGAGCTTGAAAGTACTACAGGTAGTGCCATGGCTCCTTGGCTCTATATAACGAGCTGCCCCTGCTCTTACGATCAGCTGAAAAAGCTCGCGTTTGCTGTTCTTTCCCTTTTCGGTTCTACATGCAGGGTGTATTTGAAATAACGAACAGGCTCGTAACCACAAAGAGATTATATTATTTTTAAACAATATTCGCAATTATTTTGGTTATAACTGTAACAAAAAGCCCGCAATTAATTATTAAAGTTAATGAGTGAAAATACGCAACATGTTTGGCAGTGGTAATGTGACCTAATTTTTAAACGGCATCGGCTTTAGATATCGAATTACAACAAGCGCGTAGGAAATATCTGAGAGCTCTTTAAGCGTCAATGAACTTGAGGACTGTTTATCTTTTACAAAAAAGAAAACGTTGCGATAACACTTTAAATTTAGGAGGCAAGAAATCGTATCTCGCGTTTTAAATAAACAAACACACATTCCACGCAGACCTAATTAAATGAGAAAAGCATCGTTTAAAAAACCTCGAAAAATTAGGAAAATTCAAAGTTTTTTTTTCGAATAAATTTTGACGGAAATGTGTTCACAAATAGTTTGTGTATGTGCCCTTAAATGCCTGTTCGTTATTTCAAATACACCCTGTATATATGCGAACAATCTTTTTTAAGCATGAACATTATCAAGAGTAAACTGAGAAGTCGTTTTATTGATGAAAACTTGGAATCATGCCTAAAATTAAAAACAACAACATACAAACCAGACTTACTCAAACTTTCCAAGGAGATGCAAGCACATTGTAAATATTTATTAATTAAGAAATTTAGTTTTATTTAGTCTACTACTTATTTAGTGTAATAAAAGTTTACTAAACAAGCAGATTTGGCTCCCATTTTTTTTAAATTGTTGTAATGTTCATATTTGGCTCTTTGGCTAATAAGTTTACCGACCACTGCCCTAGCTGGTTAAGCCTCTTGTATTTCAGACAGAGAGAGTAAAAATGATCTGTGTAGAAAATTTCCCGCCCCCTCATTACTTGCGCCTAGAACAAATTACTCTGATTTTTTTATTAAGGGCTAGAAGGAAGATCAGTTTCGTTGTCTGGTAAATAAAAGACCAGATAGCGAAACTGATTCTAGTCCATTTGATCATGATGTAATCACTTGTATTTGTAAGAATTTATGTTATGTTTGTAAGGCATGGTCAATAAACGATTTATTATTATTATTATTATTATTATAATTTTCTTATCATGGATTAAAAATATAATATTCTGTTAGTTGATTCGGTTTAAAATTCATTAAACTGCCAGGAAATTGTCATTCAGGAATTGTTGAATATAACCAGAGAAACATCGTTATTACCACAGATGGCTGTTGTGACGCCATGTAAGGAATTAGTAGTCTATTTTGAGTATTGTGGTATTACTTTTAAACGCAGTGCATTGAAAGTCTTATCGATGATCTCCAGAGATAGCTTTATACCGTCCGCATCACAGGATGACCCATTTCCCAATTTTCATCCCCCGAGTGCGCCGACAAACCGCAAGCAGGGGCGCGAGCAGATGTGGCTACTTACGTGTCCTCTTTAGATGGCCTATCTTCTGGCGTATCCAGAAGATGTAAGATAAGTTCTTGCGGCGGCCGGCTGTCAGTGCGCCTGCGGGATTCGATCGCGAGATAAGATAACCGCGCGTCGTCCTGAGCTTTATGTTAGCTTTATGTACAGGTATTCACTAATCTTTTGTGCTCGCATGTGACCACGTGGGATCTTGGGTCGCGACACAAAAACCGGCCTCTCCATTGTGCGCTCACGACCTCTTGGTCCCAAACATGGGTTCGAATCCGCAACAACGAGGAGGGTGGTTGCGGCGGCGGTGGTGTACAATGCGTGTAAGAATTCATCTTTCCCCTCGCTACGATTGGTGATAACATCTAGTGGATGGTGTTCTTGAGCCCTGCGGAATTGAGCTATTTCAATTGATTTGTCGTGCATTACAAATTCCCACTCATTTGCTCCTGTCTAGGAATGCAGTCATAAAATCTCCCTTCTGCTCTCACACCAGAAATTGAAATTCACAACGTGCAACGTACGTCATAATTTATCGGCGACAATCTCTCTCTCGCTTATCAGTCGCACAACAATGTGTATCAATAATGCATGAACGTTTATTACATTCCTATATATGCTATAAGTAAATATATAATAATAAACAGATCCAAATACCTATTGTATGCATTCTATGCAAATACTTGTTCAATTTTTGTTTCAATTAAAAAGTATATAATATATGAATTCATAATGCACTTACATGTCTGTATAATTATGAAGTGAATTTGTTTGCATTATTAGAAATAATTCAATCGCCATCCTTAAACCGCAACCCAGTCAAATATTATTTTTGTGAAATGAAACACTTTTTCCAAGGATTGTTTAAAGACACATAATTTCAGTCTTGTTAACAAGCGTCAAAACCGAGCAGGCCATGGTAGGACGGCAATGTTAACTTCTTCAAAAAAAAAAACGTGTTGAAGCCCTTGCCGTATGAGGGCGCGCATTATCCTATTGGGAAATGGAATTTTCATGCTCCTGAAGATATGGAAGCGCAACGTGTTCTAGCACATTGGCAATGTAACCAACTGCGTTTAGGCTGCCGTCAATGAAGACCAAGGGTGATTTGCTATCTCAATACCGTTGTAACATTTCGGTTTACACGACGAGCAATTTCTCTCGGCCAATAATACGGCCACGTTCAAAATCAGTTAATTGGAAAAAATGTTGATGTTGACGTACTCTTGGCATTGTTCTCAAGTTCAGAAGGAAATTGTGAACAAACAATTTGCAAAATTGACATTTAATTACACGCTGACTTGTTTGTTTCTTAAAATTTATTGTTACTTATAGCAAAGGAAAAAACAAAAAAAACAACAAACTACTTGCTAGATTTTATTCAAATTTTAATCATCATTTTGTTTTATGAAAATTTCAATAAAATCGTTCAACAAATTCTAGGTATTGAAATTTTTATGGAAGTCAGTATAATTATGAGTGAAACTGTAAAAACAGCTACTACAGTGATTTTATAAGTACACCGTGCGATATTGCAATGTTGAGGGCTCTATCACGCTGAATTTGTTACCGAAAAGGTATAAGATAAAGTATGTAAAATTCCAGGATTGGTGCAAGAAACAAAAAGTTGGCATCAATGAAGAAACATTCGTAAGTTTAAAAATAATAACAATCCTCTATTCATGATTAATGGTGAGAACGGTGTGGGAGACGTGTAGGAATGTAGAAGGGGGGAGGTGGAGAGAAGAAAATGTATGAAAGGGTAGGACTGGCTGAGGTGAAGGTGCAAGAATGGTTTGGTAGAGGTGTGAAAGTGGCGGCATGGATGAAAGAGAAGATGAAGGAAGTGGAAGAACAGGAGAGGCAGGGAGGAATAAATAAGAGCGAGTATAATGATATGTTTGGAAGATGGCAAGTGTATGGGAGGGTACTAAGATACATGAGTGAAGGTGGGTGGAGAAGGGAGGAAAGGATGATAATGGCCAGGGCTAGGTGCGGGTCTGGAGAGAGGGGGAGGAAGAAATGGATGGGGGAGGATTGTATGAGATGTAGGTTATGTGAATGGGGGAAGGATACGTGGAAGAATGTGAGGGGGTGAATGAGGATTGGGTGGGAGTGAAAGGGAACAGAAGGGTGACGGAATGGATGAGGGAGGATGGGGCTGGGGTAAATACACTGGAGAAAGTGGGATGCGAGAAGGAGGACAGGAGGTGAAGGGAAAGGAGAGACGGGGAGAACAGTATTTGTATACAGATTGTATTTGAAATAACGAACAGGCATTTAATTTTAATTTTAATTTTCCTAATTTTTCGGGATTTTTTAAACATTTTGAGAATCGATGCTTTTCTCATTTAATTAGGTCTGCATGGAATGTGTGTATTTAAAACGCGAGATACAATTTCTTGTCTCTGAAATTTGAAGTGGTATCGCAACAGTCCTCAAGTTCATTGAGCACTCAGATATTTCCTACGCGCTTGTTGTAATTTGATATCTAAAGCCGATGCCGTTTAAAAATTAGGTCACATTACCACTGCCCCCAAACATGTTGCGTATTTTCACTCATTAACTTTAATAATTAATTGCGGGCGTTTTGTTACAGTTATAAACAAAATAATTGCGAATATTGTTTAAAAATAATATTATCTCTTTGTGGTTACGAGCCTGTTCGTTATTTCAAATACACCCTGTATAGAGTTTATAATTATGCCAATAAAGGTTGTTTTTCTTATTCATGATTAACACTTTATAATACTTTATCGACACTCTATTTTGGTTAAAAATTGACGGTTGTAGTGTTAACAGTATATTATTTAACGAGCACATAATGGAGGCTATTATTCATGAAGATAGTTGTATTATCCGACCAAATAATATTCATTATGTGCGAGTCAAATACGATGTTTTATCTACGACTCTACCTTAGAAGAGGTATTTGTCCGTTTGAAAATGAAAACAACACTCTATTCATGATTAACTCTTTACTTTATTTACTTCAATGACACTCGATTTTGGATAAAAATTGTACAGTGTCCGAAGCCATGGGCGTCCATAGAAATTTTTTCGGGGAGGGGCAAAACTTTCATACAGAAATTTCGAATAAATAACCGTCAAAAATGACATTTTCGAATTGTCGAAAATTCTGCATTTTTGTAACCGCAAACGGCACATAAAGCAATGTGCACCTATCAAAAATTGTGGATTTTTACTATCAAAAACGGCAAAAGAAAATGATAATTTCGAATTATCAAAAATTCTGCATTTCTGCCACCATAAACAGCACGATTCAACAGTAAATAAAGAAATTAGCAGCTGCCAAAATTTGTGGATTTTTACAATCAAAAGCGGCATTTTTTATGTTAAAAAAAATTACCATATTTGTATTGTTAAAAATTCTGCATTTTTGCCACCACAAACGGCACGACTCAATGGCAAATAAAGAAATTTGCAGCTGCCAGAAATTGTGTTTTTTTACCATTAAAGACGGCATTTTTTGATTTAAAAAAAGAAAATTTCAACTGCTAAAAATGACCATTTCGAACTGTCAAAAATCTCACAAATGGCACGTTAGCAGTAAAGAGGAAATTTTCAATTGCTGAAAATAACTATTCAGTACAGTCAAAAATTGCTCATTACTGAAACCGGCAAGTTTCAACAATAAATAGAAATTTTCTAAATGCCAAAAATGTTTAAATGTCAAAATTTGAGCATTTCTAGTATCACTATCGGCATTTTTCAATATTAAAAAAAAGGAAATTTCCAACCGCCAAAAGTAACAAGTATACATTGTCAAACATGCAATTCTACTGTCAGAGACGGCATTTTTAAATAGTAAGAAGATACATTTTTAACCGTCAAAAGTGGCATTTTTTAATATTAAAAAAAGAAAATTTTAACTGCTAAAAATGGCAATTTCGAATTGTCAAAAATTTTGCATATCTGCCACCTCAAACGGCACGATTCAACGGTAAATAAAGAAATTTGCTGGTGCCAAAGACGACATTTTTTGATATTAAAAAAGAAGTAAATTTCAACTGTTTAAAATGACAATTTCTAACTGTCAAAAATAGCACTACTATCACAAATGGCACTTAGAAGTAAAAAGAAAATTTTAAATTGCTGAAAATAACTGTCAAAAATTGCTCATTACTGAAAACGGCACGTTTCAACGATAAAAAGAAAATTTCCAAATGCCAAAAATGTTACTGTCAAAATTTGAACATTTCTACCATCACTATCACCATTTTTCAATATTAAGAAAAGCGAAATTTCCAACGGCCAATAGTAACAATCATAAATTGTCAAAAAATGTGTAATTCTACTGTCAGAAACGGCATTTTTCAATAGTAAAAAGATACATTTTCAACCGTCAAAAATGACAATTTCGAATTGTGAAAAATTCTGTTTTTCTGCCACCACAAACAGCGCATAAAGAAATTTGCAGCGGTCAGAAATTGTGTTTTTTTACTATAAAAGACGGCATTTTTCGATATGAAAAAGAAATAAATTTCAATTGCTTAAATGACAATTTCGGACTGTCAAAATAACACTACTATCACAACTGGCACTTAGCAGTAAAAAGGAAATGTTCAATTGCTCAAAATAACTATTCAATAATGTCAAAAATTGCTCATTACTGAAAACAGCACGTTTCAGCAATAGAAAGAAAATTTCCAAATGCCAAAAATGTTACACTGTCAAAATTTGAGCATTTCTACTATCACTATCAGCATTTTTAAATATAAAAAAAGGAAAATTTCCAACGGCCAAAAGTAACAATTACAAATTGTCAAAAATTGTGCAACTCTACCACCACAAATGGCACGTTGACAGTAAAAAGAAAATCTTAATTGAGAAGAATAACTATTCAGGATTGTCAAAGATTGATTATTACTGAAAACGGTTTCATTTCAACAATAAAAAGAAAAATTCTAAGTGCCAAAATTTTTTGACTGTCAAAATTTGAGCGTTTCTACTATCACTATCGGTATTTTTCAATATTAAAAATGGGAAATTTTCAATGGTCAAAAGTAACAATAACAAATTGTCAAAAATTATGCATTTCTGCCACCACAAACGGTACGATTCAACAATAAATAAAGAGATTAGTAGCATCCAAAAATTGTGGATTTTTACAATCAAAAACGGCATTTTTTGATATTAAAAGAAAAAAGAAAATTTCAACTGATAAAAATGACAACTGTCAAAAATCGCACATTATTCCAAATGGCAAGCTTGGCAGTAAAAAGGAAATTTTCAACTGTCAAAAATAAGAATTTACTACTGTCAAAAATTATTAATTTCTACTAAAATTTACAGTAATAATACAGCGAGATCGATTAAAAAATTATTATCAAAGCAGGTCATGAACAAAAAACCGCATGTATTTTCTTAGTTCCAAAATTTGAAAATATCAATATATGTCAGCTTGACACTTACCAATAAGTTTAGGAATTTTGGCTCATGGCCAACTTTGACTAACTTTTATTCGATCGCACTGTATTATAATAATAATAATAATAATACTTTATTGGTGTTTTAGTTTTACACTTTACACAGGTCAATAATTAAATTGCAAATCGAATTAACACGTTAAAATAGAACATATTAAAAGAAACATAATAAAATCAAACATATTAAAATAAAACATAATAAAATCAGACATATTAAAATAAAACATAATAAAATCAGACATATTAAAATAAAAGTTATTAAGATAAAACATAATAAAATCAAATGAAACATACTAAAATAAAACATACTAAGATAAGACATAATAAAATCAAACATATTAAAATACAACATATTAAGATGAAACGTATTAAATTAAAACTTATTAATACATTAAAATAGAACAGCCACAATTAAAATGATGGTGTATTGAAATAAAAATTTAAAATTTAGTTTAGATGACTTTTGCATTATACAGGAAGTCTTCTAAACTGTAAGGTGCAAGGCCAATAAGAAATGTCTTGACTGTGGTCTTGAATTTATTAAATTCCAGTGTTCGTGAACCTAGGGATAATTTATTGAAAAACAATGGCCCATAATAGTTCGGTCCCGTTTGAGATCTGGTTAGCCTAATCTGTGGTATATTTATGTCATTTCGGTTTCTAGTTGGATATCCATGGTGTTCGTGGGTAGCATATATATTCAAATTTTGTTTAACGTAGCACAAGCACTCCAGAATAAATAGTGCAGGTAAAGTAAGTATATTAAGCTGTTTGAATTTATACTTGCAGTCGTCCCGGTAGCTAAGTCCACTTATGATACGTACAGCTTTACGCTGTAAACCAAAAAGCCTATGACGAGATGCAGAATGACCCCACACTAATATTCCATATTGAAGATGACAGTATTATACGCGTCGGGTGGAACCGTGCACGCTCGTCGTTGTACGTCAACTTTTTTCGGATTCATCAAACATAACGTGGAACGCACGTTTTGTTATAATTTTTAATTTTGATGTGATTGTTAAAGTATACATTTACCGACTATATACAAGTTTAGTATATAAAATATTACTTTCATTTAATAAATTCTTTTTCCAGGAGGGGCAGCTGCCCCCCATTGCCCCCACCTGCGGACGCCCATGTCCGAAGCAATTTGCTAAATGTATTGGCGTGCCATTTAAATCAAAATTTACATTGCCCTGAGAGTTTTTTTAGTACATATATTGCTCATTTCTCTGGTCGGTATATTTTGAGGTACTTGTAATGGTGCAGATGAATTTACTTACTGCATAACTTTGCTCGCTACATGCATTTTGTTACTAATGCTTTCATATAGATGCCCCTTTGCGACAAATGTGCTCCATACCGGTTTAAATCAATAATGTCGCCACCTCTATCAGAGGCTACAGAAGATCTGCAGAAGTAACCAATTCTTTGGACAGTACATTTTCCATTTTGGTAGTTCAAAAATGATGAATTAGACTATGCATGAGGGGGACATAATCAACTTTTTTTAATGGTCAATAATAGTAAATTTTCTAGTCGCCTTCATTTTAGTATTGGGTATTATTACAAGCTGTGTTTAATGTTTAAATTTTTAATTTAAATGAAAATAATGCAAAAGATCGATTGTGACATGGGTTGTGTTGCATGGCGGGCCATCCTGCAGAAACCATGGATCGTCCAAGTTCATGTCTTCAATTTCCGGCTACAAAAAATCGTTTATCATGCCTCTATAGCACCAGATGCGGCAGTTTTGCTCGTTAACATAGCCGCCGAAATTTCGGCCAAAATCTCATTTCAATTTGGGCTACACAGCATTGACTTTGAAATAAGTTTGCATTATTTCCCAACGCTGTTCAAGCGTGAAGAGATTCATTCGGTCCGCGGAGATATGATACTGACTCTCTGTCAAGATTTCGAGCGGGAAAAAGCCGTCACTGTCAAAATAACATATATTTCAAAAAGAAACCACTATTTGGCCCACTCGTTAAGTTTCTCCTCTCTTAGTAAAAACGAACGTTATTTAGGATATTCCTTTATCTTATTAATATTTGGATGGATGTTTCGAGTGTTACGTAGCAGTAAATGGTACTTCCAGAAAATTGAAGATTTATTCTTTCCTGTTAAATCCGTGATATCAGGAAAAAGAGCTAATTTTGTTTAGTACCATTCACTCCATAAAAAGTTCCGTATTGTCGCTGCCCTTTACTTTTTATTGGTTTATCGAAATGATTACAGTCACCTGGTATAAACAGTTTTTTAATTACACCAAATTAAGCAATCGATGGCCGGTAGGTTTATCCACCAAATACAATCATAATCATTGAGGTATAAAACGATCTGAAATATTTATTTAATAATAATAATCTCTATTTCCTCTAGTTGCGTAAATTTACGAAATGATATTTGATCTTTGAAATTCTCTGTGCAACAAATGTAGTTCTTTGAAATTATGTAAAATTGGGCAATGAAAGTGTTTTCACGCGAAAGGCCCAAAACGAATTTTCCAACATAAGAATGGGTTTATAGGTTTTATAGGGCAATAAGCGGCGTGTCCTCCTTGTAAGACAGCCACAGGGATATCTCCCTTGGGATTGGGACGGCGGAAGTAACTCGCCCTTTGGTAATGGAGACGGTGTCATTGATTCCCAAGCTCATCTCCGAAGGGCTGCGACCCCCAGATATACCACCACGCAACTCCATATAATATGTTTTCTGTTTATCTCCGGCGAATAATGGAAACATCGACGCCGTAAAACCACAACCGGCGGAAGAATGATAATGTCTAGGGATTTTAAGACAATTCCTCCTGCTCCTCGACGCATAAAACGCCAGACACATGAAATGCAGTCGTCAAGTTTCACCTCTTAAACTCCAGGTACTATTAAATATTACTGCATTCGCTGATATTACCGCTTACTAATTTCTCTTCTTGTTCAGACTTTCATTGCAAATAAAATAATGAAGGTATTGTTTAATTGCTGGTGATAATACAGACAGCAGGTAATTTCGATAACAATTCTTGGAAGCAACAATGTAATAACTTGTATACGTAGAATTTTCTGAAAGGTAAATGGAAAAGAGGATAAATAAAAGGATTTATGCGAGCACGCCCGTTTTGGGAGATTGGTCTTTTTTGCCGGCACGAAGAATGCACAACGGAAGGGTTATTTGCTGTTAAAATAACAAGTCTATATATCGGACGATTAATCATTGTATCGTTTTGACAAGGTCTCTTTAATGATGCTGGTGTTGACTAGTAAACCAGTAAAGCAGTAAAGAGGCGAAGTCGTGCACTGTCCGGAGCGGTATTCGCCGGTTATTGAAAAAGCGGTTATTATACTTTTATTAAGCCGGCTCGCTCCTCGTTTTGTTATATCCGGTGAGTTATTGCAGTTCTGCACACAAGAGGTGGACACCGCAATTAAAATCGGATGCTTAATATTTATTGTATCAGATACATACATACTAATTGATTATTTGTGGAAAGAGATAATTATAATTGATTCGGTAGTTATGTGAAAATCACGAGTGGGTAGATAAAAAGTTATATTTATATGAATCTTGATGTAAGCCCCTAGGGAGTTATTATTAAATGATTTTAAAAAAAACTGACCAAAATCTAGTACACTGTACAAATTTTATGATATGCTTATAGGTTTATAATTTAATTTGGAAACCCTCACTTGTTGCAATGCTTTAAATGAATTTCATAAAGGCGAAAAATATGTGAAAATTGGACCTGTTATAAATCTACAAATTTTGTTTTCAATTTGTTTTCGGCGTTATGCCTGGCCTTGGTGCTATGTCCATTAGCCATTATCAATTTTTATATAATCTACAAAATTAAGATTAAAAAACAAAAACTTACTGAAACAACTACTACGCCGAATATTCAATTATTCAAAAGGAATAATAAATGGTGGTTTAAAATCGTTTTTTCTATGTTCAATTTTTTTTTTAAGTTACCACAATTAGTATATATTATTATAAGTATCTTTAACCCATGAGCGCGATATTTAACAAGAACTATAATTATGACAAAGCAATTTAACAATATAAGGGTTACGATCGATAGCTCGTTGATATGAGTTTAGTTCCTATAAATCAATATTTCTGTTATAAATAAAAAGATTTAAGTTGTTGTTATTAAAAACTAAACATAACCATAAAAGTACAACTTAAGCAAATCCCCACGACAAATTCCGCACACGGCCGTTACGGTATAATTTTATTTATATTTTATACGCTCGAAAAAGTTAAATCGGCCAATAAAGCTGATTTTAAACGAATTTCCCCGCTTCCATAAAAGCTTTACGAGGACTTGTTCGCAGAGGTACCCGCATTAAATCGCACCTCAGGAGCCGCCAAAATGGCAAAAATGTCCACTCGATTCGATTTATAAATATATGCCAGCCAACTGTAAGCCGTATTTATGTACTATGCCGCGTCATTATTTGCATTATAAAATTGGCTACTTTTTTGAGGCACAAAAAGGCTGGGGGATTAAAGTAATCCGACTCCAAGGTCGTGGATACCGTTTGTCAGGAGATTACTCCGTGGGGTGGTAAATTTATTATTTATTAAAAAGGAATTTCAATGTTATCAATGGCAGTATTACATTCTTCCAACAAAATATCAGTTAATGTAGAGATATCAACACAGAATTAAACTCTAGATTTTTACCACAATTAGTTAATTCATTGTGGTAAAAACATAGCAAGGGATTTATATGAATTACCATATAATAATGGTCGACACTAGGGATGGGCGATATTTCACGTATATGTGATTTTTCACTGGTATTGAAAAATCACAGGTCGTTACTGATACTAATAGGCAAATTTAACTGCTACTTAAAATCACTGTTACTCAAAATCACTGTTACTTAAAATCGCTGCTACTTAAAATAACTGCTACTTAAAATCACTGCTACTTAATGCTACTTAATATCACTGTTACTTAAAATCACTGTTACTTAAAATCACTGTTACTTAAAATCACTACTACTTTCAATCACTGCTATTTAATCTGTGACAAACTGTGATTACTACTTAAACTGTGTCTGTTACTTAAAACATAATTGTAGTACAAGGTGGGATTTCTAAATGTTATTTAATATTCATTACTTTATTCTTCCATTTTTGCAGGGTATTGTATTTAAATTTGGAATAAATATTTAATAAGAAAGACAAATATTTATAAAATACCATAGTTTACCATATAAAATGAAATAAATTACAACTTATGTACTAACAATTAGTAATTAATTAATTGAGATTTTATAAGAACAAAAAAATTATCATGCCTGGCATGGAATTGAACCACAAACTCGCTGTGATCGAAAGTGATGAGTCACAGTAAATAAATAAAACTAAAATTTTCAAAAATCCATATCTCCATTAAAAACTGTTTAATTTACAAAAACCAAATTGATTTTGAATAAGCGATACTTCGACCATTGAGGATATTTTTTAATGGAATTTTGTCTGCGCGTTTTATATTTTTTCTGCGATGTTTTTATTCCAGTGATCAAAAAAATAAAATTAAAATTTTCAAAAATTCATATCTCCATTAAAAACTGTTGAATTTACAAAAACCAAATTAATTTTGAATAAGCGATTCTTCGACCATTGAGGATATTGTCTTAAGGAATTTTTTCTAGGCGTTTTATATTTTATAAAAATGTTTTTATTCAAGTGCTCAAAAAATTAAAACGAAAATCTTCAAAAATCCATATCTCTATTGAAAATTGTTGAATTTATAAAAAGATTGTAAATAAGTTATACTTCAGCCGTTGAGGATGATTTTTTATGGAATTTTGTCTGCCCGTTTTATATTTTTTGCGATGTTTTCATTCAAGTGCTCAAAAAATTAAAACGAAAATCTTCAAAAATCCATATCTCTATTGAAAACTGTTGAATTTACAAAAACCAAATTGATTTTGAATTAGCTATACTTCGGCCATTGAAGATGATTTTTTATTGAATTTTGTCTGGGCGTTTTATATTTTTTCTGCAATGTATTTATTCAAGTGCTCAAAAAAATAAGATTAGAATTTTCAAAAATTCATATCTCCATTAAAAATTGTTGAATTTACAAAAACCAAATTAATTTTGAATAAGCGATTCTTCGACCTTTGAGGGTATTTTCTTAAGGAATTTTTCTGCGCATTTTATATTTTCTCCGCGGGCCTTTTTCATTCAAGTGCTTAAAAAATTAAAACGAAAATCTTCAAAAATCCATATCTCTATTGAAAACAGTTGAATTTACAAAAACCAAATTCATTTTGAATTAGCTGTACTTCGGCTATTGAGGATTATTTTTTATTGAATTTTGTCTGGGCGTTTTATATTTTTTCTGCGATGTGTTTATTCAAGTGCTCAAAAAATAAGATTAAAATTTTCAAACATTCATATCTCCATTAAAAATTGTTGAATTTACAAAAACCAAATTAATTTTGAATAAGCGATTCTTCGACCATTGAGAATATTATTTTAAGGATTTTTTTCTATGCGTTTTATATTTTTTTCTGCGATGTTTTCATTCAAGTGCTCAAATAAGTAAAACGAAAATCTTCAAAAATCCACATCTCTATTGAAAATTGTTGAATTTACAAAAACGAAATTAATTTTGAATTAGCTATACTTCGCCCATTGAGGATGATTTTTTATGGAATTTTATCTGCGCGTTTTATATTTTTTCTGCGATGTTTTCATTCAAGTGCTCAAAAAAATAAAATTAAATTTTTCAAAAATCCATATCTCTATTAAAAATTGTTGAATTTACAAGAACCAAATTAATTTTGAATACGCGATTCTTCGACTATTGAGGGTATTATCTTGAGGATTTTTTTTTTCCGCGTTTTATATTTTTTCTGCGATGTTTTCATTCAAGTGCTCAAAAAATTAAAACGAAAATCTTCAAAAATCCATATCTCTATTGAAAATTGTTGAATTTACAAGAACCAAATTGATTTTGAATTAGCTATACTTCGGTCATTGAGGATGATTTTTTATGGAATTTTTTTTGCGCGTTTTATATTTTTTTCTGCGATGTTTTTATTCAAGTAGTCAGAAAATAAAATTAAAATTTTCAAAACTTCATATCTCCATTAAAAATTGTTGAATTTACAAAAACCAAATTAATTTTGAATAAGCTATACTCCGACCATTGAGGATATTATCTTGGGGATTTTTTTCTGCGCGTTTTATATTTTTTCTGCGATGTTTTCATTCAAGTGCTCAAAAAATGAAAACGAAAATCTTCAAAAATCCATATCTCTATTGAAAACAGTTGAATTTACAAAAACCAAATTCATTTTGAATTAGCTGTACTTCGGCTATTGAGGATTATTTTTTATTGAATTTTGTCTGGGCGTTTTATATTTTTTCTGCGATGTGTTTATTCAAGTGCTCAAAAAATAAAATTAAATTTTCAAAACTTCATATCTTCATTAAAAATTGTTGAATTTACAAAAACAAAATTAATTTTTAATAAGCTATACTCCGACCATTGAGGATATTGTTTTAAGGAATTTTTCTACGCGTTTTATATTTTTTTCTCGTTATCTCCAAATATTTTTCGAATTTTGAACTGAATCAAGGATAGTCGTATATTTATTTAGTATAACAGATAGTATAGCCAAAATATTACCTTCAGTCACAGGTATAATATCAAAAGGAACACTATTTACGTGACCAGGTGGACAAATATTAGCAGAATCATATCATCATAACATTTTTGAGAAACCATTCATAATTTGAGAAGGTGTTACGACATTTACTAACGGTGATTGCAGTCACAGTTTAAAATCACTGATATTAGAAAGTAGCAATCGCGGGTAGCAACGTGATTCAAAAGTAGCAGTTTTGCCCATCTCTAGTCGACACCATCGTGATGAGGAAAGATTTTATACACTGAGAGAGAGAGAGAGAGAGAGAGAGAATACATATATTGAGACACTTTTACAAATTGAGAGACCTTTACAACAGGAAATTGACCAGAGGTATTTCACCTTTATATATTAATTTATAAAGATTTAAGTAAAATAATTACCTTCTTCTGAGATTGTATTTTCCCAAATACAAAAACAATTTGTATTAACTGTAGGCAATTAGATATTTGTCATTTCATTATACTGTACGTGCATTGGTAATAGTTCAGATCGATAATGTCAGAGGGCGCTTATCTATGCCGATTTATTAACATGGTCGTGTCGTTTACTGTTAGTCTTCCATGGTAGTCGCTGACCTTATAGGATTAATTTTTAATTGTTTTCCAGTAAATTGCTTTATAAATCTCTCTAACTTACCCTATTAATCAATTTTAGATCTTAACCAAAATTTTGAATACTTTTAGGCTCTGAAGATGCATACACGTTTTATGCGAAACGTTAGCTTTTTATACTAAAGTCTTTTTTGCTTCCTACAACACTTGGATCTTCTTCCTGTTATATCATAAACTTTTCTTACCTAGTAACATCCGTTACTTCTTGCTAAAAAAAAATTTTTTATTGACTTTGACCTCTTGGTCATCAGCCATACACAACTCTTAAAATATTCAATTATTTTTATTTTACATTTTACAGGGCTGCTAAATTATAGCAACCAAGGTGTCGAACTGTTTTAAGACGGCCCCGCGCCGACCCAATCGCGGATTTCCGTGACGAGGGTGCGTCTTCCAATGTCTCGAGAGGAGCAAAACAAGACCGCATTTCTGTCCGGATTATGGGAATTGTAACCCGTGTAAAAAGCTGTTCAATAATCGGATATACTAATGAGTTTACAGTGGAGAGGTGTCTAAACAGATTACTCCGTTACATTTATCAGACGTGCAAGTGACAGAAATTGACTTGATAAATTCGTTATCTAATTTCATTGGGGGTTATCTGTAATCATGTTTACAATTAGCGTCCTATTATTCGGTGAAATGGTTCCATTAAAAGATTAACCGAAAGAGTTTATGCAGTTGGAGCGCTTGATTATGTAGTAGTTTGAAAACTGTTTTAGGCTACATCCGTTTAGTGCTTGTTAGCTTTATAAAAATGTAAATATGTGTAGTTATAATAGGGGCAGATGCAGAAGGTTGCTAATGGGGAGGTGAACATGTATTCAAAAGAATTTAATGCAAAATGAGAAACACAAACTAAACATTTATTTTTTAAATGGGGCTCTCCGTGGCGGTGCGGTTCGTCGCATGCTTTCGGTGTGAGGCGCCTTGGGTTCGAGCCCCATGCTCGGCGGTAGTTTTTATTAATGAAAAGCTTCACTTCCGGCTAATCCTCAAAAAAATTGAAAAACAATTTATAAATGCCACTGCTGATATTTTCGTAATAAACTTTTGAAAAAGAATGAAAAAGTTTGAAGTATCTTCTTTAAAGTCATGCATGCGAACTTAAGCGTAACCCCTTCCGCCCCCCTCTAACACCCCTGTGAAAAAAAAATGTTCAACTTTGACGATGTGTACGAAGAAAAAATTTGTCTACTCGATCCACCATAAAGGCATTAAAATTTGATGAATTCCCTATGCAGGATCCAAAGGACGAAGTTCCTACGACGGTTTGGCACCAAGTCATGGGTGTTCTAAAGTACAAAATGGGATATTAATGATTTCGCGCAAACTATAATTTATAACAAAGAACATGCAAAGAAAATTTAGTTTGTGAAAATGATAACAATTTCGGACTTCAAAAAACCACAAAATGCACTTTTTTCAAACACCCTTAACTTTGTGCCAAATCGTCGGAGGAACTTAGTTTTTTGAGTCCTGCACAGGCACTTGAACACATTTCAATGCCCTTTTGTTGGATCGAGTCGACACATTTTTTCCAGGTCGGTATACGTTGCCAAAGTTGAACGTTTTTAGGCCGAAAACGAGTTTTTTTACGGGGGTTGAAGGGTTTGAAAAGGGATCATCCCAACCTGAGTTTACTCCCTTAAAGTAGAGCCAAAATAGGATTTTTCCCAAAAGAATAATCCAGTTTGGTTGTAAAGTCGATGAGTTATGTGCGAAAAACCTCAAAATGCACTTTTTTCAAACATCCATAACTTGGTGCCAAATCGTCGCACAGTGGGCCACAGCCCAAAAAAATCTGGCCATTGTATGAAATAGTGTTAGATTTTTGAGGTCCTGATTACGAATTTGATGTCCAAATTTTGAAATTAAAAATGTCAGATTCAATATGGCGAATCAAATATGTCAAAATTCATCAAATTTGCGCAAAATGGCATTTAAGGGCGCTTTTGAGGTCGTTGATTATAAATGCGATATCAACATTTTGAAATTCAAAATGATGGATCCAATATGGCGGACCAAATATGTCAAAATTGACTTTGCGCAAAATTGCACCAAGAGTGCTTTTGAGGTCGCTGATTATGAATTATATTCCAAAATTTTGAAATTCAAAACGACGGATACAATATGGCAGACCAACTATGTCAAAATTTATCAAATTCACGCAAAATTGCATTTAAGGGTGATTGTGAATTCGTTGTTAAAATTTTGAAGTTCAAAATGGCGAATCCAATATGGCAGGCCAAATATGTCAAAATTCATCAAATTCAAGCAAGATTGCATTTAAGAGTGTTTTTAAGGTCGCTGATTCAATTTATTAAGGTTTAACAATAAAAATGGCAAAATTTAACATTTCATGTCAAAAATACAGAGTTGGGCAAATGTGTCGGAATACCTAATTTTTGGCTAAACGTCTATTTTTTCCTTATTACTTTTAAAAGAAATGTTTATAGTTTAATTGATTCTATTCAGTGACTTACTTTAATTTTTAACAGCTACCTTAATTTTAAAGATATGATGTCATCAGCAGTTTTTTTCTTAAATTAATTACACTGTATATTTTTACATTTTCAAATAGACACCTTTTCAACAATTACAATGATGTGAGTGTACGATTTGTGGTTTTGGAAATATTAAATAAAATAATTCTATATAGGGTTCATTTTGTTATGAAATTCGGTTTATTTATTTATTATGTTATTTATTAATATCATTTATTTATTAGACATTCAGTAGTAGTAGTAATGATCTTTATTCAGATTACAATTTACATTTATAGTGACTATACATAACATACATAACAAAAAGTGATTATATATTCATTATTTATTGTTTATATATTTATTTATTAGGTCATATTTCCGGGCATGTCAAAAATAACTAAAACGTTACTTAGTGCTTGCAACGAATTTTCACGAAAAGTTGCGATAAAATAAATTCGGGCAATTTCGGGCAGCTAAATTTTGTAAAATCCAATGAATTACATATAAACTCGTCATACAAGGTTAATAATAAAGCGGTGCCGTGCGGTGCTAATTTTGTAGTACTCACTTTGTCTAAAATTTGATTCTCAGAAAAGATGTTATAATGTTTATTTGTTTACTGTGGATGTTATTCGATGTTATGTTATTAAAAAGCGATGTTTTTATGGGCTGTGGACCACTGTGCGTCGTAGGAACTTTGTTCTTCGAGTCCTGCATAGGGAATTGATCAAATTTTAATGCCTTTATGGTGGATCGAGTCGACAATTTTTTTCCAACTCCGTACACATCGTCAAAATTGGACATGGTTTCCTGAAAATACATTTTTTTTTCACAGGTTTGCTAAAGGAGGGCGGAAGGGGTAACGCTTAAGTTCGCATGCATGACTTTAAAGAAGACACTTTCAAGTTTTTCGCTCTCAAAGATTCATCAAAATCGATTGAAAATACGCCGAGTTTGAAAATGGTTTTTTTTTCACCAGTGTATTAATTATGACAGATTTAAAAAAAAATCTAGACGGGAGGAGGAAGGGAAAAGCTCCTATTCCCCCCCCCCTCTTGGACATAACAGTGAGTTAGTTATACAGTAATTATTGAAGAACGTGAGATAAACGAAATTATTATTACTGAAATAGACTGCTGTATTTGAAAATTGAAAGTTTTCAGCAACATTTAAAGAAACCAAAACATAGAATCATTGAATAAAACACTTACTATGTTTTTTTCTTTTGATTCTATAATGAATTACCACGTAGTAATGGTCGCAACCATCACCATGATTAAACCAAAACATGTTTCCTCGAGAATTTTGTTGCATGTCATCATGGATATTTTTAAATATTGAAAATATTAAATTACATTTTCACAATATTGTTAAAAAAGGTAGAGGAGGCTACTCCTAGATTTTTGAAAAATATTAATAAAAACGGAAACATTTTTGAGTAAAATTATGAAATTATTATTAGAAATGTAATCAACAAGTAATTGCAAAAATTCCAAAATTAACAATTTTGCTCTAAACTCCACTAGTAATTGAAGAAATGACAATATAAGTATAAAATATATCTATAAATAAAATTGTAGAAAGTCTCATTATGGTCACGTGAATATTATTTCATTACCTTTGAAAGCTAAAATCCGAAAATTTTCTCGAAAACAATACTTTGCTGTGTTTAGTACCAAGAAAGTAATAATTATAAAAATAATAAAAACATACAGCAATATTGCTTTTTTAAAATATTCTAAAATAATTTTCAGCTGTATAATATGCGAACATTTTTACAAAAATTCCCGAAATTCTGTTATTGAAAGCAACATATTTGACGGTATTTTTGTCAAAATGAAAAGGATTTATCATTACATGAGGTGCATGATATATTGATAAGATCCTAGTGTTCGTGGTGGTTGGCCTTGGTGAGTGACCCAGGCAGTGGTTCTCTTCATCCTTGGTGAGTGACCTTGGCGAAGATCTGCTACATTGTAATACAATGTTGCGAAACCTTGGCACGGCTCTTAATCGTTCTGGGACACTGCCCATCCTCACCCCAACCCTCTATCCACTCAGTGGTCCAAAAAGTCCAACATGTGCTTCTTACTTGCTAACGAGGTCATGGGGGCTACCTCACACGTGCTAGTCATTAATATCTGGTTTGTTCACAGAGTCGTACCGTCTCCCATTTTGCTACCCCGCTGAGCTACGCCGGTAACAGTTCCTGGTGGGCGACCTTGGTGATGGTCCTCTCCATCCTGGCTTAGTGGCCTTGCTATGGGCTCTGGTGATAGGATGTGCTTGGACCTGGTAAGTGGCCTCGATAAAGGCATGAGGTATTTTTAAGATCCTCCTGGTTTTGGTATTTGGCCTTGGTGAGTGACCTTGCCGAGTGACCTTAACAGTGGTCCTCTTCGACTTCGGTGAGTGATCTTGGCGAAGCTCCTGGGTAAGTGACCTTAGCAGGTGATGGGAGGACTGCTTGGTCCTGGTGAGTAGCCTTGGTAAAAACTTTGATGATGGGAGGACTACTTGGTTCTGATTAGTGGCCTTGGTAAGATTCTCCTGGTCCTTTTCATCCTCAGTGAGAGACCTTGCCGGTTGGCGGTGGTCCTCTTCGTCTTTGGTGAGCGACCTTGGCGATAACGTTAAATTCAAAGCTTCATTTTTCGGAAATCGCTAATGCAAATGGCATAAATAGGCAGTGTTTAATCGTTTTAATGTCAAGTACAAGAATATGTAATAAAAAGTACCAGTTCCCGCACCATAAATTCAAAGGGTTGGTAGTGGGTTCTAAAGTCATTCCAAGGTCAAAGAAATATCAACATCATATGTCTCCTTTGATGTGATACAACTTTTGTCTAAAACGTTATGCTCCATATTTCTCAAGATATTTTGTTTTTCCACATTTGCACTAACAATATGTTGATCGACTCACTGTTTTTTGTCCAGAAATGCTACATTTTTTATTCACTGTCAAACGGAGACATAAATTGATTAAGTTGAATGGATTCGGCGGAAAAACTCCCGTCGTCAGGATGCGATAAGCTCCCGACGTTAAGTAAAGTATAAGCATAGTATAAGCAAACAGAAATTGGATATTTTAACCCAACACAAAATTAACAAATTTTATTTGGTAATAACATATGATTTGAATGAAATAGAAGTTATCTCAAAATGTTTTATTTTGTTTGTGTTGTAAATAATAGTCTAAACATACTTTTAAATATCTATTCCTGATCAACCCAAGGAAATAAATGCGATAGTCTTGAAAATTGGTATGATTGTTAGTTTGTACGTGAAATTCAACACACTAGGAAGGAGTTTAAGGGTGACTTTTTCTAGTTTCTTGCTTATATCTTCAGAACTCTCGATGCAATGGAAAATTTATTAATATACAAAATTAAGTGTATAAAATTTCCTAAAAGAAGTAGAAATGATACTTTGCAAATATAGGGCAGGAAGGCTAATTTATTTAAAATTATTTATTGGCATTCGCTTCTTAGAAGAGGGCCTCTGTGATGAGCCTAAAGTTGGGAATTTTAAAGAGAGACACCCTCTTCAAGCGGGCGGCATAATGGAAGAAAAGAAACCACAATTTAAGGCGTGTTTTTGAAGGTGTTTAAGTTTACCTGATCCCAAGAAGGTCTCGACGGCACGTGCGGTAAATGTTTCCTTCCCAAGTGCGGTCGGTGTTTTTCCCCTTACCCTCCACCTTTTCGGGAAGGAGATGCAACGACCGAAATTTTAGGCACTACGCGGTGGTCGCCTTAGAAGCCGCTAAAAATGGCCAGAGTAGGCGGTATGGCCCTTAGGTTTATTGCGTTGGGTAATAATGTAATAATCACCAGAGGGTCGTAAAAATGTCAAACTTGAGTCACGTGCCTACCGGAACCCTTTTTTGGGATGTATTATAGGAAGATTTTCCGGATCTCGTCTCTAGCAAGTAGAAAAGGTTCGAATATGGTCATAAATTACAATTTCTATACCATTGTGTCGCGAATAGAATCCCTAATCGTCGGTAGTAAACATCCCGCAAATTGCACCCCTTGTTCATGCCGCTCTGGCCATTTTACTTTGGTCGCCATTTCTTGGGCAATGCAACTAGTAAAATTAAAAATTATTATTTAAATGGAATGTGACTTATAAAACACTGTTTAACATCAAATTAATTATTGAAAAATTATAAGCAAATGTCTTATTCATCTTTATCGAGGTAGCTGTCTTCCGGTGCATCTTCCTTCACAGTTTTCGCAAACTGACGTGCACAATATTCCAGACCTGCAACATCCAGTAGCGGCTCGTGGAACATGTTGATGGTAGAGCCACTTACACAATATACGCCCCCCCTCCCTCCTTTTCTGAGGAAAGAAAGAACGATTTATCTTTCTAAACCAAAGTAACTGGCGAATTAGTTAAAAAATCTTGCTGAGCTTGAAACCACAAGCAGTACCATGGCTCCTGGGATCTACATAACGAGCCTGCATACAATACTCCAAGCGTAGATTTTAAATTAATTAACGAACCGAGCATAGAGTTAAATTTGTAAAAATTTCCGGCTATTGAAAAAAATATAAAAACAATTGCCATCGATTTGAAACTTTTCAAATGCACTCAAAACACATTTTAGATTATGATTATGTAAAAATCCATTCAATGCTCCAACCGTAGATTTTGAATTTTCGTAACGAATCGAGCGTAGAGTTAAGAAAATTTGTAAAAATTTCCTGCTGTTGAAAAAAATATAAAAACTATTGCCATCGATTTGAAACTCTTCAAATGCACTCAAAACACATTCTAGATTATGATTATGTAAAAATCCATTTAATACGCCAATCGTAAATTTTGAATTTTCGTAACGAATCGAGCGTAGAGTTAAGAAAATTTGTAAAAATTTCCTGCTGTTGAAAAAAATATAAAAACTATTGCCATCGATTTGAAACTCTTCAAATGCACTCAAAACACATTCTAGATTATGATTATGTAAAAATCCATTTAATACGCCAATCGTAAATTTTGAATTTTCGTAACGAACCGAGCGTAGAGTTAAGAAAATTTTTAAAAATTTCCTGCTGTTGAAAAAAATATAAAAACAATTGCCATTGATTTGAAACTCTTCAAATGCACTCAAAATACATTCTAGATTATGATTATGTAAAAATCCATTCAATGCTCCAACCGTAGATTTTGAATTTTCGTAACGAATCGAGCGTAGAGTTAAGAAAATTTGTAAAAATTTCCTGCTGTTGAAAAAAAATATAAAAACAATTGCCATTGATTTTAAACTCTTCAAATGCACTCAAAACACATTCTAGATTATGATTATGTAAAAATCCACTTAGACAGCGACGGCTCGTAGAACATGTTGATGGTAGAGCCACTTATACAATATACCCCTCCTCCTTTTTTGAAGAAAGAAAGAAAGAAAGAAATAACGATTTATTTTCATAGGCCAAAGTAACTGGCAAAAAGTGTTAGTTAATTAAAAATTCTTGCTGATCTTGAAACTACAGGTAGTGCCATGGCTCCTTGGCTCGATATAACGAGCCGCCCCTGACAACATCCACAATCAGATGCGCACCTGCAGAATATGGTTTTCATGACTGAGTCGAGCTGCGGGGTCATAATTTGTCTTAGGTTCGAGGGCTCCATCTGCGTCTTGTTTCCAGGACCATGCTTCTGGTGTTAGCTCATTACCTAACCATATCTGTACTTGAAGGAAGACTCTGTAAGAGTGCTTCTGGGCAGAGCTTCCTGTAGGTGGTGAAGCCGCAAGGTCTGCAGTAACTTTAACCCCTTACAGGATTTATGAAAGCATGATATGAGTATCTGTGACTGTCCAAACTGGATTGTTGAGCACTGTATAATTTTATAGGCATCTGCTCTCCTGCTTCTGAAACCTTCTCAGATGTTGACGAGGGGCTATAAAAGACATCTGCAACGGCTTTGAGGCCTGTCTGTATGAAACAATTCCACAAGCATTGCTTTGTCTTTTTTGTAGATCAATAGAGTGATATCGCACTGAATCCGCGAGCACTTACCCCAGCTTTTGAAAACTCCAAAGAGGAATATATTTTTGTCTTAACTGTCTCTCTTCTTGGGTTTACAAAGAGTATGTCTGTTTGAGGTGGACCAGCAATATCTATGACTGCTACCTTGCTCTCGCATGATGCTTTGCCGACTTTACATCGGACTACAGTTGTATCCGCACCCACTCTGCAGTAGTTGTACCATTCTTCCTTATTCAGTAGGTGACAACATGTTGATGAACTTGGTCTCGTACTTCATATTAGCAAGAAAGTATTCTTGTGTGAGTTCGTTATTTGTATCGTGGTCATTATCTGCTCCATCGGTAATTTGAACAATTTTGTGTTCAAAAATTAAAAGAAGAAGCACTCTGATTACAAAACCTTCTGGCCATCGCAGGATTTTACGAAGCGAAGAAAACATTGAGGGCGTCCTGTCATTGCCAGCTGCGTTAAATTTATCCAAAACTTTGGTGCATACCATCCTGAAGAAAGACTTATACTACCATCCTTATGAGCTTCAAGTGGTACAGTCCTAGAAAATGAAGATTTTCTACTTCAGACCGGAAATGCAGATAAATATTTAATGGTGAGGCGCATTTTCATTTGCATGGTTATGTGACCACTCAAAATTGAGGGGCCTGAAAGTAAAAGGGTTTAAGTGCACTTTTTCAAAAAATGAACTAAGTGCGGTATGCCGCATCTAAAAGGTATCTTTAGCATATTTTTATGCCTATAAGTGAAATAACTAACGCAAAATATCATTTCAAACCATAACCTGGAATTTTCATTATCGAAGGAAGGATATTCGAAAAATATCATTCGATTATAATAATTTAAGCCCTTCAATTGTTAATGAAGGTGCTAAAACAATTCTCGACAGGAGCATCAAAAACCGCCGCAAAGTATGTGCTGCAGCTTTTTTGAAGAAACCGAAGTATCAAATTATAGGAGATAATTTTTTTAATTGATCGAAGAATTGGTCAATTTTTGAAAGAGGACAGGTAAATTGAATAATAGCCAGTTTAATTTCCTTACATCCTAAGATGTTAATATCACGTCGTCTGCCTTTATATTAAATTCCAAGTCGGTATAATTCAATTACAATCAATGCAAATGGTAAATCTGGAAGAATTGGCTGCTAAACATCAATTTACCATCGAACCTTATAATTTACACTTACTCCGCGACGCAATATTGCCGAGTATCACGAGAGAAATATAAACCTGGTGTTAATTCATGCAAAACAGCCGTCGTTACAAGTTCCTTCCTCCACTTTTCACCGCTTTCTTATAATCGTCTCTTATTATGTGTAATTTCTACGCAATTAGGCGATCGATGGCGGCGGTGCCCTTCACACACGCGCGCGCCTCGTCTCACCCACCATAAATCAAACGCTCGACTGTCACTCCAATCAATGTCATTGACGTAATGACCAATTCATCTCATAGGAATTCCGAGCACCAGCATCTTTCCGAAGGGAACTAGCTATCTACTCATCAGATCTACACCAATTGTTGGGTATAGCGACGCGAAAACGTTCGTAGGCTTCTATAACATGTAAAACAGATAGTGGTGTCTATGGGATGATTAAACTTTGATGGTTTGTATACTTTATGCGCAGTTTGTCACGCACAGCCGATCGTTCCATTGGCTTTATGCACAGAAAACACGTAACGAGATATACTGGATGGTTAAATATAACTCTAACTATGTAAAGTTTTGCCTATCATCTATAATGAACAAGTAAACTTCAAATGATATTAAAGAGACACGGATAGTTTGAAAATACCTCTATCAAATAATCATCTTATTCTCAGGAAATGTTACGTTTAATGTAATAAGTGATAAACCTTACATCAAATTTTTCATAATTTGTCTTTTGTATTTCCAAGAGTTATAGTTTGGTCCGTTTTTCAAAGCGTTGAATATTCTGCTACAAGAAATTCCTTCGTTATTTTGTAATATATTGCTAACGCAGACAAAATGTTTAAAGCTCCTTATCATTTAAAAGCAGGCTATAGTGCACTCAGGTATTATTTTAAAATATTACTATTGATACCACGTACGCTATTAAATCAAAATAATGCGCGGTAATCGACTTGAGACTTAACCAACAGGAGAAATCGATACGGTCCCAGCCTGTAAATTACAGCTAATCTTTCTCCGGGATAAATAATGAAAAATTTATATTACCCCTTATCATTTGATATAGTAGAATTCAATTAAGACCCCATGAAACTTTCATAACTTACAAAGTTGGGCATTTAATTTTCCGATCCGCACAGATGGAGAGAATAATCCGGGGCGGCTGTGTCTTATCTATCGCCGATAAATCAGAACTAGTTTATTCAAGTATCGGAAGGCCCAATAAACTAGGAAGGATGTTCCTAGTTTATTGGTCATTATTATAGATAACTAATTGTTTTACGGGATAATTTCCTAGCAATTACTTCGAGGTAATGCAACGTAATTGTATGTGGAAGATGAAAGAATCCGGGCTAAAAATGACGGATCATCGGCCGGTTTATTCTTGAATCATAAGCTCATATAAATGCATTAAGTAATTATGTTATATATCATTTCTTTCAGTAGGTATATGATTATTTCAAAAGGAACCTGAAAAATCATCAATCATGTTTATTAAACATCAAGGCCGTGGTGAGACGTTCTTGCGGCGAGGAGGAACGCACCACTAGGATTCTTTATCATGATCACCTTTACCTTTTATGTTCAAATGATGGTAATCTGTTACAATAAATTAAAAATATATTTTTAGTTAATATCGCTATTATCAATAATACCGAGATAATATAGATTGAGTACACTACAGCATTTAACAGTTAATATTGGTTTTATGTTGATCTAATTTAAACATCGGAGACATAGAAATCAGTAGCGTAACTATTATAAGGCAGAGGAGGTCTCCGGGCCCCGACTTGATAGACCTTTTGGGCTTTGATTCCATGGCCGGTCTAATCAATTTATACTGCGTTACACTCCCAGTAGGAAGGCATCAGATTAAGAAGAAAAAAATCTAAAACAATAGTAAATTACGTAACAAGTTCCGAAAGTGATATTTTACGGGATGAGTAGGAAGTTTCCAGGACGAGCCGTAGGCGAGTCCTGGAATCCTGCGAGTCCCGTAAAATCACTTTTGGAACGAGTTACGTACAATATTTTTTCTGCAGCCGTTTTTTATGTTAAAAAAGCAAACACACACACACGCAGGGGCGGCTCGTGATATAGAGCCAAGGAGCCATGGCACTACTTGTAGTTTCAAGCTCAGCAAGAATTATTAGTAGTAGTAGTAGTAAATCTTTATTATCATGTTTATGTTACACTAAATTATTTCACCTACAGTAAATGTTACTTTTATTTGATAAAGGGCTACCGACCATCGGTCTTTCTGCCCAGGTTTGCTCTCTTGTTCTTTTTTTAAAGAATTATTAATAAATTCCTAAAACACTTTTTCGCCAATTACTTTGGTAAAGATTATTATTATTAGATTTGCAAATCATGGTTTTATCAAACTAACTAGAGTTTTTGAAAATCCACCGATTATTTCGAAAGTTGTGAATTTTCGAAAATTTTAGATCTCGAATTGTGTAATACTAGAGTTAAAAATATTAAAAAAATATATAAAACGTGTCTACTAAATTCTACAAAAATTAAATCATATTTCCAAATCATCGTTTTATCAAACTAAATAGAGTTTTTGAAAATCCACTGATTATTTGGAAAGTTGTGAATTTTTGAAAATTTTAGATCTCGAATTGTGTAACACTCGAGTTAAAAATTAAAAAATATATAAAACGTATCTACTAAATTCTACAAAAATTAAATCATATGTGCAAATCATCTTTTTATCAAATTAGGTGCAGTTTTTGTAAATCCACCGATTCGCGAGTTGTGAATTTTTAAAAATTTTAGATGTACAATTGTGTAATGCTCGAGTGAAAAATTAAAAAAATATATAAAACGTGTCGAGTAAATTCTACAAAAATTAAATCATATTTGCAAATCATCGTTTTATCAAATTAGGTGCAGTTTTTGAAAATCCACCAATTATTTCGCGGTTTGTGAATTTTTTTAAATTTTAAATTTACAATTGTGTAATTCTCGAGTGAAAAATTAAAAAAATATATAAAACGTGTCGACTAAATTCTACAAAAATTAAATCATATTTGCAAATCATCATTTTATCAAATTAGGTGCAGTTTTTGAAAATCCACCAATTATTTCGCGAGTTGTGAATTTTTAAAAATTTTAGTTTTACAATTGTGTAATGCTCGAGTGAAAAATTAAAAGAATATATAAAACCTGTCGACTAAATTCTACAAAAATTAAATTAGATTTACAAATCATGGCTTTATCAGATGAAATGGAGTTTTTGAAAATCCACTAATTATTTCGCGAGTTGTGAATTTTTGAAAATTTTAGATCTTGAATTGTGTAATACTCCCGCAAAAAAAATAAAAAAATATATATAAAGCGTGTCGACTAAATTCTGCAAAAATTAAATTAGATTAACAAATCATGGGTTTATCAGATGGAATGGAGTTTTTGAAAATCCACCAATTATTTCGCGAGTTGTGAATTTTTGAAAATTTTAGTTTTACAATTGTGTAATGCTTGGGTGAAAAATTAAAAAAATATATAAAACGTGTCGACTAAATTCTACAAAAATTAAATTAGATTTACAAATCTTGGCTTTATCAGATGAAATGGAGTTTTTGAAAATCCACTAATTATTTCGCGAGTTGTGAATTTTTGAAAATTTTAGTTCTTGAATTGTGTAATACTCCAGCAAAAAAATAAAAAAAATATATAAAGCGTGTCGACTAAATTCTACAAAAATTAAATTAGATTTACAAATCTTGGTTTTATCAGATGAAATGGAGTTTTTGAAAATCCACGGATTATTTTACGAGTTGTGAATTTTTGAAAATTTTAGTTTTACAATTGTGTAATGCTCGAGTGAAAAATTAGAAAAATATATAAAACGTGTCGACTAAATTCTACAAAAATTAAATTAGATTTACAAATCATGATTTTATCAGATGGAATGGAGTTTTTGGAAATGCACCGATTATTTCGCGAGTTGTGAATTTTTGAAAATTTTAATTTTCGAATTGTGTAATACTCGAATGAAAAAATAAAAGAAAATATGAAACGTATCGACTAAATTCTACAAAAAATAAATTAGATTTGCAAATCATCGTTTTATCAAAATAAGTGCAGTTTTTTGAAAATTCACCGATTAATTCTAAAATTTTAGTTTTCAAATTGTGAAATACTCTAGTGAAAAATTAAAAAAATATATATGTAAAACGTGTTGACGAAATTCTACAAAAATTAAATTGATCGTTTTATCAAATTAAGCAGAGTCAAAGAGCCACGTCACTACCTGTAGTTTCAAGCTCAGCAAGAACTTTTAATTAATCCTTAAAACACTTTTTCGCCAGTTACTTTGGTCTAGGAAGATAAATCGTTCTTTCTTTCTTCAAAAGGGAGTGGGGGGGGGTTATATTTTTTATAAGTGGCTCTACCATTATCATGTTCCACGAGCCGCCACTGCTCACACGAATATTATATGACAAGCGCTGTCATAATTAAATATGAAGTTGATGTTTTTGTCAAGGCCGCCTACATATATACGCAAAATCGTCCCGAAAATAACAAAAAGCGTCCCGAAAGTAAAGAAATCGTTCCGAAAGTGTAACAAAATCGTCCCGAAAATAACAACTTTCGGTACGATTTATGTAAAGTGGTACTCTCGATTTTATAAATCAAACCGAAAGTTTTATTTTCGGGACGGCTGCAGAAAAAATATTATAAATAAGTGGTTTTGAGGAAACACACTAAAAGAACGCCAGACTATTTACATTTTACATTTATATTACCAAGTCCAAAATGAAACTAGCTATATGCACCCGCCAAACTTAAGTTATCGACGGCAATAAATAAGTACCAAGAGGATATGCAAAATCTCGCAAAGTTCGCCTACAAGCTAATGAATAATTTAAATTAATTGCAAAATATTTACAGTCTCCTACAATTTATAATCTGACTGGTTACGTGTTTAAACCACGAGGCAACGGAGGGGCGAGAGCGACTCTTTAAAAGAGCCGGGGAATTTGCGAAGTTTCCGAATAAAGTACCGAGAACGAGTCAAAGGCTTTCGCCGTAGGAAACTTTAAAGAAAATTTGAATTCGCTGCGAAATTAGTTCGGTTAAATAAACTCGAATGCATCCCACCCTTATGATATCACGTCGGCAGAAAGCGTTTATTAAATTCCGAATTTGGCCTCATTAGTTTGTCTACCGTGCTGATTAAGACTTTTAATGAAGACGTTTGCTATGTATCGGAAAGGGGAAAAATCATTCATTAAATTATAATGTAGCAAAGAGACGCCCTGATTGCCCAAACGGAATTATTTGGCAACATGTAATTTCTTCATTACACTAATTAATAAGTCTTCTCGGGAAGGCATTCATTTTCAAACGGGTTTTTTTATCGGCCATAAAAAAATTGGAGGTTTTATGTTTACCAGCTTCTCCAGCAGCGATGGCTAATATTTTCGTAATTAATTTGTCACGAAAAATTAGGACGTTGTTGGAATATTATTAAAAGACGTGCATTCGTTGCGAAACTCACGTCTTTATAATTAATTTGGAATTACTTACGTTTATGTTGCTTGTAACTTTAACCCGGCGGTGTAATATAAATCAGATATGTTCTACGAGTTAGAAAACCTGAATTTCTGTGAGGAAACGTGCCTTCAAATATTCATGACAGTTTACAGGATACATGCGCGGTGATTATTTATTTGAATGTTTATATGTTTTGACATTCTTTACTAGGAAATATTTATAAGGAATTATCTTTATCCGGCTGGCAATATTAGAGCTAGTTAATTTTTCCTTTTCCTATTATACCATAAGAAACCCACAATTGAGTAGGCTAGAAACTAGCCATAAATCCCATAACAGTTTGCATTCATCAAGCGTTCGAGAGAACAGATTTTGGCAGTTGTCGCGAGTTTTATTATTTTCTAATAATGCGTTTATTTACGTTTCGATTGCGATATTCACGTACGTATATTACAAACTTTTCGTTCGCATTTCAAATTTAGCGCGGTTACCGGTGAATTAATAAGAAACCTTACACCATAACAAAGTAGTATCTAACGTGAGACACAACTTAAATTCTAATATAACGATTTTATTAATATTCGTAACACGGTCAAAAGTGTGACATTCATGTGTAAGCTCCACTTCGCCTCATTCACACTCGCTAGACATCTGCCACGTTCGGCCATTGACATGAAATATACCAAACACAAAAATACATTCAATTTATATAAATACGTTAAATACCATTCCGATTCTCCCGTCAAATTCGCAATATGATTTACATACCATGCATCGATGCACTTTCCATTCCCTTAATGCAAGCATATTAACCTAATCAATCAACAAGTTAAATAACATCTTATAAAACGTTACATAATTGAAACTTTTAGTGCGATACGATCTGAAGTCAATTAACAATCAGTCCTTGACATTGCCATGTGTATTAGATCGCAGATAATGCTCTCCGATTTGAGGCGCAGCCGTCGAAAATGAATAACAAAAAAAAAATAGAAGAAGGTAATAAGCATAAGATACGGGCGATCATCCGATCATTTATAATATATGTCAATGGTAATAAAGTGTACATTGTGAGGTGTGATTGATGCCGGATAACGGATAGAGCTTATATAGAAGGATACAAGCCACGAGTGTACGTATCAAGATAGATTACGGGGTCTGCATGTAGGGTCCAGGGTATATCTAATGTCTTATCATTATTGTAATATTTCAACATTTACGAAATTAAAAACGGACTAGAACTGATACCAGATAACGTCGACTTTTATGTCTCGGAGTGACGGTTAAAGCTGGATGAGCTTACCATTTGACGCGAGGCGTGATTAATCATGTAAACAAAAAATAAATATATCTTTTCAGTTCAGGAGCTGTCTAATTTATACAACAGCATCTGTAGAAACTTTAATTAGCAACATTAATTAAAATAATAATGATAATATACATCTCCTCTATAATGTGATCATTTCATTAATTTCTCTAATGTAGTTATTTTAAAATAACAACTTGCAACCTAAAATTACTAAAATTTGCTGAAAACCCGCACCGGGCCGCGTTGACTTGTTATTAAGAATAAATTCAGGGTTGGCCCGAATTTTTTTGGGCCCCTATTCAGAAATTTTTTGCGGCGCCTTGACCATCGACAATTTTTGAATTTTAATTAGATTATGAGATAAATCAAAATAGGTGTAGAGTAAAATAAAACACTTTAATTTTTTTATACCACTATATTTTATTTATGTGACTAGTTTCGACCATTCACTGGTCATTTTCAAACATAAGTCAACAGTTTCAAACTAGTCACCTAAATAAAATATAGTAGTATAAAAAATTAGTGTTTTATTCCAATCTACAATCAAGATGTACCACGAAGTAAACGCCGCCAACATTAAACATCAAAATAGGTCTGTATGTATTGTGTGAAAACATGTCAATAATAGTGTCGCGGAGACCTACAAGAATCACGAAACCGGCCCCTAATTAGCGCACACGAGTATGTTTAATATATTATATTTTTACTTTCTCCGTACAAAGTACGAGAAAGTAGTTTTTAGAATTCAAAATTTCAACGGAAATATCTGGGTTTTCAGAGAAGTTATGAAGGTATTTTCAATTTTATCATTTTCTTTTTATTCAACAGTTGTTTTCTTATGGAGAAAATTTTTATATTTTGTATGAAGCTTTATTAAATAATCGGAAAAACTAAAAAGCTTTTGGTAAAATTTTAAAAACTTGAATTAGGTGCTCACCTTAACAGTTTTTTGTTTTGTTCTAAATTTTCTTTTAATATAAAATAGAAAGTAAACAAAGTACTGCACGTCTTTGGTACATAAAGTATTTTATAAACTCTTTGATTTTTGAAAAAACTTTGAAAATAGATCAATCTTGACTTTTGTTGTGTATAATTATGAAAGGATAATATCATACATTTTTGAAACCAAAAATTGTAGAGGACACTTTTTTAATCCCAATAATATTTGAAAAAATTGATAAACTTGCAAAATATCAAGAAAAAATCTTTTAAATCAAATTGTGGACTTATATGATGGCCACAACATTTTTTTTTTAATTAACTGTCTGTAGATATTTTTTTGATTCAACTGTATTTTTGTAGATGAATTTTTCTTAAATTAAACTTTTTATATATATTTTTTTATACATACATCAACATCTTTATTCAGACACTTACATATATAGTATACACAGTAACGTTTTATTTATATACAAGTTTGTTAGTATGTCTCTGTCTGGGCTATCGACCTTAGGTCTTTCTGCCCTTTTTTTTATATTAAACTGGTTTCTTATAAATGTTTTTCTTTTCATTCAATTGTTCTTTAATAGGTTATTTTAAATATTCTGATTTTCTATGGATGAGTTTGCTTTAAATTCAACTGTATTTTTTATTTTTCATTTTATTTAAACTGGATTTTACGAATAAAATTTTCTAAAAAATTTTTACATGGATTTTTTAAATTCAACTACGTGATCAATTCAACTGTACATTTATAAAACATTTTATTGAGTAAAATTGTATTTTTATATGTAAATTTTATTTTAAATCAACTCGATTTGCAGATAAAAAAATGGTGATGTGGCCATCATGTTACTTTCTCCGACTTGATGGTATCATAGTCATTTATATTTACGCTTTCATGATTTATTTTCTGTTTAAATCATATTTACATCGAGCGTTTTGTAGACTCGCATGATACTGACGTTTAAAACGTCAAAAAAATAAAAGATGGAAAAATTAAACTTGAAATTCAAAAACTCAGTTTACTCAAAAACTAAAGAGATTTAAAAAAACTTATTGTTTATAAGTTGTTCATTTTGGCATTTTCTACAATTATTATTAACATAAATTTGCTGTTACTATTATCGTTTTATAATTATAAACCAAAAATGAAAAAAAATAAATATTTTTTTTTTCTCGAATAACAATGATTTTATGAAAAATGTTTTCAAACAAAATACGCTCATTTCTTTGTTGTCTTCAATATTTGTTTAAATGTTTTTGTGATATTTTTCATATCTAAGAAAATATTGGCAAAAAAACAAAAAACAGTTAAAGTAAACACCCACTTCCGGTGTACGAAATTTTATCAAAAGCTTTTCAGTTCTTCAGATTATCAAATAAAACGATTGTTCAAAGTTTGATATCACTTGCTCTATTAGCGCGCACAGACACACAGCACACACACACAGAAACAATTTTTTTTTTTTCGGAAATTATTGAAATGGCATCTAGGGACCCCAAAACGGATATTTCTGTAAAAAAAAATTGAAAAAATATCACGATCACAATACTTTCTCGTACTTCGTAACGGAGAAAGTAAAAATGTAATTCAACTATTTATTATACTTTTTTCTATTAATTTTGTTTCCTTCAACTGTTCCATTTTTTAAATGGAACTGAATTTTTCCATATGAAATGTTTCTTTATTCAATTGTTGATTTATGGATGTTGTTTTTTTAATTTAAAAGTTTCTCTGTACTTGAGATTTTTTAAGTTCAACTGTTGTTTTATTGGTGCTTTTAAATTCAACATATTTTGTAGATTATTTCTTTTCTAAATTCAATTTAATTCAATAATAACTGTTCCCTTTTAGTTATTTTTGTTTTATTTCAACTATATTTTTATACGTGAATCTTTTTTTTAACAATTGATTTCTATATGATATTACTTTAAATTTACGAGTTTCGTAACAGTCGAGATTTTTAAAATTAACCTTTGACTTTATATGTGCATTTTTTTAATTTTAATTTTTTTTGTATGTGATTTCTTTTCTAAAGTTATTTTCAATTTTATAATTTTTTGTTTTAATTCAACTGTCCTTTTACAGATAAAATGTCTATATTTAACTGTACACAGTTGAATTACTGTAGTATTTTTTAAATAACTTTATAGATTTAATTTTTTTCAATTCAACTTTTTTTTAAATTTAGTTTTATGTTTATAGATGATTATGTTTAATTCTACTGTTTTCTTATTTTTTTTAACCGTTAACTGTTTTTTTAGAAATGAGATATTCTATATTCAACTGTATTTTTATATAAGAATTTTCCTTTAAATCAGCTGTTAATTTTTTTTTTCTGATTCTAATTTTATTCTGACTGTTGATTGTATTATATAAAAAACATAATTTAATTTCTTTATAAAATTTTTCTAAATTGAACTTTTTTATAGATGAAGTTTATTATTAAATTCCTCTTTGATATTTGTTTTAATATCATAGAGGAATTTAATAACAAACTTCATCTATAAAAAATTCAATTTAGAAAAATTTTATTCATAAAGAAATTTAATTATTTTTTAATTTTTTTTATTAATTAAACTATATCAAATAAATTTTTCTAATTCAATTTTTTTAGTTTCTCCGTTACGAAGTACCGGATTTTCATGGATTTTTTTTTTTAATGGAACTGATTTTTAGAAGTGTGCAATTCTATATTCAACTCTATTTCTATACAATAATTTCCCTTTAAATTTGTTAATATTGCATGTTTTTTTTTCTAATTCAAATGTTGTTTAATAATTTAATACTTTTTATAATTTAATTTCTTTATGGTTGAAATTTTTATAAATTGAACTTTCTTTTATAGATGAAGTTTGTTACTAAATTCAAGTTTTCTTTTCTAAATAAAATTTTGAAAATTGAACAGTTTTTTGTATAAATTCAAATATATTGTAATATATGATTTTTTTATAGGCGATTGTTAAACATGTATTATTTTAATGCAACTGTTTTTTTTTAATAATTAAAGAAATTTTTGAAATTTGACTTTATTTGTATACATAAATTTCATTTTAAATCAAGTTCATTTAAAGATTTATAAATTTCATTAATTTTTTTTAATGGATTAAATTGTTTATGTTTATTTGTTTTCTATTCATTAATCTTTTTTTAAAAGGAACCTTTTTCTTAAAAATTATTTTTTCATAGGTCAATTTTGATTGATTTTTGATTGATTTGTAGATTTTTTTGTTTCTTACATTAAATATTTCTTTTATCGATGTTTTTTTTTTATATACAACTATTCTTTTTTTTTCAATTAATATATGAGATATTAACACAAACGGTGGTGGCAGATGAGCTCGAAGTCGACGCCAAAAACAAAAACAAAAACTATTTTTTCTCTACATACATAAATATTTTAAATGTTTCAGAGCTCTGGGAACGGTCAACCACGTGCTTAATTGTCAAAATTTCGAAGAATGTTTTATAAAAAACTTGTAAAGAATAGTGAACTGCATGTCCTAAAAATATTTAAATTTATACAGGGTGTCTCATAACAAAGTAACAGACAAAACTTATGTTTTTTTTAATGGAACAACCTGTATATTTTAGCATTTTTGGATTCCATGTTACCTAGGGTTTAATAAAATGACCTAGGTTTTGGGAATAGAAACGGTGTCCTTTTTGTGTAATTCAGTTGTTTATACAAAAATTTGAATCAAATTGTTAAAGTGCTGCCCAGAAACTAATAAATATAATTAATTCTGATTTAGTGGTAAAGTTTAGTTGAACTTTAGTCTTCAAATTTTTTTTATCATCTAACAGATAACTCAGAGTATTATACAGGGTGATAGCCATTTGCAAACCGCACATTTCCTTAATTTTTTTTTTCAAATGGGACACTATATTAAAATCAACTGGTGAACTTTATGAATAAGATTATCTTTTTATTCTTCTTTTTCTTTAAAGATAATATTCTTTTAAATATAACTTTTTCTTTGCACTTGATTTCTTTTTACTTTCTCCGTTACGAAGTACGAGAAAGTAGTGATCGTAAAAAATTTTTCAAATTTTTTTTTACGGAAATATCCGTTTTAGGGTCCCTATACGCCATTTCAACAATTTCTGGATTTTTTTGTATGTGTGTGTGTCTAGGTGTGTGTTGTGTGTGTGCGTGTGTGTGTGTGCCTGTTCTCGCTGTATCTCAAAAACTAATAGAGCAATTGATATAAAACTTTGAACATAAGTCTTGGTTGATAATCCGAAGAAGTGGGCGTTTACCTTAACCGTTTTTTTGTTTTCCTCCAAAAAAATTTTAAATATGAAAAATATCACAAAAACATTTAAACAAATATTGAAGACAACAAAGAAATGAACATTTTTTGTTTATAAATATTTTTCATAAAATCATTGTTATTCGTGAAAAAACATTTTTTATTATATTGTACTTATTTTTTCATTTTTTTTTTATAATTATGAAACGATAATAGTTACAGCAAATGTATGTTAATAATAATTGTAGAGAATTCCAAAATGAACAACTCATAAAGAATAGTTTTTTTTTAAATCTCTTTAGTTTTTGAGTAAACTGACTATTAGTATTTGAAATAAAATTTGTCATTTTCATCTTTCATTATTTTGACGTTTTAAACGTCAGTTTTATCCGGTTTTACAAAACGCTCGATGTACATTTAAAATATGATCTAAATTGAAAATAAACCATAAAATGTAAATTTAAACATTGATACCATCAAATCGGAGAAAGTAACATGATGGCCATCAGTTTTAACAAAATTTTCACACCAAAATTTCTACCAAGAAATGTATAAAATAAAACGTGAAGAATACTTATTAATGATATTACTCATTATAGAATGCAGGCATGTCGTTGCTATGCCTCAAATAAAATACCTCAATTATGTAGCAATTTGTTCAATTTTGATGATTAATGTGATAGTTTATTTAATTATATCCACAAAATATGCAAATAACACGATAAGAGCAGTTTGTAATATTTTCACTGACATTAGGGTAATTGAAAGTGACATAAGAGTGAGTGTAAAGTACTATCACTCACTCGTTTCCTTAGCAACTGATTGAGTGGATAAAAGAAAAGCTTTCTTTGCGCGTATCCACGTAAGAAAGTAAAAGTTTCAATGGCAGGATGTTATTTCTCACACGATTTCGAAGGCTGAGAAATCGACTTTTTCTTCCGTTTGTGAAAAAAACTGTATTCTTGTAGACATTTTTTTTAAATTAAATATAAACTACTTTTCAGTTGAGATTTTTTTAATTCAACTGTTTTAATTTCTATGTAAGAAGTACGGTTTTCAGGATTCTTATACCGAATTGAAAATTTTAAACCGCCAGAGATGCTTCCGACCATTTTTGAAAAATATCTCCTGTCTGTATGTCTGTGGGCGATGAACCTCAAAAACGAATGTATTTTTAAATTAAAACTTAAACTTTCTGAAAGAACCGAAAAGCTTCTGAAAACTGTAAGTGGGTGTTTTTTGTATTTAAAAAAATAAAGATTTAAGTATGAGTAATATTAGAAAAAATATGTAAGTGCAAAAGATAACAAAGAACTACACATTATTTGTTTAAAAATGAAAAATTTAAAAATTAAACAAAAGAAGTGTGACTTTTTTGTTTATACATATGATATGATGATTTACATTAAATATGAATGCACAAAAATTATACAGAATGTCACAATAAACAACATAAGAATATGTTGTGTTTTAAAAAATCATAAGGTTTAAATAAATATGTAATATTTCAGAGTTTTACACCATCGTGATTGCTGTTAGCATTTTTTTAAATTACAAAGCACATTAGAAATTCGTCTGATTGTAGGCCAATTATACATAATTTTTATATTTTAATGCAGATATAAAATACCACAACCAAGGAGTTTGAGATATCTGTCGGGAAACCAAAGTTTATTTGTTTATATATTTTCTGAAATGCAAAATATGATATTTCATGAAGTGATTGTCTTTCAGTTATAAAGTAGTTCGATTAGATTGAAAAATTTATAGAGGCCCCGTCGTTTATTATTAGATTTATTTTCCGGGAAAAAAAGTGGAGGATTCCGAACTGATAGAAAATCCCTTCCCGAAAGAAAATTAATCTGGGGACATTCCTCCATCGACGTATCCATACGTTTTTCTTCGGCGATGCGGAGATGTGGGTCGAACATGGAAGGACTTTAGAAGTCTTTAAGAGTTTATAGGATCACAACCCTTTGTCAAGCCGGGATTAGTCGATTCCCAAAAACACAACGTGTGTCCAATGGTTGGGATTCCTCTGTACTATTAGGGATATAGAAAACCGGAAAAATTCACTCTCGGGAGGGATTATTGAACGTTACATTAATAATTAATGCCGTAATCCCGTACTTTCCGGAGCTAGTTTTGTTAAAAGGAAGCGCCTTTTTATTCGGTTTTGATTAGAAATTCATTACGGGTCCGGGCTTTGGTAAATCAGAGCTGTTTGTGAGACTTTAAAGTTTCCATGAAAACTTAGTGTTTCTTAGTGATAATTAGTAATTTACAGGATTATCCCTTTGGTGTGGGAATTAGTTTATTTGTTTGTATTTACTATATAGTAAAAACATATGCCTTAATTAATGAAAAAAATCCGTCTGTATAATTAGTGGAATCTCAATTAAAGCAAATGAAATAACTTAATCCCCTAAATTAATTAACCATAAACGCGTGTGTGAATATTCCGTACCATTTTATGAATTGTATGAAAATTATCTCTTCCCTTCATTCATATCGCATGAGATTAACGTGTAATCCGAATTTTACAATTAGCACTAATTGTGTTTCATTCTTTACCATTCGCGCCTAATATTTCAGTCCGCAATTATGAAATATATGAAAACAAATGTAATTAAGATGGTATCTCCGTTGCGTTTAATGCGCACCTGAATGTATTTTTGGTCGTTGGGTAAGCGAATGCTTGTACATGTTCGAGTGCTTGTAAATATTTGGAATATTTCAAGGAGACATTTGCTTTGTCAAGGCTGTGGCACCATTGATGCCGCACGGATGGGCTTTTACGACCATCATCATCTGTTTACGTGGGTAGTCTGAGGACAACGTCACAATGAATGTGTTACATTGAAGTGATGGTACGCAGGAGCCAAACTATCTTGTGTAATCAATGACCCGGCCAAGACGGGTGTTCGGATGACAAAGTAAATATCAATACTCGGTTGGCACACCTTACCTGAATTATTAGAAGATAATGTTCGGGATAATGCTCTTGTTTTTATTCCATGTTCGGTTAGCTTACATGCAATCAATAATGAAATTAAAATCCCTTCTTTATTGTAAACGATTTAATAAATAACGACATTCAGTCTGTGTTACTTCAATACTAGGGAAATTGTGTTTTTGCATAAATCAATATTTACCATGGAATTAACCAATGAAGTTGTTCCAAAACGTGATTAATTTACATTCTATTGTTTGTATTTTCTGATTGTATCGTAGATAGGCATATGATTATTTAAAGTAAATTCAATAATTATTGAAAATTGCTTACCAGTTTCAAATATGAAAACATGTTTGAAAATGGTAAGAAACTTAAGTCGCAAAAGTAAATATACAAGTTATAGAAAACAAAATAAAAAGTGGTTTATTATATTATTCAAAATGTATAACGAATTAAAAATTGGCTTTGTTAGTATCACGCTTTCTTTAGTTTCTAAAGAAAGCGTGATAGTCATTATCAAAGGTACCAATAAAGTTACTCGTATGTCCTTCACACTCGTTAGATATCTGCCACTTATGAAATGACTATTTTAGTTAAACAAAAATTGCACATTGCACATTAATTAACGAGAATCGTTTCTGTCTATAACTACGTTCGATTGAACTTCACTTTTACTTTGAGAATAACCAGCTGTATTAATGTGGGGCACTTTAAAAGTTACTCGTGTTTAATTATAATTAATTGAGTCGAGATTTACTGCGTTAATTAATTAATATCTGAATATTTCCGTTTTAATATTCTTTATGAAGATGGGTCCAGTTCAATTAACACATCTACCTAAATATTGAAATAACTATTTCCAATTAGCCGAATACCGCGGATTTGTACAAGATGTAAATGCAAATTTAATCGTTCGAAAATATATTCCGTAAATAAAATCGATTTGCTTTGAAATAATTCTGGATATTTTGACACATGCAAATTTTGAAATTTTTGTTAAGACATAAAGAAAATAAATACCCAATCAAATACTTCAACACTAAATAGCCCATCTCCATCATTAACTATTCCATATAATAAATATTTATTAAATAAATACGAACATCACTTATTAGAATCTAGATAAATGACATAGTTTAAAACATGAGTCTTGTTGTTGTTTAAAAAAACGTTTTGTTTTCAATCATCCAACAATGTATTATTTAACACAGAAAATTGTTTCACCACACTGACACTTTTGTTTCTTTTAGATGGTACAAAACAGAAATTTGTTGCTCAATACATTATCAAGCATTTGCCTAAACTGTTAAAAGCAATTGTTAGTATTGTTTATTAACTTAGTGAAAATCTATAAATAAATTTATTAATTATATTTTATACAGGGTGGCCGATGTATCTGAAGACATTGAAATATCTCAAAAACTACGCATCGGATCCAAAAAAAATTTGAATAAAATTTGTTCACCTGAAAGAGGGTCATCCAATGATAACAAAGGTAACCCCCACCCCTACTCCCTGGGGTGGGGGTGGTGGCACCAGTAAAATCTTAAATGGAAACCCATGCAGATTCAGATTCTCATAAAAAAATTAGTAACTTTTATCTTTATTTTTTTCGATTCGTGATAGATGGCTCTGTAATCACTAATATCTCAAGAAATTACACATCGGATTGAGGCAAAAACACATGTTTAATTATGCAAAAAGCTGTTCAACCATACGAAACTCATTTCTACCTCAAACGGGTAAAAATGGAAGTTGCTTCAAGATCGTGATTGGAACTTCATTTTTTATAGCAAATCCTGGTTTCCCAGGACAAAATTCATTGATTTGACTTTATTGTTGACATTAAATGATATATTAAAATGGGGGATCGCCTTTCGTAACATTGGATGACCCCATTCCAGGTGAACAAATTTTATTCAGATTTTTTTTTTATCCGATGCGTAGTTTTCGAGATATTTCAATGTCTCCAGATAAATCGGCCACCCTATACATTATATATTATAAACTAAACACTATATAAACCATATAAATAAATAATAAGATTTATGAGAATACTGATTACGAAATAATTAAAAATTATAATGAACTGAAAAATTCACAATATTTGAAACTCAATAATTATAGGTAAAATATTATACGGCTATTTCTCATAGCCGTGTTGATACTTTCCATTTTCTAGTGTTTGTTACTAACGATGTCAAAAAAGTCAAATCTGTGAGTAGATGGAGTATAGACAATAAATTAAGACTCTAGTTTTGATGTGTCACTATTATTTATACGTCAGCATTTACTCGTAACTTAGAAATCACTATACAGGGTTCTGCATTTGAGCTCCCGTCTTCTATAGCTCATTTACTAATTAAGTTGGAATTTTGATATTTTGCAGAATAAATTTGCATCCTAGAATGCATTTCAGGAAAAGATTTTTGATTATACAGGGCGTCCGAAAAAAACGTGACGTCATGATGATATATTTTTTTTTAAATTACATGCTACGTATTTTATTGGGTACCTTTTATGGTTGCCTACATACTCCTATAATTTTATTGGAATCGATTCAGGGATATCAGCAAAAAATAATAAAAACTAAAAAAAAAATCAGTTTTGCACTGTTGGTTTAAAAAATGAATAAAAAATAAAAATAGTGCCTCGTTAATAAAATCATACAAGGTACTTATTAAATAAGGTCTGATAGTCCCGTTAACTAAGTTTGATATGAGTTATACAGGGTATCCAAAATTTAGTGTCAAACATTTCAAACTTTAAAGCACTTTATTTTTCTTATTTTAAATTGGAGCCCCTGTATATTTTTGGCATTCCATGCAGAATTAAAAAATTAAACATTTTTCCTGATAGCAACCCTGTCCCAATTCCTAACGCATTAAAAGTTATTTGCAGAAAACTCGTTTTGTCAACCATTTCAATAGCCATTTTACTAAATAAAAATCGAAGGTGGCTTTGAAAAACAATTTATTGACATTAAAATTTAACAAGGTGACAAGAGACTGTTTTGACTTAAGTAATGTAAACGTTTAAAGCATTGTTAACTGAAGCTCTTTGTACTCAAGAATGATTTTTTCCATGACAAAATATTATTCTCGAGTGTAAAGAACTTAAGCTAACAATGCTTTAAACGTCAAATTAGTCTCTTGTCACTTTGTTAAATTCCAATGACAATACATTGTTTTTCAGAGCCACCTTCGATTTCTATGTAATAAAATGGTTATTGGAATAGTTAGTAAAACTAGTCTTATGCAATTAACTTTTAATACGTTAAAAATTTCGATAGGGTTGTTATTTGGAAAAACGTTTATTTTTTAATTCTGCATGGAATAACATAAAAATATACAGGGGCTCCAATTTAAAATAAGAAAAATAAAGTGCTTTAAAGTTTGAATTGTTTGACGCTAAATTTTGGGCACCCTTTATAATTAATATCAATCAAACTTAGTTAACGGGACTACCAGACTTATTTAATACTTATTAATATTAATTACTTATTTAATAAGAACCTTGTATGATTTTATTAACAAGGCACTATTTTTATTTTTTATTCATTTTTTAAAACAATAGTCCAAAACTGATTTTTTGAGTCTTAATTTTTTTTGCTGATTTCCCTGAATCGATTCCAATAAAATTATAGGAGTATGTAGGCAACCATAAAAGATACCGAACGTCATGAAGTACTACTTGTTGTAGCGAGAGTTGATCGGCAACCTAGTGGAATTTTTGTCACTCAAGATGTCAAAAAAGTCTGATCTATGAGTAGCCCGTTTTCTCGAAAACGTGACATCATAGAGATTCGAAAAAAAAAACAATCACCAATGCCTACAATTACCGGAAGTGGGCGTAACTACACTCAACTTTAGAATTTCAAATGGGAACCTAGGTCGAGTGGGGTATCGTTGGATAGGGATTTTAAAAAGAAACAACTTTTCTTTGAAAAATTAGTTTCTAATTACTTATTTTTTAGAAGTTGTTCATTTTGGCATTCTCTACAATTATTATTAACATAAATTTGTTGTAACTTAATTATAAACCAAAAATAAAAAGAAATAATAATTTTTTTTCTCAAATAGCAATGATTTTATGAAAAATATTTTCAAGCAAATGATGTTCATTTCTTTGTTATCTTTAATGTTTATTTAAATGTTTTTGTGATATTTTTCATATTTAAGAAAATATTGGCAAAAAACAAAAAACAGTTAAGGTAAACACCCACTTCCGGTGTACGAAATTTTACCAAAAGCTTTTCAGTTCTTTGGATTATTAAATAAGACGTATGTTCAAAGGTTCATATCAATTTCTTTGTTAGTTTTTGAGATACAGCGCACACAGCAGACACACACACAGACACAAAAAAAAAATTCCAGAAATTGTTGAAATTGTATCTAGGGACCCCAAAACGGTTATTTCCGCAAAAAAAAATTAAAAAAAAAAAATCACGATCACTATACTTTCTCGTACTTCGTAACGGAGAAAGTAAAAAATAAAAATGGTGCAGCACAACCTTTTGTTGAAATAGCATGGAATGACCTAGTGGCTATTCCAGAACCTCTCATTTCTGTTCATATTCATAGATTTTACAAAAAAAAAAATCATTGAAAAGGAATACATTTTTCAGTGCAACTCTATGGCTATTATATCAGTTTTCAGTTTTATTCACGGTGAAACCTTACATTTTATTACTTTTATTACACTATAATTCATTCGTGCTGATGTAATGTTTATTAAATCTTCATATAATAATGATTTATTCTGTATTAAGTACACGCTTGATTTAGAACAACAAAAACTTTCAAATCAAATCAAATCAAATTTATTGGTGCTACTACAATTGTTTACACAAGTCACAGGTAATCATATAATAATGCTATAAAATAAATATTGGTTTAATATAGTTTAAAAATCTTAAAATTAAAAATTATCGAGACAGACAAACGTATTAGAATATAAATAAGTTAAAGGACAATAAATAAATTAAAGGATAATAAAATGACAGAAAGGTTTATGGACAAATTATAAAAATATACCTCTTTTTATAATTTGTTTGGATAAAAACTCATTCACACTATAAAAACTTTTGCTTTTGCTAACAATACATTTTACATAGTTTCGGCTGAAAATCCAAAAAATCTGCAGAAGGTCACAACTTGCGAAATTCTTCAACGCTCTTTAGTGGATAATGCGCTCACTATCGGAAAATCCAAATGGCCAATATCAGTCGGAATTTTTTTGTTCTAAAACTTTGATCTCTTGTAATTTTTGACTAAAAGTTTCGGCTCTAAGTGCAAAAAAATGAAATCTTATGTATATACTTAATTTTTGTCCGTGCTCTCTAGCGGGAAACAACCGCTCTACAACTTTTAAATGAACTAGTTTTTGCTCAAAATGCATACTTTTCGCTAAAAATGCAAAAAATCATTCAAACACGCAAAAATTCATATATTTTGTCTATTACTCCAAAACCACCCTTTTTTATGCGTGCGCCAGGTGAAAATAGTCTTCAGACAGTTCAAATACACCTAAATATATAGGTCGCTAAGCTGTGGGTATAATTTCCCTAAGATATATCTAATTTGAAGGGACTATTAGGTTTCCTCGACAATACGAAGAACTGAAATTATTTCGGTAAAATTTTGTACACCGGATTTATTTTTAATTTTTCCCGATATTTTCCTAAATATTGCGTATATTACAAATAATAATTATAACAATAACTTTATTAGTGCGATTATAAATATTTACGGATATTAAGGAACAATTTTTTAAATGCTTGTTCATCCGATTTCTTGGCTTATTGTTAATGTAGGTTGTCATCTTCACTATCTCCTTTTCTTCTTCGTACATTTTGTTTGTGACAACTAGTTTACTTTGTAAGACTCTTTTGGTTATCTCCTATATTCCTTTTGTAATTTTGTAATGTACATTTTCCAAGCATATCGTCTTTTGTATTCTAGTCTGATCAATGCTGGGAGTCATGACATCTTTAATCTGGAACTTTAATTAAAATGCACTTTGTTGGTATCACACAAATTTTGTTTATTTTCTGACTAAAGTCAATCACGTTTATTTAAAATTTAACATTGACATTCCAAGTCTAGTTTGAGACTAAAGTGCCTACAAATAAAACTATAATATTGGCAAAAAGCACCATTAACATAAACTTTTGTTATTACTGGAAGATCTTCAGTAGAATGTACTCTGCCTCTTCGCGTATTCAACATTTTTGTGATTTTTTTTTGTATACTAATCATTGGTCAAATTACGTTAATACGAGGAACAAACTGCAAATAAATAAGATTCATTAATTAATGAATATGGCCGTAATTAATTTATAATTTTCAGTGAATAATGAATGCTTTTACTAATCTGGACAGTGGTTACCAAAGTATATATAATTGGATTAATTAGCTTTCGCGGATTCACGAATCAAGGATTATGCAGGATGCACCTTCTGGATGGAATATGAAAGGTGTTGTATGATCCGATGAAAATGTAGTATCGATCATTCACGGTTTATTAAATATCCAGCTGATCCATGCAGGCGTTCACGTGATGGATGTTTCAGTTCACGTGCAGACTTGCCCCGTGAACTCCGGTTTCATTGCCGATTAATAAATTTGATTAAATTATAATTCGTTTATAAGACAATGAATCATCCGCGATGAGAGCAAACGACTACCGGGAAACGATAAGAGATTTATCACTGAGGGCCACTAATTAAAGAAAAGTCACTTCATATTATTATATATATAATACATCTTTATTAACAGAAACAATAATGATTTGCCATGTTATGTAAATACGAGAAATAAACAATAAATAAATATAATTAACAGAAATATGATAAAATTATGTTAGTTTGGTAAATTGCCAAATGGCTATCGTCCTGAGGCCTTTCTGCCTCTTATTATTATTATTACTATTTTGCCTATATTTTAATACAATAAATTTTGTGGATATTAGTGTGAAAGCAAATTATTAATTCCTTATATGTTCTATTATTTAAAGTAAAAATTCCCACTAATTACAATTTAATTAAAACTCTTTAGGTAAATTATGCTCGGTCCTGATTAAGACATATATTTGTTTTCGTAATTTAAGCGCAGCCATGGTAATTTTCAATGGCCCTGCACACATCAGGTGGTTGTGGGAAAATAAGTTAAAAAGAGTGCCATTGGTGCTACAATCGTCCCTACGATCTGCGGCCAATAGGAAGAGGTTTCTTAAAATGTTAATTAACAACTGCGTGGGGAATACTTATGCGGCAATGTGCTAATTGCTTTCTGTGAGCGTTAATTTTATTGATGCTCCCCCATAAAGGCGGCTCGAATCCTCGTGTGTAATTATACCTACAAAACGGCGACCAGGCAAGGCAATTGGAATTTTACTGACGTTATTTCGTGTATATGTGAATAAACAACTTTCGCACTTTACGGCTACCATAAAGCTAACCAGAAAAAAAAATTGCAGATGTGCTGAAGGTTATTGCTATGTAGGTGGTGTAACATGAGAAAGTTGGCTTATAAAATATATTCTTGTGCAAAAATTACATAATAACCATGATCAAATTTTAAGTACCATAATGTTAAAATTCTGAGCAATCATGTAGCAGAATCTATTAAGAAAGAAATAACTACAATGCAATCGTTTTTAAAAGATTTTGATAACGTATGCCCGAAACTTTGAGATATTTTGATATTTTTAAGAAGTGGCGGTGCGTGTGTAAAGTAACATGCAGGGTCTTTTTTTTAACTCAGAACATATGATTGTTAATGTCTATGTTCTATGTTATAATAATCACATCAACGCATTGCAATGTATTGACAATGTAGGCAACCATACTTACACTCAGTTTTATTTAATTGTCAAAATTGTGTTATTAATAAAAATGTATTACACCACCGAAGAAAGAATACAGATAATTAATTGGTACAAGAGTGGGAACAGCATTCGACGTGTTAGAGATTTGTTTTCGGTTGAGTATCCGAGCAGACAAATTCCATCCATCTCAACAATTTGTAATATTGTCCATCATTTTGACAATACTGGCTGCGTGAGTAATTTTCACATTAAAAGGGCTAAAGGAAATCACATTTTAACGGAAGAGATGAAACTCAACATTTTATGTTACGTACAGCAGAACCCAATATCATCGTTAAGAGTTATCGCAACACAGTTTCAAATAAGTTCAGCTTCCGTGTACAAGACATTAAAAGAATTTAAGTACAATGCTTACAAGTTTTCAAATCATCAGCAACTATCAAATGCAGTGGCGGCTCGTGAAACATTTTAGTGGTAGAGCCACTTCGCATACAAACTGTTAGCCAACGAAAATTGATTTTTAGAAAAAAAAAACAGAATTTGCATCTTGCGATTTAAAAAATTCTAAAAAAATAGTGACTACCAGAATTAGCTTAAAATTTCTCAAATCCATCCAGAAATATTGTATTTTTAACATACTGGAAAAAGGTCGATAAACCACCACTGGAAACAAAATGTTAGCCATCGAAACTTGATTTTTAGAAAAAACGGAATTTGCATCTTGTAATTTAAAAATTCCTTAAATAAATAGTGACTACCAGAATTAGCTTTAAACTACTCAAATTCATCCAGAAATATGATATTTTTAACATACTAGAAAATGATCGATAAACCCCCACTGGAAACAAAACGTCAGCACTTGAAACTTGATTTAAAAAAAACGAAATTTGCATATTGTGATTTAAAAATTCCTAAAAAAATAGTGACTACCAGAATTAGCTTCAAACTTCTCAAATCCATCCAGAAATATAGTATTTTTAATATACTGGAAAATGATCGATAAACCACCACTGGAAACAAAATGTTAGCCATCGAAACTTGATTTTTAGAAAAACGAAATTTGCATCTTGCGATTTAAAAAATTGTAAAAAATAGGGACTACCAGAATTAGCTTCAAACGACTCAATTTTATCCAGAAATATAGTATTTTTAACATACTGGAAAATTATTGATAAACCCCGACTGGAAACAAAATGTAGGCACTTCAAACTTGATTTTTAGAAAAACAGAATTTGCGTCTTGTGATTTAAAGCATCTTTAAAAATTGTGTCACATTTCATACAAGAAACAGACGCCTTTAGTATTACATACGTTTACTGTGAAGTGTGAATTCTGTTAAATCAAAGTTTTTGAGTCGTGCTGAGTTAATTGCAAATATTGCAATGAACGTTTTTTTATAAATAAATTTGCAATGCTTTAATGTGAAAATATGTTTTTCTTGGCTCTCTTGGTCACTGCTAATTGCAATAACATGCAAAACAAATTCGTAAACCTAAAATATTGAAGATTTACATATTGAATTCGTTCTTAAAACGGGTATTAACCCTTTGCACTCAAGGCATTTTTCGCTCGGGCGAACCAGCAACTCGTGTCGAGACGAGTTACAGGTACTTTAAAATCATTGGGTTAGGTTAGGTAGGGTGGGTAAGGTTGGGTTAGGTAAGGTTGGGTTAGGTTAGGTTGCGTTAGGTAAGGTAGGGTGGGTTAGGTTAGGTAGGGTGGGTAAGGTGGGGTTAAGTAAGGTAGGGTGGGTAAGGTTGGGTTAGGTAAGGTTAGGATGCATCACACCTCCCGGGCGCTGTAGCAGCGCCGCTCGAGTGGACGCATCAAATCGCCTGGGCGCCGTTCAAGTGCAAAGGGTTAATATTTCTCGCTTAAGTACTCGACGCACAGTGGGACGAACTGTAGAAATTAGTGGACATATTGGAATGTCTTAAAAATTATTAGGAAAAAACAGTATTAGAAAAAAATGTTTCAAATAAAAGTTGAAGGTTACAAAAAGATCTATTTGCGGATTTTATTAGTTTGACCTTGAGTGGTGTTGCCCAGATCAAGGCAAGGCCCCCCTACATTTTTTAAATGAAATATCAGTTTTTTTTTTTATTAAACTTTGAATCATAAAAGTCACAACGTCAAAATGAATAAAATTAGTGTTTTGAAAAGGTCTCGAAAATACATTTAAAAATATGTAATAAAAACAGGGAATTTCATTTCAAAATTTAAGGTGATCTTGCCTTGACCTTGGCTACACTACTCAAGGTCAAACTAATCAGATCAATAAATAGATCTCATAGAACACTCAAAGTTTTTTTTTTGATATTCCGATGTCCACAAACTTCTACAGTTCGCCCCACTCTGCGGCGTTCATGTAGTTGCATACGTTACGATCAAATGAAAGCAAAAATATTTTATTTGATTAGAAAATTCTGCACCAATTAAAATTAGAGTTACCAATTATCCGCGAAAAAACAAATTTCTCGTGAATTTTTAAGTAGAGAGAGTTAACCGCCAAGGGAACAGGAAGTGATCCTGGAAATTGGATGCTTTAACGGCAACACTGTAGAACTTCCAAGCTCCACGGTTGACATTTTATTCCCCCAGATTTTGAATTTCCTGCCACTAAATTCCCCAGATTTTAAATTTACCGCCAATAAATTCCTCCAGATTTTGACATGGCGAACATTTTAATTTGATATTCCCCCGATTTGAATTTTTCCTGCCATAATTAGCTTCAAAAATCCTCAAATCCATCCAGAAATATTGCATTTTTAACATACTCGAAAATGATCGACATACTCCCACTGGAAATAAAATGAACTTGAAACTTGATATTTAGATAAACGAAATTTGCATGTTGTGATTGCCAGAATTAGCTTAAAATTTCTCAAATGCATCTAGAAATATTGTATTTTTGATAAACAGGAAAATGATCGACACATCCCCGCTGGAAACAAAATGTTAGCCATCGGAACTTGATTTTTAGAAAAAACAAAATTTGCATCTTGCGATTTAAAAAATTCTAAAAAAATAATGACTACCCGAATTAGCTTCAAACTACTCAAATTCATCCAGAAATATAGCATTTTTAACATACTGGAAAATGATCGATAAACCCCCACTGGAAACAAAATGTCAGCACTTGATTTTTAGAAAAAACGAAATTTGCATCTTGTGATTTAAAAAATTCTAAAAAAATAGTGACTGCCAGAATTAGTTTCAAACTTCTCATATTCATCCAGAAATATAGTATTTTTGACAAACTGGAAAATGATCGATATATCCCCGCTGAAAACAAAATGTTAGCCATCGAAACTTGTTTTTTTAGTAAAAACATAATTTGAATCTTGCGATTTAAAAAATTCTAAAAAAATAGTGACTACTAGAATTAGCTTCAAACTACTCAAATTCATCCAGAAATATAATATTTTTACCATACTGGAAAATGATCGATAAACCCCCACTGGAAACAAAATGTCAGCACTCTAAACTTGAGTTTTAGAAAAACAGAATTTGCAGCTTGTGATTTAAAAAATTCTAAAAAAATTCCGACTACCGGAACTAGCTTTAAACTTCTCAAATCCATCCATAAATATTGTATTTTGACATATCGGAAAATGATCGACATACACCCACCGGAAACAAAATGTCAGCACTCGAAACTTGCATTTTGGGATTTAAGAAATTCTAAAAAAAATAGTAAGCGCCAGAATTAGCTTCAAACTTGTCAAATCCATCCAGAAATATTGTATTTTTGACATTCTAGAAAATGTAGTCATTTTTTACGGTAATCAAATCAGACAGAGGCCTACCTAATTGTTTAATTTATTTACTCGATAGTACTTGAGCAAAAATGCTTATTCTGTAATAAACCAATTTTACTTATCATGTATGGCGCGGAAACTACGACAACAAGTGCCGTCGGCGTCGCGCGCACGCGATGAGACAGAATTTATTTGGCTCCAAATACACGTTCAGAATGCTCAACCGCACACCACTGCGCTGCAGTCAATATTCTAATTACCTAGGTCTCCAAACTTTTTCCATCGCGAGCCATATATACAATTCTTCATAACCTACTAACCTACTATTCAGATATGATGAATTTGATAACTAATTTCAAAATCTATAACAAAAAATCGTTGTAGAATTTTAAAATGTGACATTTGCGGAAAATGTAACGCTTGCCGCGGGCCGAACTCGATGAGGTCGCGGGCCGCATTTGGCCCGCGGGCCGTAGTTTGGAGACCCCTGTAATCTAATATAACGAAATGTTGTGCCAGAAGTAAATTGGCACGGTTAAAGGCGCCCGGCGTTCCATTACATTTTTCTCTACTCATTAAACGTTTGCAGGTATTGTTTTAACATTTAAAATGTCAACTCTATTTAATTAAAAATTCTTGCTAAGATGGAAACTAGAGGTAGTGCCATGGCTCCTTGGCTCTATATAACGAGCCGCCCCTGATCAAATGAGGACAAAGGCAAACGAACCGAGTTAAAAAAAAGGTCATAATAATTTTGTCTGCACGGGTGCAATTGCATGCAAGATGCTGGTCTCTTTTTATCTTTAAAAATAGAAGAAAGTATTTGCCATGAATCTATTTTTCCTGATCAAAGAGCGCTGTAACTCATTTATCAACTGTTTGTGACAATGCATCACCAAGATTTGACTTACCAGTGTATTATCTATTTCTCACAAAAGTTCCCAAAAATTCTACCAATTTATCCGTAGTAATATTATTTACAAAGGTAGAGGGAGTCGCACATCTAACATGCCAGATTTGTATTATGAAATGATGACAAACCTTTGGCCTGACATACCCGGCGTGACTAATGCCTAATTAAACTATCCTCTGCAGGGCTAAAGGTTTTGCGAGGCCATATGCAGTAATTTAAAAAGGGCCTGGTGCAGGATACTTATAAACGCGGGGACCTGATCACGTGGCAAAAGAATTAAGTGTTTCGACATTTAAAATCTATAAAATTTTACGACATCGTGTTTTATTTTAAAATTCCTCGCCTTAATAATTTAACACTCTCAAGATTTCATTCGTAATCTTCCTGGAGATATGAAAAAAAATGTTACTTTAATGGACAAATTTAGCAAGCTCTTACCTCGTAAAGTTGAACAATAAGTGTAATGTGCGTAACCACTTAGACAAATCTCACGGTGGAAATAATTCCGACATTTCCTCGATTTCATCCCATTCCCGAGCATTATCCACGCCTTAATCCGTCCTCTATACACACTCAGACAAACAAAACCTACGCCGGATGCACGGAATAACAAATCGCTGCCTGAAGATCTAGATTACTCCTGTTTGCTTTTTTACCTAACGTCTGTATTATGGAATTTTTTTCCCTTTCGCCGTGGAGAAATCTGCGAGTCTTTTCAATGGAGATCTGTTTGTTTAGTTGCACCGGCCATGTGAAATAATGCGATTCTCGAGAGTCAATAAGATGCCAAAACAAACAAGAGTTTCTGCACGCCTGTATGGAAATTAAACACCGACATCTGTGGACTGGGTTGCGTGCCTTATCGGATTTTATATCTCGGCTCCCTCCGTATGATACTTTCCATAACAATGACAATAACCTTACACGTATTTTCTTCCGTCTGCAGAACTGAGGAATGCGCAATTCGGAATATCCGCTTACACGATAATAGTTATTTAAGCAACAAGGAACGTAAGGACGTATTAATTCGGCAGGCTCCGCCTCGGCTCGTATTCGCCTACCTCAAATGTTAATTGTCATTACGTTCCATGTTGCTTATTAATTTTTTTGCGCTACCGGAAAATAATACTTAATGGTGATGTGTCCATCATGTTACTTTCTCCATTTTGATGGTATAATTGTTTTATATTTATATATTCATGGTTTATTTTTAACTACAATCATATTTTAAATGTACATCGAGCGTTTCGCAAGAACGTCAAAATTATGAAAGATGAAAGTGACAAATTATACTTCAAATTCTAATAATCTTTACCTCCTGCTTAAGAGGCCCTAACAAACCTAATAAAAGTCCTGAACGAGAAAATCCTGAAAAATATTTCTAAAAATAGTCCTAATTAAAAAGTCCTAAATAAACTAGTAAAAATCCTGAACAACAAAGTCCTGATAAAAAAAGTCTTGATAAAAAGTCCTGACAAAAAAATGTCTTGCACAACAGTTCTGAAAAAAGTTCCGAAAAAGAGTCTTGATAATATATCCTAAATCTGTAAAAAAGAGTAATAAAATAAATCTTGAAATAGTTCCGAAGAAATTGTTAAAAAAAAATATCCCAAAAAGAGTCTTGAAAAAGTCCTTAACAAGAAGTCCTGAGAAAGAGTCCTATAAAAAATCCTGCAAAAAGGCCTGAAAAAGATCCCAAAAAAATGTCCTAAATAAATGCCTGAAAGTAAATATTTTTAAAATCAATCACAAGAAGTGCTAAGAAAATTCTGAAAAAGTCCTTTCAAGGTCCTGAAAGAAAATTCATGAAAAAGATATTCTGAAAAAGTTGTTCTGAAAAAATATACCGAGAAAAAGTCTTAAAAACAAGAGGTACTTACGAAATTCTCCAAAAAAAATTCCTGAAAAAGAATTCCCGTTAATACAATTAAAAATAGTCCTAGAGAAACAATGTTGGAAATTAAATCTTGAAGAAAGAGTCCTGATAATTCCTTTATGAATGATTTTGTAGAGGTTAAGAGTCAGCACTTGTTTTGAATTTTGAAAAATTAACGTTTTTTCGATTTTCATGCGCAGCAATTGGTCATTTTTGAGTTTGACGGTGATTATTTGGAAAACTAGGCCATTAATATTCCCGGATTTTTCTAAAATATGAAAGCCCAGTGTTTTACAAATAATTCTGTAAAAGTTAAAAGTGAAATTAAAAAAAAAACGATTTTTCGATTTTTAAGCGCAGAAAATTGTCATTCTTAAATTTGACGGTGATTATTTGGAAAACTACGTGATTATTAAGTCTGGATTTTTATAAAATATGAAAGCTCAGTGTTTTACGAATCATTCTGTAAAAGTTAAGTCCGCACTTGTTTCAACTTTCGAAAAAACAATGATTTTTCGAGCGCATAAATTGGTCATTCTTGAGTTTGACAGTGATTATTTGGAAAACTGCGCGATTCATGGGACTGGATTTCTTTAAAATATGAAATAAATCCTAGTGTTTTACGAATCATTCTGTAAAAGTTGAGTCCGTATTTGTTTCAAATTTTTAAAAATCAACGATTTTTCGATTTTCGAGCGCAGAAAATGGCCATTCTTGAGTTTGACGGTGATTATTTATAATTTCAATTTTCTAAAATATGAAAGTTCGGTATTTTACGAATAATTCTGTAAAAGTTGAGTCCGTACTTGTTTAAAATTTTGAAAAAACAACGATTTTTCGATTTTCGAGCGCAAAAATGGTAAATTATGAGTTTGTCAGTGATTATTTGGAAAACTGCGCGATTAATGAGCCTGGATTTTTCTCATATATGATAGCCCAGTGTTTTATTAATGATTCTATGAAAGTTAAGAGTAAGTACTTGTTTGAAATTTAAGAAAAAACAACGATTTTTCTATTTTTTAGCGCATAAAATGGCCATTCTTGAATTTGACAGTGATTATTTGGAAAACTATGCGATTAATGAGCCTCGATTTTTCTCATATATGATAGCCCAGTGTTTTATTAATGATTCTATGAAAGTTAAGAGTAAGTACTTGTTTGAAATTTAAGAAAAAAACAACGATTTGTCTATGTTTTAGCGCATAAAATGGTCATTCTTGAATTTGACAGTGATTATTTGGAAAACTATGCGATTAATGAACCTGGATTTTCCTAAAATATGAAAGCCCAGAGTTTTACGAAAAATTCTGTAAAAGTTAAGGGTCCGTCCCTTGTTTCAAACTTTGAAAAAACAACGATTTAGTCATTAAAAAAAAGTCCTGCATAAAAGTCCTGAAAAATGGTCTTCATTCAAAATACCAGAGGACCTGAAAAAGGTCATCTAATAAGTCCTAAAAAAAGTTCTTAAAAAAATCCTCGTAGAAAGTTCTTTTCAAAATTATTTGGAAAACTGCGCGATTCATGGGACTGGATTTCTTTAAAATATGAAATAAATCCTAGTGTTTTACGAATCATTCTGTAAAAGTTGAGTCCGTATTTGTTTCAAATTTTTAAAAATCAACGATTTTTCGATTTTCGAGCGCAGAAAATGGCTATTCTTGAGTTTGACGGTGATTATTTATAATTTCAATTTTCTAAAATATGAAAGTTCGGTATTTTACGAATAATTCTGTAAAAGTTGAGTCCGTACTTGTTTAAAATTTTGAAAAAACAACGATTTTTCGATTTTCGAGCGCAAAAATGGTAAATTATGAGTTTGTCAGTGATTATTTGGAAAACTGCGCGATTAATGAGCCTGGATTTTTCTCATATATGATAGCCCAGTGTTTTATTAATGATTCTATGAAAGTTAAGAGTAAGTACTTGTTTGAAATTTAAGAAAAAACAACGATTTTTCTATTTTTTAGCGCATAAAATGGCCATTCTTGAATTTGACAGTGATTATTTGGAAAACTATGCGATTAATGAGCCTCGATTTTTCTCATATATGATAGCCCAGTGTTTTATTAATGATTCTATGAAAGTTAAGAGTAAGTACTTGTTTGAAATTTAAGAAAAAACAACGATTTGTCTATGTTTTAGCGCATAAAATGGTCATTCTTGAATTTGACAGTGATTACTTGGAAAACTATGCGATTAATGAGCCTGGATTTTCCTAAAATATGAAAGCCCAGAGTTTTACGAAAAATTCTGTAAAAGTTAAGGGTCCGTCCCTTGTTTCAAACTTTGAAAAAACAACGATTTAGTCATAAAAAAAGTCCTGCATAAAAGTCCTGAAAAATAGTCTTCATTCAAAATACCAGAGGACCTGAAAAAGGTCATCTAATAAGTCATAAAAAAAGTTCTTTAAAATATCCTCGTAGAAAGTTCTTTTCAAAATGTCCTTAAGAAGACCTGAAAATGTTCTGAAGAAAAAAAAATTGTCCCGGAAAAAGTCTCAAAAAGGCTGAAAAAAGTCCTGAGAAGGCCTAAGAAAAAGGCCTAAAAAAAGGCCTAAACATACACAGACAGTATGTTATGTAGAGTAAAAATATATTATCACCTCTACTTTCGTCACTGGTATAATAGTTATTTATATTTATACTTTCATGGTTTATTTTTAATTTAATTCATATTCCAAATGTACATCGAGCGTTTTGTAGTATCTAATGAAACTGACGTTTAAAACGTCAAAATTATATGAAAAAGATGATAATCACAAATTATACTTCAAATTCCAATAGCCAATTTACTCAAAAATTAAAGAGATTTCGAAAAAAAAACTTATTCTTTATAAGTTGTTCATTTTGGTATTTTTTTCAATTGTTATTAACATAAATTTGCTGTAACTATTATCGTTTTATAATTATAAACCAAAAATTAATACAAATTTTTTTTCTCGTATAACAATGATATTATGAAAAATGTTTTCAAACAAAATAAGCTCATTTCTTTGTTGTCTTCCATATTTGTTTAAATGTTTTTGTGATATTTTTCATATTTAAGAAAATATTGGCAAAAAACAAAAAACAGTTAAGGTAAACACCATTTCCGGTGTACGAAATTTTACCAAAAGCTTTTCAGTTCTTCGGACTATCAAATAAGACGTATGTTCGAAGTTTCATATCAATTGCTCTATGAGATACAGCGCGCACAGACACACACACACACACAGACACAAAAAAAATTCCAGAAATTGTTGAACCCCAAAACGGATATTTCCGTAAAAAATGTTTTGAAAAAACAATCACGATCACAATACTTTCTTGTACTTCGTAACGGAGAAAGTAAAAAGGATTAGAAAATATTCTAAAATACGGCTTATAACATTTGGGATTAAAATTTTATAGTCGCCTATGCGTCCTATAGCAACCCTGCAACTGAGATACAATGTCGAATTTTGTTTGTTTGTGTCAATCCAGTGAAATATTTTACGGGCATGGATACAAACGAAGCTGCGAATATTGCGTGTTAGAACCTGCTACCGACAAAATCGAAAAAGATGTGTCCTGTTACGACTCTTTTAAGCAGTGGTTATGTAAAAAGGATGCCGATGCTGTAGGTATAGACGAAAATGTGTTGCTTGCCTATATGTTGGAGCGTTACGTTTCTGTTTATTATTTTCCTAGCTCTGTAAGTAAAAAATTAAATTCCGTCGTCAAGGGCAACAAACACCACGAATATTATCAGCCACCTACAGTACCTGTAACCATGGATGCAATGCTTATTTACGTTGTCGGTAGCGGAAAAAATACATTTATATTTCGTGTTTATTAAATTTACTTTAGGTTGATATTAAAACAAACATTTTTTTTTAATGTGATAAAATATATATATATATATATATTTAGTTAATTTATACTTTTTTCTATTTCGTGTAGTTTCGCGATAATTGAGTGAGTGATTGAAAAAAAGTAGACGAGAATTATAATATCCATCGAGTTGATGTCTAATTAATACTCCCGGCGTTGGATGTTAATCGATGGATGAGTAGTTAAATCTATACAAGCAATTAAAATTTTTGTCCAGTTAGTATGGAGTCATGCTGATAGCAACACACACATACCCAGTGGGTCCAGCTTAATATCCGTGAGCTTCCACATGGGACCAATGATGAATTGACAATACGAAACGGCCAAATCCTATCTTTAATCACTTATGCACAGTTGATTCTAATTTTGAATGTTATCTCACATCTAGAAGATCGTTCGCCTGGCGCGTTTGATGGAAGTATGACATACGAGCAGTATAACATCGTGGGCATTAATGCCAAGCGTATAAACATTAAAAGCGTGTATTCATCTTGTAAGTACTGGTATTTCAAGTTGATTTTTTTTCATAATGACAGTTCAGTTATATGCACGATTTATACGCTTAAAATACCACACATGTGATTACCTACGAGTCTAATCTTAATGAATATATCAAAATAACATGCGGCATGCTATGAAAAATCCGAATAATTAATGTGCGCCTTTCGAAAAAACAAACAAGTGCGAATAAATTAATTGAATCGCAAGAGAACATGAAATGTCTGGATGTCGGTCTTTCAAACCTGTTATTACGATAATTAAAAGGGTTTTGTGTTTTATTTCATAGATTTGCATTACAATAATATCAATAATCATATAATTGCTTATAATACTGCATGCCTGACAGTTCTTGATAAAGATGTTTAATAATTACCATATTACTCACATTTTTAAGAGAGTGGAAAAAGTCAATCCAGCCGCAGTTATTATGATAATCAAAACTCGAGCAGCATTTAATTGATACCAGAATCTGCGTGCGCTATCTGACATCTGGCAGAGGTGGAAGGAACCGACAGAAATTTAAACAGTTAGACGTTTAACTAAGATAAATCGCTCCCTGTTTTGCTTCTCATTATATTTATTAAATAAAAATTAATCACATCTGTATTTCCATTTCGATCGATAAATGACTTACATCGTTTTTAATTGCTTTAATTTCCTTGTTTGTAGTTTTGATTTATTACACAATTAATTGCATAATTTGTACCGTTTAAGTATTATAATGAACGTTTGAAACTTTTGTAAGGAAACCGCAATTATTTTCGGAGAGTGATTTTGAAAAATCGTGATTAATTATGGTGCAGGTAGCGGTTAACCGTCCAAACATTGCCATTCTTTTGTGCGCAATAAATGTCATTCGAGGGTAGTTTCTTTGCTGGAATCTATAAATTCCGTGTGCGGATATGGGAGGCATTCGGGATCATCTGTTGGTTTATGCACTTTTGAGTTTGTGATTTCGACCCCTGGGAAAAGCAAGACGTGCCTGTAGAACTTTTTTTATACAGATTACCCGCACTCGATAACGCTAGATGGATTTCGACAAATAACGAGAAAGCCTTTGATGGTGATTAACGTTAGTTTCGCTCCTTAAAATAACAATATTCGTACATACGAGCAGTGGCGGCTCGTGGAACATGTTGATGGTAGAGCCACTTATATAATACATCCCCCCGTTTTTTGAAGAAACAAGGAACCATTTATCTTCCTAGACTAATCGAATATTTTAACCAAAAAATCAAAAATTTGGAGATCCAAAATATCGTCCCAAAAAATCAAAAATCCTGGTTTGCAGACCAAAAAATTGAAAATACAAGCAAAAAAAAAAATAATTTGCCATTTTCAGCCCCGAATGTAACTCTTTTTAGCTTAAAATAAGTTCCAACGAGAAATTCGAAAATAATAGCAAAAATTAAAATTAAAAAAAAAAATCGCACAATAAAATAAATAATTCAAGTTAAGAAAATCTAAAATATGAGACAAAAAATTAAAAATTTAAAAAAACCTAAAATTTGTATCCTAAAATCAATTTTTTAACAAACGAATCGAAAATTTAAGTCGAAATAAAGAAAATTTTGGCCAAAAGACCTAAAATTGAAACCAAAACAATCGAAAATACAAAATATAGGCCAAAAAAGTAGGGCCAAAAAAGGTAAAAGATAAAAAATGCAGACAAAAAATCGAAAATTTCTACAAACCAATCGAAATTTTTCGTGAAAATAAAAAATATTTAGACCAAAAAAATAAAGAAATCTACAATATAGCCTAAAACAGTAAAAATTTAGACAAAACATCGAAAACGGGCGTAAAGATAAAAATTGCAGACGAAAAAAATCGAAAATTTTTACAAACCAATCAAATATTTTGGTCAAAATAAAAACAAAAAATTGAAAATACAGAAATATAAAATATGGGCCAAAGAATCAAGAATCCTGATCTAAAAATAAAAAACGCAGACAAACAATTAAAAACTTAGAAGCAAAATAATTTGCCAAAAATAAGTTCCTGATTAGAAATTCGAAAATAACAGCCAAAAAAATAAAAACAAAGGAAAGACGAAATTATACTCTCCAGTATTGTAATACTATATAATATTACAATACTGGAGAGTATAATTTCGTCTTCCCTTTATTAAACTACACCCAGTAAAGATGGATTCAAATTTAAATATATGTATAAAAAATAAAAAGACCCACGAAATAAAATCAATAATCCAAGTTAAAAAATTTAAAATATTGAATAAGAAATAGACAAAAAATCTAAAATATCCGATACAAAATTTAGACCAAATATCTAAAATTCTGGCATAAAAATTAAAATGCTGGCCCAACGAAAGAAAAATTTTAACACACAAATAAACAAAATTTTAGGGCAAAAGATAAAAGAAAATAAAAATCTACAATGTTGGCCAAAAAGTCGAAAATTTAGACAAAACATCGAAAACTCGGCCCTAAAGATAAGTCTAAACGAAAAATCAAAAATGCGAAAATTTTGACAATAAAATCGAAAAGTTGGGTCAAAATAAAGAAAAATTTAGGTCAAAATATAGAAAAATTTAGGTCAAAATATTAAAAAAATAATAATAAAAATTTGTAATGATGGCCAGAAAGCCGAAAATATAGACATTGCATAGAAAATTCTGTCCTAAAAATAAAAAAAAAATAAATACATAAAAATTTCATCAAACAAAACTCGAAAATGCCGGGAAAAATAAAAAAAACCAAGATTCAAATTTCGACTTGAAAAATCAAAAATGCGGATCAAAGAATCAAAAATTTGAACAATTAAATCGAAAATTTAGGTCAAAATAAAGAATTTAGAATATAAAAGAAAAAAAAATCGAAAATACAAAGATAAAATATTTTGACCAAGAATATCGAAAATACAGGTCAAAAATTTCAAAATTAAAAATTCGTCAAGAAAAATAGAAAATGCATTAGAAATTTTATCAATTAAATCGAAATTTAGGCTAAAATAAATAATGTTTGGGCCAAACAATAAAAAATTTAGACCAAATAAAAATCGAATATACAGGTCAAAAATCTAAAAATTTAAAATTCGTCTTGAAAAATCAAAAATACGGACCAAAAAATCAAAAATTTTAACAATTAAATCGAAAATATAGGCCAAAATAAATAATGTTTGGGCCAAATAATAAAAAATTTAGACAGATAAAAATCGAATAAACGGGTCAAAAATCTAATAATTAAAAATTCGTCTTGAAAAATCAAAAATACGGACCAAAAAATCAAAAATTTTAACAATTAAATAGAAAATTTAGGCTAAAATAAATAATGTTTGGGCCAAATAATTAAAAGTTTAGACAAATAAAAATCTAATATGCAGGTCAAAAATCCAAAAATTAAAAATTCGTCTTGAAAAATCAAAAATACGGGCCAAAAAATCAAAAATTTTAACAATTAAATAGAAAATTTAGGCCAAAATAAATAATGTTTGGGCCAAATAATAAAAAATTTAGACAAATAAAAATCGAATGTATAGGTCAAAAATCAAAAAATTAAAAATTCGTCTCGAAAAATCAAAAATACGGACCAAAAAAATCAAAAATTTTAACAATTAAATCGAAAATTTAGGCCAAAATAAATAATGTTTGGGCCAAATAATAAAAAAATTAGACCAAGAAAAATCGAATATACAGGTCAAAAATCTAAAACTTTAAAATTCGTCTTGAAAAATCAAAAATACGGACCGAAAAATCAAAAATTTTAACAATTAAATCGAAAATTTAGGCCAAAATAAATAATGTTTGGGCCAAATAATAAAAAATTTAGACAAATAAAAATCGAATATACAGGGTGTCTCAGAAGTCTACGTCAAGCCGAAATCTTTTAACAGACTAAGTCATGAGAGTTATCAGAAAAATATTTAAAAAAATCCAAATAATGTATTTAAAAATTATGGCCGAAAATTTTAACAATGAAATCGAAAATTTATTTCAAAATAAAGAATATTTAGGTCAAAAGATCCAAAATTTAGACCCAAAAGAATAGAAAATACCGGTCAAAAATCTAAAACATAAAAATTCGGCGGGAAAATCAAGAATGCGGGCCAAAAAGTAGAAAATTTAAACAATTAAATCGCAAATTTAGGTCAAAATGAAGGATATTTAGGACAAACGATACAATTAATTTAATTGTGACCAAAAATTTCGAAAATACAGGTCAAAAATTTGAAATTCAAAAGTTCGTCGCGAAAAATAAAAAATTTAGGTCAAAAGAATATTTAGGCCAAATGATAAAAAAAATTAGACAAAAAAAAATCGAAAATATAGGCTTAATAATAAAAAACCTCGGTCGATGGCCTGTTGTATATCGATGTATCTCGAGTACAATAAACTGTTATACTAATAAAAAAAATGCAGAATATTCCAGTAAGAAAATCACTTCAAAGTAATTTTCCAAATTTTTTTTTAATAGCATAACATTTTTTTTATTTTCGCTTTAATTGTTCAAAAATTAAATTGAAAAAGAATTCAAATATTAACATTAACTTTGTTGGGATCACCTTATTGTTTAATCTTTAGTCCGGTAGTTTGGATAACTTTAGATTTAGTAGATACATTTTGAATAATTCAAATAAAACAATTCCTTTGGTTGGTTTGACTCTCAGTAGCGGCTCGTGGAACATGTTGATGGTACTTATACAACATGGGGAGGCCCCCGCCTCCTTTTTTGAAGAAAGAAAGAACGTTTTATCGTCATGGTCCAAGGTTATTTTGAGTTGTAAAGTAAAGGTTCATTATTTCAAACAAGCTGAAAATATGATTTATGAGTACTTTCGATTTATCATTTTACATTTTGTCCCAGACATGCACTAAATCTGTAACACTATTCTTTGTCCACGTAACCTCACCATCAAACAATACACACGGAAAACAAAAAAAAGGTTAATTAAAGTTATGCAGACGTTGTTTAACATTTAAACTGGCGAAAAAGTGTTTTAAGAATTAATTAAAAATTCTTGTTGAGCTTCAAATTACAGGTAGTGCCTTGGCTCCTTGACTTTATATAACGAGCCGCCCCTGCATACGAGGATGATTATCAATACTATTGATAATCCTATTGCAAAGGATCTAAAAACAAAACTTTTTGGAAAAATGCTCCCCGTCTAAGGAATTGGTATAAAATGTATAGATTTTAAAATGTATTACTTTTGATTAAATTAAAAATTAATTATTAAATAAAGGTAGAAACGCCAAAGTGGCGAAATCTATTGCCTGAATGCTGTACTGAACCAAATCCGGGTGGCTTTAACACCGACAAGATATGGACATTGCCAGCGGCGGCAAATATTCCAATAGCAAATATTCCAATAGTAATCTCCATTTCCCTATCAGCAACTAACTACACTGATGAGACCTGAAAGGTCGAAACCGGTCTGTAGGTGTTCTGATGGGGGAACATTATTTAATTATTAAATGGTAAAAAGTAACATGAATTTACAAAAATATGATAAAACTTAAATTCTAATAAATAATACCGCAAAAAGGGCTTTAAATACATGAATATTTATTTATCTATATTATAAACGATTGTATGAAATGATAACAGCAGCTCCTCTATTTATTTAAAATTATGCAAACAGCCCAAACAGAGGGCACTTTCCAGAATGGGCTCGTGATATATAGCCAAGAAATAAATAGGCGATCATCATCTCCACCGCCATAAATAATGAGAATTATAGGGGTAGCATCATAACATTTATCAGATGTAACGTAATATATAGAAGAAACCACCCCCCAGTTAAGGGCTGTTTTGTCCTCACGCTGCGCCAGTTAACTGTATTAATAATAACAGCCCTGATGGGAGCCAATACAAGTCAATTATAAGCGATAAGTAAGTATAATCCACGGACTTCCCTCCCCACGGTCCACGGGGGGAAATTATCGGCCTGCTGCAGCGTCTTCTGTTACACTTTCGTGTGTCGGGAAGCTGGGGATCGATTTTTGATTAGGGAATATTGTGCTGTTGTTCTTCGAGATTACAATCACGCCTTGAACATATATCACATCTGCTTTTGTGGAAAGATACGCATCTCTTACACCTTTTATTCTTCTGTAAACCAGTAAACGTAACGCCCAGCTATAGATCACTGGTTGGCATTCCATCTGCCTTTCCACGGACTCCAAACGGTGACAATGCAACCCCCTCTGTGTGTGTCATAATATTCCTTTCGGCCTCCCCTGAGAAGGACATTATTTACACTCCTCGCGGTTAAGTGAATAAAAACCAAAAACATGAACGGCTTCCATTTAACAGCAATCGATTATTAAGATTAACACGAGGGGGTTCCATTGATTCCGGTGGGCACTGCGGGTTTTTTATTGCGTTCACAAACAATTCTTTGAAAGCCTCTTGAGGGTATTGCATATATATACCTTCTGGACAATGTACACCGATTATAACAAAGTACGTTTTTGGTCAGGGGAGCGTGCTTGGTGGTCAAATTTTTGTCGTAAAATCCAAATCTGTACTCTACTTTAACAATGAACAATGAAACCTTGCCAGATAAAATAAGGTAAGCGCAACAATATTTGGTCACATGATAATTACCCTACGTCATAGAAATATATGTTAAGGGTTTCATTTTTTCTGGAAAAATAAAATCTCGAATCTCGCTGAGGAAATACAGAAAATGTCATTATTAATTAATTGGAAAAAAATGGTGATGTGGCCATCATGTTACTTTCTCCGACTAGATAGTATCATTTATATTTACGCTTTCATGGTTTATTTTCAATTTAAATCATATTTTAAATGTACATCGAACGTTTCGTAGACTCGGATAAAACTGACGTTTAAAACGTCAAAATTATGAAAGGTGGAAAAATTATACTTCAAATTCAAAAACTCAGTTTACTCAAAAGCTAAAGCGATTTCGAAAAAAAACTTATTCTTTATAAGTTGTTTATTTAAGAATTCTCTACAATAAATTTGCTGTAACTATTATCGTTATATAATTATAAATTAAAATAATAATTTTTTTTTCTAGAATAAAAATGATTTTATGAAAAATGTTTTCAAGCAAAAGATGTTCATTTCTTTGTTGTCTTCAAAGTTTGTTTAAATGTATTTCTGATATTTTTCATATTTAAGAAAATATTGGCAAAAAACAAAAAACAGTTAAGGTAAACGCCCACTTCCGGTGCACGAAATTTTACCAAAAGCTTTTCAGATTATCAGATAAGACGGATGTTCAAAGTTTCATATCAATTGCTCTATTAGTTTTTAAGATACAACGCGCATAGATAGACACACACACACACACACACACACACACACACACACACACACACACGCGCGCACACACACACACAATTTTTTTTTTCAGAAATTGTTGAAATGGCATCTAAAAACCCCAAAACGGATATTTCCGTAAAAAAAAATTTTGAAAAAAAATCACGATTACAATACTTTCTCGTACTTCGTAACGGAGAAAGTAAAAAACACACACAAAATTCGCTACATTTTGGAAATTAAATAATTTATCAAATAATCAAAAACTTAATGTTGTTGATTTAGAACTTGAAAAATTTCTTATTTAAGCAATTTCCATTGTCGACATGGATATTTTTAGTGCACACTACTTTTTAACGTATAAAATATCACAATCCAAAAATGCGGCAATTTAAAAAAATTGAAAACGAGTGTTGACTTTGAACTTGGAAATCATTGACTCGACGTGATTATCTTTTGATATTTTTTAACACACTAAATTCGCTACATTTTGGCATTTAAATCATCAAAATAAAATACCGCGTTTGCAAGTTAAACAATTTTTCTAAATTAAAAACTTGATTTTTTCAAATGGAAAATTTTGGTTTTCAGCAATTTTCATTGTCTCTACATGAATATATTTAATACCACTTAAAACATTCTAAAATTATTTTTTTTTCCAACATGCAAAATATCATAATCAAAACAAACGCGATTTTTTTTCTTTCAACGGCAAACCGAATTTTAGGAATTCTCATTGATTGGACACCACATTTTTCAAGCACAATAAATTCGTTATATTTTGCCATTTAAACTTTCAAAACCAAATAATAAAACAAAAATCGTGTTGATATCTTTTCTGGTTTTGAAGAAAAGTGTACCTAAACTTGAAAAGTAAATTTTTGAGGAGAGTCAAAATAGTCCATAGAATATCTCACCTCACCTATTTAACTTGCAAATTTCGATCAATTCCACTAATCGGAAAAATATAAAATAGAAAATTTTCCATACAGAATTGAGTGTCGAATCAAAATCGATGATAAAAAAATTGTGCGATGAGAAGCTTTTCGGAATAAATTGAATTTCCCCAAATAATTATACCATATTCTAGATAGTGTATATTTACAAAAAAAGTCGACTCTTTACCCCACAAAATGTTGATAAGCAAAAAAATAAATAAAAGAGTCACCACCTCACAAATTTTATATTTTATACTATAATACTGAAAAGGGTCCTCACTTATAAAACTTCATGACTAATAATGAGTCACTTGACTTCTCGACTTACTCATCAGTTACCCAGTTCTAGTTCTGACAAAACACGTCCTAAAAAAGTCGAGAAAAGAAATCCTAAAAAAAGTTCTATAAAAAATTGTCCTGACGCCCAAAAAGAAAAAAGAAAAGTCCTGAAAAACAGGCCTTTAAAAAGACCTGAAAAAAGGCATTCAAAAATCCTCAAAAAGGCATAAAAATAGTTCTGAAAGAAAGTACAATAGGTAGAAAATCATGAAAAGTTCCAAATAAATGCTTCTCAACAAAAGTCCTATAAGAAAGTATTGAAAAGGAATCTTGAAAAAAGTGCCGAGAAAGATTCCTGAAAATAGTTTTGAAAATAAAGTCCGGACAAAAAATTCTGAAGAAAAGTCCTTAAAAAAGTCCCCAAAAAAGGTCATAAAAACAGTCCTTTAAATAATCAAGAAATCCTGGAAAAAGAGTTCTGTATAAAAGTCCCGAAGAAAATGTCCTGAAAAAAAATAGTCCCAAAAAATTCCTTAAAAAGGTTCCGAAATAAGTCTAGAAAGAGGCCTTGAAAAAATGTCCTCAAAAAAGAAACCCTAAAAAAGCTTGAGAAAAAACCATCAAAATAAAGTCTTAAAAAAATCTCTTTAAAAAAATACCTAAAAAACTACTGGAAAAAAAATCTGAAAAAAATTGTTCTAAAATCAGCCCTGAAAAAAAATCTAGAAGAAGTTTTGAAAAAGTTGAAATTTGTCCTGAAAGAGAGCGTGAAAAAGGTTTTGAAAAAGATCACGAAATAAAGTCTTGAAATATCTTGAAAAAAAGTAAATGTAATTAAAAGAATCTTATAAAAAGTAATCTTGAGCTCTTGAAGCATATTCTGAAATGGTTTTGGTTTTTGAAAATCTTTCGAGTTTTGCGCGAGTTGTTAATTTTTGTGAAAATGTTTGTTTGTAAACGCGAAAAATAAAATAAAAATAAATATGAATCGCGAGTTGTAAAATTATACAAAAATTAAATTCAGTTTCCCTCTGAAATTATTTCGATTTTTGAAAATCTTTTGAAAATATTCTCATTTGATTTCGACGCAAATTTAAATGCTTAAATTGCTTGAAAATAATATTAATAATTTATTGGTGCTGTTTAACTGAGCGTTTTACACAGGTAATAATAATAAACAGGTCATGAAATGTCTCTAAACTTAATTTGATAAACGATGATGGCGCAACATACATATGAAGTAAAAATTAAAGAAACAAAATTAAAAATCAAAATTCAAAACTTATAATTTAAAACTTAAAACCTAAACTTTAAAATCTAACATGTAAAATTTAAAATCTGCATCAAAGAATGTTTTAATTTTTTCAAAGAACATCAAAATCCAATTCATTTTGAATGTGAACATTAAATATTGTTCCCCCATCAGAACACCTACAGACCGGTTTCGACCTTTCAGGTCTCATCAGTGTAGTTAGTTGCTGATGGTCGAAACCGGTCTGTAGGTGTTCTGATGGGGGAACAATATTTAATGTTCACATTAATATTGCTATATTTGCCGCCGCTGGCAATGTCCATATCTTGTCGGTGTTAAAGCCACCCGGATTTGGTTCAGTACAGCATTCAGGCAATAGATTCCGCCACTTTGGCGTTTCTACCTTTAATTTTGAATAATTTTTGGAACGGGCAAACCTGAACCAAAATTCATATTTTGTTCTCGCTGCAAAAAAATGCTACCAAAAGCGCTAAAACTCTCAAAGATTGATCGATCAATGTTTCTATCTACATCAAAATCAGGAGCGACTCGTTATACAGAGCCAAGGACCTTTAGTTTCAAGCTCAGCATATTATTATTATAGCAAGAATTTTAAATTAATTTAAAACCCTTTTTTTGACAGTTTGCCGGGGGGGGGGGGGGTGTATTTTGTATAAGTGGCTCTACCATCATGTTCCACGAGCCGCCACTGCTTGCAGTTGCAATAATTATATTTGTTAGCTTAGCTATTGAACATGAGGTATTCCGACCATAGATGCGGCGTTTAACCAAATAATAAAATATGTATATGACATCAGAATAATAAATGGATTCGTTTCTATAGAATTGTTTTATAAAGCAAATCAATGTGCAATTAGGTGGTTCAATCAAAGACCAAGGAAGCAGGCCAACAGGAAACTAATTAATACTTCACAGTGCCCTTCAGGTAGTCTAGACTTAATTAAATTACCAGCTTTAGGTAGAGTTTGGATCAAGACCTATCCTGTAAATTTCGAGTTCGGCTCCTAATTAAATTTATTATAATGTAATTAATAAAGCGCGACAAAAACTAATTAATCAGTTAAACAAGACGCGATTTATTTCAACTTGGACATAAATTATGCACGTCTGTTTCTCAGTGAAATCAAGATTCGTATTATTACCAGATTGAAACGGGTGAAAAGTAATGTATAGGAGTTATTTATAAGTCAAAACAGCGGTTTAAAGAAATGTACTCGTATCTACAGACATTCTAGTTAAACATCGCACGGAACGTCAAATGGAAATTCGGTCGGTGCATATTTGTGACTGCGTTGTCATTTACCTATAAATTGCAAGGAAGTTCCACTTTGTCGATATGTAACAGCTTCTGGGAATGTTTGCTGGAATTTCGGTATGTACATTCCGTTCGTGTGTAGCATAGTGATGATAATCAAAGCAATTTGCATGTACAAAATAATTTTACTGCAAATACAATTATTTCTGTGTACAAATGTGCATTACGGATTTGTATAACGTTGCTGCAATTACAAATTTTGTTATGGGGTAATTAAATTTGACATTCATTCAATTTATATAATACCAGTTTCAAATTACAATTAGCATTAAATTTATTATAATTCCATATCATACATACAATAATCTCTATTATAGAATAATTGTGTACAATCATAAACAAAAAATTTTTGACCATAAAAATTAAATGCAATTTTGTTATTCAAAATGTAATAAATACTCATTTACAATATTATGAGAGATAGAAACAATACATTTATGTACAAACGACCTCAACAGGCAATTCTTTTTTTTGCACTCGTATGTCGACTTATTGTCGACACAATACGTGTTATCACTAATAAATACGAGTGCAAAGGGTTAAAATTATGATTTATTTAAAATAATCATTTAATGTCCAGTCTAACCAATGATTTTGAACAAAATGGGGTATACGTTCTTGCAGATGTGAAATTAACTTAACTTGACACATTGTTAAATACAATGGATCTAAATCTACAATTTTTTTTTGTTCAGATTGAACATAAATATTACATGCCGATCTGTTAATATCCATGCATACATTCGTGTATAACCATCGTCAGAAATAAATTGTTAATCGCCGGCAAAAAGAAAAGCAATTTCGTCGACATGCATGTGTGTGGGTTTTAAAATGTTCGGCTACAAACGGTGGCATGCGAAAAAGGGAGCTGCCCAAAACTCGGGCCATTAACGTCGTTAAGGAAGACGTATGGCCGGACTTTACCTTAACAGTATTTGCATAATGCGAAAAAACTTTATAGACTCGTTAAGTGACAACTTTAATTCGCGAAAAAAACGACATCGAGGAGAGTCGAACTGTCAGCGCGGGAGCATGTCTTAATTTACTGGAAGGACGCTCTCCTTGTTTTTGCTCCGATTTGCGGCCGACTGAAAAGGAATGACTTAGCCTGGACACAGCGGGACATGCGCACTTCTCCCTCGGTTCATTTCGTGCCCCATTACCTCGAATAATTGCGCAATGCAAAAACTTGCTGAGATCGAAAATAAATTGGGGAAATTTAACCGAAATTGAATTGGTCTCATTATAAAATAGCGTTTTTAAAATATTCTTAATAGTACTCATCTTACTTTATTGATCGGGGATGATGGTCTTTTGTGTAAGGTTATTAATTTATATTGAAATAATGTCATTACTTTTTTTAAGAAAATTATATTTATACTACTTTTAAACAATTTAATATTGAGCTTCTTTTTAGATTTTCAATTTGCCTTAAGATTATATTACAAAATTGATCAGCTTATTTATAAGTAGCATATTTATATGGAATTGGTGTTAAATTGCACTCTTTATAATGAGTATTGTATCCAAAGCTATAGAAGCAAGGCAAGGCTATAGAATTCAATTTCTTAACGTAATAGTTTAAATCTTTGGTTTAGAAATAGTAGAATGGTTCGCTACGCCACACTGTGGGCCAGAATGCTAATTTAGCGGGCCAAAATTAATAACGTCTTAATCCTTTCACTTTTAAAGATGAATTTGTAGATTAGTATTATTTTTGAGGTCGCCGAGTCCGAATCTGTAATCAGATTTGTTAAATTCAAAATGGCGGATTTTTTTTGTAAAAATGTTCGGTTTTTAATGAAAATTAATACCATCCTGTATTTGATACCTCTGAATCCAAATTTTCAATAAAAATTTCAAAATTCAAAATGGCGAAATTTTTTTGTACAAAATATTCAGTTTTCATTCAAAATTAATAACGTTCAGTTTATGAAATCTCTGAATTCAAGTTTGAAATAAAAAATTCTAAATTCTAAATGGCGGATCCAATATGGGCAATAATATTTTTAAATTAAATTTTAAATTTTAAAGTACTTGTAACTGATGTTATTTTAATGTGTTTAGATTTTAAGTTTATTTATACATTTAGGATTGTATTGATATCTTTCACATGAATGTTTATATTCATCATGAAATAAATTATTTCATTTGATTTGATTAAATATTTAGATTTTAATGCAACTTCGCGATTTCGCCGAAATTGGTTTCAATGATTCTTCATTTCTCAAATTGTCAAATATATTCATATATGCCAGCTCATTCATGGTCAGGGGCGGCTCGTTATATAGAGCCACGGAGCCATGGCACTACCTGTAGTTTCAAACTCAAAAATGTTTTGCAATTAAAAAAATTAGAAAATTATTTTGAGCAATATAGTGATTTTTGAGACTAATTTAGAATTTTCTTACTAAAAAATTCTGCATATTTTATTATTAAGCCTGTATTTTCGATTTTTTTGAGGTAAAATTTTGATCATTTGGCCTAAATATTCTTTATTTTGACCTAAATTTTCGATTTAATTGTTAAAATTTTCGACGTTTTGGTCCGCATTTTCTGATTTTTCCCGCCGAATTTTTAATTTTTAGATTTTTAACGTGTATTTTAATTTTTTGATCTTTTGCCCCAACTATTTTTTATTTTGACCTAAATTTTCGAATTGATTCTTAAAATTTTTGATTTTTTGGTCCGCATTTTTGATTTTGCGGGCCAAATTTTTAATTCCAGTTCCAAATTTTTGAATTAATTTAGGTTAAAATATCTATAATCTGAATTATTGATTTATGTGCGAGATTTTTTTTTATTTTTTCCGGTATTTTCGCGTTTTGTTTGTTGAAATTTTCAATTTTTTAGTCTGCATTTATTATCTTTACGCCCAAGTTTTCATGTACTGTCTAAATTTTCCGACTTTCTGACCAACATGACAGATTTTGATTATTTTTTTTAAATCTTTTGACCTAAATGTTTCTTTATTTTGACCTAACTTTTCGATTTTATTGTTTAAATTTTTGATTTTTTGGTCCGCATTTTTCGTTTAGTCCACATTTATTATCTTTAGGCCCGAGTTTCGATGTTTTCAAATTTTTGGCCAACATTGTAGATTTTTATTTTTTTTTTATCTTTTGCCCTAAATTTTTATTAATTTTTGTTTAATTGATTGACACTGGAGGCGTTTACTTCGTGATACATTTTTAATTATAAATAAAACACTTTCTTTGTTAAATCGTGTGATTTTAACAAAGAAAGTGTTTTATTAATAATAATTTTCTTTTATTTGTCTGTTAAATTTTTTTCTTTTCTGGGTCCACTATTTTTATTTTTAGGCCAGAATTTTAGAATTTTGAATTGCATTTTAAAAAAGAACGTACTAAGCCAGTGAGAAATGTGGAGAATTCGTTGAATATCTTGCAAAGCGTGGTTGAAAATCCTCAAATATCTGATGGAAAAAGAGCCAGAAGTTTAAGATTGGGAAAGTCAACAGTACATAAGGTACTAGCGGCGAATAAGTTTAAAGCATTTAAACCTAAATAAGTTCAAACTTTCCAAGAACATGATTACGACAACGTACTGAATTTTGTTTCATGGTACAAGGTGAAATCGAAATTGATAGAACATTTCTTTCTAAGATCATGTTTACGGATGAAGCTGCATTTACCACAAATGGTGTAGTTTCATCACAAAACTGTCGTGGGCGGTCAACAGAAAATCCAACATTCCGAATTATCTGCTAAAATCAATATTCTCAAAAAATAAATGTTTGGTGTGGAATTTTGAACAGAAAATTTATAGAGTCCTACATATTTCGGCAGAGTTTAAATTCAGAAAGATGTTTAGAATTTTTAAATGTAGAATTGGAAAATTAATTTGACATGTTACCTTTGGCTACAAGAAATTCTCTTTGGTTTATGCAGGATGGGGCACCTGCACATAGTGCTCATGTCGTAGTTGAATATTTAAATGAACAATTTAATAAGAAATTGATTGGAAGACATTCAAGATTTTCATGGCCTGCTCGCTCACCCGATCTAAATCCACTTGATTACTTTTTTATGGGGGTGGTTAAAAAAACAGAGATTATTCTGAGAGGCCTTTTGGAAATTTAGAGCATTTGGAAAATAAAATTCAAAATGGTGTAACATATTTAAATAATCATTCCAATACTCTTGAAAATGTAATCACAGGTTTTAACAGAAGAACAAATTTATGTATTGAGAGGGAACGGGATCACATCGAGTGATTGTTATTTAATTAATAATATCGTTATTTAAAATTTAGAGGATTTGGAAAATAAAATTCAAAATGGAGTAAGATATTTAAAAAATCATCCCAATGAATTCTTAAAAATATAATCAGAGATTTTAACAGAAGAACAAATTTATGTATTGAGTGTGAAGGGGATCACATCGAGTGATTGTTATTTAATTAATAATATCGTTAAGGTTGTTAATTTCAAAGAAATTAATTATTTGTATTGATTAAAACCATATGTCATTTGTTTTGTCTTTTTTGTATGTTTAAGATTAAGCACCAACTTTCACAAAGAATAAAATTTTCTGAGAAATTAATAATAAAAAAGTTTTTCATATGTTGCATACTTACGTGGACACGTTGTATTTATTTAAAAACATTGACACTTTTTACATTTTTCAAAATATCTAGTTACCCTTCACTGTTTTGAAAACTTTGAAAGTTTTATTTTATTGGGCTTGTAAAACTGCACTTCTTTGCCCATTTAACTGTTTCTCTATCTCTTCTCTAGCTTGCAGATGCTGTGTAAAATTTGAAAAAATCAATGAGCAAAGAGACGAAGTAGTTAAACGTTGTAAGAAAAAGAGTATAATGGCGACAATAAATCTGTTACTTTTGGCAACGGTGAGAATTCTTGAGAATAAGAAAGTGGTTTAGGAGAAGAAAGGATAGAAATGAAAAATTCTACAACAATAAAATAGACAAGAGGAAATAATTTCATTAAATTTATTTGATTCAGAAAATATATAGGGTGTTTCAGACCACCCGTACACCCCAAATATCTCGAGAAATACTTAAATGGGAACCCCTATTTTTTATTGCAGATTTGGATTCTATGTTAAAAAATATGAGGCTTTTATTCGAAAAAAAAATTTCGTTGAGCAACAGATGGCCGCTATATTCGGCAAAAACATTCATTGAATTAAATTTATTTTTCGCATCAAATGACAGATTATGACATTTTTTCCGTAGTCATCTTTAAAATAAGGCGTTGATTGAAGTCATTCGTAATTTTATGTCATAAACAAGTAAAAACAAAAATTCTTGGTAAAAAAAAATCGTAGAAACGAATAAAAATTAATTTGATTATCAAATTGCATGCTATTCTTTTCTATTGTGGTGATTTATGAATGTGTGTAGCAACAAACTGGATTTTTTTTATCAGAAAAAAAAATATTAAAAGAAAAAAAATGTTTCGCTAATCGAATTTTTTTTTTAAATAAAACCTAATATATTTTCGAGTAGAATCCAAATCTGTAATAAAAAATAGGGGTACCTTTTTAAGATTTCATAGTTAGCCCCCACCCCGCCTCAGAGGAGAGTGGTGGTGATTTACATTTCACACCACATGATAGAGCTCGAAAAACAAATGTAGACGTATTTTTGTGTATGTCAATCCGATTTGTATTTCACGAGATATTTGGGGTGTACGGGTGGTCTGAAACACCCGGTATACTATAACGTGGAATAATATCTACGGTCAGTTTAGTCAAAAACTAATAAGATTTCGAAAAAATCATATTCTTTATAAATTATTGATTTCGCAATTCTCTAAAATTATTTTTAATTTATATTTGATTATTATAGACCAAATATATAAAAAAATTTCAATTATCCTTTTTGGGGAAAAATATTTTTAAACAAAAGAAGTTCATTTATTTGCTGCCTTCAACATTCTTTTAATGTCCTTGGAATATATTCGATATTTAAACACTCAATATTGCAAAAAATGGCAGAGTTAAACCAAATGTAGAAAAATTAAGATTTTCATTTTTTCGCATTTTTAAATTAGGCTTACGATCAAAGTTTGTGTTAATTCCTGTATAAGTTTTTGATTACACATACAGAGAATTAAGTTAACGCCTCAACCATCAATCAAGAATCATAGTTATTTATATTATATTTACACTTTCATGGTTTATTTTCAATTTAAATCATATTTTTAATGTAAATCGAGCGTTTTGTGGAATCGGTTAAAAAATTATGAAAAATAAAAATGACAAATTATACTTCAAATCCTAATAGTCAGTTTACTCAAAAACCAAAGAGATTTAAAAAAAACGTATTCTTTATAAATTGTTCATTTTGGTATTTTTTACAATTATTATTAACATAAATTTGCTGCAACTATTATCGTCTCATAATTATAAACCAAAAAATTAAAAAAAATTGAATTATCAAAATTTCGAAAGCTGATGAAAATGGCAATATTATTCTTCAAATTAAAAACATTAACCATACTCAAAAAGCAATAATTCTGGAAAAGTCTACAATAATAATCTTTATTCACGTTTATAACTTGATTCGTTGCACTTGTCAGTAATTTTATTAGTTATTATTATTTCTAAGGAGTGGCGGCTCATCGAGCATGATATGGTAGAGTCACGTATACAATATACCCCTTAATTTTTTGCAGAAAGAAAGATCGATTTGTTTTTCTAGACCGGAGATCGCCAAAGTGGTCTATATAGACCCCCAGGGGTCTAACAAAAGTAGGGGTCGACCTGAGCCAGGGGGTCGAATGGGGGTCGATCCGAATCGGGGTAGTCGGTTGGGGGTCAAAGGAAAAACAAGTATAAAAAAAATTGAAAAAATTTAAGGAGTTATAAACCTCAATTTTCGTATTTTCCGCTAGTGAACATGAATTTTTTTTTAGGGGAAAGGTTTTATTTAGACTAAATGTATGAATATTTATTTGGATTCCGTGTTTGGAAAAAATCATTAAACATATTTTTTAGCCGAAACAAAAATATACGTATCGAACATTTTGACCCCCTTTACAGATCCACAAAATTCCATTAAAATCGGAGAGAGACACTTGGATTAGTTCCCTTGTAAGTACAGAAATAAATTAAATATGGAGTTTCGAGGGGAATTAAAAAAAAATTGACCAATTTCACACACAGTAACTAACCTAAGAGATAATTTTTATGGATGGACGATATTTCACGTACCTGTGATTTTTCATTAGTATTAAAAAATCACAGGTCGTTACTGTTACTAATAGGCTTATTTCACTGCTACTTAAAATCACTACTACTTAAAATCATCGCTACTTAAAATCACTGCTACTTAAAATCACTGCTACTTAAAATCACCGCTACTTAAAATCACTGCTACTTAAAATCTCTGCTACTTTAAATCACACCTACTTAAAATCACTGATATTTAAACTGTGATTGCTCCTTAAAATCAAAACTGTTACCTAAAAACGTGATTATAAGAAGACAATGGAGAATGGCATTTCTACATATTATTTTATATTCAATACTGTTTACTCCCATTTACTCTTATGCTCATGTTCAAATTATGATTTTCATCAACTAAAAAACAAATATATAAAAACAATTTCTACAAATGGTAAACCCAAAATGACTCAAAATTCATTTTAATTTAAGATTCAGTGCGAATATCTAAACATACATTTTGAAATAATACCACGCAACCAATTTTTAAATTGCAAACTTCATTAACTGAAAATTAAAAATTAAAAAAATTCACCAAACTGCGGAAATCTCGAAATGCTCCTCCGTGTTCAGGTGCTCAAAATAATCAAAATCTTCAAAAATCCATATCTCTATTGAAAATCGTTGAATTTACAAAAACCAAATTGATTTTGAATAAGCAGTACTCCGACCATTGAGGATGATTTTTTATGGAATTTTCCTGCGTTTTCTATATTTTTTTCTGCGATGTTTTTTTCAGGTGCTTAAAAAATTAAAATAACAATTTTCAAAAATACATCTCTGCTGAAAATTATTGAATTTACAAAAACCAAATTGATTTTGAATAAGCGATGCTTTGGCCATTGGGAATAATTTTTTATGGAATTTATCCTGTGTTTTTTATATTTTTTCTGCGATGTTTTTGTTCAGGTGCTCAGAAAATGAAAACAAAAATTTTCAAAAATCCATATCTTTCTTGAAAATTATTGAATTTACAAAAACCAAATTGATTTTGAATTAGCGATACTTCGGCCATTGAGGATGATTTTTTAAGGAATTTTTCCTGCGTTTTTATATTATTTTTCTGCAATGATTTTGTTCAGGTGCTCAAATAAATAAAACAAAAATTTTAAAAATCCATATCTCTCCTAAAAATTGTTAAATTTACAAAAACTAAATTGATTCTGAATAAGTGATACTTCGACCATTGAGGATGATTTCTTATGGAATTTTTCCTGCGTTTTTTATATTTTTTTTTGCAATGTTTTTGTTCAGGTGCTTAAAAAATGAAAACAAAAATTTGAAAAATATATCTCTCTTGAAAATTGTTAAATTTACAAAAACCAAATTGATTTTAAATAAGCAATACTTCGGCCATTGAGGATGATTTTTTATGGAATTTTTCCTGCGTTTTTTTATATTATTTTTCTGCGATGATTTTGTTCTGCTGCTCAAAAATTTTAAACAAAAATTTTTAAAAATCCATATCTTTCTTGAAAATTGTTAAATTTACAAAAACCAAATTGATTCTGAATGAGTGATACTTCGCCCATTGAGGATGATTTTTTATGGAATGTTTCCTTCGTTTTTTATATTTTTTTCTGCGATGATTTTGTTCAGGTGCTCAAAAAATTAAAACAAACATTTTCAAAAATCCCTATCTCTATTGAAAATTATTGAATTTACAAAAAACAAATTGATTTTGAATAAGCGATACTTCCGCCATTGAGGATGATTTTGTATGGCACTTTTCTTGCATTTTTTATATTTTTTTCTGCGATGTTTGTGTTAAAGTGCTCAAAAAATTTAAACAAAAATTTTCAAAAATCCATATCTCTATTGAAAATTGTTAAATTTAGAAAAACCCAATTAATTTACAATAAGCAATAACTTCGGACATTAAGGATAATTTTTTATGGATTTTTTCTTGCGTTTTTTATATTTATTTCTGCGATGTTTTTGTTATGGTGCTCAAAAAATTAAAATTAAAATTGTGAAAAATCCATATCTCTATTGAAAATTATTGAATTTACAAAAACCAAATTGATTTTGAATAAGCCATTAAGGATGATTGTTTATGGAATTTTTCCTGCGTTTTTTATATTTTTTTCTGCGATGTTTTTGTTCAGGTGCTTAGAAAATAAAAACAAAAATTTGAAAAATCCATATCTCTCTTGAAAATTGTTAAATTTACAAAAACCAAATTGATTTTAAATAAGCAATACTTCGGCCATTGAGGATGATTTTTTATGGAATTTTTCCTGCGTTTTTTTTATATTATTTTTCTGCGATGATTTTGTTCAGGTGCTCAAAAAATTTAAACAAAAATTTAAAAAAATCCATATTTTTCTTGAAAATTGTTAAATTTACAAAAACCAAATTGATTCTGAATGAGTGATACTTCGCCCATTGAGGATGATTTTTAATGGAATGTTTCCTGCGTTTTTTATATTTTTTTCTCCGATGATTTTGTTCAGGTACTCAAAAAATTAAAACAAACATTTTCAAAAATCCATATCTCTATTGAAAATTATTGAATTTACAAAGAACAAATTGATTTTGAATAAGCGATACTTCCGCCATTGAGGATGATTTTGTATGGCACTTTTCCTGCATTTTTTATAATTTTTTCTGCGATGTTTGTGTTAAGGTGCTCAAAAAATTTAAACGAAAATTTTCAAAAATCGATATCTCTATTGAAAATTGTTAAATTTAGAAAAACCCAATTGATTTAGAATAAGCAATACTTCGGCCATTGAGGATAATTTTTGCTGGATTTTTTCTTGCGTTTTTTATATTTATTTCTGCGATGTTTTTGTATAGGTGCTCAAAAAATTAAAATTAAAATTTTGAAAAATCCATATCTCTATTGAAAATTATTGAATTTACAAAAACCAAATTGATTTTGAATAAGCAATACTTCGGCCATTGAGGACGATTTTTTATGGATTTTTCCTGAGTTTTTTATATTTTTTTCTGCGATGTTTTTGTTAAGGTGCTCAAAAAATTAAAATTAAAATTTTGAAAAATCCATATCTCTATTGAAAATTATTGAATTTACAAAAACCAAATTGATTTTGAATAAGCAATACTTCGGCCATTGAGGATAATTTTTTATGGATATTTTCCTGAGTTTTTTATATTTTTTTCTTCGATGTTTTTGTTAAGGTGCTCAAAAAATTAAAATTAAAATTTTGAAAAATCCACATCTCTATTGAAAATTATTGAATTTACAAAAACCAAATTGATTTTGAATACGCAATACTTCGGCCATTGAGGATGATTTTTTATGGAATTTCTCCTGCTTTTTTTTAATTTTTTTATGCGATGTTTTTGTTAAGGTGCTCAAAAAATTAAAATTAAAATTTTTAAAAATCCATATCTGTATTAAAAATTATTGAATTTACAAAAACCAAATTGATTTTGAATAAGCAATACTTTGGCCATTGAGGATGATTTTTTATTGATTTTTTCCTGCGTTTTTTTATATTTTTTTCTGCGATGTTTTTGTTAAGGTGCTCAAAAAATTAGAATAAAATTTTTGAAAAATCCATATCTCTATTGAAAATTATTGAATTTACAAAAACCAAATTGATTTTGAATAAGCCATACTTCGACCACTGAGGATGATTTTTTATGGAATTTTTCCTGCGTTTTTTATATTTTTTTCTGCGATGTTTTTGTTTAGGTGCTCAGAAAATTGAAACAAAATTTTTTCAAAAATCCATATCTTTTTTGAAAATTATTGAATTTACAAAAACCAAATTGATTTTGAATAAGCGATACTTCGGCCATTGAGGATGATTTTTTATGGAATTTTTCCTGCGATTTTTTTATATTTTTTTCTGCGATGTTTTTGTGATCATAGTCACAGTTTAAAATCACTGATATTAAAAAGTAGCAATCACAGGTAGCAACGTGATTCAAAAGTAGCAGTTTTGCCCATCTCTAATAGTTTTATTTTTTTAATGTTTATTGAAAATTACTTTTATGGGGGTCGATGGAGATTTCGAAAAATTATATAGGGGTCGATGATTAAAAAAGTTTGGCGACCCCTGTTCTAGACCAAAGTAACTAGAGAAAAAGTGTTTTAAGAATTAATTAAAAGTTCTTGCTGAGCTTGAAACTGCAGGTATTGCAATGGCGCATTGGCTCTATATAACGAGCCGCCTCTATTTATAAGAGTAGTTACCAATTCACGTTTACAAATATATAAACAAAAAATTCTCTAAATCAAAACTTAGTATTGCAGCATAATTTAAAATTGATTTAAATTTTTTGAGTGGTAGGTGGGTCCTATTTTACCTTAAAACGTGTCGTTTATACAGAAGAGTAGTAATACAATTTATTGAAACTCAGTTTACAAAAGAGCTACAAATGGCCATTGACCGAAGTCTTTCAGCCTTTATACAGAAGATTTTTTACAAATTGTTCAATTCACAAAACATTAACAGTTTCTCCCTTGCTTCGTTAATGTTCTCTCTTTACTTCTGAAAAATGCGTGCTTTCGGTTCAACACGTTGGATTATGGGATCGGGCCTACCGATTATGAGTTAGGACTCACCCACTATCTTCAAGTTTAACTTAACAACCAGAAAACTTTTTCAGGTTTTTTCAGGTTTCAGGTGGTTCTTATTAATTCATGTATTTTAGTTAATAAAGAATAATAATGAATTAAAATTCTTGCTGAGCTTGAAACTACAGGTAGGCTCTATATAACGAGCCGCCCCTGACTGCAAGTACTATTAGACATGAAATAAAACTGCGGATTTATAAATTAGAAACACATTTCGGGTAATTAAGAGAAATCGGTCAAATTGTAAGCGACGAGTTAGCTTCATACATCAATAGGTTATTGGTATTGTTAAAATACATAACGAAACTGATCTAAAATTCAAGCAACAGTTGTAATTAATGGTGATCGGGGATGTTTCATGGTATCACACTTGATTGTTTCAGGTGTCAGTCACTGGCATAACTTCAAATTCGAGGCGCGGAGGCTAATCTATACAGGGTGTCCGCTAAACCGTCCGTTAACCTCTTCCGCCCAGGTTCGCCACATGTGGCGACAAGCAAAAAAAATATTTTTTACAAATAAAAAAAAATACCGCTTTAGCGCAACTATGGAAATTTTTTTCATATTTTTTTTGCAAAAATGAGTTTATGACAGTGGAATAATATTTCGTAACAACAATTTTTTCAATAAACCCTGGATTATGCTATAACCCAATCAAAGTAGCAGGGGCGCGAAGTGGTTAAAAGTTTACGGGGTTGCCGTTGTACTAAAAATTTGAAGAAAAAAAAACTCATCACACGGCTGAATCAGTTCTCCACATGTGACATATTTTCAACTTTCTATCCGTAAACTTTTAACGAACGGTTTAGCGTAGACACCCTGTATTTCATATGTAAAAATATTGTTTTCATAGAAATTCGAAATTTAACCGAAAATAACAATTTTGAGGTCCCCTGAAACGCATTCAAAACCTCCTTGATTAATTAATCAAAAACAATCCTCACCGTAGTCCCGCGGTAATATCATAAAGACGGCCCTGAAACTACAATTCACGTTAAAATAATTAATCTGTGTGTCAAATCCGTCTAAGAACTGCGCATTTCATCACGGTATGAATTCACTCCATCAAAACGATACTTACAACCCCGACGACACGTGTAATTGTATCACCGGAGCATCTCCATCACCGTGAAATGTAGAAACACGCTCTTGCCATTAATAAATAGCAGTTAATGCTAGGCATAATTCACACTATGATAATTATTTAAGTGCTGACAATAACTGAATGCGGAGTTACTAAGCAGTTTCGGGAGCTAGTTGTCACCCTAGACATGATTATGTTCAGCATACGCACACGCTCGGTCCCGAAACAATAACGGAAATAGTTGATCCGTATCATTTCCATTTTCGACGGGTTCTCCTCGAATTTTGTGCAGCTGTTTCTGATTTGCAATTTTCTTGGAAAGATTAAAATCCAATTGCACTTATAGAGAACAAGTCGAGCCGTTAAAATTGTGTTAATTACATTCACTGCGATAGAGGGAAAATAATGCGATTTTTAAATCAGGCAAGCGTAATTCGACTCTTTATTTGATTCTCTATTGGAATGTAATGAGTACATGGCTCCCGTAATAAATGTAATTAATTCAATATTTGCTTTAGCAAAATAATTCGATATTTTAATAATTTGATGAAATGTAATTCACACAAAGGGCCGTTCCTGCGATGTAGGCCTCCCAGGTGCAAAATTAATATAGCCGCCTTCAAAAAATACACTGGAGGAAGAAAAATGAAACACTTGAAATTCGTGAAATTTCGACCATTTTCAAACCTCCATCGATTTTGATGAATCTTTAAGGGCGAAAAACTTTGAAGTGTCTTTTTTAAAGTCATGCATACGAACTTAAGCGTAACCCCTTCCGCCCCTCTAGCACCCCTGCGAAAAAAAAATGGGATTTTTCCCCGAAAGAATCATCAAATTTGGTTAAAAAGTCACTGAGTTATGTGCGAAAAACCTCAAAATGCACTTTTTTCAAACACCCATAACTCGGTACCTAATCGTCGTAGGAACTTCGTTCTTTGAGTCTTGAATAGGGAATTAATCACATTTTAATGCCTTTATAGTGGTTCGAGTCGACAAAATTTTTCCAACTCGGTATACATCGTCAAAGCTGGACATGGTTTCCAGAAAAAAACTTTTTTTTTCACAGGGGCGCTAGAGGGGGGCAAAAGGGATTACGCTTAATTTCGCATACATGACTTTAAAAAAGACACTTCAAAGTTTTTCGCCCTCAAAGATTCATCAAAATCGATTGAAAATACGCCGAGTTATGGCGGTTTGAAAATGATCGAAATTTCACGAATTTTAAGTGAGCGCTTGTGCCGGTTGCACCGCGTGCCGTATAGGTTCGAATCCCAGCCCGGCCGAAAGATTTTTCGGGGATCGAGAAGTACTCGGTCGGGCCCATGGTTGTTGTGTACACATCTGACATTATTCATTTATTCATTTGTTCATTTATTCATCCCAAAAATTAAAAATACAAAATTAAAAATGTGATGGGACTGAATGGCACCTGCCTAAGTCAAAAAAAAAGTGTTTCATTTTTTTTCCCTTCAGTATATGTTAATTGCTCATCGCAAACAAAACTATTAATACAAAACAGTGATTACATTAAATATTTAATACTTTCATAGGTGCGCTTTATACTCAGCGTTATATCGTGCCAAATTATTAACGAACAAACAAATTTAAATTATTTTAATTTGGTAAGGATTGTGCCATGTTTCCTACACTCAAGTGTCGACTTTAATCGCCATTTAATTTATTAAACTATCATAGATTTGTTTGAGATTTTGTTGCATAGGTCTTGACCACCAAGTGTCCTTAAAGGTTTTAAAGTTAATTTTGTATATATTATTTCAACAAATTTTATCTAAAAAGGCAAGCTGTGAAAAAATTAAAAAGTCGAAAAATCTAACCGTTTCATTATTAATCCTTACAGAATCATTTAATTTTTTACATTTAGAACTTTCAAAAATGTTCGATTTTTTGATATTTTTCAAGAAAATTTGAAAACTCTTTCAAACTATAAAAATTGATTCCAATTTTTTTTCTTCAGAAATATTTTCTTTGTAACAGAATTATACATTTTCTCATAATCTGCTGTTTTTAAGAAGTTGCTTTGAAGTTATTTTTGGCACATCTTGCATGAAACAGTTTTCAGAATGTATTTTTTTTGTAACTTATTAAACTTAGTATTAGTTTTTTTTTTAATAACTTCAGCATTCAATGTTATCTCCCTCAGATTCAAAAAAATTCAACTTCAAATTGCCTTTTTTCAGAAGTATTTTCTTTTTTCTTTTAAACAAAATTATGAAAATATGGCTTCCAAATCATTTCTTCAATAATAGTCGCTATAAACTACTATCATAGTTGATCTCTCTTTTTCATTAGTAATTTGTATTGTATTTATTAGGTGTTCTAACCAGAATTAAAATTTGTCATTTCTGACACTACTACTACTAGTACGAAATGTACGCCATTTTGTCCTAAAAAGAAACCGCCAAAGTTACTATTACTAAACTCAATCAAATTACTGTTAAAAATTGATCTGAATAAAGATGTATGTATATCACTTTTAAATTTTTTTTTTAGAAATATTTTCTTTTTTCTAAACAAAATTATTTTCGCAAAAGCCACTGGTTTTTGGATTCTTTTTTGAAAATTTGAAAAATTCACCTTTCATTTACAAAAAAGATGATGCCATTCTCTCTAAATTTTGTATTATTACTATTATTTGGCTCCCGCATCCACTGTACAAGAATGAGTTTTTGTTCATTGTAATATATTTTATTTCATTTAATTTAAAAACTCATTTTTGTACAGTAGTTGAAATCATTTTTGAAAATGGGTTTCAATTTGATTGGGATTTTTCTCAAATTTCGAGAAATTTTTGAAAATTTGCCTGCAAAATGTTCTTTTAGAATTATTTTTTATACGCTTTTTGAAGTCAGTTTATTCAATATTCACTGTCTACAATTTAATTTTTTGAACAAAATTCTCTCAAAAAACACTGCCTGATTTTTTCAAAATCGTGCGCAGAACATAGCATAAATGCTGTTCTGGAATTAACTGTTGAAAGTTCTACATACTTACCCTTCCTTTACATAACTCCATTATCATAGTCTCGTTTACGGATATTTTGTACATTAAGTCTAAATTTGGGTGAGAATTCATTAGGTAATTAAATAAACCTTCATCCGTCTCAGCTATATAAAAAAATCCCAGAAAATATTCTTCTATTTTGACATTACTTTATGTACAATTGACATATGGAACAACAACTTTCCTTGATTATACCCGCAGATGTAATCCATCTGGGATGAAATCAAGCATAACTGAAAAATATTTAGATTTTTTTATAATCTTGGACAATTCTGTAGGCTCTTTTTTATTTTAAGAGGATACCAAACACTGACCACTTGAACAATTGCTATCAATATTTCGATAATAGCGCGCCATCGTTTTGTTTCTATTGGAGCACTGTTTTCATGTTGCTCAAAATACATTCATGCGTGTCGCAAGTCTGAATAAGCCTTTTCGACTCCGATGGTGGAGAAGATAATAACGCTTCAGGTGCATTAAGAACTATTTCAGTAGTGGAACTAGCCGAAGCACGTACCACAGAAGTTTTTGAATAAACCAAAGAAATTGATTGCCGTTTTAAAATTTCAGCTAGCTAAAATAGCAAAAAAAATTTTTTTTTGAAAAAGATAGATTTTTCAGACTTTGACCAACTGTAATGGCTAAACGAAGACTTCAAATCTGTGCTCGTTGCGTGCAAATTAGTGGGATTCAATTAAAATTGGCGATTTAAATTTTTTTTATAAAACTTGAAAAACTACACAAGGGTTCCCCTTCGTTACTTTTGCTCAAAAATTGCATTTGAAAATTTTTCCTGAAAAAGCACTAGTTGGATTCAGAGTTTCTACAAGTAAGCCCATGAGAAAATGTGGAACAGTGACTCATAAACACATTTGTTTATTTATTTATTTATTTTGATGTTTTTTTGTGCATACTTTAATATACACAGGATGACTGCAAATTTGTCAGAGATCCGCTTAGCTCATTTCTTTCTTTTGTTTTCAACTCCTTTATTTTTCGGCAATAAGCATCAGAATGTTTTTTGTTTTTTTATGACATCTAAAGGGTAAGATATTTTCTGAATTACGGCAACATTTTTGAATAGATTGAAAATTAACTTTCCACGATTAAAAATAATATGATAAACACCTATAACTACGAACTCAGTCTAATTAGTCTAATCGCATGGACAAAATTAACTTTACACAAGTATTATTTTTGGGAACTCCAGCCTAAAACAGTAAAACAGCTGAGTTGGCCTTGTTTGAATCTTCGCACCAATCTCGACCGGGGGAACGGCTTTGCAGAGTAAGCAATTTTGTTTATAAAAACGATTAGTTGAAAGAAAACTCCAGAGGCCCTAGTGCGGGTGCACCTTTTGCACCCCCGCCAGGAACGGCCCTGGTGATAAATATCAATCGTAAAATATAATTAGAAAATGTGATCAAGAAATTGAGATAATCAAAAGAGAAACAAAGCGCACGCGCACGCGCGCGCGCTCTCTCCCGATACAAATATTTGCGACGCGCACCGATAAAACAAACACAAATAACATCCGCGACGCGAAAAATAAACTCTTTTACGTGCATAATATAAAATCATATCGAAAATTCAAGTAATAAAATCGACGACGGTGAGTCGAAATTTTATACTTACTTCAAAAGGTTTAGAAAATTACAAAAAGGATACATATATACACTTTTCAATCTAAAAAGGCAGCGTCCTAACCACTCTCTACTTCCGCTGGGCGTAATATTAGTTACTACTCGAGTACTGTCAACATGTCATGCTAAACACGAGCACCCATTGCAATCGAATGAAAAACATCATCTCCTAATTGTTTTTTCAATTTTTAAAATAAAGTCGGGTATTTTAATATTTTTTGACCAAATTTATAAAACCCTGCCATAGGGGATCACCCGTCATAACGTGATGTAAATTCCTGTTTTCTTATTTACATACTTTGATCTAAAGGATTTGCAAATCACAAGAACAATATACTTTTCTGTCACGAGCACATGGTCTAAAATTTTGTAATATCAGGCTTCAAATAAAGCTCTTCGGTTAAAATTGGCTGCAGCGCGTCGAATAGGATTTAAAGATTTAACAATGATGTAACTCAGTGTTCCTCAACCCTTTGGGGCCAAACGCCCACTTTGTCCGGTCCGCTTCTCAATTCGCCCCCTTAAAATTTTAATAGTTTCTCAATTATGATGACGTGTGTAAAATTTAGAGAATCCAGTATGGTTTAAAAAGACATTAAGAAATATTCATGTTGAATTCTGAAATTTTCGATTTTATAGAATTGCTAAGATATTGAACGTGTTTTTCATTATTACGATGAATTATTTGTTAAAATGTAGACTTTTTTTATTTAAAAAAATATTATGAAATATTAGTAATGGATTCACGAAAACTGTCAAAATACTTCAAAGTTAACAAAGGCAACAAATTTGCAATTTCGATTTTTAAAAATTGCTTAACTACCCTTACTTGATTTTGAGGATTTAAATTTCAAAATGTAGAGAATTCAGATCGTTTAGAAAGTACAAAGAAATATACTTATCGTTCAAAGAAAGTAGCCAAAATCTGCTGTTTTCAAGCTCAAAGTCAACAAAATCGCGATTTGAAAAATTGCTTAACTTTCAAAAGCCTCACTTGATTTTGATGATTTACTTTCCAAAATGTAGCGAATTCAGTGAGTTAAAAAAAAAATTAAAGAAACATGCACGTTCAAAAAAAGTTTGCCAAAATCTGTTGTTTTCCAAGTTCAAAGTCAACAAAGTTCTAACGACCAAATATTTACCACAAGGGGTTGATGTTACCGCCAACAGAGGAACGATACAAAAACCATCAAGTATACCTCATTATTTTTTTGTTTTTTTTTGTTGACGATGCGAGCAATCTTCTAAGGACATCCCCTGATGATGAATGTGCCTGGGAGCTACACCTCACTCCTTCCTCGCTCCTGGACTAAGGCAATTACCACGAGTAACTAATAGAACTAGCGAACTCTATTCCACGACTAGAGATGTTTTTTAGTGATCAGCGCTAAGAACAAGTGCGTGTTCGTAAAATTATACCTAGTCATCACCAGCGGCGGCTCGTGGATGTTCGGCGGTGGGGCAACGGAAGAAAATTTGACCGAAACAGCAACGAAATATTTGCTTCCTCTATAAGAGTAAGTAGTGCGGCACGAGCGACATCTTCGTCTTAGCCCTCCTTACGGAAATCCACGAGCCGCCGCTGGTCATCACTAGGCTGATCCAGACGACAAGACATACATGCGGTGTTTCAAACAAAAGCTTGCACAAAAACCATAAGGAATATTAATTTAAAAAAAAAAACGCAACTGCCATAGTTCATATAAATGATGTAAGAATTGAACAAAACAAAAAAAGTTTGTACTCCACGCTAATGTGTTAATGTAAAACAGTAAACTTATAGATGTCATAATTTATTAAAGATCTGTTGTCTTCGCGACTCCATAATTGTTTATTTGCAATAACTTATAATATAACAAAATAGGTCAAACAAGGTCATTTTTTGTGGTCATACGGATTCCCCCCACTTACCCTAGCAACCTGTACAAATGTTTATCCTTGTTGTGACTTGTTTAACTCATCATTATCTAAATTAAAATTAAAATTAAAATGTGTAATGTCATGAACATTTGTAATAAGTACATGTTGATTATGTATGATTTATATTTGTACATATTTTTTTGTAAATAACTGCGTTTATTTTTATTTTTTGATTATTATTTCATGTAAAAGGTGTATACCGTAAAATAAAGTAATTTAATTTAATTTAACGGTTTCAAGAATTTTTTTATATCTTTTTTAGGTCCATACTTATAAAGCATTGCTCGTTTTTAAATAGACATCATCAAAAAAAAAAATAATAAATAAATAGACACCCTGTATATTAAAACTTCATATCGATAGCTGGTTATCAGGAATAATTTTTTTTTATATCTTTTTTAGGTCCATACTTATAAAGCATTGCTCGTTTTTAAATAGACACCCTGTATATTAAAACTTTAGATCGATAGCTGGTTGTCAGGAATAAATTGAATTGGCAATAAAGATTTGGTGTATATATACACAGAGACGCATTAATTCCAAGCGAGTTTTTCTGAGGAACGTCACGCCACATACTAATCTCCATTTTCCCGAGAGGGGTACGTGCGTAATGATAAACCACTGTATTCACACAACCCGGCTAAACTAAATGCTCCACGGTGTCTTGGGAGAACGCCTCCTCTCATATATCCAGCTCTTTCGACAAGAGCGTAGCAGAGGGCGCGGTAGGACGGATAATTAAAATTAATAATGCTTTTGATAAAGCAGTTTGGAAAATATAAAAATACATTATTTAGATAATCAATTTAAAATAAATTCCCTGAGGGTGCGACGGATCCCATTTTCTTTATTAACGAAATCTTCGTGTATAAAAATTATTATTAAAAAAACAAGATCAGTAATTTGAGAACTACATGAACAGCATCCATTGTCGAATGACCTACAAACATTTTGCGAGTTAATAACGGTTTGATTTGTGAATGTATGAAACAAGTAGAGCACTAATTGCTGTTATAAAATTTTGAACGAAGCACACATATCCGGAGATTCCTCCAGGGACTCGGGGACCAGACATCGTTCCTGTCATAAATTTTAAAAATTACCCAACCGTTTTATAATCCCGCAGCGGCAAGTGCCGTCTCTTTAGCTTTTTTCCTCCTCTTTTCGCCTCGTTCCGTACGGGGCTCAACTATTGAAAATTAAGTCTCCCAAAGCACACTAGCAGTAATTCATGCGAGGTGACGTAATAAATCTGTGAAATTATCCAACAATGATTACATTTTTCTTCGGTAATTTTCCTCTGGAGAGAGAGACCGACGATAAATAACGTTTAATCGAATTAAATGTCCCAAGTTTTATGAAATGCCCCCCATCTGAAATATAGTTTTTAATCACTCCTCGGGAATGAGTTTAAATTAACTTTATATCCCGATTCATAAAGTCGAGTGCGCACTATGCGAGGCATAACTCATGCGGCACGATTGAAATAGCGCGCGAATATTAAAACGGTCTCTGATGAAAATCGCGATGCGGAATCCTATTTTCCTATGAATATTTCATATTAAATTTCGTGCAGCCACTCCCGGAAAAAAAATACACAGAGGCGAATATTAAAATACGGGGAACTCCGTCCGCCCCTGCCTTCCTGTACTTCCTGTTTTCAGAATCGATGCGGACGCTTGTATTTATCAGTCCTTCCGATGATACACGTGGGAATGTTGTAAAAATAAATTTTGACGCTGATCCGTTTCATAACTCATCACACTTTAATAACGATTAACACTAGTGGCGGCTGGTGGCGTGACTCTTGATACGGCCAGCGGAAGTAAAGATAGGTCGGGACAACGTATGGCCGTACGCTGAGTTATGCTATCATTCTGAACACTATTTGTCTATCAAAAAATTTTGTAGGAGCAGAAACACGCAAAATGACTGTTGTCGTAAATAGTGTTTAAATTTACTGGAAATTCCTCAAATAAGACTGTATAAAATTTTTCTTCGGAACATTTTTTTCTGTCTAGGAGCTCATTCTGAACACTATTTATATATATATTTTTTTGTGGGACTTCCAGGAAAGGAGATGCGGAATTTTTTTTAATTATTTTTTTTCATGTCCAAGAGCTTATTCTGAACACTATTTGTCTGTAGAAATTCTGTGTGGGACTTCGAGGAAAGCAGATACACCAATGACTTTTGTCGTAAATGGTGTTTAGATCGACGGGAAATGCCTAAAATATGACTAAATAAAATTTTTCTTCAAACAATTTTTCTTCGAGTCAGCCTGAAATTTGCTTGATCTGAAGAGTAATGAGAATGTATTATGTAAATACGTTTGTAATAAGGGTTGGGCTCGTTATATAGAGCCATGGAGCCATGGCACTACCTGTAGACTCAAGCTCAGCAAGAATTTTTAACTGATTCTTAAAAAAACTTTTTAAATGTTAAACAACACCTACAACACCGCGCGGAAGTTCCACATTAATTTCAACAGATGGTTAAAATTTTGACAGACTATTTCTGAATAATATGTCTTTACAAATTTCCAAAGAAACTAATCGCAAGTTTACCACAACAAAAATGGTTGCACTAAAAAAAAAATTGATGACCAAAAAGGCGCATTTTTCAATAATTCACGTAGGGATTTATTTGTTGATGATTTAACAGATGGTTCAAACTGTGACTGACTAATTCTGAATAATGCGTCTTTGCAAATTTCCAGAGAAAATAATCGCAAGTTTAATAATAATAATAATAATAATTTATTAATGCCAGAACTTCTTCCATGTTTAATAATAATAATAATAATAATAATTTATTAATGCCAGAACTTCTTCCAAGTTTTACATAAGTCAACACCGCACACATTTAAAATAGAAATTTCACTACTTAATTCTATAAATAAAATAAATACCAAATAATGGACATTACACATGAACATATTAAAATAAGTTGAATAAATAAAATTGAAGACAAAGAAACATACATAAAAATAATTGTAAATATAAAATAAATAAGGAACATTGCATATTAAAATTTTATAAATAAAATTGAAGACAGATGTACAAATTAAAATAATTTAAAATATAAAATTAATATAATTAAATAAAAAGTCAATAAATAAACTTAAACTATATAAAAAAATGTAAAGGACATTACAGACACTCTAAAATACATAAAATAAGTCAATAAATAAACTTAAAATATAAAAATGTACAGGATACCACAACGCGCATTTTTCAGAAATTTGCATGGAAATTTCACATTAATTGCAACAGATGGTTGAAATTTTGACACATTTTGAATAATGTGTCTTTACAAATTTCCAAAGAAAATAATCTTCTAAATTTTCTGTTTTTTTTTGTTAAAATTTTCGAATTTTTGGTTCGCAATTTTGATTTTCAGGATCGAATTTTTGGTCAAAGTTTTGAATTTTTGATTCTATATTTTAGATTTTTTTAACCTAAATGATTGCTTTTTATACGCAACTTTTTTATTTTTTTGCCGATATTTTCAAGTATAGTTGCTTGCTTGCCCTGCATTTTAGATTTTTTAATTTGAATTATTATTTTTTATTGGCGATTTTTTTTACTTTTTGGTTACTTTTTGACTACCGTTTTCGAGTTTCTGGTCGGCAACTAATTTTGAGCTAAAGAGTTATTTTGGGAGCTGAAAATGGCAAATTATTTTGGTTTTCCTTGCTTTTTCAATTTTTTGGTTTGCATTTTTTATTTTTAGACCAGCATTTTTGATTTTTTTGGCCTATATTTTAGATCATTGACCCGTATTTTTCATTTCTTCGTTCCAAATTTTAAAGTTTTTGTCCGCAAAATTTGATTTTGATTTTTTTGTTCTTGAAATTTTCGGATATTTGGTCTGCATTTTTTTAACCGCGAATTTTCGATATTTGTGTATATTTTCGATTTGTTTTAGTTTTGTTCTTAATTAAGAGCTAATTCTGCAATTCATTTTTTATTTTTAGACCAGCATTTTTTTATTTTTTTGGCCTATATTTTAGATCAATGACCCGTATTTTTCATTTCTTCGTTCCAAATTTTAGAGTTTTTGTCCGGAAAATTTGATTTTGATTTTTTTGTTCTTGAAATTTTCGGATATTTGGTCTGCATTTTTTTAACCGCGAATTTTCGATATTTGTGTATATTTTAATTTGTTTTAGTTTTGTTCTTAATTAAGAGCTAATTCTGCAAGTGATTAATTTTTTACAATTTTTCAAAACATTGAGTGCAATTTTCGTTCCCTCCAGCCCATTCCTGTTGTTTCCAGATGCAATATTACAATTTCTTTTTTCAAATAATCAAAAATATACTATTTCTGAATGGTTTCAGCAATTTTGAAACGAATTCTGCAAGTGATTGGTTTATTATAATTTTTGAAAACATAGAGTGCAATTTTCGTTTCTTCCAGTGCAGTTTTGAGTCAATTCCTGTTATTTTAAGTAGCAATATTGCAATTATTTTTACAAGTCATCAAAAGTACACTCTTTCTGCATAGTTTTGGTCATTTTGAAGCTAATTCTACAAGTGATTATTTTTTTATAATATTTCAAAACATTGAGTGCAAATTTCCTTCACTACAAAGCAAATTTTGAGTTTATTCCATTGTTTTCTGCAGGAGCGTGTCGTTGTTTTCAGGAAAACAAAAGTACACTATTTTTGAATAATTGAAGTTTCTTTGAAGCGAAACCTTCAAGTAATAAATTTTTAAAAAATTTCAAATCGTCGAGTGCAAATTTCCTTCGCTACAAAGCAAATTTTGAGTTTTTTCTTATGTTTTCTGGGGCTAATCACCACGAGTGCTGAAAATGGCAATTTTCGAACTAGAATTTTCAATCTTCTTGTTTTCATTTTTTATCGTTAAGCCCGGATTTTGATATTTTGGTCTAAAATTTTAATCTTTCAGCCTAAATTTTCAATTTGTTTGTTAAAATTTTTGATTTTTTGGTCCGCAATTTTAATTGCGAATTTTTGAATTTTTATCCTATATTTTAGATTTTTTAACCTAAATGATTGATTTTTATGCGCGACTTTTTGTATTTTTTGTCGACATTTACAAGTTTTTTTGACAGTTTTTGATTTGTTGCCTTTGATTTTAGATTTTTTAACTTGAATTATTATTTTTTATGGCGATTTTTTTTTTACTTTTTGGTTACTTTTTGACTAAAATCGATTAAATTTAATTGTTTTCAATTTATTTTTTTTTCAAGACGGAGACCATTCTGCACACTATTTGTCCATAAAATTTTGTTGTGGGACTTCCAGGAACTGAGGTTTTCGAGTTTCTGGTCGGCAACTTATTTTGAGCTAAAGAGTTATTTTGGGGGCTGAAAAAAAACGAATTATTTTCGTTTCCCTTGATTTTTAAATTTTTTGGTTTGAAATTTTTATTTTTAGACCAGCATTTTTTATTTTTTTGGTCTATATTTTAGATCTTTGAACTGTTTTTTCATTTCTTTGTCCTAAATTTTAGAGTTTTTGCCCTAAATATTCTCTATTTTCGTTAAATTTTTCTTTAAATTTTCGGATTTTTAGTCTGCATTTTTTTTAACCGCGAATTTTCGATATTTTTGCAAATTTTCAATTTTTTGTGCTTATATTTTTAGTTTTTTGCCATAATTATGAGCGTATTTTTTATTGTTCTATACTTTAGATTTTTAACATGATTGATTTTTATGTGCAAATGTTTGATTTTTTGGCCGGTATTTAATTTGTATAATTTGTCATTTCCATCTTTCATAATTTTGATGTTTCAAATGTCTATATCATCCGATCCAATAAATTGTAAAAGTGGCTCTACCATCAACGCGTTCCACGAGCCGCCATTGGCTTCATGGACTTCATACGATACAGAAGTTTTCAGGCGGGTTTGCGTTCGGATCCCCAATTTTAAATTATGGGTATAGTGATTTATACCAACGTTGATTAACAATAGATCTAATTACTGAATAGCATTTAAGATAAATTTGATAAAAACGCTAAGTATTTGAATACTCCATCTATTCGTAAATCTTCCAATTATTAAATTTATTCCATGCATTTGAGGGTTTCCAGTCGTAATTTCTAGAGTAAAAGAATTAGACCATGGATTGTAATGGTTATTGTGAGTTTCTTTGAGCTATTTGTAGATCTTCATTGACTATTTCTTCAAAAAGAAGTAGAATTTTGAAATCGGAGAACATTTAAAAAAATCTTTATTTGGTATTCAAGCGAAATCGAGGCATGAATTTTCCAAGAGTAGACGAAATAATTTAATCCTAACTTCTCCACATGAAAACTGACGACTTAAATTTTTAAGACTTTCCAGCAGTGCATGCATTTAACACAACGAGCTTTTGCATCAAACCCATTTAAGATTTTACAGCCTAATTTCAAAACCTTATTTAATCCAAGGCGCCATAAAAAAATCACGAAATAACGAAATTCCGCGCGGCGTTTACGACCCGTTTATTACTTCATTTATTTATTTTTTCCATGGCACTCTTATTGCTGTAATTTATAAAAGTAATTAAATTCCCAACGTGTGAACAGTATTTTAAATAAGATATATCTTCGGGGATACGCGCTGATGTGACGTTTATGGTGGAGATTTCGCTTGCTTAATCATTTTTCGGAATTTAGTCTTTAAGTTGTAATTGCTACCGACCGAAATGTTTACAACCGTTTACAGTTTGCTGCTGGGACCGAATTACTGTTATTTGTGGATTCTTGTAATCTTGTTATCAGATTAATCGTTAAGAGAAGGGTATTTAAATGTGTTATTGGTTGTCGTTACAGATTTTTTTTGGGTGGACTGATTATTTTTTATGGTTTTTTTATGTGTACATAAACTTCTTCATTAACAAGTTCAAGAATGATTCAGTTTAATCAAGATGAAAAAATGTAACTTTGAAGAAAACATATTCCTTCGTTTGAAATGGCTGGCAGATCTTTATGATTTCAACGTAAAAATTTAATAATAATAATAAAACTTGGATAGTTGTCGTAGTCTTCAACATTACAATGGGCTTTAATTGTTCAGTTGCTTTAGCAAATAGTCGCTGCTTTAATCTGAAAAAATGTTTAGATTATTTCTAATTTTTTTCTGATAATTTGATTTACTTAATAATTAACGTTTCAATTGCTCTACAAGTGACCTACCATGAAATATAATTATAACATTTATAATTGATGTTAGAAATTTGTGGATATTATTTTGTTTAAATATACAAATATCTTTTCCTACGACTGCTCCCGAAAACAGATATATCGTCGCAATACCCTTGCATTGAAAGTTGTCAATTGTATATTTATCACTTTTGATAAGTAATGTCATGCTTGAAAATTGAATTTTCAAAACAAGTTTTGAAATTATCAAACTTCAAAAATTGTGGTAAAATCATTTAAATAAATTGGGTAGTGACGAAGAACAATTAATTATTTATGAATCGATTTTTAAAATAGCAATAAGCAAATTTAGATTAGAAGTTAAGAATATTTTGACACTAATAATACGCGGGTGAATCTGAGAAAAATTATGATTGAAACATACTTAAGAAAATGTTTGGTCGTAGGAAAAGCAGAGTGTTCAACACGTTTTGAAAGCTACATTGCATGTTCGTATCTTGCATTGACTCGCCCCACGGGCTCGTAAATTAAAACTGGTACTCATATGCAAAACGAAGCTTTCAAAATTTGTCCAACAATCTACTATTATTAATAGTAATTTACACATTTTTAAGGTACAGTAAAAAAAATCATTGGGTATCAACCAGAAGTCTTTCAGCCTGTCTACGGCAGTTCGTTATTGTCTTTTGTACGTCCTGATTTTATATCAAATATCAAATCTGCCGTTTTGATAATCCTTATCTGATATAATCCGGTGGCTGAGCATTCAGAAATTTAATCAATTTTCATCAAATAATGGACAAAGATTAGAAAAAGAAATCTGGTACCATTAAGAGTGGTATCAATTCTAATATATCATTAATAATAATATCATGTCTATTGAGTCAGATAGCGCCCGCAGCCAACTCAATTCAATTTATTTCCAACCGCTTATCGATTCGAATATCAGGCAAGGGCCTCTGAGTCCTCATTGTGAGCAAACAATTATCAAACCGGTGTTGGACTTTACTAATATGGTATAACTAATGGGAATCATTGATTATATCCTGCTGCACTAGAAGAGCAAGAAAATTGAGATCACACGTGTTACTTAATTTTTTTTTGAGTTACGTGATGATTTTTTCAATGAATTAGCAGGTGCATAGAAATAATTTATTTATGGCAGGATTGTACATTTTAAGCCCAACTAGTGAAATATTAAATTCATTTTAATATCAGGACAACAGAATTTTAAAGTCGAGTATTTGACGTTAGATTTTATTTATGAAGATTCGTGATCAGTAAATTTTTCTTAAATTTTAATTCATATTTGGCCTTAGTATAATAACCATTGGCCAATTAATTTTTATTGAATAAAGTAGAAAAAAATCTACAAACGAATAAACAGTAAAACCTGTTCTTCCTCTAATTAAAAAAGCATTAATAAATATGTACAAATAAAATATTTATAAACAAAACTGGTAATTTTCTTAAAAGTTCACCGATGTCTACGCCCCTGATAATTAAATACTGCTTGCTTTAGCAACACGCAACTTCACGTATATTTGGTTTACAATCGTGAAATAACCAAAACATTGCAAAAATAATTGTAATGATTAAAAGAGAATTTTTTTTTCGGAAAATAAATGGCCTCTCTTCAAATGTTTCTTATGGCTATTCAGGTAAATTAGAATGAGGACTCTACTATAAAAATACTGGTTGCTGGATCAAATTCCTTGTACACATTTAGTATTCTACAGATCATTGTTTAAAACATAAATTTAAAAAAAAGTGACTTATTAATCTTTAAAATGTAAATTTTCAAAAGAAAAGACTTATTAATCTTTAAAATACTGTTTTATGCTGTAATGGTATTGTCTCTAAAGGATTGGAGTGTTTTTGAAATGTTATGTATTCTTTCTTTTTACTTTCTACTTAATCAACTCGATTTATGTAGAGGTTCGCCTTCACTGCAAAACCTTGGTGAATAAGCTTAGATAAGATTCTTATGAATAAAGAGCTTGGTCTAATCCAAAGACTCCTTCTGGGCTCTATTATATCTCTATGTCCCATTTTAAGCCTCAAATTTTCAACCAGAGAGTGGCAGATTTACTATTGTTAGTGTTTACGAGACTTCAAAGGGAGCCAAGGATAAAACATCTGGAACAGTTACGCCACTGTATTATGTCAACTAGCATTCGCTGATCTAGACGACATGAAATAAATTCTACAGAGTTCAGCAAATTTGTCGGCGTTGACGTTTTTCTCATAAGACCCTGTTGTTTCGTAGATATTTTCGATTCAACATAAGAATAGATTTTATCGACAATGAGAAAACTTAGCTGCGATAGAACCTTTCAATCAAGAAATTAATTTAGCTTGGCTTGATGAATACGGTAGATAAACACGACGATTTGCATTTTTTAGAAATGTGTGTGGGTAATATATCTGTGAATATTTTAGTCATACAGACTAGTGATGGGATCATTCGAATGACGATAATCGATTAATTCGATTATCAAAATAATCGATTATCTCGAGAACCTATTTTTTAATTCGAATGATCGGTACTCGAATGATCATTCGAATGATCATTCGAATGAGCATTCGAATGACCATTCGAATTATCTATACTCGAATGATCATTCGATTGGCATTGAAAGGTTATAAAATAAATTCATGAATGTTGATAAAAAAATAAACGAGAGACGCACGGCCCTTAGAAGACGTTGTTTATTTTGGCAATGAAAATCTCGAGACGCAATAATTCGATACATTAAACCGGGCGGTAATCTTTCCCACGAAACATTAAGACGAAGTACTCGGATATTATTTACAATATATTCTATATTATAATTTTATTATGATATATTGCTGAAATTAGAACACAAGTGTTTATTGAACAACTTTAACGAAATAAATTTGACTGATTATTCAGATATGTCTATACTACTTGAAATATAAAAATACTTGATTCACGATCATTCGAATAGTAATTCGAATTATTACTCGAACTTTTATTCGGATGATCATTTAAATAAATAATCGATTGTCAGATCATTCGAATGATCACTCCAATAATCATTCGAATGATCACTCCAATAATCATTCGAATGATCACTCCAATAATCATTCGAATGATCATTCCAATAAATAATCGATTTTCAGATCATTCGAATGATCACTCGAATAATCATTCGAATGGTCATTCAAATGAATAATCGATTTTCAGTTTAACTCGAATAGTAATTATTCAATTATTAAAAACATCCGATTATGCCCATCACTAATACAGACGCTCTCTGAATTAATAAAAAGATTCCGGTACCGGGAATCGAACCCGAGCCTCCTGGGTGAGAGCCAGGTATCCTAGCCACTAGACCATACCGGATACACGAACGGTATTAAAAGTTTCAACGACGGAAGTTTCAATACCGGATTACCGGATGTAACTGAATTCTGGTAGACCACAAATATCATTTTAATTTTTACATACATATTTATGAAATTTAGTATAGTATTTTCAGGAAGTAAAGAGTGCCGACATGTGGATTAAAAAAAAATCCACTTCCGGTTTAACCGGAAATGACCTTCACTACTATACACCCTGTATATTTATACAAAATTTAATTCGTCTCTAAATTCTGAGTTAATAGATGTATCATAAGTGACCTTTTGGTTGTTAGTTTTTTGTTTAAATTTAAATTAAATTTACACAAAAAACAAATTTAAATTTAATTTGAACAAAAAGCTAACAAAGGGTCATTTATGATACATCTATGAACTCAGACTCTTAAGACGAAATAAATTATGTCAAAATATATAGGGTGTTCTATTTGAAATAAAAAAAGTGCAGTTAATTTCGGGTTCAACCGGAAGTGGAATTTTTAATTAAAATTCCACTTGTTGACACACTTTATTCTCTAAAAATACCATATTGAATTCAATAAAGGTATATGTAAAAATGGAAGAGATAATTGTGGTCCACCAGAATTCAGTTACATCCGGTGTACTGAACGGGTAATGCATGTATACTGCCACGATAAAACTGGAAGAGCTGCAAAACTGAAAATTTCACAAAAAATTAATTTGAAAATTCCACCAAAAAATTTCAGGGTGTCCCATCGAAACCGCACATTAAAGGTGTTCTAATTAATGTATTGTAATGAAATTTGCATCAAATATGCAATAGAGTGTGCTTTTTTCAATGAAAATATTTTCAAAATTATACGACTTCCGGTCATACCGGAAGTCAACACCAAACTCCTTATTTTAAGGACAACAATAATTTCATAATTATAGACAAAAAAATTCATTTTTGAATTTTCTTGCGGAAATCAAAAATTTATGGAAAACTTTTATTAAGACTCGCCTTCAGTATTTGTGTAAATATTTTTCTGATACTGTTCGTAGTTAAAAAAATGGTGATGTGGCCATCATGTTACTTTTTCCGACTTGATGGTATCATCGCCATTTATATTTACGTTTTCATGGTTTATTTTCAATTGAAATCATATTTTAAATGTACATCGAGCGTTTTGTAGACTCGGATAAAACTGACGTTTAAAACGTCAAAATTATAAAAGATGGAAAAATTATACTTCAAATTAAAAAACTCACTTTACTCAAAAGTAAAGGGATTTCGAAAAAAAAAATTATTCTTTATAAGTTGTTCATTTTAGCATTCTCTACAATTATTATATACATAAATTTGCTGTAACTATTATTGTTTTATAATTATAAACCAAAAATTAAAAAAAAAATAATAATAAATTTTTTCTCAAATAAAAATGATTTTATGAAAAATATTTTCAAGAAAAAAATGTTCATTACTTTGTTGTCTTCAAAGTTTGTTTAAATGTTTTTGTAATATTTTTCATATTGGCAAAAAACACACATACACAGACATACAATTTTTTTTCCAGAAATTGTTGAAATGGCATCTAAGGACCCCAAAACAGATATTTCCGTAAAAAAAAATTTGAAAAAAAAATCACGATCACAATACTTTCTCGTACTTCGTAACAGAGAAAGTAAAAATATCGAAAAAAACGTTTTTGGTAAACACACACTGCCGGTGCGTAAAATTTTACCAAAAGCCTGTTACTCCTCTAGAATGTCAAATAAATCTTATGCTGAAAGTTTAGTTTGAAAATATTTACTAGTTTTTGGTACACGGCGATTTAAACAAAAAATGGTCAAATTCTACTCTGGCGATCTCATAACCGATATTTCCGTTGAAATTTCGAACTAGAAAACAGTACTTTCTCGTAATTTGTACGCAGAAAGTAAACATATTGTTTGGCCTTGATAAAAATGCCGCTTTAGCCATAAGAAATATAAGTTAAATGGGTAACGCATGTTTTCTGCCACAACACGGCCCATGAAATTTCACCAAAAAGCTTCTAAATCATTTGGAATGTCAAATAAAGCTTATTTACTTTGAAAATCTTTATTAGTTTATGAAATACAGCGTTTTTCAACAATGGTCGAAATTTTCTATGGTAACCTCAAAACGGATATTTCCGTCGAAATTTCGAATTTGAGAACAGCACTTTCTCGTACTTTTGCAAACATATTTTTTAGCCCTGATAACAAGGCCGCTTTAACGATAAAATATATATTCAGGATTGTTATACAAATGTTATACAAATATAAAGAATATACCGGGTGTAACTGAATTCTGATAGAGCCCGAATATTATTTTCATTTTTACATACGTCCCTAAAATTTTAATGCAACCTCTGGTCATTTACAAAGAAGCCAATTAACATTTAGGCCTGAATTTCACAGCACCAATTATGGAATGAATAGCCCTATATGTAGAATGATGCGATTCTTCAATTTAATATCTAAGTATAATTTAGACTTGTTTAGCGATTCGCTGAGTAAATTTAAGAGGCAATGTAAACAAATAGTGTCTAGTAATAATATTTTTAAAGGTGCGTTAAATATTTTACTTTTAAGTTGTTACTCTAAAGCACTTTTTGTGCTCATTATGTATATTTATAGGTATAGCCGTTAATAAAGTTTGATTTGATTTATAAAACTTAGTATAGTATTTTTAGCGAATAAAGTGTGTGTATATGTGGACTTTTAATAGAAATTCCAGTTCCGGTGGAAATGACCTTTACTTTTTTATTTCAAATGAAATACTGTATATTTTGACGTAAGTTAATTCGTCTTTAAAATCTCCGCATAGAGATGTATCACAAGTGACCTTTTGGTTATTAGTTCTTTGTTTAAATTTATATGAAATTTAGACAGAAAAACAAATTTTACCAAAAAACAAACAATCAAAGGGTGACTTATGATACATTTACAAATTCAGAATTAAGAGACAAATTAAATTATGCCAAAATATATAGAGTATTGCATTTAAAATAAAAAAAAAGGTCGTTTCCGGTTAAACCGGAAATTGAATTTTTATTAAAATTCTACTTATTGACACACTTTATTATCTTAAAACACCATACTGACTTTTATAAAATTTTATGTTAAAATGGAAAAAATAATTGGTGTCTACCAGAATTCAGTTACACCCGGCATAGTTGAAGTGAATAAGAAATTGTAAAAAGATTCCGGTACCGGGAATCGAACCCGAGCCTCCTGGGTGAGAGCCAGGTATCCTAGCCACTAGACAATACCGGATAGATGAGTAGTGTTGAAAGTTTCAACGCCGGAAGTTTCTATATAGTTCAAATACGAAGTAAATTAGAAATTGTAAAAAGATTCCGGTACCGGGAATCGAACCCGAGCCTTCTGGGTGAAAGCCAGATATCCTAGCCACTAGACCATACCGGATACATGAGTCATATTGAAACTTTCAACGGCGGAAGTTTCTATATAGTTCAAATACGAAGTAAAATAGAAATTGTAAAAAGATTCCGGTACCGGGAATCGAACCCGAGCCTTCTGGGTGAAAGCCAGATATCCTAGCCACTAGACCATACCGGATACATGAGTTGTATTGAAAGTTTCAACGCCGGAAGTTTCTATATAGTTGAAAACACGAAGTAAACTAGAAATTGTAAAAAGATTCCGGTACCGGGAATCGAACCCGAGCCTCCTGGGTGAGAGCCAGGTATCCTAGCCACTAGACAATACCGGATAGATGAGTAGTGTTGAAAGTTTCAACGCCGGAAGTTTCTATATAGTTCAAATACGAAGTAAATTAGAAATTGTAAAAAGATTCCGGTACCGGGAATCGAACCCGAGCCTCCTGGGTGAGAGCCAGGTATCCTAGCCACTAGACAATACCGGATAGATGAGTAGTGTTGAAAGTTTCAACGCCGGAAGTTTCTATATAGTTCAAATACGAAGTAAATTAGAAATTGTAAAAAGATTCCGGTACCGGGAATCGAACCCGAGCCTTCTGGGTGAAAGCCAGATATCCTAGCCACTAGACCATACCGGATACATGAGTCATATTGAAACTTTCAACGGCGGAAGTTTCTATATAGTTCAAATACGAAGTAAAATAGAAATTGTAAAAAGATTCCGGTACCGGGAATCGAACCCGAGCCTTCTGGGTGAAAGCCAGATATCCTAGCCACTAGACCATACCGGATACATGAGTTGTATTGAAAGTTTCAACGCCGGAAGTTTCTATATAGTTGAAAACACGAAGTAAACTAGAAATTGTAAAAAGATTCCGGTACCGGGAATCGAACCCGAGCCTCCTGGGTGAGAGCCAGGTATCCTAGCCACTAGACAATACCGGATAGATGAGTAGTGTTGAAAGTTTCAACGCCGGAAGTTTCTATATAGTTCAAATACGAAGTAAATTAGAAATTGTAAAAAGATTCCGGTACCGGGAATCGAACCCGAGCCTCCTGGGTGAGAGCCAGGTATCCTAGCCACTAGACAATACCGGATAGATGAGTAGTGTTGAAAGTTTCAACGCCGGAAGTTTCTATATAGTTCAAATACGAAGTAAATTAGAAATTGTAAAAAGATTCCGGTACCGGGAATCGAACCCTAGCCTTCTGGGTGAAAACCAGATATTCTAGCCACTAGACCATACCGGATACATGAGTCATATTGAAACTTTCAACGGCGGAAGTTTCTATATAGTTCAGATACGAAGTAAAATAGAAATTGTAAAAAGATTCCGGTACCGGGAATCAAACCCGAGCCTCCTGGGTGAAAGCCAGGTATCCTAGCCACTAGACCATACTGGATACATGAGTGGTATTGAAAGTTTCAATGCCGGAAGTTTCTATATAGTTCAGATACGAAGTAAAATAGAAATTGTAAAAAGATTCCGGTACCGGGAATCGAACCCGAGCCTCCTGGGTGAGAGCCAGGTATCCTAGCCACTAGACAATACCGGATAGATGAGTAGTGTTGAAAGTTTCAACGCCGGAAGTTTCTATATAGTTCAAATACGAAGTAAATTAGAAATTGTAAAAAGATTCCGGTACCGGGAATCGAACCCTAGCCTTCTGGGTGAAAGCCAGATATTCTAGCCACTAGACCATACCGGATACATGAGTCATATTGAAACTTTCAACGGCGGAAGTTTCTATATAGTTCAAATACGAAGTAAAATAGAAATTGTAAAAAGATTCCGGTACCGGGAATCGAACCCGAGCCTCCTGGGTGAGAGCCAGGTATCCTAGCCACTAGACAATACCGGATAGATGAGTAGTGTTGAAAGTTTCAACGCCGGAAGTTTCTATATAGTTCAAATACGAAGTAAATTAGAAATTGTAAAAAGATTCCGGTACCGGGAATCGAACCCGAGCCTTCTGGGCCAAAGCCAGATATCCCAGCCACTAGACCATACCGGATACATGAGTCATATTGAAACTTTCAACGGCGGAAGTTTCTATATAGTTCAAATACGAAGTAAAATAGAAATTGTAAAAAGATTCCGGTACCGGGAATCGAACCCGAGCCTTCTGGGTGAAAGCCAGATATCCTAGCCACTAGACCATACCGGATACATGAGTCATATTGAAACTTTCAACGGCGGAAGTTTCTAAATAGTTCAGATACGAAGTAAATTAGAAATTGTAAAAAGATTCCGGTACCGGGAATCGAACCCGAGCCTCCTGGGTGAGAGCCAGGTATCCTAGCCACTAGACAATACCGGATACATGAGTGGTATTGAAAGTTTCAACGCCGGAAGTTTCTGTATAGTTCAAATACGAAGTAAATTAGAAATTGTAAAAAGATTCCGGTACCGGGAATCGAACCCGAGCCTTCTGGGTGAAAGCCAGATATCCTAGCCACTAGACCATACCGGATACATAAATAGTTTGAAGGTTTCAATAGCAGAAGTTTCTGTTTAGTTCAAATACGATATAAAATAGAAAATGTAAAAAATTCCGGTACCGGGAATCGAACCCGAGCCTCCTGGGTGAGAGCCAGGTATCCTAGCCACTAGACAATACCGGATTGATGGAATCTAATGTAAGTTTTTCGAACACTAACCACGAAAAGATTATTATGTTACGAGTGAAGGCAGTTAATAAATATATTAAATAAATAGAGTTGATAATAATTGATTACAATTTATTAAACTAATACAGAATATTTATTCTCTGGTATATTTCCTACCTATAGCTATTGTTTGCGAATTATAAGAGTGGTGAAAAAATAAGTCGGTTTGCTTGATAAGGAGATATACTGAGGGATTGCGGTTCTGTGACTCCAGAAGATTAGATTTAGTGCCTTTTTGAACTTATGCAAGATTTTGAAACCATATCATCGAATTGATGATTCATTCATTCTAAACAATGATTTTAAAAATTAACCAGAATTTTTAATAACAAAAAAAGCACGAAAATGTGGTAGAATAGTATATTCAGTAACAAGGTTAGAATGGAAATTCGATTCGAGTGGAAAATATCCGACCACGAGCATCAGAATTTGCAATCTAACCGAGTAGCAGACTTTACTTTCTCGACGACCATGAGACAAAGTGAACAAATAAAATAAGTACGTTTGTGGTTATGTTTATAGTATTTTGACAATTGTGACATCCAGGGCTAAGTGTTTTATTAGAAACTGTGTGAGGATATTCATTCTGTAACAAGTGTGAGAATGTGTACGTTCTATGATTAAAATTAACTTCAGAATACTTAAATTCTACAGTGATGAGAAAATGTGTTTATACCCTTCGTCTGGTCTAACCTACAGTTAATGCATTCACGATCAACTTTTAGTAAAGTAGATTAGAGCCTTGCACGGGCTCTCAATTTATAATACCGGACCGGGATAAAAAATACAAATTCGAAAATTGTGAAAGTGAAAAGTTGTTCGAAATTTATGTCGATATTATTTAATGTAATTATAAAAAAAAATATTTCAAAAGAGAATAATTCCTTTGTTTTATTATGTATATTAAATAACAGCAAAAAAATAAAGAACGATTCCGAATTTTGAATATCCACTACCGGGCCGGGCCGGGCCGGTAGTGGATGTAAATATAAAAAAATATTTCAAAAGAGAATAATTCTTTTGTTTTATTATGTATATTAAATAACAGCAAAAAAATAAAGAACGATTCCGAACTTTGAATATCCACTGCCGGGCCGGGCCGGGCCGATAAAACATTTTATTTCCTCGAGCCGGGCCGGGCTTTTGAATATTCACTGCCGGGCCGGGCCGGGCTGGGCCTTTAAAAAACGGCCCGCGCAGGGCTCTGAGGGGTCATGTTAGAGGACACAATTTAATTACACACTGTATTTTTTACTTTCTCCGTTACGAAGTACGAGAAAGTATTGTGATCGTGATTTTTTTTTCAAAAATTTTTTTACGGAAATATTCGTTTTGGGGTCCCTAGATGCCATTTCAACAATTTCTGGAAAAAAAAAATGTGTCTGTGTGTGTGTGTGTGTCTGACTGTGTGCGCTGTATCTCAAAAACTAATAGAGAAATTGATATGAAACTTTGAACATACGTCTTATTTGATAATCCGAAGAACTGAAAAGCTTTTGGTAAAATTTCGTACACCGGAAGTTGAAGTTTACCTTAACTGTTTTTTGTTTTTTGCCAATACTTTCTTAAATATAAAAAATATCACAAAAATATTTAAACAAACATTGAAGACAACAAAGAAATGCACATCTTTTGCTTGAAAATATTTTTCATAAAACCATTGCTATTTGAGAAAAATTTTATTATAAATTTTTTAATTTTTGGTTTATAATTATGAAACGATAACAGTTACAGCAAATTTATATAAATAATAATTGTAGAGAACGCCAAAATGAATAACTTCTAATGAATAAGTTTTTTCGAAATCTCGTTAGTTTTTGAATAAACTGAGTTTTTGAATTTCAAGTATAATTTTTCCGTTTCATAATTTTGACGTTTTAAACGTCAGTTTCATCCGAGTTTACTCAACGCTCGATGTACATTTAAAATATGATTTCAATTGAAAATAAACCATGAAAACGGAAATATAAATAGTTATGATCAAGTCGGAGAAAGTAACATGATGGCCACATCACCATTTTTTGTGGTTATATCAGTGAAGGTCAATCTTGTGCTGTTGGCAGCATTATTTTCTGATAAAATTATTGCTTACCAGTTAAATATTTTTCACCCGCAATTAAGATTGTGTTAACTGTAAAATTTCTACAAAGAATTTTGTTATTTAAGAGGTATTTTTTATTATTTTTTTTTTCAGTCATGCTGACATAAAATGTCGCAACAAAATAGTTCCATATTAAAAGGCTATAAATAAGCCAGGAATGGCCAAAATAAAATCTACGAAACCGTCTCGCCGCTCTGCTGTGCCTATCAAAGCCAGCGAGCAGCTCTCTGCCCCCAAAAATGCTCGGCACTCCCCGAGCCAAAACCCCCCGCAATCAATCAAATACACCACCACGCGTGTACCTGACTCCCCGAAACCAGCCGCGATCAATGAGATCGATAATATCGAGGGAATCGAAAGATTCGCCTCTAAACCCCCGCCCATCTACCTTAAAAAAAAGGAAGGATGGATTAAAATATCTAAAGACCTGGTGGACAAAAAAGTCTGCCTCCTCAAGGTTTCCACCATCTCAGAGGGGTATCGCATTCAGGTGCAAACCCCTCAAGATTTCAGGACAACTGTCCAACATTTCACCAAAATCAATGCCCCTTTCTTTACATACCGCCTCAACGAGGAAAAAGAACTGAGGGTAGTAATCCGAAAGGTCAGTGAATCCTTCACTGACCAAGAGATAATCGATGAACTGCTTTCACTGCAACTCCCAGTGATCGCAGTTCGCCGCATGGGCAACAGCTCAAGAAAATTCCCAATGGTATCAGTCCAATTGGAAAAAACTGATAAAGGCCGTGAGATCTTTAAACTCACGCGCCTCTTCCATGTCAGCGTCAAAGTTGAGGCTCAACACAGGTCCTCTACTGCGACGCAATGCCATCGTTGTCAGGGCTTCGGTCACGGCGCCCTCCGCTGCCACATTTCCCCTCGCTGCGTTAAATGCGCAGGTCCTCACCAAACCGCCGACTGCTCTCGCAATCCTGAGACAGACGGATCCCCCACGTGCTGCAACTGCCAGGGCAACCATACCGCAAACTTTAAGGGCTGCGAGAAATTCCCTAAAAAGAATTTTTCGTCGGCGCTTAAAGGTGGCTTAAAACCCACCCCAAAGGTGAATTCCAATTCACCAAAACCACCAACCACCTCACCTAAAACACCAAACATCACTCCCACAACAAATACCGCCCCCGCACCAATTCCAAAAGGCCCCCTGGACATTGCTCAAATGTTCAATGACCCCACCTTCCTAGCTAATATCGCCAGACTCGAGGCACTAGGCCCGATTCTCGCCGCCATCGGCAAACTTTAAATTTCATCCTTTCTTCGAATAATAAAGTAATTACGTCCGAAGCGTGTAGAATAGGCACGTGGAATGCTAATGGTCTCACAGACAAATCTTCTGAACTAGAGCAGTTCATCCGTCGTCTCGACATACATATAATGCTTGTCAGCGAAACAAATTCTTCCACGCGACATGGCTTATATATTAATGGTTATAATCTTCATCATACGCCTCGTGCGACTGGAAGCGGTGGCGGCACCGCTATCTATGTCAAACGTGGCCTCGATTACTCTGTTCTAGACAATCCAGACACTCAGTCTCTTGAAATCACTTCCATTATAGTTCGCATCAATGGCGAAAAAGTTAAGATCATTAGCGCTTATCAGTCTCCCTCGAGACCTTTTATTGCCCAAGACTATGAGAACGTCCTCTCTGATGATGTTCCAACCATAATCGGGGGCGACTTTAATGCCAAGCACCCCAGCTGGCGAAGTCGCACCACAAATACTCGTGGTCGTAACCTTTTTGACTTCATTGTTCAACATCGTTTTCCACTCGAAACAATCAGCCAAACTGAACCAACGTTTTACCATTCTTCTGGCTACCGTCCTGACATTATTGATTTCTTTATCGTGAATCGCTTAGATTACGACATTGATGTCTGGACAGTTTCCGAACTACATTCTGACCATAATCCTGTCATCATGGATATTCATACTGAAATTTCCAGATATGAGAAAACTGCCAAATCCACTGACTGGACTAAATTCAATGACATTATTCAGGGCCTCGTTCCACCAATTCCGGTGATGCGAAATAAAAATGAGATCGATGAAGGTGTAAAAACCCTCACAGAGGCTATCCACAAAGCCATTGATGAGTCCACGACGGAAAAGTCTTTTTCTCAGAGCGATCCGCTCAATATTCCTCGTAATGTTCTTGACAAAATTAGGGAAAAAAATCGTGTCCGTAGAATCTGGCAACGCACACGCTGTCGCCAAACGAAGCAAAATCTGAATCAGCTTCAAAACGAAATTCATAAAGATCTCAAAGATCTTCGTAATAACCGCTGGAATCGGCTCATTGACGATGCCGCCCAGCATAAACCTCAACTTTGGAAGCTCACTAAGACTTTCACCAGAGCGAGAAAGGCGACTTCGGCAATCCATGGAAGACAAGGCGTTGTCTACCTTGCGGAAGACAAAGCCGAAGCCTTCGCGGAGAGCCTGGAGTCGCAGTTCTCGCCAAACCCTCTGACTACCAGCGACGAGTTACTCGATGACATAGAGGAAACACTAGATCGTTTCAATGAAACTCCTAACTCCACGCCTAAATCGACCTCCCCTACAGAGGTCAAAACTCTTATCAAAAATGCGCCAAATAAAAAAGCGCCAGGACACGATAAAATTAGTTACACCTGCCTTAAGCATCTTCCGCATAAAGCAATTGTATTTCTAACAGCGATTTTTAACTCTTGTCTCAGAATAGGATATTTCCCACAAGCATGGAAACATGCTACTGTGGTTCTAATTCCGAAACCGGGTAAAGATGCTAAATTTCCACAAAATCATCGCCCTATTAGTTTGCTCTGCGTCATGGGTAAACTACTCGAAAAAATCATTCACTCGCGCCTTAGCGAGTGGTCTGACGATCACAAAATCATTCCGAATACCCAACATGGCTTCATCAAGGGCCTTTCTTGCAACCATCAATTAATCAGAACCAGCGATTTTATAATCGAAGGTTTCAATCGCAAACAAAGCACACTAGCCATCTTTCTTGATGTTTCCAAAGCTTTTGACCGTGTCTGGGATGAAGGTTTGATTTTTAAACTCCTCAAGCTCAATTGTCCAATTTATCTGGTTAAACTCATTCAACAGTTTATTACCGAACGCACTTTCTCAGCTCGCTATGAGTGTGCAATTTCTGACCCGCGGGTAATGACCGCTGGGGTGCCGCAGGGATCCGTCCTCTCTCCACATTTGTACAACATCTATGTACACGATATTCCTAACCCTCGAAACATTCTTACTGCTCAATATGCAGATGACACAGCCTACATGTATCGTGGTAAATTCATTCCACACATGACCAACAAAATTCAGTCCGCTCTCGACGAGCTCGAGGAGTGGACACAGGAATGGCGGATTTCAATTAACCCTGATAAAAGCCAAGCTATTTTCTTTTCCTTGGGGCGCTCTCTGCCCCCAACTAATCTCACTTTCAACGACCAGCCCATCCCCTGGGTCGACAACGTACGCTATCTTGGCCTTATTATGGACCGTAAACTAAACTGGAAAAAACATGTCCAATCCGCCATTTCCAAAGCAAACTCCGCTTTTGGACAGCTAAAATCCCTTCTCCTTAATAGAGACGAACTATTCCTATCCAGCAAAATCCACCTATACAAGGCAATCATACGTCCAAAAATGACGTATGGATGCCCTGCATTTATCACCCTCTCCGCCGCGCAGTTGCGCAAGCTGGAGGCCACTCAGAGCCGCATGATCCGCCGGATCGTAGGCGCTCCGTGGTTTGTCAGAAATGCGCAACTGCGTCTCGAAACCAAGACGCCGAGTGTTCAGGACTTCATCCATCAGTTGGCCCTCAGCCACTCTTCCAAATTCGATGTGAGCCTTCTGCAAGATCATTTCGAAAGTCAGCCTAATCCCACTCGTGGGAAAAGAAAGCGACCACTTAATCTGGGTCGATAAATTCATTAACTTTAAATCAAATCCCCATCAATTCATTAAACTTTTCTAAAATTTTTTGGTCTTAAACAAAAATTTTTTCAACACACCCACTTTTAAAATTTCTTTAAGCATTAATTTTTCTAAATTAATAATTATCGCAATTATCACGTCCTACCCAAAGTCATGCATAATATCCCCACGACTCACTACGCTACTGTAGGAAAAATTTCTGTAATTAAATTTGAAATACAAAGAGGAGAGTTTTTAGTTGGTATACTCCGCGCCCATCAGGGGGAGGACTCCAACACTACCCCACTATAGGGGTGTCTATAAAAGATTTACTCTCCTCTCATCAAAAAAAAAAAAAAAAAAAAAAAAACCAAAATAAAGCTGAAGCTGATCGGGAACACCATCATGTGGAAGAAAATAATAGATCTGAGTGGAAGAACACACTGTGAACTCCGCCTGCAAATCCTATGTCCTAAATTTGTTGGGTAATTAACTTTAATTATATATTGTTTTGCATATATTATAGAAACAGGAAATGTAAAGTTATTAAATAAATAAATAAAATAAATAAATTGTATGTTTTATCGTACTTATCTTAATTCTTAAGTAAAGTAGGTAAAGCCGTTTCAAGTTTTAAAAATGTATTTGTCTTTTACTTCTTTTCGACGTTTGCCAAAATTTCCATTATAACCTAACATCATGGCCTGCTTTCCTAAAAGTTGATCGAGAATAAGTTATTCACCAATATTTGATACCGTTCAATTGCAGGATAAATTAGAAAGTGTAAAAGAATTCCGGTACCGGGAATCGAACCCGAGCCTCCTGGGTGAGAGCCAGGTATCCTAGCCACTAGACCATACCGGATATATAAACGATAATAAAAGCTTCAAAAACGGAAGTTTCGAATAAGTGGAAGTATGGGATAAATTAAGAAGTATAAAAAAATTCCGGTACCGGGAATCGAACCCGAGCCTCCTGGGTGAGAGCCAGGTATCCTAGCCACTAGACAATACCGGATGAATACAAAAGTTTGCAAGCTTTTCAAACTACCTCGAAGTATTTATTTTAAAAGGTTCAAAAACGGTTAATACATTTTCAAGTGATTAAAAATCATTGAATTCATACAAAATATTTTAGGATGCGCTAGATTATAATGTGGCAAAAAATGGTTTTTCTCATCTTATATTAAATAATATAAATGTTGTTAAATCGTTTTCGATTGAGAAAGTTGTCCATTATTCGACCAAATCATTTTCTCCACAGGTGACGTCCAATCAAATGATAGCGGTTTCATTGCTCAACAGGTTTCAGCCAATGACATGACGACGATTTTACTTTCTCAACAACGCATACACGCACCCGCATAATAGAAACAAAAACAGAAAAAGCAAAAGTGTGTGTGCACACTTGCAATATGAATTAATATATTTCTTTCTGTGGTTACGATTTGTTTTTTGTTAGCGAACAATTTCCAAATAGAAAAATTATTCTTTATAATTTAATATAAACAGAATAATCTTTCGGTAATTATTTAATATGATGCGAAAAAGTATAGTATTAAACTCGTGAGCAAGTTGGACATTGCCACTCGGGTGAAACTTCACCCTCGTGGCAATGGCCAACTTTCTCACTTGTTTAATAATATACTATTACACGTAAGGAAGTTTTACCGAATTTTCAACGACAGAATATTAAGTTTAGTGCCTGTATTGCAATTATTCGAAATTTTAAGATTAACTTTATCCACGAATTAGAATGGAACAAACAATTATTTTAAAATGGACTGGTGTTTTGATTCTCGAATTTTGTTAAATAACGAATATACAGAATGTTCCATAAATATATCGACAAACTTTTAAGAGTGGTTGGGATATCAAAACAAACATATTTTGTTCTATAAACATAGGTCCAAAAACACTTCGTTTTCGAGAAAAAAAAATTGAACCATAGAATAAATAATTAGGAGCATGTAGTAGGTACATTTATTCTTAAAATATAGTTACCGTCAATAGTTCACCGGAAGAGTTCCAGTTGATACGCATACACGCACCCACGTAACGGAAAGAAAAACTGAAAAAGCCAAAGTTTGTGTGCACACTTGCAATATGAATTAATAAATTATGTATAGCGCTCGAAGAACTGCACGAGGTTATAATGCAAACGCACGTGTTTATTGTTCGAACTCGAATACATTTTATCATTAAGATGCAAGGAAATAAAAATTACTAAAAAAACATGTTTTTTTTTACAAATTTCAACACCCTGTATCTCGAAAACGAAACGTTTTCGGACATATGTTAATAAAAGAAAATATGTTTGTATTGAATATCGTTATCACCCCTAAGAGCTTCTCAGTATATTTATGGAGCACCCTGTATATCATTCATCTTATCTGATCTACATACATACTATTGAATTAAGAACACAAGATTTTATATACAACGGATTCTTTGATTGACTCTATATTTACCATTCACTGATACAATTAATAATACATAAACAATCCATACAATATTTTGAAGACACTTTAAATCTTGACTTGATGCATTTGTTTTCGATTATATATTTTGATATTTCATCATACTTATCGAATCATTTTTCTTACAGAAATCTCCCAACCCGATACTCGCGAAGGCCAAAGCGTTCCAGCAACACATAATCACATTTTATTTCGTCACATGTACCGTTTTACTGATAAGATGTTAATGCTTGAAAGATTGATGTTTTAATTAATAATTATCGCAATTAACACGTCAAACCCAAAGTCAAGTATAATATCCCCACGATTCACTACGTTACTGTAGGAAAAATCTCTTTAATTTAAATTTGAAATACAAGGAGGAGAGTTTTTAGTTGGTATACTCCGCGCCCGTCAGGGGGAGGACTCCAACACTACCCCACTATAGGGGTGTCTATAAAAGATTCTCTCTCCTCTCATCAAAAACCCGAGCCAAAACCCCCCGCAATCAATCAAATACACCACCACGCGTGTACCTGACTCCCCGAAACCAGCCGCGATCAATGAGATCGATAATATCGAGGGAATCGAAAGATTCGCCTCTAAACCCCCGCCCATCTACCTTAAAAAAAAGGAAGGATGGATTAAAATATCTAAAGACCTGGTGGACAAAAAAGTCTGCCTCCTCAAGGTTTCCACCATCTCAGAGGGGTATCGCATTCAGGTGCAAACCCCTCAAGATTTCAGGACAACTGTCCAACATTTCACCAAAATCAATGCCCCTTTCTTTACATACCGCCTCAACGAGGAAAAAGAACTGAGGGTAGTAATCCGAAAGGTCAGTGAATCCTTCACTGACCAAGAGATAATCGATGAACTGCTTTCACTGCAACTCCCAGTGATCGCAGTTCGCCGCATGGGCAACAGCTCAAGAAAATTCCCAATGGTATCAGTCCAATTGGAAAAAACTGATAAAGGCCGTGAGATCTTTAAACTCACGCGCCTCTTCCATGTCAGCGTCAAAGTTGAGGCTCAACACAGGTCCTCTACCGCGACGCAATGCCATCGTTGTCAGGGCTTCGGTCACGGCGCCCTCCGCTGCCACATTTCCCCTCGCTGCGTTAAATGCGCAGGTCCTCACCAAACCGCCGACTGCTCTCGCAATCCTGAGACAGACGGATCCCCCACGTGCTGCAACTGCCAGGGCAACCATACCGCAAACTTTAAGGGCTGCGAGAAATTCCCTAAAAAGAATTTTTCGTCGGCGCTTAAAGGTGGCTTAAAACCCACCCCAAAGGTGAATTCCAATTCACCAAAACCACCAACCACCTCACCTAAAACACCAAACATCACTCCCACAACAAATACCGCCCCCGCACCAATTCCAAAAGGCCCCCTGGACATTGCTCAAATGTTCAATGACCCCACCTTCCTAGCTAATATCGCCAGACTCGAGGCACTAGGCCCGATTCTCGCCGCCATCGGCAAACTTTAAATTTCATCCTTTCTTCGAATAATAAAGTAATTACGTCCGAAGCGTGTAGAATAGGCACGTGGAATGCTAATGGTCTCACAGACAAATCTTCTGAACTAGAGCAGTTCATCCGTCGTCTCGACATACATATAATGCTTGTCAGCGAAACAAATTCTTCCACGCGACATGGCTTATATATTAATGGTTATAATCTTCATCATACGCCTCGTGCGACTGGAAGCGGTGGCGGCACCGCTATCTATGTCAAACGTGGCCTCGATTACTCTGTTCTAGACAATCCAGACACTCAGTCTCTTGAAATCACTTCCATTATAGTTCGCATCAATGGCGAAAAAGTTAAGATCATTAGCGCTTATCAGTCTCCCTCGAGACCTTTTATTGCCCAAGACTATGAGAACGTCCTCTCTGATGATGTTCCAACCATAATCGGGGGCGACTTTAATGCCAAGCACCCCAGCTGGCGAAGTCGCACCACAAATACTCGTGGTCGTAACCTTTTTGACTTCATTGTTCAACATCGTTTTCCACTCGAAACAATCAGCCAAACTGAACCAACGTTTTACCATTCTTCTGGCTACCGTCCTGACATTATTGATTTCTTTATCGTGAATCGCTTAGATTACGACATTGATGTCTGGACAGTTTCCGAACTACATTCTGACCATAATCCTGTCATCATGGATATTCATACTGAAATTTCCAGATATGAGAAAACTGCCAAATCCACTGACTGGACTAAATTCAATGACATTATTCAGGGCCTCGTTCCACCAATTCCGGTGATGCGAAATAAAAATGAGATCGATGAAGGTGTAAAAACCCTCACAGAGGCTATCCACAAAGCCATTGATGAGTCCACGACGGAAAAGTCTTTTTCTCAGAGCGATCCGCTCAATATTCCTCGTAATGTTCTTGACAAAATTAGGGAAAAAAATCGTGTCCGTAGAATCTGGCAACGCACACGCTGTCGCCAAACGAAGCAAAATCTGAATCAGCTTCAAAACGAAATTCATAAAGATCTCAAAGATCTTCGTAATAACCGCTGGAATCGGCTCATTGACGATGCCGCCCAGCATAAACCTCAACTTTGGAAGCTCACTAAGACTTTCACCAGAGCGAGAAAGGCGACTTCGGCAATCCATGGAAGACAAGGCGTTGTCTACCTTGCGGAAGACAAAGCCGAAGCCTTCGCGGAGAGCCTGGAGTCGCAGTTCTCGCCAAACCCTCTGACTACCAGCGACGAGTTACTCGATGACATAGAGGAAACACTAGATCGTTTCAATGAAACTCCTAACTCCACGCCTAAATCGACCTCCCCTACAGAGGTCAAAACTCTTATCAAAAATGCGCCAAATAAAAAAGCGCCAGGACACGATAAAATTAGTTACACCTGCCTTAAGCATCTTCCGCATAAAGCAATTGTATTTCTAACAGCGATTTTTAACTCTTGTCTCAGAATAGGATATTTCCCACAAGCATGGAAACATGCTACTGTGGTTCTAATTCCGAAACCGGGTAAAGATGCTAAATTTCCACAAAATCATCGCCCTATTAGTTTGCTCTGCGTCATGGGTAAACTACTCGAAAAAATCATTCACTCGCGCCTTAGCGAGTGGTCTGACGATCACAAAATCATTCCGAATACCCAACATGGCTTCATCAAGGGCCTTTCTTGCAACCATCAATTAATCAGAACCAGCGATTTTATAATCGAAGGTTTCAATCGCAAACAAAGCACACTAGCCATCTTTCTTGATGTTTCCAAAGCTTTTGACCGTGTCTGGGATGAAGGTTTGATTTTTAAACTCCTCAAGCTCAATTGTCCAATCTATCTGGTTAAACTCATTCAACAGTTTATTACCGAACGCACTTTCTCAGCTCGCTATGAGTGTGCAATTTCTGACCCGCGGGTAATGACCGCTGGGGTGCCGCAGGGATCCGTCCTCTCTCCACATTTGTACAACATCTATGTACACGATATTCCTAACCCTCGAAACATTCTTACTGCTCAATATGCAGATGACACAGCTTACATGTATCGTGGTAAATTCATTCCACACATGACCAACAAAATTCAGTCCGCTCTCGACGAGCTCGAGGAGTGGACACAGGAATGGCGGATTTCAATTAACCCTGATAAAAGCCAAGCTATTTTCTTTTCCTTGGGGCGCTCTCTGCCCCCAACTAATCTCACTTTCAACGACCAGCCCATCCCCTGGGTCGACAACGTACGCTATCTTGGCCTTATTATGGACCGTAAACTAAACTGGAAAAAACATGTCCAATCCGCCATTTCCAAAGCAAACTCCGCTTTTGGACAGCTAAAATCCCTTCTCCTTAATAGAGACGAACTATTCCTATCCAGCAAAATCCACCTATACAAGGCAATCATACGTCCAAAAATGACGTATGGATGCCCTGCATTTATCACCCTCTCCGCTACGCAGATGCGTAAGCTGGAGACCACGCAGAGCCGCATGATCCGCCGGATCGTAGGCGCTCCGTGGTTTGTCAGAAATGCGCAACTGCGTCTCGAAACCAAGACGCCGAGTGTTCAGGACTTCATCCATCAGTTGGCCCTCAGCCACTCTTCCAAATTCGATGTGAGCCTTCTGCAAGATCATTTCGAAAGTCAGCCTAATCCCACTCGTGGGAAAAGAAAGCGACCACTTAATCTGGGTCGATAAATTCATTAACTTTAAATCAAATTCCCATCAATTCATTAAACTTTTCTAAAATTTTTTGGTCTTAAACAAAAATTTTTTTCAACACACCCACTTTTAAAATTTCTTTAAGCATTAATTTTTCTAAATTAATAATTATCGCAATTACCACGTCCTACCCAAAGTCATGCATAATATCCCCACGACTCACTACGCTACTGTAGGAAAAATTTCTGTAATTAAATTTGAAATACAAAGAGGAGAGTTTTTAGTTGGTATACTCCGCGCCCATCAGGGGGAGGACTCCAACACTACCCCACTATAGGGGTGTCTATAAAAGATTTACTCTCCTCTCATCAAAAAAAAAAAAAAAAAAAAAAAAAAAAACATCAAAAAAAAAAAAAAAAAAAAAAAAAACAGAAAAAAGATTGATGTTAAGACCAATTTGAACCTATAATTCGTGAACTATGATATATTTTTGAAATATCTATCATCTATCACGTGAGATACGCTATGGTTGTTTTATATTACGCAAATGGTTTTAAAAAAGTCGTTTTAAGAAATAAGAAATTAAATCAACAAAAGTATGAACAGAAAAAGTTTAAAAAATCTTTCCGGTACCGGGAATCGAACCCGAGCCTCCTGGGTGAGAGCCAGGTATCCTAGCCACTAGACCATACCGGATATAATTTTGAAACTTTGGCAAGAAAACTCAGCGCGGAATAACTGTTGTATTAATAGATTGACATTCTTATTTACGTTTATAATAGCAATATTTTTTAAACGCTTTAAAATTTTGTCGGTATTTGTTCACAATCTTTCGTGCAGATGTTTAATAAATGTTTAATAAATTCATTATCTTCTTTACTTACCCAAACAATTTTTGTGACAACAACTAAAATTACTGATGGAAGCGACTGCTAATGTCTGAGACTCATTTGAGAACAAAAACAAATCTTGGCTCACTCATGTTGATACCTGCAAATGCGACGCGGCGGTGTATTATAAACTCCCGTCTTTGCAGCGCCTTCATTAATGTGAACAATCTTCGATAAGAAAACTTTTCAAAAATTCAATTAATTATTTGTGTCATCTACAAAGTGTAAATATTTTGTTTTTCCAAGCAATGCGGTAATTATTATTGAAAATATAAATATTTAAAATTTGTACCGTTTTTTTGGGCCCACTGTGTATTTGTTAAACTTTTCCCAACTTACGAAAGACTACTTGAATATCTGTATACTATTATTTATGGACACAAAGTCCACTTAAAATCACACGCTCAAATTACCAAAAGATCGGCATCCGGTTAAGATAAAGTTATTCATAATATAGAAAGGTAAAATAAATTACTCCTAGCAGTACGCAAATATTTACGAATTTTTAATTAGCATTTCTATACAAACGCTGCACTAAAGATGTTTCAGACGCAATAACGACCAGGAATTTAAATGCATTTGCTGTATGTCTCCCCAAATAAAAAGAATCTTATGTAAATATTTAAACATCCACAGCCATTTTCATGGAAAGGTAAAATATCCTCTAGCAATTTTTCAGCGTAACTCATATGCATATCGCAACATTACTAGTCACAATTCTCTTTGCATAATTATTGTGTATTACACAAATTGCTGTGTTTACGGAAATTCCCCCGCAATTAAATACTTTGGTGCCGCAGATAAAAAACTGTCGCACGTAATTTCAATAATTATTTAATTGAGCCAAATGTGCTTGTATTTACTTTCACGCTCGTTATTAAATAATGTGTTCACGCTTTATCTAAAATAAAATGTATTTACTAAAACAAAAACATAATATTCAATTTAAAAAAATAAACACCTACAGATTAAATATGCATTCAACTGATATACAATGTGTTCGAATTTTAATATATTTTTTAAATCCAACTGACCGTCAATCACTTATTCGATACAATTGACTTTTATCGCATTCGATGTTATTATTGCTGATATAGTTTTTGAGGTCGAACATAATTCGCTTCTCTATCGTCAACAAATGTGGTTTCAACATGATGGCGCTTCAAAAGTTGCATGCACATTTTCATGAACGACAGATTGGTCACAGGGGTTACTTGACAAAGTAACAATTAGATTGAATTAAATTCATCAAGCTGGTGTAACTATAGCGCGTGTTTACGACTCAATTGTTCGCTAATTTCATACTTACATTCGAGTCCAAGAAGGATATTTTGAACAACTCTAAAAGGTAATAAATATTTTTCTTACATAACCATTTGTGTGTTCTGGTTATTTTCCTGTTACTAATCTTTTCCACAACCACCATACATTCGAATGATACGTATTTTTAAAATAAATTATGAAAAACCACCAAATTAAAAAAAAGTCAAATATATGGAAAACTGTTAAATTTAGAGGTTATGTTATTTTATGACTTTTTCACAGAATTTAATGTAGAATTCAAATTTGCAATAAAAAAATATAGCATTCTTATTAAAATAAGAAAGTTATTGTTTAACTAGAAGTCGTATAATCTTGAAAATATTTACATTGGAAAAAGCACACTCGGTTATATAACAGTTGAAAATCTCATTACAATGCATCAATTGGAAGTCCATATAATGTTTTTTTGGCATAGGTTTGACCATTCAGTCACTCATATACTTTTAATGTGCGGTTTTGGTGAGACACCCTGTGTATGCCAATCAATTTTATTTTCGATTTCGCTGTCATAGTCCTGTTATTTCGCAAGAAAATAATAGTGTATTAGTCCAGCTTACAAAGTACTTCATTCATCCGGTATTGTCTAGTGGCTAGGATACCTGGCTCTCACCCAGGAGGCTCGGGTTCGATTCCCGGTACCGGAAAACTTTTTGTACTTTCTAATTTATCCCGTTTTAAAAATTATAAACTTCCGACGTTGAAACATTCAAAAACACACATGTATCCGGTATGGTCTAGTGGCTAGGATACCTGGCTTTCACCCAGGAGGCTCGGGTTCGATTCCCGGTACCGGAATGTTTTTGTTTATTCAGACGTCTATATTTGTGAAATATTCGCAGGCGTATTACTTTTCTTAAAAATGGTGATGTGACCTTCATGTTACTTTCTCCGACTTGACAGCATCATTTATATTTACGCTTTCTTGATTTATTTTCAATTTGAACCTTATTTTTAAATGTACATTTAGCGTATTGTAGACTCAAATGAAAATGACGTGAAAAACATCAAAATTATGAAAGATGGAAAAATTGTACTTCAAATTCAAAAACTCAGTTTTACAATTATTATTAAGATTAATTTGAGGTAACCATTATAGTTTCATAATTATAAACTAAAAATGAAAAAATTGTCGAATAACAACGATTTTATGAAAAATATTTTCAAATAAAAGATGTTCATTTCCTTGTTGTCTTTGTTTAAATGATAAGGTGATAATTTTCAACAAATTTTACGATTTCGTATCAGGATCGCAGAAACGAAAAGAGTAATTTTGGTCTGAATTTTGTCTGCCAAATTATTTAAACATTTTCAAGAAATTTTACGATTTCGTATCAGGATCGCAGAAACGAAAAGAGTAATTTAGGTCTGAATTTTGTCTGCCAAATTATTTTAACATTTTCAAGAAATTTTACGATTTCGTATCAGGATCGCAGAAACGAAAAGAGTAATTTTGGTCTGAATTTTGTCTGCCAAATTATTTAAACATTTTCAAGAAATTTTACGATTTCGTATCAGGATCGCAGAAACGAAAAGAGTAATTTTGGTCTGAATTTTGTCTGCCAAATTATTTTAACATTTTCAAGAAATTTTACGATTTCGTATCAGGATCACAGAAACGAAAAGAGTAATTTAGGTCTGAAGTTTGCCTGCCAAATTATTTAAACATTTTCAAGAAATTTTACGATTTCGTATCAGGATCGCAGAAACGAAAAGAGTAATTTTGGTCTGAATTTTGTCTGCCAAATTATTTAAACATTTTCACGAAATTTTACGATTTCGTATCAGGATCGCAGAAACGAAAAGAGTAATTTTGGTCTGAATTTTGTCTGCCAAATTATTTAAACATTTTCAAGAAATTTTACGATTTCGTATCAGGATCGCAGAAACGAAAAGAGTAATTTAGGTCTGAATTTTGTCTGCCAAATTATTTTAACATTTTCAAGAAATTTTACGATTTCGTATCAGGATCGCAGAAACGAAAAGAGTAATTTTGGTCTGAATTTTGTCTGCCAAATTATTTAAACATTTTCAAGAAATTTTACGATTTCGTATCAGGATCGCAGAAACGAAAAGAGTAATTTTGGTCTGAATTTTGTCTGCCAAATTATTTTAACATTTTCAAGAAATTTTACGATTTCGTATCAGGATCGCAGAAACGAAAAGAGTAATTTTGGTCTGAATTTTGTCTGCCAAATTATTTAAACATTTTCAAGAAATTTTACGATTTCGTATCAGGATCACAGAAACGAAAAGAGTAATTTAGGTCTGAAGTTTGCCTGCCAAATTATTTAAACATTTTCAAGAAATTTTACGATTTCGTATCAGGATCGCAGAAACGAAAAGAGTAATTTTGGTCTGAATTTTGTCTGCCAAATTATTTTAACATTTTCAAGAAATTTTACGATTTCGTATCAGGATCGCAGAAACGAAAAGAGTAATTTTGGTCTGAATTTTGTCTGCCAAATTATTTAAACATTTTCAAGAAATTTTACGATTTCGTATCAGGATCACAGAAACGAAAAGAGTAATTTAGGTCTGAAGTTTGCCTGCCAAATTATTTAAACATTTTCAAGAAATTTTACGATTTCGTATCAGGATCACAGAAACGAAAAGAGTAATTTAGGTCTGAAGTTTGCCTGCCAAATTATTTAAACATTTTCAAGAAATTTTACGATTTCGTATCAGGATCGCAGAAACGAAAAGAGTAATTTTGGTCTGAATTTTGTCTGCCAAATTATTTAAACATTTTCAAGAAATTTTACGATTTCGTATCAGGATCGCAGAAACGAAAAGAGTAATTTTGGTCTGAATTTTGTCTGCCAAATTATTTTAACATTTTCAAGAAATTTTACGATTTCGTATCAGGATCGCAGAAACGAAAAGAGTAATTTTGGTCTGAATTTTGTCTGCCAAATTATTTAAACATTTTCAAGAAATTTTACGATTTCGTATCAGGATCACAGAAACGAAAAGAGTAATTTAGGTCTGAAGTTTGCCTGCCAAATTATTTAAACATTTTCAAGAAATTTTACGATTTCGTATCAGGATCGCAGAAACGAAAAGAGTAATTTTGGTCTGAATTTTGTCTGCCAAATTATTTAAACATTTTCAAGAAATTTTACGATTTCGTATCAGGATCGCAGAAACGAAAAGAGTAATTTAGGTCTGAATTTTGTCTGCCAAATTATTTTAACATTTTCAAGAAATTTTACGATTTCGTATCAGGATCGCAGAAACGAAAAGAGTAATTTTGGTCTGAATTTTGTCTGCCAAATTATTTAAACATTTTCACTAAATTTTACGATTTCGTATCAGGATCGCAGAAACGAAAAGAGTAATTTTGGTCTGAATTTTGTCTGCCAAATTATTTAAACATTTTCAAGAAATTTTACGATTTCGTATCAGGATCGCAGAAACGAAAAGAGTAATTTAGGTCTGAATTTTGTCTGCCAAATTATTTTAACATTTTCAAGAAATTTTACGATTTCGTATCAGGATCGCAGAAACGAAAAGAGTAATTTTGGTCTGAATTTTGTCTGCCAAATTATTTAAACATTTTCACTAAATTTTACGATTTCGTATCAGGATCGCAGAAACGAAAAGAGTAATTTTGGTCTGAATTTTGTCTGCCAAATTATTTAAACATTTTCAAGAAATTTTACGATTTCGTATCAGGATCGCAGAAACGAAAAGAGTAATTTAGGTCTGAATTTTGTCTGCCAAATTATTTTAACATTTTCAAGAAATTTTACGATTTCGTATCAGGATCGCAGAAACGAAAAGAGTAATTTTGGTCTGAATTTTGTCTGCCAAATTATTTTAACATTTTCAAGAAATTTTACGATTTCGTATCAGGATCGCAGAAACGAAAAGAGTAATTTTGGTCTGAATTTTGTCTGCCAAATTATTTTAACATTTTCAAGAAATTTTACGATTTCGTATCAGGATCGCAGAAACGAAAAGAGTAATTTTGGTCTGAATTTTGTCTGCCAAATTATTTAAACATTTTCACTAAATTTTACGATTTCGTATCAGGATCGCAGAAACGAAAAGAGTAATTTTGGTCTGAATTTTGTCTGCCAAATTATTTTAACATTTTCAAGAAATTTTACGATTTCGTATCAGGATCGCAGAAACGAAAAGAGTAATTTTGGTCTGAATTTTGTCTGCCAAATTATTTAAACATTTTCACTAAATTTTACGATTTCGTATCAGGATCGCAGAAACGAAAAGAGTAATTTTGGTCTGAATTTTGTCTGCCAAATTATTTAAACATTTTCAAGAAATTTTACGATTTCGTATCAGGATCGCAGAAACGAAAAGAGTAATTTAGGTCTGAATTTTGTCTGCCAAATTATTTTAACATTTTCAAGAAATTTTACGATTTCGTATCAGGATCGCAGAAACGAAAAGAGTAATTTTGGTCTGAATTTTGTCTGCCAAATTATTTAAACATTTTCAAGAAATTTTACGATTTCGTATCAGGATCGCAGAAACGAAAAGAGTAATTTAGGTCTGAATTTTGTCTGCCAAATTATTTTAACATTTTCAAGAAATTTTACGATTTCGTATCAGGATCGCAGAAACGAAAAGAGTAATTTTGGTCTGAATTTTGTCTGCCAAATTATTTAAACATTTTCAAGAAATTTTACGATTTCGTATCAGGATCGCAGAAACGAAAAGAGTAATTTTGGTCTGAATTTTGTCTGCCAAATTATTTTAACATTTTCAAGAAATTTTACGATTTCGTATCAGGATCGCAGAAACGAAAAGAGTAATTTTGGTCTGAATTTTGTCTGCCAAATTATTTAAACATTTTCAAGAAATTTTACGATTTCGTATCAGGATCACAGAAACGAAAAGAGTAATTTAGGTCTGAAGTTTGCCTGCCAAATTATTTAAACATTTTCAAGAAATTTTACGATTTCGTATCAGGATCGCAGAAACGAAAAGAGTAATTTTGGTCTGAATTTTGTCTGCCAAATTATTTTAACATTTTCAAGAAATTTTACGATTTCGTATCAGGATCGCAGAAACGAAAAGAGTAATTTTGGTCTGAATTTTGTCTGCCAAATTATTTAAACATTTTCAAGAAATTTTACGATTTCGTATCAGGATCACAGAAACGAAAAGAGTAATTTAGGTCTGAAGTTTGCCTGCCAAATTATTTAAACATTTTCAAGAAATTTTACGATTTCGTATCAGGATCGCAGAAACGAAAAGAGTAATTTTGGTCTGAATTTTGTCTGCCAAATTATTTAAACATTTTCACGAAATTTTACGATTTCGTATCAGGATCGCAGAAACGAAAAGAGTAATTTAGGTCTGAATTTTGTCTGCCAAATTATTTTAACATTTTCAAGAAATTTTACGATTTCGTATCAGGATCGCAGAAACGAAAAGAGTAATTTTGGTCTGAATTTTGTCTGCCAAATTATTTAAACATTTTCAAGAAATTTTACGATTTCGTATCAGGATCGCAGAAACGAAAAGAGTAATTTTGGTCTGAATTTTGTCTGCCAAATTATTTTAACATTTTCAAGAAATTTTACGATTTCGTATCAGGATCGCAGAAACGAAAAGAGTAATTTTGGTCTGAATTTTGTCTGCCAAATTATTTAAACATTTTCAAGAAATTTTACGATTTCGTATCAGGATCACAGAAACGAAAAGAGTAATTTAGGTCTGAAGTTTGCCTGCCAAATTATTTAAACATTTTCAAGAAATTTTACGATTTCGTATCAGGATCACAGAAACGAAAAGAGTAATTTAGGTCTGAAGTTTGCCTGCCAAATTATTTAAACATTTTCAAGAAATTTTACGATTTCGTATCAGGATCGCAGAAACGAAAAGAGTAATTTTGGTCTGAATTTTGTCTGCCAAATTATTTAAACATTTTCAAGAAATTTTACGATTTCGTATCAGGATCGCAGAAACGAAAAGAGTAATTTTGGTCTGAATTTTGTCTGCCAAATTATTTTAACATTTTCAAGAAATTTTACGATTTCGTATCAGGATCGCAGAAACGAAAAGAGTAATTTTGGTCTGAATTTTGTCTGCCAAATTATTTAAACATTTTCAAGAAATTTTACGATTTCGTATCAGGATCACAGAAACGAAAAGAGTAATTTAGGTCTGAAGTTTGCCTGCCAAATTATTTAAACATTTTCAAGAAATTTTACGATTTCGTATCAGGATCGCAGAAACGAAAAGAGTAATTTTGGTCTGAATTTTGTCTGCCAAATTATTTAAACATTTTCAAGAAATTTTACGATTTCGTATCAGGATCGCAGAAACGAAAAGAGTAATTTAGGTCTGAATTTTGTCTGCCAAATTATTTTAACATTTTCAAGAAATTTTACGATTTCGTATCAGGATCGCAGAAACGAAAAGAGTAATTTTGGTCTGAATTTTGTCTGCCAAATTATTTAAACATTTTCACTAAATTTTACGATTTCGTATCAGGATCGCAGAAACGAAAAGAGTAATTTTGGTCTGAATTTTGTCTGCCAAATTATTTAAACATTTTCAAGAAATTTTACGATTTCGTATCAGGATCGCAGAAACGAAAAGAGTAATTTAGGTCTGAATTTTGTCTGCCAAATTATTTTAACATTTTCAAGAAATTTTACGATTTCGTATCAGGATCGCAGAAACGAAAAGAGTAATTTTGGTCTGAATTTTGTCTGCCAAATTATTTAAACATTTTCACTAAATTTTACGATTTCGTATCAGGATCGCAGAAACGAAAAGAGTAATTTTGGTCTGAATTTTGTCTGCCAAATTATTTAAACATTTTCAAGAAATTTTACGATTTCGTATCAGGATCGCAGAAACGAAAAGAGTAATTTAGGTCTGAATTTTGTCTGCCAAATTATTTTAACATTTTCAAGAAATTTTACGATTTCGTATCAGGATCGCAGAAACGAAAAGAGTAATTTTGGTCTGAATTTTGTCTGCCAAATTATTTTAACATTTTCAAGAAATTTTACGATTTCGTATCAGGATCGCAGAAACGAAAAGAGTAATTTTGGTCTGAATTTTGTCTGCCAAATTATTTAAACATTTTCACTAAATTTTACGATTTCGTATCAGGATCGCAGAAACGAAAAGAGTAATTTTGGTCTGAATTTTGTCTGCCAAATTATTTTAACATTTTCAAGAAATTTTACGATTTCGTATCAGGATCGCAGAAACGAAAAGAGTAATTTTGGTCTGAATTTTGTCTGCCAAATTATTTAAACATTTTCACTAAATTTTACGATTTCGTATCAGGATCGCAGAAACGAAAAGAGTAATTTTGGTCTGAATTTTGTCTGCCAAATTATTTAAACATTTTCAAGAAATTTTACGATTTCGTATCAGGATCGCAGAAACGAAAAGAGTAATTTAGGTCTGAATTTTGTCTGCCAAATTATTTTAACATTTTCAAGAAATTTTACGATTTCGTATCAGGATCGCAGAAACGAAAAGAGTAATTTTGGTCTGAATTTTGTCTGCCAAATTATTTTAACATTTTCAAGAAATTTTACGATTTCGTATCAGGATCGCAGAAACGAAAAGAGTAATTTTGGTCTGAATTTTGTCTGCCAAATTATTTTAACATTTTCAAGAAATTTTACGATTTCGTATCAGGATCGCAGAAACGAAAAGAGTAATTTTGGTCTGAATTTTGTCTGCCAAATTATTTTAACATTTTCAAGAAATTTTACGATTTCGTATCAGGATCGCAGAAACGAAAAGAGTAATTTTGGTCTGAATTTTGTCTGCCAAATTATTTAAACATTTTCACTAAATTTTACGATTTCGTATCAGGATCGCAGAAACGAAAAGAGTAATTTTGGTCTGAATTTTGTCTGCCAAATTATTTAAACATTTTCAAGAAATTTTACGATTTCGTATCAGGATCGCAGAAACGAAAAGAGTAATTTAGGTCTGAATTTTGTCTGCCAAATTATTTAAACATTTTCAAGAAATTTTACGATTTCGTATCAGGATCGCAGAAACGAAAAGAGTAATTTTGGTCTGAATTTTGTCTGCCAAATTATTTTAACATTTTCAAGAAATTTTACGATTTCGTATCAGGATCGCAGAAACGAAAAGAGTAATTTTGGTCTGAATTTTGTCTGCCAAATTATTTAAACATTTTCAAGAAATTTTACGATTTCGTATCAGGATCACAGAAACGAAAAGAGTAATTTAGGTCTGAAGTTTGCCTGCCAAATTATTTAAACATTTTCAAGAAATTTTACGATTTCGTATCAGGATCGCAGAAACGAAAAGAGTAATTTTGGTCTGAATTTTGTCTGCCAAATTATTTAAACATTTTCACGAAATTTTACGATTTCGTATCAGGATCGCAGAAACGAAAAGAGTAATTTTGGTCTGAATTTTGTCTGCCAAATTATTTAAACATTTTCAAGAAATTTTACGATTTCGTATCAGGATCGCAGAAACGAAAAGAGTAATTTTGGTCTGAATTTTGTCTGCCAAATTATTTAAACATTTTCAAGAAATTTTACGATTTCGTATCAGGATCGCAGAAACGAAAAGAGTAATTTAGGTCTGAATTTTGTCTGCCAAATTATTTTAACATTTTCAAGAAATTTTACGATTTCGAATCAGGATCGCAGAAACGAAAAGAGTAATTTTGGTCTGAATTTTGTCTGCCAAATTATTTAAACATTTTCAAGAAATTTTACGATTTCGTATCAGGATCGCAGAAACGAAAAGAGTAATTTTGGTCTGAATTTTGTCTGCCAAATTATTTAAACATTTTCAAGAAATTTTACGATTTCGTATCAGGATCACAGAAACGAAAAGAGTAATTTTGGTCTGAATTTTGTCTGCCAAATTATTTAAACATTTTCAAGAAATTTTACGATTTCGTATCAGGATCGCAGAAACGAAAAGAGTAATTTTGGTCTGAATTTTGTCTGCCAAATTATTTAAACATTTTCAAGAAATTTTACGATTTCGTATCAGGATCACAGAAACGAAAAGAGTAATTTTGGTCTGAATTTTGTCTGCCAAATTATTTAAACATTTTCAGGAAATTTTACGATTTCGTATCAGGATCGCAGAAACGAAAAGAGTAATTTTGGTCTGAATTTTGTCTGCCAAATTATTTAAACATTTTCAAGAAATTTTACGATTTCGTATCAGGATCGCAGAAACGAAAAGAGTAATTTTGGTCTGAATTTTGTCTGCCAAATTATTTAAACATTTTCAAGAAATTTTACGATTTCGTATCAGGATCACAGAAACGAAAAGAGTAATTTTGGTCTGAATTTTGTCTGCCAAATTATTTAAACATTTTCAAGAAATTTTATGATTTCGTATCAGGATCGCAGAAACGAAAAGAGTAATTTTGGTCTGAATTTTGTCTGCCAAATTATTTAAACATTTTCAAGAAATTTTATGATTTCGTATCAGGATCGCAGAAACGAAAAGAGTAATTTTGGTCTGAATTTTGTCTGCTAAATTATTTAAACATTTTCAAGAAATTTTACGATTTCGTATCAGGATCGCAGAAACGAAAAGAGTAATTTTGGTCTGAATTTTGTCTGCCAAATTATTTAAACATTTTCAAGAAATTTTACGATTTCGTATCAGGATCGCAGAAACGAAAAGAGTAATTTTGGTCTGAATTTTGTCTGCCAAATTATTTAAAAATTTTCAAGAAATTTTATGATTTCGTATCAGGATCGCAGAAACGAAAAGAGTAATTTTGGTCTGAATTTTGTCTGCCAAATTATTTAAAAATTTTCAAGAAATTTTACGATTTCGTATCAGGATCGCAGAAACGAAAAGAGTAATTTTGGTCTGAATTTTGTCTGCCAAATTATTTAAAAATTTTCAAGAAATTTTATGATTTCGTATCAGGATCGCAGAAACGAAAAGAGTAATTTTGGTCTGAATTTTGTCTGCCAAATTATTTAAACATTTTCAAGAAATTTTATGATTTCGTATCAGGATCGCAGAAACGAAAAGAGTAATTTTGGTCTGAATTTTGTCTGCCAAATTATTTAAAAATTTTCAAGAAATTTTACGATTTCGTATCAGGATCGCAGAAACGAAAAGAGTAATTTTGGTCTGAATTTTGTCTGCCAAATTATTTAAACATTTTCAAGAAATTTTACGATTTCGTATCAGGATCGCAGAAACGAAAAGAGTAATTTTGGTCTGAATTTTGCCTGCCAAATTATTTAAAAATTTTCATCAAATTTTACGATTTCGTACCAGGATCGCAGAAATGAAAAGAGTAATTTTGGTCTGAATTTTGTCTGCCAAATTATTTAAAAATTTTCATTAAATTTTACAATTTCGTATCAGGATCGCAGAAACGAAAAGAGTAATTTTGGTCTGAATTTTGTCTGCCAAATTATTTAAAAAATTTCATCAAATTTTACGATTTCGGATCAGGATCGCAGAAACGAAAAGAGTAATTTTGGTCTGAATTTTGTCTGCCAAATTATTTGAAAATTTTCATCAAATTTTACGATTTCGTATCAGGATCGCAGAAACGAATAGAGTAATTTTGGTCTGAATTTTGTCTGCCAAATTATTTAAAAATTTTCATCAAATTTTACGATTTCGTATCAGGATCACAGGAACGTAAAGAGTAATTTTTATCTGAATTTTGTCTGCCAAATTATTTAAAAATTTTCATCAAATTTTACGATTTCGTATCAGGATCACAGGAACGAAAAGAGTAATTTTGGTCTGAATTTTGTCTGCCAAATTGTTTAAAAATTTTCAAGAAATTTTACGATTTTGTATCAGGATCACAGGAACGAAAAGAGTAATTTTGGTCTTAATTTTGTCTGCCATATTCTTTATAAATTTTAATCAAATTTTACAATTTGGTATCAGGATCACAGAAACGAAAAGAGGAATTTTGATCCTAATATTTTCTGCCAACAATTAGTTGATTAGGAGACTAGGAAACAGATTTGAATGAGGTTGTAGAAAAAAAAAACGCAAATCTTTTATTGAGTGTTTTATTGTTGACTCTTAAAAAAATAGCATAAATAACATTCATTACGTAACTTAAGTACAGGCGGGGTTTAACATGATATCGTAATAGGCAGCAAGTCATGCATTTCAACTTGTACAAAAAATCCTAGCAAGCTTTAATCAATCTTAAATAATTTGAAAAGTAATTTGTAATATTTTGTTCACAGGAAGTGCCTGGAACAGTAAAGGAAGGAGCCATCGTAAACAGAAGTTCAGTGGACCAACACACGGGAGATTAGTATTAGCGATGAGTAGAAAAGCTTTGCCATATATTTGTAATGTAAAATAAATGTAAATAAATCTGTATTAAAACTTAAAAAATCTCAATTATTACTAGTGCACCTTAACAAACTTATAATATGGGAGTATTAGATAGAGGCACAACATTTTTCTATGAAATGCTATTATTCGTGAATGCCCTTGACGTCTTAATCTAACAGTGCTAAGTCTATTTTTATAAAAAAAAAAATATTGGGTATCAAAAATGGACGGAAACATTAAAACTCGTGGGGTAATGTCCCGTTCCAGTACGAGGGCGTCCAGCGATTAGTCTTGCGAGATGGTGCGCAGGGAATCCCCGAGCGTTTGCCGCAGCTGCTGCATCTCGCGGTCCGTCCTCGAACCACGAAGCACGTACTGCTGTCTTCGTTTAATCTCTTGATTCATTTGTTCACGCAGTGATGACACCTGTATATACAAAAAAAAAACACTTTTAATATACTTAAATAGTTATATAATTATGGATGAATATATCTGACTTTCAAGACGGAGCCGCTACAGCCGATCAAAGTCTAAAAAAATCGACTTTTTTCAAAATTTTCAAAATGAACTAAGTTACCAACATACTTGCTATTTAAGATAGCTGAAATTTTTTAACGCCATTGGATTTAGCTCGTTCTGTTGAAAAAAAAACTATAACTTAATGGTCCACGATGACTTCTATGAAATTGTATTTTATGATCAATAACTCAAGAACAAGATTTTGAAAATTTAATATGTGAATTGCGATAAAAGGCCACCGCGCTTTCCTAAAAAGCCTACTAGAAGCTGTTTTAAATGAACATCAAGCGTTTTGTAGACTCGGATTAAACTGACGTCTAAATTATAAAAGATAGAAAAATTATACTTCAAATTCAAAAACTCAGTTTACTCAAAAACTAAAGCGATTTTGAAAAAAACTTATTTTAATTGTTATTAAAAATTTGCTGTGACTATTATTGTTTCATAATTATAAACCAAAAATAAAAAAAATAATTATAATTTTTTTTCTCGAGTAACAATGATTTTAGAAAAATATTTTCAATTAAAAAAATGTTCATTTCTTTGTTGTCTTCAATGTTTGTTTATATGTTTTTGTGATATTTTTCATATTTAAAAAAATATAGGAAGAAAACGAAAAAACAGTTAAGGTAAACACCCACTTCCGGTGTACGAAATTTTACCAAAACCTTTTCAGTTCTTTGGATTATCAAATAAGACTTATGTTCAATGTTTCACATAGTGTTTGAAATACAGCGCACACAGCATACAGACACACACACACTCACACAATTTTTTTTTTTCCAAAAATTGTTGAATTGGCATCAAAACGGACCGTAAAAAAAATTGAAAAAATGTTTACTATGACAATACTTTCTCGTACTTCGTAACGAAGAAAGTAAAAAACAACATGCAAACAGTTCAGTAAAACACTGATTTTACGTTTAACACAATGAAAAGTAAACAATTCTAACGCATCAATATGTTTCCTCGCTATTTTGATGATGAGTACGAAATACGAGGGAGGTTCATAAAGTAACCGCTGTTTGACTATAAATAAAAGAAAACCGCTGATATTTATTACGTATATCTCAAAACTACAGAATTCCAACTATTTTTCGACATAATAGTCATGTAAATAGCATTTTATACTATCCCCAGGTTTAGAGGAATAATATGGCTTAGTTTTTTCGAGTGGCTTACGGCGTCATTAGCAAAAACTTCAACAAAATCATCAAGTTGAGTGTACTTCAACAAATTTACGGTGCGTGGCGACCGTATAATGAATTAAAAATCTACTTCTTTCGCACTGCAGGGATGTGGATGTGTTATGAATTGAGGGCAATGGCACTAACGATTAGATTTTCCTAATCGGCAATCAGTTTATTTTTCGAATGAATAAGTGAAGGCTTAAAACTTAACTGTTTAATTTTTTAACAATATTTTTACAAACCTGATGTGGGTGTTTACTGTTAGTCCTTTGTTGTTCCTGAACTTTTTCTAAATAGGAAAAATATTACTAAAAACACTTTATAGCTTATAATTTAAAAAAATATTGAGAGACATTTGTAAAAAAAAATTAACAACTCGATATGATGATCCTATTGTATTTGTAAATTCCATATTTTTATTATGTTCACATGTCACATTAACGTAAATTATGTTGAGAAGATACACGAAATAGATTTTGACACGTGAAACTAACATTTTTTTTTTCGTGAACACAGCACGATACTCGAGCATCCGTGACAAGGGTCCGAATAACAAATGCGTTACAAAAGGAGAGGAGAAACGTTACATTACAATCTAAATTCGGAATAATTCTTAACTCCTGAGTGAGTAGCACGAAGTTGTTTGTAGGATGTAATTACGCCCCGAATAACCATAATCGAAATAAACATCTTGACGCGTGTTTTGATGTTCCGTCTTCTCCGATATTCGGGCCCGACCTCTCGTCACCAACGTCATCTGACATTATCTTTACACATGTTCACAACTAATACCCCTTAAGATGTTCAAGATACCGATGCTCGAAATAACACACGTATCCATCAATAAATTAAGTTTATTAGTGAGCAGCGTGTGGGTAAATAAACAGAAGGACTTCACCCTTCCGTCTTCAATCTTTCACGTTTTTTTTTTCTATGTTCGTGTAGGTGTTGAAACGTCGTAAGCTCTTTAATTATAAACGGGCTGCCGCCCCGAAATTCTTAATTATACGTTTTTGTGGGGGCGCACATGTTCCGGACTTTTTGACACTTTTTTAATTTCGTCTGGGGGAGACCTGTATTTCACTCGGCACACAATTCGACATTTCGTTCTCGCGCGCTTTCAATAGATTAATAAAAGAAACCATCACAGAGGAGGTTATTACGTGCCTTAGTGTAGTTGTTGGTAACTTCATTAACTCGCATGGTGGAGGGCGGCTGTCGTTGATGTGAAGAGTTGATTATTGGTGGATTAATAGATTTATGAGTCAATAATTTCAACGCTATTTAAAGAAGGGAAATTTTGCGGGGGATGTCTGTTACTCTTTGTAAATTTTTATAATTTCTTATAGGGCTTTGATATTAAAATAAAATATTGATGTGCCGACGCACAGAGGACTTATTTGACTTCAAAATCCAGACAAAAGTCGATTTTGCGAAATCGCACGTATCGCAAAACTGGGTATTACCCGAGATACATGAAAAGATAGTAAAAGAAAAGTCGATCCTCTTTTGTCCCCACCGCACTACCAGATGGCAGCACTTTCTGTCGGAATTTGGTCGTCCTTCACTGTACACATATCTCTTCCCGGCGTTCAAAGCGATATCAAACATTTCGAACTATTTTGTTGTTTGTTTTTTGGATACATTAACCAGCCATTGACTATGGATATTCCTGTTGCAGGTATATATAACGTATTTCACTATTTTTTTAATGGTAATACATAACGATTTCATGGAAAAAAAATATCGTTTCCGAGAACATAGTTTTTAAATCATTTTTACATTATAATTTTGTTAAACTCGAGAGGCTTTAATATACTTCTAGATGTGTCGCGGTTATGATTTTTATATCGCGAATCTCCTCTTGTTATTCCACTGAAAAATGATTCCAATTTCATCCAAATTTTTGAGCAATTACTCTAAATATCTGTGTGCATCGCACGATAAAAAGTAAATATTTAAGAAAACTTTTTTAAATCTCTTTTAGGGTCTTCCGGAGTAAAATCTAAGACCCGGAAATGTTCTTATGCCATCATGCAAGGCCACTATAGTGACGACATAAACAAAAAAATTGGGCCAAGCTGAATCTACTTTGTTGAATTACCAAAATTACCCCCTGATCAACGAAAGGAAGTTAAGCAACTAGCTGTCAAATCTAAATTCGGAAATGAAACGTAGATGGATCGCTTCACATTACATAGAAGACCTTTTCCTTAAAAGAAATTAAAGTTGGCTACAACACACATTTGAAACATCATAAGTAAAATCTCGAGTGGGTTCCTTTCGTCGGTCTTTTGGTGATATCAGCGAACGAAGTAAGCGAAGAAAATCAGAAGCTCATCGTAATGTCTGTTTGATGAAATAATTTATAAAAAAATAAAAGGGAAGGCTTGCTTTAAATATAAGTTGTTGCTATGGAAAATTATTATTATCATTAATTCAATGTCATGCGAAAACAGAAAAATGTAGTTCAAGTTGTACACCGTATTTTTGTTAACCCTAGATAACTAAACATTCGTCTAATAGACTACCGACTTCTGACAGTTTTATGAAGGCAACTATGGAGAACTCACTTTAACCATGTGCCTGGAGTGCAAACGCCACTTTTTAGCACTTTTCTATAAAAATAAACTTGATTTGAATTCGTAGTCTATCAGTTACAGAGTAACAATTTAAGTTTAGTTATCTGGGGTTAATATCATAAGTCCTGTTCAAGTTAGAAATTCATTCACCGCATTGTATCCACACATTCTTGTGGTTGTCGTAGTCATGTATTGGATGTAATGTAAACGTCATCCCCGTGAAGAATTCAAGGAAGCAAGGGTGTCCATCAGATAATCAGATCATCATCCAACACCATGCTTTCTTCTGAAGGCTAAAGCATCGATTCGGCGGATCCAACATCATCCTGTTCTTCTGAAGTCTAGAGAAGCTCTCTTAACGAATCGCCCCTAAAAATAATTATTGAACTATAAATATAACATATTTATTTGTAATACTGGGTCTTTTATATTTTTTTAAGCCTGAGAATTATTCATTTATTCCCAAACAGTGATATCAGCTCTGAAAAGTTGTCATTTCCCACTTACGTGAAGTTGCGATGAGAAGGCCAGAGATGCTGCAGAGATACTGCTTCAAATATAATAACAGACAACGCAATCTCCAAGGCGTGTAAATAAATATAGAACAGCGCTCATGAAAGTCAGAATGAAAAAAAACAGCGATTAAGGCCACTGGAAGCATTGTTTATATTCGTCGAAGAGGGCGTATTAAAGAGAGAGTATGAAATAATTAGAAGCTCCAATACATTTTTTTACCCAAGCTACACAACTTTTGAAAAAAGCTAAAAAAGACTGTTACTTGTTCTGAAGTTAATCTCCAGGTGGAGATCGGTTGCTTTTGTTATGTTTGATGAAAGTTGTTCAACATTTGGATAATGAAAGCAACATATTATAAAATTTAAACAAAAAATTGAATCTGATTCTGAAGTGAACTTTTTTCAAAGTTCATTCGTCTTTTTACAATTATCTTAAAGCCAAGAAAAAAAAAATTTGGCCAAATGCATTATTTTATTCCCCACAATTTGCCGCCAAATTCGAATAAGATTTGTAAAAGAAACAGCAGATGTCATAACCGAATAAATCAGTCATGTAGAAAGTAAAATAAAATCTCCCGGAAGCTACTTAAGCCACTCAAAAAACAAAACCTTTTCGGTAGAATATCATGTGATGATACTCAAAAAGGTAAATGCTAAGTACAATACTATAATCAACACTGCATCTACAATGACGTGCTACATCTGTGGAGCTACGCCCAAGAATTTGAATGAGACAGCAAATAAATGAAGAGCCTTTAAAATTTTGGTTATCTACGAGGTATGTGAAAAAAATAATGAGACTGACAACACTGCGACCGATCTGGTAACGCTGTGCTGTTCTACTTCACAAAGCAGGTTTGTTCATCCCTTCCAGATGCTCAGTCCGAGTTTCAACTTCGTACAGCCATCACGTGATTTTTGAGTTACGTTGAGTAACGTGTTTTTGTTGTGTGTAAAAATGGGACATCGAAAGTTAGAACAACGTTATGCCATCAATTTTTGTGTTAAACTTGGGGAATCCGCCAGTAAGAATTTTAAAAGTTGAAACAGGCCCATGGGGAACATGCCTTATCAAGAACACTAGTTTTTCACTGGCAAAGATTATTTTTGAAAGGCCGAGAACACGTTAAAGATGAACATTGTTCAGGGAGACTTTTAACTTCAAAAACCGAAGAAAACATCGAACGTGTGAGGGCTCTTGTGACATCAGACCGTCGTTTAGTAATAAGGATGATGGGTGACCAGTTAAACTTCAATACTTTCACCGTACATCAAATTTTGATCGAAGATTTGCACTTGCCTAAATGGTGCCAAAAAACCTCACAACTGAGCAGAAGGATAATCGAAGAAACGTGTTCGTTGATCTTCTTGGGAAGATTGCCAATGACCACGAATTCTTTAATCGTGTGATCACTGGTGATCAATCCTGGATTTTTAAGTACGATCCTTTGACAAAGCGGCAAAGTTAGAAGGGAATGGTACACTGAGACATTGCCTCAACCGAAAACAGCTTGAAAGAGCAAATTAAATATCAAAACAATGCTGATTTGTTTTTTGATAGTAGGAGTATCGTGCATAAAGAATTTGTTTCTCCAGGATAAACTATCAACTATAAAGTGTTTTACAAAGGAGTCCTTGAAAGGCTCAGAAAAGGGTGATTCGTAAGAGACCGGACATTGCAGACAAGTGGATGCTCCATCATCACAACGCTCCATTACACAGCCATCTCCATCGCGGAATTTTTGACCTCAAAAAGCATCCCTGTTGTACCCCAGTCCCTCTTTTCATTTGGTCCGAGTCCTTGTGACTTTTTCTTTTCCCGAAATTGAAAAATATCTTAAAAGGACGCCGTTTTCTGACAGTAGGAGTATCGTGCATAAATAATTTGTTCCTCCAGAATAAACTATTAACTACAAAGCGTTTTACAAAGGTGTCCTTGAAAAGCTCAGAAAAAGGGTGATTCGCGAGAGCCCGAACAGTGCAGACAAGTGGATACTCTATTATTACGACGTCCCATTGCACACAGCCATCTCCATCACGGATTTTCTGACTTCAAAAAGCATCCCTGTTGTACCCCAGCCCCTCTATTCATTTGGTCTGAGTCCTTGTGATTTTTTTCTTTTCCTGAAGTTGAAAAATATCTTAAAAGGACGCCGTTTTGGGACTCTGGAGAAAATTTCAGATAATGTGGCCGACATGTTAAAGGCCCTAGAAGTTGAAGCCTTTCAGCGCTGCTACCAAGACCTTTCCGCCGGTGTATAGCTGCCGAAGGAAACTACGTTGAAGGAGACAATATTTTTGTTTGAAAAAAATAAAAACTTTGGTAAATAAAAATATCAGTCACACCTCGTATCTGCATGCTAGAATAAGATTGTTTGAAACAGTCCTTCATCTTGCATATGAATTTCTAGTTAAAATTTGGCAATTGAGAGATAAAAATGATAAGCAAATAGTGGAAGAAAAGAAAATGAACATACAAGAGGAATTTAGAAATAATTTGAGTCTAATAGTAGATAAATTAGAAACAACCTTACTTGTTGGCACTAGCCAGGGAAGTAGTTGTTTCAATAAGTTATTTGTTTATAGTCTTAGTAACACTTAATTTTGTTTGCAGATTAACGAACAGGTTGAATATTCATATATTTAGGCTACATTTTGTTTTATTGACTTTATCTAATAGTAGATGTTCCTAAAAACCAGGTTTTGGAAACAGCAATGACAGGAATATCATCAGAATATTTTCTACAGACCATGAGGTTTCAGCAACAATAACTAGTACATATATATTTCGGCTTTAAATATTGCCTGAAAGTGATTATTGAAGCTATATAAAATGAACATAAAAGAATCAGATCCTTTTGTTTAGACACAGCGAAACTGTATATGAAACTGGCACCCAATGGTGCCCAGTCTTTATAAAATACTAAATGTCATTAAAGAAGCTTTATTGCTCATAGGAATGATATCAGAAGAGGTGGTTCAGGCTAGGAATACGCTCTTCCGCCAGTACCGTCAAAATGATGCCCGAAAGTTCAGCAGAGAATCCTGCAATATCGATGTCTTAAATACGCTACTACTAAGCTCGGATTCCTCAATAACTGGTGTTCCATGTTGTACACTCATCGGCCGCATCTAGTCTTTGTGTTAAATTCTTGGAAGATGCGGCCGAAGGGCGGTTTCCGTCCTTTTCAAAAAATCGAGTTCCAGCCCCTTCAGAAGGTCAGTCGACATTAAAATATCACCACAAACAGTACCCCTTCATTTTACACCGCTAAATAATTTTTGTGCTGTGTGTCGATGACTTACCGCATTCAGAGACATTCCCGTCCAACTGGAATGAGAGCTGCTCCGAAGAAAATGACAAAACAATTCTTCAAAAAAAAACTCTCGAAATGCTTCTTCCCGCTGAGGCATTGAGTAAGTCAGATTCATCTGAACATTAAATATTGTTTCCCCATCAGAACACCTACAGACCGGTTTCGACCTTTCAGGTCTCATCAGTGTAGTTAGTTGCTGATGGGGAAACGGAGTACAGCATTCAGGCAATAGATTCCGCCACTTTGGCGTTTCTACCTTTATCAGATTCATCTGTTGATGAAGATCTCGGGGAAGAGGGAATAGAGTCTTCGGATGAACCGTAGATGTCGTCATCGGTATGAATTGATATTTATTTTTAAGTAAATTATTTTACATTATTTATTAAAATAATGTCCTCAGTAGCATTATATATATACAAAATCTTTATTGACAAAGTGGTTACAAATTATCATAAATACATAAACAAATAAATACATGGAGTTTTCATGTCAATTGGCTATCGACCGAAGGTCTTTCTGCCAGGTATTTAGTGATCAATGAGTAGTAGCGAATGATAGGGAAATAGTGGGTGTTAATTATTTGGGTGAAATGATGAGATGAATTCATACAGAGTAGATGCAGGATGCTTAAATTTTCGGGCAACATTTTTATTACGACGAATACAGAATTGAGAAAGGAAGTGGAAGTTGGAGGGGTTACTTGCAAATTTCTCTGCGAGATAAAATAGACGATTTTCTATAGGGGAGACGTTTGTTGTGGTATGAAGAAGATGGTTTGAGGGGTTGAATCAGTAGCATTATTAATCATAATTGTCCCAAGTTTCTTCGGATCAAAATTTTTTTTTTCGGATTTTAAGGTCAAGTATCCTATTGTATGTGGTGGAACCTTCTTTGAATTGTGTTTTATTAATTATTTTTGACTAGAAAACTAGTGGAATGTACAAAAATGTTAATTTTGACATTCTCTACAATTATACAATTATAAATCATAGACAAAAATATTGATGACAATTATGTGACTTTCTCCGATTTTTCTTAAAAACTAATGGGTTACAACGACATCTTATATTTTATAAGTTGTTTATTTGGGCATTTTTTATAATTATTGTTTATATAAATTAAATCTAAATTATTGACAATTTTTTTTTTCGAAAGTCGGTTAGTTTATGATAGATATCTTTAACTAAACAAAACAAAACTTTGTATTTTGGTGCACAGATGCATCCAAAACAGAGGTGGTCATCGGCAAAGGCATATATGGGCCTAAATACAAGGAATCAGTTCCTCTTGGACACAGCCCTTCTGTGTTACATAATAGCCTTAGAAAGATGTGCCCAGTTGTGCACAAAAAAGGCTACAAAGGGGCACACATCTATGTGATCTCGGATAGCCAAGCTGCCCTAAATAACCTCAAAGTATACAGCTTTAATTTCAAGACTACTTGAAATTGCAAACAAGCTCTGAACCAAGTGGCAAAGGGCAATAAGATCACCCTAAATTGGGTACCAGTCCATGCAAGTATAGAAGGCAACAAGGAAGGAGCTTCCACTACCATCATTGGACTGAAGCCGTATTGAGGGCTATCGATAACATATAGAAAGGGCGTGGTCCAAGAATGAGAAAAAAATGCAAAATAGTTTACTGAAAAAATGCACCAGATCAAAGACAATTCAATGTTCATTGACTTCTTACTAAGCAGTGCCAAATAGCTCTTACGTCTAGACTAAATACCGGTTTTCTCACAGGACATTGCCCAGTGAACATCTTCACAAGATGGGTATAGTTTGATCAACGGATCTTTGCATGTGTGTCATTGCCGAAGACCGAGTTTTCTCGCCTTAGACGACGTACGTACACACATGATTGCGTCTAATTTAACTTACCGTAGAGATAGTAAACGCATGAAAATGTTGTCGGAGCTAGGTTCAGCAATGTATGACGTGTACGCAAAGATCCATTGATCGAAGTATAAAGTGGATAACTCTATCTGTAGACTATGTTAATTGGCAAAAGAAAAGGCCGAACACATACTATGTGAGTGTGCAGCACTAGCTACCACCAGGCAGGTCCTAACTAACTGAAGGAATGACGATAACGCTAGAATGGATCAGGGCATTATCTCACAGGAAATGAATTGACCTCACCAACGAAGTTGAATTTCTGAGAATCTAATGGAAGAAGTGTACTAATTAAACAGATCTAAATAGGTCGCAGTGCAATAAAGCTCACCGTAGCTAATCGACCCCGTCTAATCTAATCTAATTAAATGTGTTGATTTTTCGGTATTTTGAACATTTATTAATTTTTTTTAGTTGTATTTTTCATATTTACATATGCGATATCATAAAAAAATGAGTTTGAATTTCGTTTAATAATCTTTAGTAGCTTATACATGCGAATTCGGAAATCATGACCAAAACGATTCCCTCAATTTATCAATCCAAGGATCTTTATTAAGAGTCAACTTCAAAAAGATGTATGGTTGATGATTAATATTGTATTGTCATGTCTACTTTACTACAGTGGTGGCTCGTGGAACATTTGGATGGTAGAGCCACTTAACATTTAATAATTCCACCGCCTCCTTTTTGAGAAAATAAAACGAAAATTGTTGCAAAAGCATTCAATAAATTAAATAAAGATGAAAAGTAGCCTGTCCATACAGGATGGCCGATTTATCTGAATACATTGAAATATCTAGGAAACTACGGATCAAAAAAAGTTCTGAATAAAATTTGCTCGCCTGGAAAAGAGGGCCATTCAATTATACCAAAGTCGACCAGTCAAACAAAGTCTAAAAACAAATAGCTTATTGAAACAAGTCACTTCAGTGGCTAATGTCACGCCGAATTGAATGATATAAAAGATATTTGCATGTTATTAATAATTAGTACTCTATTGATATAACAAATGTATCAGATCGTTTATTTCTGTTCTTTTAAATCCCTGTCTGTTTTATCACCGCAAATCCACTTGCTCATCATGCGCCGCAATCTTTCGTCTATAAATCGAAATTAATTACGTTAGTATATTTGTTTTTCTAGGCAGAGGCAAGCTTTTTTTGGTCGTATCTAAGTTTATTCGACTTTTTGAGAATAATTTTAAAAATCTGCTATTTTGTTCAAGAGTTATCTTCTCAAAACCACCGAGCAATTAAATAACGAATTTATTGTTTTATCTTATCTACGTCTATTCGGTGAATACAATACTTTACACGAATAATGATTAAAATTGGTAAATTCAAAAAACCGAATTATAGCCTGAATATATAAATATTCAACCTGTTCGTAACTCTCCAAGCAAAATTAAGTCTTACTAAGACTATAACAAATAACTTAGTTTTATTTTTCAAGTTAGTCCTGTGGGTAGAAATAAGGGATCTTAAACCAATGTTATAACGCAAATTTCGTTTGTATCATTCAATATCCGGCGTGGCACTAGCCAGGGAAGTAGTTGTTTCAATAAGTTATTTGTTATAGTCTTAGTAAGACTTAATTTTGCTTGCAGAGTTACGAACAGGTTGAATATTTATATATTCAGGCTATATTTCGTTTTTTGAATTTATTTAATACTTTCTGCAACAAGTAAGGTTGTTTCTATTTTATTGATTAAAATTTGGTTATCCGTTCAAGAATTATCCTCAAAAACCAGAAAACAATTGAAGGACCAATTTAATTTGTTAGTCTAATCTGCATCTATTCGATGAATAATTTGCCAAAATTGGTCATCCGTTCAAGAGTTATCATTTGAAAACCAAAAATAATTGAAGACGAATAAAATTTTTGGTCCTACCTACTTTTATTTGATGAACACAGCACATTTCTGGGCCTATTTTAAAATCAACTACATTGTTCAAAATAATTGAACAACGAATTTAATTTTTTATCTTTTATACAACTAAATTAGAAACAACCTTACTTGTTGCAGAAAGCATTAAATAAATTCAATAAAACGAAATGTAGCCTGAATATATAAATAGCTGCACTGATGAGAGATAAATCTCGAAACGCGTCTGCAGATGGCTTTTTACTTAATTTTTACATATTTTAGGGTTTAGATTTATAATTTAAATTTTTCAAATTCAATTTAGTTTAAACCAACGATCTTAAAACAATGTTATTTCGCTAGTAGTACTAGTAACAACATGCAAATTTCTTTTGTATCTTTCAATATCCGTCGTGGCATCAGCCAGGGAAGTAGTTATTTCAATAAGTTATTTGTTTATAGTCTTGGTAAGACTTAATTTTGCTTGCAGAGTTACGAACAGGTTGAATATTCACATATTCAGGCAATATTTCGTTTCGTTTTATTGAATTTTATACAACTGTTCGGCGAGTGCAATACTTTGCTGGAAAAATTTTCAATTTATGTTTATCCGTTCAAGAGTTATCCTCAAAAACTAGAAAAAAAATGTTTGGTTTCATCTGCATCTATTCGATGAGTACATCACTTCTCTGGAAGAATTTGACAAATTTGGTCATGCGTTATCCTCTGAAAACCAAAAAAACAATTGAACAACAAATTCAACTTTTTTGGTCCTCTCTACAACTTTTGGATGAAGGAAAGACTGTTAAAATAGTCAAATCTGATCATCAGTTCAAAAGTTAAAAAAATTAATTTAACAATTTTATTTTTTAACCTACGTCTATTGTATAAGAACACTTTTCTAACACTTGTTGTTTAAGAGTTTTCCTCAATAATAAAATAATTCAATAACGAATTTATTTTTTGATCTTATCTGTCCAATGAGCACAACACTTTGCTGAAAGAATTTTCAAAATATGTCCTTTCGTTCAAGAATTATCCCCAAAAAAACAGAAAACAATTGAACTATAAATTACATGTTTTGGTTACACCTGAAAAATACATTTTTGACAGTAGAAAATTACATTTATTTCGGTAGAACTCTGACATTTCTGCCGCTAGGAAATCAACATCATTGATAGCAGAAAGCTGACATTTTTGACAGTAGTAAATCGACATATCTGGTAGTGGAACATTGCGGTTTTTGACAGGAAAATTAGATTTTTGACACTGGAAAATACAATTTTGAGAGTCTAAAGATATCAGTTTCAGCAATTAAAATATGTCATATTTTTGGGAGTTGGTGCATGTCATTTTTGACTGTAGAAAATTACATTTTTTACAGAAGAAATGTGACATTTTTGACGGTAGTAAGTTGACATTTTTGACAGTGCAATTTCTTAAAGAAAGATTACATTTTTTATACTTTAAAAATACAGTTTTAACAGTCAAAAGATATCATTTTCGACAATTGAAAATATGTCATATTTTTTGGGTGTTGTATGCCATTTTTGACAGTATAAAATTACATTTTTTGTAGTAGGAACTGACATTTCTGCCGCTAGGAAATCAAATACATTGACGGCAAAAAGATTATAATTCTGACGGTAGTAAATCGGCATTTTTGTCAGTAGAACATTGCTATTTCTGATACATATTTGACAGTTTTAACAGTCAGAAGATATCATTTTCGAGAATTGAAATACATCATCTTTTTGGGTGTGACTGTATGCCATTTTTGACACTAGAATATTACATTTTTTTATTGCCCAAACGGAAGACCAAGACTGCATCTATTCGATGAAAAAATTTGCCAAATTTGGTCATGCGTTCAAGAGATATCATCAAAAAACATAAAAGCAATTGAAGATGTATCTACATTTATCCGATAACACATTTCTGGAATAATTTATCAAATCTGCCATTTTGTTCAAGAGCTATCTTCTCAAATAAATGCATTGCGATTCTTCTCTTGTCATGAAATTTTCGCAGGCATTGTTTTTACATTTACAGTGACGAATTGGTGTTTTCAGAATGAATAAAAAAAAATGGTGATGTGGCCATCATGTTACTTTCTCCGATTTGACGATTAGACCAAAACCTTAAAAATACTGGCAAAACATTAAAAAATCGCTGCTTTAGGTTAAAAATCTAAAATATTCGCCAATCAAAAATTCGCTAATAAAAATCAATAATTAAACAATAAAACTAAAACATAGGCCCAAAATATCCAAATATCGAAAACAATGGCCTAAACATAAAAAAAAAAACGCAAACTAAAACATCGAAAATTTCAACAAACACATCGAAAATGTTGTCCAAAATAAAGATTATTTAGGCAAAACAATTAAAAATTTGGAATAAATTGAGGCGAAAACAGGTAAAAGTAAAGATCTAAAATATGGACCAAAAAAATGCAGACCAAAATATTGTAAATTCAAGTAAAAGAAAAAATATTTAGCTAGCCCCTAAAATAATTCTTTGGCTCAAAATTAGTTTCCGACCAGAAACTCGAAAATAATGCAAAAAAAATAAAATAAAAAACAATAATTCAGGTTAAAAAGTAAAGGACAAAAAATCAAAAACCGACCAAAAAACTCGAAAATACCGGCAAAAAAATCGCGCATAAAAATCAATAATTCAGATTAGAAAATTTAAAATATAATACAAAAAAAGCTAAAACTTAAACCAACAATTAGGACCTAAATATCAAAAATACGGACCAAAAAATCGAAACTTTTAACACGCAACCTAAATTTTCACACCAAAATAAAGAATATTTAGATCAAAAATCAAAAATTTGGAATATAAAACGAAGTTACAGGCCAGAGATCCAAAAATGCAGATAAAAAAATTCAAGTAAAGGAAAAATAATTTGCCGTTTTCACCTTCCAAATAACCCTGTAGCTCAGAGTAAGTTTCTGAACAGAAACTCAAATTGAAAATAAAAAAATCTAAAATATGGGCCAAGAAAACAAAAAATTAGACCAAATACTGAAAATTTGGGACAAAACAAATTTAAAAAGCAGGCCAAAATAAAGAATATTTAGGTCAAAAATCAAAACTTAAAAAAAAAAAAAGAAATTACAGGCCAAAGATCTGAAAATGCAGATAAAAAAAATTCAAGCAAAGAAAAAATTGTTTGCCATTTTCACCCTCAAAATAAGCTCAAAGTAAGTTTCCGAACAGAAACTAAAATTGTAAATTGAAAAATTTAAAATATAGGACGAAAAAAACAAAATTTGGACCAAATACCGAAAATTTGGGGCTAAAAATAAAAAATACAGATTAAAAAATCGAAAATCTTAATAAACAAATGGAAAATTTCAGCCAAATAAAGAAATCTTAGGACAGAAGATCAAAAATTTGGACCAAAAAATCGAAAATACAGATCAAAATTTAACAATTGTGGCTAAAAGATTGAAAACATGGGCCTGAAAATAAAAAAATGCAGACCAAAAAGTTAAAAAAACGAAAATTTTAATGAACAAATCGAAAATTTTGGCCAAATAAAGAAATCTTAGGACATAAAATCAAAAATTTAGACCAAAAAAATACAAAATACAAATAAAAATTCAACAATTGTGGCAAAAAATCGAAAATTTAGACCAAAAATCGAAAGCACGAGCTTATAAATCAAAATACTGACCAAAAAAGTCGAAAATTTCAACAGATCATTTTAAAATTGGGAAAAAAATCGAAGAAACAGGCAAAAAATATAAAATACGAGCACAAAAATTCTGGTCTAAAAATAATTTGCCCCAAAAACAACACAAGCTCAAATTAAGATACGATCCGAAACTCTAAAATAATGCCAAAAAAATAAAAAAAACAGTGTTACTTTTTCCGATTTGATGGTACAGTACTTTATGTTTACACTTTCATGGTTTATTTTCAATTGAAATCACATTTTAAATGTGTGTCAGATGAGACTGACGTTTAAAACGTGAAAATTATGAAAGATGAAAATGACAAATTATACTTTAAATTGTAATAGTCAATTTACTCAAAAACCAAAGAGATTTCGAAAAATACTTATTCTATATAAGTTGTTCATTTTGGCATTCTCTACAATTATTATTAAAATACATTTGCTGTAAGTATTATCGTTTCATAATTTTAGACCAAAGATTACAGATAAAAAATTAATTGCTACTATTTTTCAAAAACCATACATTTCACGAAAAATATTTTCAAGCAAAAAATGTTCATTTCTTTGTTTTCTTCAAGATTTGTTTGAGTGCTTTTATAGTACTTTTCATATTTAAAAAAATATCGGAGAAAAACAAAAAACGGTTAAGGTAAACAGCTTAACAGGTATATGAAATTTTACCAAAAGCTTTTCAGTTTTTCGGATTATCAAATAAGGCTTATGTTTAAAGTTTGATGTTCATTCAAGTAGTATTTTTTTAGATACAGCGCGCACAAGCAAACAGGCATACATTTTAACAGGAATGCATATTGAAAAATGGTGATGTGGCCATCATGTTACTTTCTCCGACTTGATGGAATCATTTATATTTACGTTTTCATGGTTTATTTTCTATTTAAATTATATTTTCAATGTAAATCGAGCGTTGCGCAAACTCGGATGAAACTGACGTTTAAAACGTCAAAATGATTAAACATGGAAAAATTATACTTCAAATTCAAAAACTCGGTTTACTCAAAAACTAACGAGATTTCGAAAAAAACTTATTCTTTAGAAGTTGTTCATTTTGGCATTCTCTAAAATTAATATGCACTTAAATTTGCTGTAACTATTATCGTTTCATAATTATAAACCAAAAATTGAAAAATTAATAATAATTTTTTTCTCGAATAGCAATGATTTTATGAAAAATATTTTCAAGCAAAAGATGTGCATTTCTTTGATGTCTTCCATGTTTGTTTAAATATTTTTGTGATATTTTTCATATTTAAGAAAATATTGGCAAAAAACAAAAAACAGTTAAGGTAAACACCCACTTCCGGTGTACGAAATTTTACCAAAAGCTTTTCAGTTCTTCAGATTATCAAATAAGATGGATGTTGAAAGTTTCATATCAATTGCTCTATTAGTTTTTGAGATACAGCGCGCACAGACAGACACACACACACACACACACACACAGACACACACACACACACACACACAGACACAAAAAAAATTTTTCCAGAAATTGTTGAAATGGCATCTAGGGACCCCAAAACGGATATTTCCGCAAAAAAAAATTTTGAAAAAAAAATCACGATCACAATACTTTCTCGTACTTCGTAACGGAGAAAGTAAAAACCTACTTTGCTTGAAATTAGAAGTAGTGCCATGGCTCCTTGGCTCTGCATAACGAGCCGCCCCTGCTTTACTATGATCTATTTTTACAATTAATGACGAATGAGAAATGATAAAAGCGATTATTTGAAAAACAACGGCGATAAAACAGAAATAAATGCCCAAAATCATTATTGATATTTTTATTTTCAATTTCCCGTGTATCCACATAAATGTCAATACCATGTGCAACATTATGTAATATCTGTAACAAAGCCGAAAATACATTTATTAAACCCCGCAATGGTTATTCATGAGGAAATTTAATAATGATTGACGGTTTGACGTGTGTAGACGAGGCGATTCCTCAAATTCTTGCCTAACATTATGATCCGCATGAAGAATAGTAGCGCGTGCCTCGCCTTACATAATATCCATAAATACATATCCTAAACACTAATTCCTCACCATACCGCATATCCACGTATAATCGCCGTCTTTTCCTACACATGACACATTCGCCAATAACAAGATTCCAGTACGCGATGCATCAAAGTCACATCAAAGTACAAAAAGGCCTTATTATCCGTTCTTTTGCTCCTCTCCGCCTCCTTCAGACCTATTCTCATATCTGCGATGACTCCACAATAAATGCAACAGGCAGACACAATTAAAGTGATGTATCGTTTATGTACTTATACAAATGCTCACTCATAGACATATTATTGCGCGCATCAAACGAGGTGGAATTACTTCTTGTCTAATTGACTATTGCTTAAGAATGTGCGGCTATTCATGCTAATCTCGAGTGAAACAAGACAATAAAACTGGACTGTCGCAAGAGATGAATACCAACGAATGTGGTTACCTGCAAACCTTTCAATATTTCGGTCGTATTATGTCGGTGATTCAGCTCCTTTGGGATCCATTAGTAACATCGGATTTCTTTCTTGTTTCGATGCGACTTATTTTTATCTAGATGTATCTCGGGCCGGGAGTGATTGACAGTTCGATGCCCCAATAAAACTATAGCATTTTTCGGACTATTATTTCGCTAGAAGCCCGGTGACTGGGCGCTTTTGAATTCTCTGAAAATGCTGCGGGACAAAAAGTGCACCCAATTTAATCACAAAGTGGATTCCGTTTAATGTCATGATGACGCAATCGTTCACTTGTTATATGTTAAGTAATTTAGTACAAAGCATTTAAAGTTCGATGTATCCAATAGGGTCAATAATAATAATAATAATAATTCTTACGATATTACCAAGTCGTTCATTCAATATAGATATTTGTTGAGTTTCTAAGGAAGAAGAACATCAATAATATTTTTGAATATCTACAAACGCTTAAAAGATTGTATTCAAAGATAATTGATGAATTGTTAAAAATTCATGGTAAATGTACTTACTTAGTGAATGCAGTAATTGTTTTAGTTTCGGTCTATATACGAGCTAATTTTGTAGATTTAAAAAACAGGTTAAATCAGACCATAGTTCCTCTTAATTCATGTTTGCATCTACAACAAGTGAGGATTTTTAAATTCTAAGAAGAATGCAGTAAGTGACGTTGCATTTAACAAAAACTTCGACTTGAAGAATTATTTTCTTTAAGACTAAGTATTATTTTAGCTTGAACATAGAATGCATTTTAAAGTGATCAGAGCTTAGTGGAAATGGTGAGACGGATGAACCTTTAGCCCTTTGTTTCTCGAAAGCAGTGGTGTACTTACTGCCTTTCTACATTGCACGGAAGTTTAAAATGAATTATAAGAAAGTGAACATAGAATCGCAATAGATTGTATATATGTATTAGGATTGTTAGAATTAGGCACTTGGTTGGTTTCACAATTTTCAAAATTGCGAAACCAACGAAGTCTCTCATTTAAAAAATCCTGAATATTAAAAATGTTCACCACGTGTGAAGCGAGAACCAAATTCAACAAATATGCAGACAAATTGTCAAGAATGAAGAAAAATAAATTAATGGTAAGATTGTTTCCTTATTATAAACCAAAGACAACAAAAAGAAATGTTTTTCTTCAAAAAACAAACATTTAAAAAAAATATTTCTAAACAAAAGATGTTTATTTATTTGTTGTCTTCAAGATATGTTTAACTCGTTTTTGCTCAACGATTTTTTTTTTCAAATTTTCTGTGCAGTTTCTTAATACAAAAAATTCAAACAGCAATCGTGCGTTTTCCTTTAGTGCACAGTGGTCTTACCAATCATAAATTTATCATAAAAAAACGACGCAGTATACTGGTCCACGTGCAATTCTTCGAAAATATAGATGTTTCACTAATGGAACAGTGGGAAAAAAATGGGTTAAATGGTTTTGCAATATATTTCATAATTAAAAAAAATTATCAAAAAAAAAAATGGTGATGTGGCCATCACGTTACTTTTTCCGACTTGATGGTTTTATTTATATTTACGCTTTCGTGGTTTATTTTCAATTTAAATCATATTTTAAATGTACATCGAGCGTTTTGCAGACACTGATGAAACTGACGTTTAAACGTCAAAATTATGAAAGATGGAAAAATTATACTTCAAATTCAAGAACTCAGTTTACTCAAAAACTAAAGCGATTTTCAAAAAACTTATTTTTTATAAGTTGTTCATTTTGGCATTCTCTACAGTTATTATTAACATAAATTTGATGTAACTATTACAGTTTCATAATTATAAACCAAAAATGAAAAAAAACATTCTCGAATAACAATGATTTTATGAAAAATATTTTCAAGTTACAGATGTTCATTTCTTCGACGTCCTTAATATTTGTTTAAATATTTCTGATATTTTTCATATTTAAAAAAATATTGGAAAAAAAAACAAAATCGGTTAAGGTAAACACCCACTTCCCGTGTGGGAAATTTTAGCAAAAGCTTTTCAGTTCTTCGGATTATCAAATAAGACTTATGTTCAAAGTTTCATATCAATTGCTCTATTAGTTTTTTAGATAATTTTTTTTTCTTCAAATTTTCACGATCACAATACTTTCTCATACTTCGTAACGGAGATACTAAAAATGGTTAAGGTAAACCCACTTCCAGTGTACGAAATTTTACCAAAATCTTTTGGGTTCTTCGGATTATCAAATAGAGCTTATGTACAAAGTCCACCCTAAAAGTTGATATTTAGACAAAAAAAAATCTTATCCTGGAAAATTTTGATTTAAAATCTGTAATTCAAAAAAAGGACCTAAAATCCAATATTTAGATCGAAAAATCCAAAATTTCGACTTTATATTCTAAAATTTAGATCAAACGTGGACCCTTCAAACTTAAAATCAGTCTTATCCTGGGAAATTTTGAGTTAAAATCTGGAATTTAGGTCGTATAATTCCGAAAATTTGTCATTCATTTTGACTTTGAAAGTTGCAACAAAATTATTTTTTATAATAAAAAAATATTTTGACATCCATTTTCTTCAATTTTTTTTTTTTTTAAGGAAGGATGTTTGATGGAAACACGGGTTAAGGAGAGTGAATGATATTGGGGAAATTGGCGTAAGCTACTTGGCTATTCTGCCACGACCGATTTTTACTATTTGTTAAATTTCATATTTATAATGAAATAGGACAAACACTAACATCCATGGATCCGAATGGCAAATTTTCGTAAATAAAATTTAACCGCCCGGCGTGGGGCTCGAACCCACAGCGCTTCGCACCGAAGCAGGTGCTAATCCACTCCGCCACGGAGCGCCCCTGGCTTCTTCGATTTAAAATGCAAAATTTAGGTTCTATAAAATTTAAGCACTAGAATCCGAAATTTGTTTCGTAAAACTTAAAAAGTTTACGTTCTACATTTCTTAAAATTGCATCGGACCCATTTACCGATATTTAGAATTAAAATTTCAGCGTTAAAATCCGAAAATTGGAATCCGAAATTTGAGTCCTAACTGTAGGAAATTTTAACTTAAAATCCAGGATTACGGTTCACATTGATTCAAAAAAAATATTTAAAATTTATTGTACTGATCCTAAAATCTGAAATTTAGACCTTATTTTCCAAAATGTAAACCTTAAAATCCAGAACTAAGCCCAAAAGCTAATATTGAGACAAAACAAGTCTTAACCATAGAAAATTTGAACTTCAAATCTAAGATATTAAAAAAATACTTAAAATCCAAAATTTGGATTGTAATATCCGAAATTTCGACTTTATATTCCAAAATTTAGACCAAACTTGAACACTTAAAAACCAAACATTTAACCAATAAAATAATCACTCTTTTCCTGGGAATTTTTGACTTGAAATCTCGAATTTAGGTCCCATAAATTTTCACTTGAAATTACTTTTACAATACAATTTTTGACATCCATTTCTTTGGATCTAAAATGCAAACTTCAGGTTTTACAAAATTTGAGTTCTAAAATACGAAATTTGTTTCTTAAAACTGGTAACTTGGGTCGGATGATTTTGAAATATTCAGAAATAATCGATTATTACCACATTCGGGTTCAATGATTTGTTTGATAATCGGAGTCACCGATTATTTTAATAATCGGATTCGATGATTTTTTTCATCCGAATCACCCCATCACTAATATTTATCCATCCTAAGAAATTTTCAAAAAAATGTTTACCTTTCTATTTATATTTTGTTATTAACATAAAAGTTCCTAATATATGGAAATAGTATAATAATAACAATAAATTAACGAGAGCATGTAGCCAATTATCAATTACTATTATAGATTTAAATATCTCATGGTTTTTTTTTAATGGATCACATCAATAAACATATTGATCTATCCTAAAAAAAATTCAAAAAAATTGTACACGTTTCTATTTATATTTTGTTATTAACATGAAAGTTCCAAATATATGCGTACAAAATAAGAATTTTAGGTGTGTGTTTACATTTCCATCATCGCGTACTCTTGCAATAAATTTCCGGGCATGTAAACATGCCTTCACACGTTTTATTAACTGTAAACAGCAATAAGGAAATTTTGTATGAATTTAGCCGGTTAACACACACATTGTGGAGGTTTTCAAACGCCGCCTTTCATAAATCGCGTCGACGAAGTTATTTTTAAGTCAGTAAATATCTCGTTATGGTGACGAAGTTTTTTTTCCATATCAACGTCGTGTGTAAGACACAAATTCAAAGATGCATCATTATTTAGAACTTGAAGAAGAATGCAACTTATTGAGTGTATAAATGAACTCTAAAAATATATAAACTTCACCGAACTGAAACATTTACTTTGTTTTAAACAGGACTGATATGGTGAATAAGTTAAATAAAGACTATCATCCCTAGCAAATCTATTTACCCAATTAAATTTGTTCATTTGACACCATGTTGGGTCAAAATAGCCAATCACAGTTTGCTTATACTGTTTACTAAACGACGGGAGCTTATCGCATCCTGATAACGGGAGCTTATCAGCTCAATCAATTTAAGTTAATTTATATTTTAAATTTAAACATATGTGTCCGTTTGATAATCAATAAAAAATGTCGATTTTCGGGACAGTAAACAGTGAGTCTATCAACATATGTTTATTTTAATTCTGAAATATCTTACAGAATGCACCTCGTGCAATAAGAAATCCTTACAATTTTGACAAAAATACTCTCAAGTGTGTTGCTTTAAGCGGGAATTACTGTTAAAATTATCATTTTGAAATAACATAGTATGTTTCAAATCAGTTTAATTATTGATTATAAAGAAGTAACGGTCACTACCATCCTCTTCATACTAAGTGAACATTTTGGTGTATTTAAATTTATTATATTAATTTTATTGATTTTTATAGATTGAGGTAAATTTAATAATTTGTAATTTATATGATAGAAAAGCAACTTACCAAAGACAAAAAAACATTTGGTGTGGATATTCTAACGACCGGAAAAAGCGCAAAAAAATCAGAAGATCGAGAGAAATCGATTGGCGTTAGAAAACTTCATCTAGAAAAAATTGTAAAAAAAGTTCGCTAGTGACCATTAACTTTATGGAAAAAACTGTCGATTTTTTCAGACTTTAAACTGCCGTAGCGGCTAAATAAAGAATCCCAATCGAACGCGGATTTCAAATCTAGTCTCCTTGGTTATTAATTAGTCAAATTTAATCAAAATTGGGGACCCAATATTTTTTGCATGCATTTTTTTCCTGAGTAGTACGTTGGGAAAAAAACGGCGAAAATCATGAAATGAACAAAACATTTTTTTTTCGTAAAAATAATTACTTTACACGATTTTTCCTGCCATTAAGAACCGTCATACATTTTTAAAAACATTTCTGAGACCCAATATTTTTTGCATGCATTTGTTTCCTGAGCAATACTATGGAAAAAAAAATGGCTAAAACCATGAAATGAACAAAAATTTCCACAGAAAGAAGGGCCTATCGGAGGCGCCTATGTAAAAGCTCATGTGGAAGAAAGCCTACAAGGAAATACGCCCACAAGAAATAATAATAATAATAATAATAATATATACAAACATCTTTATTTACAGAAATTTTACAAAAAAAAGCAATAATATATAATAAATTTAGTTACATAAGTAAATTTCTGCTTAAATGGCTATCGACCTGGAGTCTTTCAGCCTATTGATCAACTTTTTTGTCGCTCAAATGCTCTTCATTATTTTTGATGAAAAGATGATATGAATTGATGAATAGTAATGTTGGGATTTTTAGGTTTTGGGATAATATTTGGGTTGCGGGAAATACATAGGAGATTAATGATGTCAAGGTTATGGATATTAGTGGCGAATTTTTGTGAAAGGTGTTTTAGGCGATGTTCAATGGGGGTTACATTAGTTTTTTGGTATAGGAGTATGTTAGAGGGATTGTGTAGGGGATTGTTAGGATGTCTAATCTTGGTAAGCAATCTAAGGGCTGATCGTTCACATACTTGTATATTTTTCAAGACGGCGGGTAAAGGATTGTGAAAAAGGATAGCTGCATAATCAAGTAAGGGCCGACAAATCATTTTATAAATATGCACTGCTGTTTTGGTAGTAATACCTTCATTTCTGTAAGTGTCGAGCCCTATTCTTGATTTTCACTTTAAGGTTTTGGGTGTGGATTTTAAAGGATAAAATAATAATAATAAGTTCATTATCCCATGTCTATTGGGAGTGCAGTTACAGGGAAATACATAATGAAGAAATAAAATTCACAATTTTTAAAGATAAACAATAATTAAGCGTTACGCAAAACAATCAAGAATATACACAAAATAGTAAAACCAATAGCATTTATCTGCCAAATAATAAAAATTATGCGAAATTTAAATTAAGATTTAATATAAAATTAATTCATACTTATAATAATTACTCAAACAAGCTGGGGTAGTTGATCGATAAATATGAAGAAATGAAGTTCATACAGAAAACAGCCCACTAAAAGATCCTCACACGAAAAAATACGCACACAGGAAAATCATCACACGGGAAAAGAAAATTTCGATTTCAAGAGAAAAAATTTGTACAAAAATTGCTGGAAACAGGAATTTTACCACATATGCTCCCTTTACTTATCAAAAAGTTGATCAAACCAACTGCCAAAAGCACCATCACAATTTTTGTTTTTAAAAAATCACTTTGGTTCTCGAAATTATACAGATTTAAAAATATGAAATAATCGATTATGTTCATATTCGGGTTCAACGATTATTTTGATAATCGGAGTCATCCATGATTTTAATAATCGGATTCGATGATTTTTTTCATCCGAATATGCACATTACTAAAATAAATAAATAATAAAGAAAATAAATAGGAAAATACATAAAATAATGAATAAACCAACAATTGAAGAAATAAATAAACAAACAAATATATAAAATAATAAATAAACAAACAAATATATAAAATAATAAATAAACAAACAAATATATAAAATAATAAATAAACCTATAAATAAAGAAATAAATAAACAAACAAATATATAAACAAATGCGCAAAACAAAAATGTTTACTTTATCTGTTCAACTCTTTTCAGTCAACTCTTTTAAATGAATCGATTCACAAAAAAGGGTAATTTCGCCCATCTCTAGTTAGTTCGAATATTTATGGAAATAAGAAAAAAATACAATAATTGACATATTTCAAAATCGCTTGTAAAATTACAAATAAATATTGAATGCAGAGAGATAGAATTTTTAAAAATTGTTTTTTACAATAAGCCAATATTTTTTTAATCTACCTACTTTTGTAATTGCAAATTGGGCATTTTGAATTTTAAATGTTAAAATTGTCGGGCAGATTTAAAATCTGAAACAAGAATTAAACGTAGATATAAAATTCCTCAAAAGTTACTCTAAATGCACAGAACACTGTTTTAAAACAATATTGAGTTTTGGAAATATACCAAATTTTTGAATTTTCGAAAACAATCTAAAGTAGATTTCCACACAAAAAAAAAACTTGAGACAACCTCACTTTCTCATGATTTATTATTGCAGATGTATTAAATACAAATAATAAAATCATATATTCAGACTATTTTTCGTCTTTTTTATTTGTAAATTTGAAAATAATTATAAAATATTTGGTTTCTTTAAGAACAAATTGGTTTTCTGCTTCTATCAAAAGTAATTTTTCTAACTCTCTATTTTCGTTAGGTGTACAGACCTTTTGGTCCATAGTCCTATTTCTGTAACTGGAAATTGGGTATTTTGAATTTTAAATGTTGAGAAAATCTGAAAAAAGAATTAGACGTAGAAATAAAATTCCACAAAAGAGACTCTAAACACACGGAATAACATTAAACGTACAATATATTGCTAATTCAGGATGTCTTCGATATAACAAAAATACATTCATGTGAATTTTTGAAGATGAAAATTGAAGAAAATTTTACCAAATTTGAAAACAATTATAAGATATTTGGTTGCTTTAAGAACAAATTGTTTTTTTGCTACTATCAAAAGTAATTTTATTTACGTTAGGTGAACAGACCTCCTGGTCCATAGGCCATTGAAATTACAAAAAATGTATAACATAAAAAGTCTTTTAGAATGTAAATATTTTTTCAAGTGCGTATTTTCATGTTGAAAAATAAAATATACAGTGTGTATCAGCCAAATGGAATAAATTCGATAATAAATCAATGGGGGCGTGTTCGACAAAACGCTCGGATACGTCGATTAGTATTTTGAGTTGCGCATTTTTTCCTACAAAAACTTTTTATACAGGGTGTGTCATGTAGCAGAGGCCAATACCAACTTTCTTATTTTAAACGCAACACCCTATATATTATTCAATTTTTGGATTGTTCAGAAAATTCTAGACATATTTCATGTACGATGTCCTACACCTATCTTCAACTGTTTTCATACTTATTAGTTTTTGAGTGTATTGTAGAGAATTTCTGTAATCAAATAATAGTTTTTTTTACTTTCTCCGTTACGAAGTACGAGAAACTATTGTGATCGTGAAAAATTTTTCAATTTTTTTTTTACGGAAATATCCGTTTTAGGGTCCCTAGATGCAATTTCAACAATTTATGGAAAAAAATGTGTCTGTGTGTGTGAGTTTGTTTCCTAAACAGTTGAAGATAGGTATAGGACATGGTAAATGAATTATGACTAGAATTTTCTGAAAAATCCAAAAATGGAATAATATATAGGGTGTTGCATTTAAAATAAAAAAGTTGGTATTGGCCTCTGTTACATGACACACCCTGTATAAAAAGTTTTTGTTGGAAAAAATGCGCAACTCAAAATACTAATCGACGTATCCGCGCGTTTTTTCAAACACGCCCCCATTTATTTATTATTGAACTTATTCCATTTGGCTGATACACACTGTATAAAAGAAATATGAAACGGGCAGATAAAATTAAAAATTAAATTGAATTAACAAAACGCTACATTATTTATTGAAAATACGCTGTATTTAAGACCTTTAACACATTATTATTTGCAAATTGTCGAACTGTAAAGCGACGTAGAAGCAATAAAATATTGCAAACAAGTCAAAATGATGAAATTCTTTATAAATTAAAATAAAGTTACAAATTCAAAATTAGAAAACAAGAACTTGTTTTAACTGTTAAAAATGATCGAAACACTAAAAAAGATGCCATCCTTTCCACATCATTTTCATTTTTGAAAAGACTGCTGTGACTTAAAAGAAAGGTGTATTAGCATTTATGATAATCTTTTTTGCACTTTTAATGTTCAGCAAAAAAATTGTAGGGATTCTCACCCTTAAAAGTTAATTTTGATAGTCTTATCAGATAATATTAAGTTAATAAATACTTTAAACAGTGCATTTACAGTGTCCTGCAAAAAGTTGGCCACATATGGATAAATGTTTCAGTATTATTTTTATGTGTGTGTTTTTTTTTTATTTGGCATTGACAGCTTGGTCTTCAGTATTAATTTTATTCTTGCAAAAAGTTTCTGCATTATACCAAACCTAAAAATCACAGTTAGAAAAAGTTAACCGTTCTTTTTTTTTCTTAACTAAACGCAGATATGAAAATTCTGTGGATATACTGCAGTTTAACGGCATGAGTAATAGTGGGGTGGTTAATAATTCCTAAGTAGATTTCCCTGGTAAGAGGATCTCACCTAGATGAAATTAATTTGACTCCCCACGGAGGAATATGCGAGGGTGCAAATATGACTTATGGCCTTCGTCTTGGGGGAGGCTACCCCTTCTCTCCCACGAAATTACACAATGCACTTTATCCTAAAAGATCAAATTCTCGCCGAAAAAAATTAAATCTTGATACGGGAAAAATCGTATTCCAGCTGGATACCACGCGTTTTATTTATTAAAAGGACCATTTCTCAACCTACCGCGACCCCTTTTCTATTTGTTACAACACCGCTTTTGTGTTTAGATAACCACCGACAACCGATTCAAAGATAACAATGCTTGAAAAAAAATAAAGAACCCTTTCGGGTATTTGAAGAATCTCATTAAATTATGATAATCGGCTGCTCTTTTTTTTTATTGGCAACCACTTTACCGCTCCACTTAATTTTTATCAAATGTCTGGAAGAGATGAACACGCACGAGAGATTAAATTCCCGACCGTTCGAAATCCCCTTGCAATTTTCAACACTCACAACGGTCACGCAGCGGGCGGGGGATGAATTTGCGCCTAAAATGCAACAATGGCGACTAAATTAGGAAGTTTGCTGAACCAGTTTAATACTTTGTCGTGTCTTGGGAAGTTCAACGTGAACGTTATGTACACGATCGTTGACTTCCAAGTTTGCTGTGACTTGAATGAGATCATTCTGCGTCTCAATTTGCAGATCATTAAAAGTTTTCGGCAACCTGTACGTGGATACGGTGTTTAGGGGTGATTACATTGATTTTCAGGGACATGGCAACAATATACTTTCTGGATTAGCAGAATTGATATTAAGTGCAAGAGTTATGATATGTTGACATGATATATACTGTTTATTAAAAATCATCAATTTAATTTTATCATCGTTTAATTCTCCCTAAATGAATTTCATTACGTGTGATGCAATCAGTATCCAAGTACAAAGCACAAAGTGGAATTACCACTCGCAACTGCACTTGATTAATTACAAAAACCATTCAACGCGGAAATGCAACACGTGCGATAATGCAGTTGAAGATAACTCACAATTATCTAAAATTAATTTCACGATCCGCAATTGAATTAATTACTGTCTGTCTGTGTGCGCTGTATCTCAAAAACTACAAAAACTAACAGAGCAATTGATATGAAACTTTGAACATACGTCTTATTTGATAATCCGAAGAACTGAAAAGCTTTTGGTAAAAGCCACCGAAAGTGGGTGTTTACCTTAACTGTTTTTTGTTTTTTGCCAATATTTTCTTAAATGTGAAAAATATCACATTTTGCTTGAAAATAATTTTCATAAAATCATTGCTATTCGAGAAAAAAAATTATTAATTTTTTTAAATTTTTGGTTTATAATTATGAAACGATAATAGTTACAGCAAATTTATGTGAATAATAATTGTAGAGAATGCCAAAATGAACAACTTCTAAAGAATAGGTTTTCTTCGAAATCCCTTTAGTTTTTGAGTAAACCGAGTTTTTAAATTTGAAGTATAATTTTTCCAGCTTTCATAATTTTGACGTTTTAAACGTCAGTTTCATCCGAGTTTACACAACGCTTGATGTACATTTAAAATATGATTTCAATTGAAAATAAACCATGAAAGCGTAAATATAAATGATACCATCAAGTCGGAGAAAGTAACATGATGGCCACATCACCATTTTTTTTTAAATTACATAGCTGCTGAACGCGTTGTTAGATTTTGATTATTTAAACGTGAAAATGTAGCAAATTTAACACATTTTAAAAAATTATTAGAAAATTTTCATCTTAAGTCAATTGCCAAAATCGCAAATTATTAAATCAAAACAAAAAATCGTATTTGAAAAAAATCATATAACTGTTGGACGCGTTGTTGGATTTTAAAAATGTAGCGAATTTAATGCTTTTTTGAAAAATCATTGGTAAATTTCTACCTTAAATCAACGTATTTGCCAAAATCTCAATTTTTTTAATAAAAACAAAAAATCCTATTTTTTATAAAATACGTAACTGTCGAACGCGTTATTAGATTTTGATGATTTAAACTTGAACATGTAGCGAATTTAACACTTTTTGAAAAATCATTGAAAAATTTCCATGTTAAATCAACGCAAATTGCCAAAAACCCATTTTTTAAGTCAAAACAAAAAAAAAATGTTTTAATTAGGTAACTGCTAAACGCATTCTGAGATTTTGATTATTTAAACGTGAAAATGTAGCAAAATTAACACATTTTAAAAAATCATTGGAAAATGTTCATCTTAAATCAATGTAAATTGTCAACAATCAAAACTAAAACATCGTATTTTTTAAATCATATAACTGTTGAACGCGTTGTTGGATTTTAATTTTTTAAATTTGAAATTATAGCGAATTTATCACTTTTTGAAAAGTTATTGGAAAATTTCCCCCTTAAATCAATGCAAATTGCCAAAATCGTAAATTTTTAAATCAAAACAAGAAATCTTATTTTTTTTAAATTATATAACTTTTGAACGCGTTGTTAGATTTTTATGATTTAATCGTGAAAATGTAGCGAATTTAATACGTTTTGAAAAATCATTGTAAAATTTTCATCTTAAATCAACGCAAATTGTCAAAAATTTAAATTGTCAAAAACGCAAATTTTCAAGCCAAAACAATTTTTTTTTATTACGTAACTGCTGAATGCGTTCTTAGATTTGATGATTTAAACGTGAACATGTAGCGAATTTAACACATTTTTTAAAATCATTGGAAAATTTCCACCTTAAATCAACGCAAATTGCCAAAATCTCAGTATTTTTTTATAAATAAATAAAGTAATAAAAGTAAATAAATAATTAAATAAAAGAACTTCGTAAGCGTTCAAATCGGTAATTGGGTGGACTATTTTCATGAAATTTTTCAGAATTTTTCATCAACTTGTTCGTCAGTGTAAAAAAAGTGTTTAAAAAATCGATTAAAAAACTTTTGGATTTTTTCCAGTAACTAAATTACATTGAATGACTTTTGAAAAAAAAGGATCAAATATGTAATTATATGGACTATTTTCATGATTTTTTTCAGAATTTTTCATCAACTCGTTCGTCAGTAAAAAAATAATTTAAAAAAAATCGATTTACAAACTTTTGGAATTTTTCCAGTAACTAAATGACCTTGAATGACTTTTGGAAAAAAGGATCAAATATGTAATTGTATGGACAATTTTCATGAATTTTTCAAAATTTTTCATCAACTCGTTCGTCAGTAAAAAAATAATAAAAAAAAATCGATTTACAAACTTTTGGAATTTTTCCAGTAACTAAATGACCTTGAATGACTTTTGGAAAAAATGATCAAATATGTAATTGTATGGACTATTTTCGTGATTTATTTCAGAATTTTTCATCAACTCATTCGTCAGTAAAAAAATAATTTAAAAAAAATCGATTTACAAACTTTTGGAATTTTTCCAGTAACTAAATGACCTTGAATGACTTTTGGAAAAAAGGATCAAATATGTAATTGTATGGACTATTTTCGTGATTTATTTCAGAATTTTTCATCCACTCGTGCGTCAGTAAAAAAATAATGTTTAAAAAATCGAATTCGAAAACTTTTGGAATATTTTAGTGTCTAAATGGCCTAGAATGACCTTGAAAAAAATTGGTCAAATGGGTAATTGGGTAGACTATTTTCATGATTTTTTTTAGAGTTTTTCATCCACTCGTTCGTCAGTAAAAAAATAATGTTTGAAAAATCGATTTCAAAAATTTTTGGAATATTTTAGTGTCTAAATGGCATAGAATGACCTTGAAAAAGATTGGTCAAATCGGTAATTGGGTGGACTATTTTAATGTTTTTTTTTAGAATGTTTCATCCACTCGTTGGCCACTATAAAAATAATGATTAAAAATCGATTTAAAAAGTTATGTTGAATGACCTTGGAAAAAATTGGTCAAATGGTTAATTGGGTGGACATGAATTTTTTCAGAATGTTTCATCCACTTGTTCGTCAGTATAAAAATAATGATTAAAAAATCGATTTAAAAAGTTATGTTTAAAATCTTTTCAAATTTTTTCAGTGTCGAAATAACCTTGAATGATCTTGGGAAAAATTGGTCAAATGGTTAATTGGGTGGACTATTTTCATAATTTTTTTCAGATTTTTTCATCCATTCCTTCGTCAGTAAAAAAATAATGTTTATAAAACCAATTAAAGAACTTTTGGATTTTATTTTCATTATGGTCGGTCTATATGACCTTGAATTACTTTGGAAAAAAACTGGCCAAATTGAGCAATTCATATGAGACTTTGAACATAAGTCTTATTTGATAATCCGAAGAACTGAAAAGCTTTCGGTAAAATTTCGTACACCGGAAATGGGCTTTTTGTTTTCTTCCAATATTTTTTTAAATATGAAAAATATCACAAAAAACATTTAAACAAATATTGAACACAACAAAAAAATGAACAAGTCTTGTTTGAAAATATTTTTTGTAAAATCATTGCTAGTTGAGAAATTTGTTTTTTTCATTTTTGGTTTATAATTATGAAACGGTAACAGTTACAGCAAATTTATGTTAATAATAATTGTAGAGCATACCAAAATGAAAAACTTATAAAGAATAAATTTCTTTCGAAACTTCTTTGGTTTTTGAGTAAACTGACCATTTTCATCTTTAATAATTTTGACGTTTCAAACGTTGGTTTCTTCGATTCTACAAAACGCTCGATGTACATTTAAAATATGATTTAAATTTAAAATAAACTATGAAAGCGTAAATATAAATGATACCATCAAGTCGGAGAAAGTAACATGATGGCCACATCACCATTTTTTTCTATAGGAGTTTATGAAAACATTAAGGAAATATCTTAGCTTCAACATTTATTTAAATATAATTATACTATTTGCTACATTTAGAAACTGAATTCAATGAAATGGCGCACACGTGTCACCGCTCAGGACAAGAGCTGGACACAGTATTAGAATATTGTTATATAAATGCACCCGTATACATCCATATGGCTTTATACGAACACGTGTAATAAATTTAATTTTAGAACTCGACAGGTGCATCCGCTCATGCATATCTCACTCGTTTTAATTAATCACAGGTAATTTACCATACTTTAAAATTGACCGTTTACCCATTCGCCTAATTTAGTCGGGTTAATCAAAAAAAAGTTCCTTCCATTAACAAATGACCCAACTCAATACCACCAACGCATGCAATGCAGCTTGGCTTAGGTTTCAGGTTGCAAACGGCAGAAATAAGGCGTATTATTAACCAGTGGTGTATGTTTTGGTGTAAGGCGACCGCCGCTGAAAGCGATGTAAACATGCGATACTCACCAAGTGTGAACAAGGACAATCAAATAAATTACGCGTTCCTGCCTATAAATTAGTAACCGGGTTTGCGACTACTTTTAATGCCCATAAATAATTCCCCAACATTATCCATTATCACATGAGTTATTTTCGTGTGTTTACTAGAATTTTATATTAGTTGTTCGATAGCGCACCGACTTTTTTTAATGTGTCAGGTGAAACGTGAAATAATGGGGACAGCACTATCGCGACATCTAAATAGATTTATAAACACGCGTATTAAGTAACCGGTAATCAAAGCTTACGCTAGATATATTCTAATGTTCATAATTACTACATCACGATTTTTCTAAAACTACGGTCAGGACTAGAGGTATACGTGAGGCCTCGACGTGAAATACAGCAGTTAAATAATATACTTATAAAAACAATTTTATTATTTAATTGCAATAAATATGTTAGTAATAACATCGACTATTATTGTGCAAAAATCACTTTCCATTACAAAAGGCTGTTCGACCCGTTCGATAAATGAAGCGTTTTTGGCACTCGGCTCTATACTGATTGTGGTGTGATGGAAAAAATTTAAGTAATAATATTTTACACAGGGCTACATAAAGGATGAATGTAGGTTACTAAAGAATTACATTTTTTATAAGTATTTCTGAAAATGTGTAATTTAGTGTTGAAAAATAGGTATTTTCAACATTAAATAAAATGTAAATAAACGCTGAAAATTCAAATTGTTTTACTACAGTGACACAGATTGATTCTTTGGTAATAAAATCCATTGAACCTAATTCGTTTTTCCTGAAAAATAAGGACGCAATTATACTAGAGCTAGACCCTTGCGCGAGATATTTTAGTTGCCGTAAAGTAACGCCATCTGTAGAAAACAGTTCCCGCACAGCGATAGGGGAATAAACGTACTAAGGCATATTTAGAAGCCCGATTTCAGTCGATTTTTCAGGGCATTTCGCGTATTTTAAGTTTCTTGTCGATTTTAAAAATAATCTACTATATGTTACGTAGTTTAAGCAAATGCCCTACCATTATAAATATAATTTCGATGTACATGTAATCGCAATACTTCACATCAACAAATGGAATAATAGTATAAAATCGTAAGTAACTGTTAGGAATTGGCATACATTTATAACGAAAAAAAAATACGCCTGTGTGCTGAACTACGATTTTCATCGGTGTACCTGCTGACTGTCTCGAAGATATCTTCCAGACAAAATCATCAAAATTTTCAACTGTCAACATGTTTATTTTCATTCTCTGCTGGACCGACGAAATCCACCCGTACTTGATTTCGCATAATTTACTTTTACAAGCCTTTGTCTTCCTCGGACAAGGGCTGCAATTGGGAAAGTGGACATTTGGTCGCCAGATAATTTTCTGTGAATTTCTAAAAAGTGCGTTCGCAGTGGTGCCGAATGCAAAGTACTGCAGGTAGTACAACATGGCTCCCTACTTATATTTTGTAAATTGTTAGTATTAACTCAGATTTATACCGAGACAGAGTTTTAAATATACACAGTTATTATTGTAAGTACAGGGTGGGCAAAATTCGGTGTTTGTATAGGGGATCTCGATATTTATAATAGATAGAAGATATCGGAATTCTGATAAGGTTATTTTATTTTTTTCAAAAAAGTGCTTGAGCAACATATAACTTTCATTATTGTCGAATGATAAACAACTGAGATATTTCAATATATCTAAAATGGAAACAATTGACTTTTTGGCTATAACTCGAAAACAAAAGGAGATAAATACATTTAGTTTTCATCATTGAGTTTTTCTCAAAAAAGAGATCGAGGATGCGCCATCCGTTTTTCTATTATAGTTATCGAGATCCCCCATAGAAATGACGAATTTTTCCCACCTTGTAACGTGATTTTTTTCGTCCGGTTGCCATAACCAAGTTCCCTTGGATAATAAGATAAGATAATGTTTATTAGTGCTACTAACTGTGAAGTTTTACACACGTCATACTCTTAAAGAATACATAAAGTTATAGATATAATATAGGTACTACATGGCAGAAACATTTCCTTATAGCTAATAAATAACATAATTAAATACTAGTGAACAAATGCGTGAATTAAGTCATAAAACGAGTGACATACAAAACAAATGTAGGTATAAAAGGTTACAATTTAAAAATATAAATAATTAAATACTGTACATAAGCAAATGTGCAAGACGATACCGTTATGAATGAGAAAATCTGAAATGAGTATAAAATACAATAAATGTAAGATTAAGACAGTGAATACAGATAATATTTAATATGAGTGAGACTGTATAAAGAGATAGAAACAATGGAGGTAAATACTAAAGTAGATATAGATGAATTGTCGTATTTATAAGACAATAGTTAAAAGCTAGAACGATCCTATCATACATTTATGTCCGAGTCAGCTAAATTTTCTTCCCAGCTAAAATATCCTTTATTGAGCAGTAGTTTTTTCAATGTTAACTTCAATTTGTCAATAGGTGGGCCTTTAATAACTGCAGGTAGTTTGTTGTAGAATTTAATACCCCAAAACTTGGGGCCTTTTCTACTTTTTATTAGCCTTGTTTTTTCAATATATAAATCTTCCTTATGTCTGGTTTCATGATTATGTATAGTGGAGATGGTACTGTACTGGCTTAAATGATTCACAATGTAAATTAGACAGACATATATGTATTGACATGGTAGGGTCATTATGCCTACAGTTTGAAAGATTAGGCTTGCAATCCTCCCGGTAACTAGCTCCTGCTATGATACGAATTGCACGCCTCTGTAGGGCGAATATTCGGTGCCTACCCGAGGAATGACCCCAAATAAGCAGACCATAGCTCAGTAAACAATGACAGGTACCATGATATGCGGCTTTTAGAACGTGTATTGAAATTTGGTTAGCCAGGTCTCTAAGTAAAAATATTTTGCTACATAATCATTCAGCTAGCACATCCGTATTTTGTTGCCAAATCAACGATGAGTCCATTACCAATCCCAGAAATCTAGACTCGTTCGAAAACATGTCAGCATCACTATCACACTTGCGCAGGGTACAAAGCATGTTGATTGTTTTTGTTTGATTAAGTTGCAATTGATTAGCATTAAACCACTTCTTAGAACTTAACAGGGCACTGGAGCCAAGCTGTAGACTTGTTTCAACGTGATCACTTGTGCTAAACAATGTAGTGTCATCAGCATACATGATGGTTTGTACATTATTCACAGAGTAGGTAAAGTCATTGGTGTAAATCAGAAATAATAGTGGTCCTAGCATAGATCCCTGTGGTACACTATGTTCCACCAACAGGGTATCAGAAGAGATACCATTAGCCTTTACAACTTGGGATCCACCACCCAAATATGATCTTACCAACGCACAGCTTGCCTCACAGAAACCGTAATATGCGAGCTTTTTTATTAGTAGATTATGGTTAAGGGTAGGGTATTGGTTAAAATGTTCCACTCATTCTCGCTAGGCGGCGATAGTGCATACCGCGACTGTTCTTTCCTTTTTCAACTGCGCGGCGGAAACGCCCGAAGAGCCGCTAAAAATGACAGGTCCGCAAGAATTTGTCACCAAGCCCTCCGGCGGCCCACCCCAGAGAACTCCAGGGTGTTAATCACCCATATCGAATTTCGAGAATATCAAAAAAGGGAAATTTACAATGAACGAGGGTTGGGTTTGATTACCTGCAACACCATTGAGGAGTGTATATGTAATAGTTTAAATAATCGCAATAGTGACTATACTTATTTGATTAAATAATTAGCAATTATTAGTAAACACTCTATTTTATTTTAAATATGGATATTTATATACAGAATGGTGAAAAAGTTCAGCACAAAATTCATAACAGCTTAGCAGGTCGATTTTTGTTCATTATTGCGCACTTTTTGACGTGCTCATAAATATTGTGACGTTACTAGTGTTTGACGAGCAACTTTTGCAGAGCTCTTACTGTGGATTTTGAAATTTTAACTCTTTCGTGGTGTTATTGATTGAACAAATCGCATGATTCCTCACAAGTTCTTAGCCTATCGCCATATTCCATCATCATTCATAACTATTATTTCTTGTTCAGTCAAATGCACCATTTTGAGTTAATTTTAGAAGTAAAAACTTTTTAATTTAAACTTAAACTTGTTAACATGAGTGCGTTTTTGCATTCGCAGTCGGCACGAGTCAAAGACGACCGATTGCAATCGCAAAAATTGATGCATGTGGGATATTCGGAAGAATATCGCTCGATTTTAGAAGAATGTAATGGAAGTAATATTTATGAAATTTATAAATTCAATTTTGAAGAAGTAAGCTGTGTAACTATGACATAACCAAAAAGAAACGTCAAATAATTTTATAACTAATCGGTTATTATTACAATCTCGCAACACTTTGACAAAAAAAAATAATATAAGCGAGTTACCTTAGCAATAAAAAGTTGAAACTATCAGTTTAAAATAAACTAGTCTTAGCTTTGACAGAAGTGAAAATTTGCCGTAGTGCTTATACCCGGTATTTTTAGTGTTGCATAATTTAATATTCTTTATAATACTGCAGTCAAAGATATAAGCGGGTTGTTTTTATTAATAGCTTTGACACCAGAAGAACAAGACAATTATTTTCTAAAATCACCCAGAAGTAAAATGCCACAAATGGTCTATTTGTAAGCCTGTCTCAATAAAATGCCTAAATGTAAAGAGAGCACGTGCTGTTTTTACACGCATTTACAGATTGTGACATCATTCATCATCATCGTTCTATAATAAATGTAAAATTACATTTGCTAAAAAAATTGAGGAACAAGAACATTTGGATAATTTTTCAAGACAGCAAATCAAGTTATAGATGTCATGTATCCAGCTGGTATAAGTATTCTTTCTTCCAACCGTGTTCCAAAATCTGCAGTAGATTTAAATCTATTCCAATATCAATATATTTTACAAAAAAATACCAAAAGATTCCTATGTGCAACCAATTGAATATTTATTACCAATTGAATGGGTCAGGAATTATCAGAAATATATACAGGGTGTAGTCAGTAGTGGAACAAAATAGAACATAGGATTTTCACTGTTAATTTTTTTATATTGGAATATAATCTTCCCTGATCTTTTTAGAGTAAAAACCCGAAATAAATAATAAAATACAAATGATAATATTCGCGAAAAAAAAGGTTGCCATGAAAATTAAAAAATAGTGCTTAATTTTTAATTTTTAATTTTTAATTTTTAATTTTTAATTTTTAATTTTTAATTTTTAATTTTTAATTTTTATTTTTAATTTTTAATTTTTAATTTTTAATTTTTAATTTTTAATTTTTAATTTTTAATTTTTAATTTTTAATTTTTAATTTTTAATTTTTAATTTTTAATTTTTAATTTTTAATTTTTAATTTTTAATTTTTAATTTTTAATTTTTAATTTTTAATTTTTAATTTTTAATTTTTAATTTTTAATTTTTAATTTTTAATTTTTAATTTTTAATTTTTAATTTTTAATTTTTAATTTTTAATTTTTAATTTTTAATTTTTAATTTTTAATTTTTAATTTTTAATTTTTAATTTTTAATTTTTAATTTTTAATTTTTAAGTTCATATGTTGTGCCATCATCGTTAATTTTTATACCTTTTATGACCTGTGTAAGACGCTCCGTTAATAGCACCAATAAATTATTATTATTACTAATAAAAAAGCAGGCGAAAAGGTCCGACCGCTGTAAAACTACCCCATTAAAATTCCTATCCGGCCGAGTGTTGCGGTAAACACAGTCATGTATTTTTTTCGTTTTCCGTGCCGATGCGTTTTTAGGTGATCTCGATTATTCGTTTAAATTGTGTCTATCCCCACTGAAAATAGTCTCCAGATGTATTTTGCCAGATGTATTATTCGGCCGATGTCGGGGCGAAAGCGTAAATTGTGTCTATCTTTCTCTACTGCAGTCCTAGTAATACCGAAAAAAACGAAAATTTGTATGTTTATTATTGCTCTTATTAATTATGCAATTTTCATGAACTTGGTCTCAGAAAAAAGCTGCTAACATTTTCAAGGTATCTCTAACATTGTTTTTTATATTCTGGTAGAGATATTAGCAAAAATGAGAGATGACTCATTTATTTCCATACATTACAACACATAACACTGTATTTCTCCTATATTTTTCACTCAATATTCATGAAAATATACAACGACCTATGAAATACTATGACAATTAACTATTGAAAAAAAAAATTCTATAATTGCTATATTTTTTCTGATTACTAACATAAATCTAACTTTTTTATTAATGGACAAAAAATTTTTTTTTAAACATTTATATATTGTTCATACATTTCAGAGTAACATACATTTACGACGTAAATAAATTTAAATAGCAAATGACTAAAAATTACGTTTTCCCAACAACAGAATAGAGCCTATACCCTACCGTTAACGCAGTCGAATGCTCCAGTTAAGTCCAAGAAGTTAACCATAGATATCTTTCTGTTGTCGAACGAGTCTAAAATGCTATCTGTGAGCTGTAAGATAGCATCGGTGGTAGATAATCCCTGTCTAAAACCTAATTGGCACGTATTTACTAACAGAACGCACAACGGGCACAGTGTCCAAGATGAGCGATTTAAATTTTTACCGTCGAGGTAATAAATGGCGACTTTATTTATCCGCAAGACGAAAAACTAGCAAACAGTTTCCATGTAAAAGAGATGTAAGTAAATTTTAATCCTGGGTAGTCTATTTGTTTAAATAATGCAATTTCAAATAAACTGGCTCACGAATGACCTGCATCATTTTTTGCCAAACTGCCTTACAATAAAAAAATGGTACTATCTAGGGATGGGCGATATTTCACGGACCTGTATTTTTTCACTGATATTGAAAAATCACAGGTCGTTACTGTTACAAATAGGCAAATTTCACCATGCATGTGACTGTGATTGCGACTATTACTTAAACCGCGATTTGTTATTTAAAATCTCATCTGTTACTCAAACTTTGATTGCTATTAAAACGTGATCGCTATTTAAAATTACAAAGTTACCCAAACAGTGATTGTTAATTAAACTGTGATTCTTACGTAAACAGTGATTTCTACTTAAATTCTGACTGATGATTGTAAGAAGACAATATTTCTATACATATATAGCATTTCTAAATATTATTTTTTATATTAATTAGTTTATATTTCCATGTTGCTCTAGATTTTAAAGAATCACAGAGAATACTCTTATGCTCATGTTTAAAATTACGATTTTCATGAACTGAACAATAAAATAAAAACAATTGCTACAAATACGAAATTTCCCAAATTTACTAAAAAAACAATAATTTTGCTTTAAGATTCAGTGCAAATAACTAAACATCCCTTTATATAAATTTTGAAATAATACCACGAAACCAATTTTCAATTTACAAATTCCTCGAACTAAAAAAATAAATAAAAACAATTGCTACAAATATGCAACTTTCTAAATTTACTTGAAATATACCAGAGGATTCTGAAAAAAAATACCCGTCGACGTTAATTATTTTATTTAATAATCCCTGGAGATCAGAGCAAATCATCAATCTAGAGAAGAACCTCTTCAGAGGTAAAACAAAAATAGAAAAACAATTATGACGTTTGTGTAGTGGGTACAGGCGAACGATTGTACCGGTTGCACCGCGAGCCGTGTGGGTTCGAATCCCAGCCCGGGCGAAAGATTTCGGGGCCGCGGAATATTCGCTTGGGACCGTGGTCGTTATAATTTGTCTTTCATTGTTCATTTAATTTCTAATATATCTACAAAACAACGGTTGTGGCAGATTCAATCCCCCTAATCCGCAGTTCCATCCACGTCCTTCCTTAAAAAAATATATATCACGTACTTGAAACTGTCCAAAATGACTCAAAATGTATTCCACTTTACGATTCTGCAAAAATATTTAATGGTTTTCGACTAGATTTTAAAATAACTCCCCGAGAACAAACCAAATTGTTATTCTGAAGATGAGCTTTTTCTGAGGCAACGCAGACGTATAAAAACATTTGCGATATCTTTGAAAATATTTAAATTTGCCCAAAATACATTGCAATTTACGATTCCGCAAAAATGTAGAAATGCTTCACTAATTTTTGAAATAATCACCAGAGAGGCTGAAAGACCTCTGGTCAATTGCCTGTTAAGGTCATTTGTAATAGTGTCTCAATAAATATATTGTCTCTCTTTTTCACCCGAGAAAAAAATCGTCATAATGAACATGTGTCTTTTCGGAAGCAAAGCAACAATGAAAAACAATTGTTACATACTTTCCAAATTTACTCAAAATATATTCTACTTTAGGATTCTACAAAAAAATTCCAAATGCTTCTTAACCAGATTTGAAAATTATCTCCCAATAATAGAGCAAATCGTCTTTCTAAAGATATGTTTTCTTCAGAAGCAAAACAAGAATAGCAAAACATTTGCCATATACTTGAAACTTTTCAAACTTCTTCTTTCAAATTTAGTCAGAATAAGAAAACACCCCTTCTATAGTTTCTGAAATAATCGCACAGGAACAATGCTTAAGCTAATTTTAAACCTACGAATTTCATAACTATAAAATATTATGACAATTGCTACAATGCTGAAATGTTCGTTACTTTTTAACGTATATTGTAATAATATCAAATAGGAATGTAAGAACCCTACTTCTTTAGAGTTCAAATTAATCGTACAAAAAAAAATTGTGTATAAATTGTGACATAAAACTATTTCAATAAAACGATTAAGTTATTTCATGAAAATTATTCATAATTACATTAAACCGGTGTTTAAAAGGTTTATTTTGTGTAAAGAGTGTAATATTTGAGAGACGAGTGTGCGAGTGCCTGCAGCTCATATGAATTGTCTGACGCGTGCACGACCAATGCGTTAATACGGTACGCCAGTGCCTAAGTCCGATCCTGATTTTTCTGCGAGAACGGCGTCGCAATAGGATTTTTAAGAGATGAATATATGATTTGTTAGGTCCGCCCATTACTTGCCATCTCACCCTTGCACCCTTCGTTGCGGGACGAACAGCCTTAAATAGTTAGTATTCTTATACCTACTGTGTAGAATACGTAATATTTGTTAAATGTGCGGGTGATAAGTTTGAAATAGGCACTGATCCCCTGAAAGAATCTCTTTCCTTCTCTACGTATCCATAACATGAAGTGTATATGCGGGATATATAAGAAGGAAGGTGCGATAACCCGAGGAGGCTGCTCATCTACTCCTGGCAATGACAAGCCATAACCATTCATCCTGAGGGAACCTCATCGAGACTCTGGAATTCATATCAGCGCAACGTTCATATCTAAATTTCAGTTAGTAGCACGAGAGGCTGCCTTCCCGTAACCCGTAACCCCCCCAGTAACTTCCCGTAACCTCTATATGTCACTTCGACCTGTTAAGGCGCCGTGAGTTATGGCGCCCTTAAACTGCTCGGGGTAGATCTTCGACGCGCCACACATCTTCCGGTCCCGCTTTATTTTCATAAATTATTTTTATAGTTTTAATACGCCGTTCATGCAACAAATGTTATTGCCGTACGGAAATATTGCCCGATTTTTGATTCATCGGTTTTATTATTTAGGTCACGGGATATCGTCCACGGTGGCACTTTTAATCCTTTTTTAATTTATCATGTGCTGTTGAAAACTGTAAATTTTATTATGCTTGGTGTAAAATTAAAATTAAATTGAAATGGTCTGTTATAATCTAGTTAATGTTATTAAATCTAATTGGAAGAGTTTCCATGATTAACCAAAAATTATTATAAATTGCGGAGAATGAAGGAATTTTGTCAATGTAAAAATTCGCAGAAATTCCATTTTTAGGGCATTAGAACGCTATGGATGCCAAATATGGACTCATTAAAATTTATTTGGAGTTGAAAATGCTTTTACGAAAAAGTGGCATTTCAAAAATAAATGTTTATTTTATTAACAATAAAATTTGCTTTCAATAAATTTACCTTAATTGCTCAATCTCACAGCTTTCTCTCGGCGGTCAGCTTTTTACCTGAATTAATCAAGATGATGGCCGACTCTGCGGTTTATATACATTTTTTTAATGTGTATCGCTGATTACTGATTCGTTTCAATTAAACCCGAGCGTCATGAAAGCGTTAGCATTGGCGATGGAATAATGGCCGTGCAAAATTTGTTCATCTTGCCTTGTTTATCTCAATAAACCTTATGATAAATACACTGCATTATTCATAGTCCTGTATCATTATATGTTATAATGGCGCTTTATAACAATATAAGCGTTCAATGTAAATGCAGTGTAGAAACTTTCAAGACAGCTCAAGCCAGTTAGGAATATGTATATGTAATGTGATTAATTATATAAGTAATTAGTCGATGCACAATAGGTAATACAAATTCTTATTAGTATGCTAATGAGATTATTGAAATGATAAAATGGATGTTAACCAAACTTCAAAACGTGCGTGCTTTAGACCCAATTTGTTGATGACATTTGTGAAAAAAATGTTGATGTGGCCATCATGCCACGATTTGATGGTATAAAGTAGAGATGGGCAGACGGTTCAGGAACCGGTTCAATGAACCGGTTCTTAGCAAAGAGCGCTCAGGAACCAGTTCGGACAAAAGGAACTGCGGTTCCTCTGCTCTTTAATATGTACTTGGTTTTTTCTTCAAAAGTGGAAATCAGACTCGTACCCCTACCTGTAGAAGCACCGCATGAAGTCACCTGCGGATGCGCATCAAGTTAAATGCGAAAATTTCATGCTGTTCACTCCACTATTTGCACGAGCAAGTTTCCGTAGATAACTTCAAGCGATTCACACCTCGAAACGCATGGAGTTTCCGTGGTAAAGTTATGCGGTTCATACCAGGATCCGCATGAAATTCGTGCAAATAGCGTTCCCGTTGTGAACCCCTTGAAGTTATCCGCCGAAATTTCATGCCGTTTTCCGTGAATTTTTTTAGTCCAGACTTAAATTTTGACTGAAAGTTTTATACTTGGAATTTTAAATGAAAATGTGAAAACGTTTAATTAAAGTCAAAAATATTTTTAGGGTCCTAACTTCTTTAAGTCAAAATTAGTCTTTTTTTCTTGACGCTTGTAAATTTAAGTCAAACTTTGACATCCATCTTTTAACTTTAATTAAATATGACATTTTTTAAAGGCTTAACGGGTTTAAGTCAATATTAGTAGTTTGACGATTTTAAGTCAAATTTCAACAATAATTTGCACACAACGTCTTTTAACTTTAAATCAATTTGGCATATTTTCTAGAGGCTTAAGGGTTTAAGTCAAAATTAGTCTTGCTTTCTTAACGCTTGTCGAATTTAGGTCAAATTTCAACATTCATTTGGACATAGTCTTTTGCCTTTAATAAAATTTGACATTTTTTAGAGGCTTTAAAGTCAAAATTAGTCTTTCTTTCTCGAGGTTTAACGTCTTTAATTTAAAATTAGTCTTTTTTTCTTAACGTTTTTCGACTTAATTAATTGGAAGCCTGGAACTCATTTCTGATAATCTGGTATATAATTGTAGAGAAGACCCGTGAACCGCTCCAAGGAACCGTTCCCGACAGTGAACCGTTTTTCCCATCTCTAGTATAAAGAGAATACACAGATAGACACTTTCGAAACTGTTTGGAAATGTCTCGAGGAACCTTGAAATAGATATTTTCGTTAAAACTTCGAATTTTAAAATTTTTGGCAAACAATATTTTTCCGTACATGGTCCGGAGAAAGTAACAATAAAACGAATTATGACCTACCTACTTTATGGTGCAATCCGGAAATTGCCTGTATATTAAAACAAGTTGTGTATTGTAGCAACTACTATTTATAATCTGTTTTTAACTAAATTTAAACACAAAAGTTGTATTTACACTAAAAAGAGGACTATAAATATAACCATTTATCACAGCAGGCGCGCACCCAGGGTGGTGGCTATCGGGCTTGAGCTAAAATATTAAGGATGAAGATGAATAATAAATTTTAATAAATTTTATAATTATAATGGTTTAATTTTGTATATTTTCCAATAAATCCACTGTATTTACGTTTTATTTTCAAAATTTATTATTTTGGAGGATTTTTATTAAATATTTGGGAAATTTTTATTTTTTATTTTTAGGCCCAAATTTTGAATTTTCTGCCCTATATTTCAACCTGAAATATTGACTTTTATACGTGATTTCTTTGCCGGTATTTTCGAGTTTTGGATTTTTTGTCCTTCATCTTTTTTAAACATTTTCACGGTTCTGGTTGGCAATTTATTTTGAGCTAGAGTTATTTTTGGCACTGAAAATGGCAAATTATTTTTATTTTGCTTGATTTTTTGGTCTGGATTTTTCAGACCAGGAATTTTATTTTTGTTTGTTTATATTTCAGATGATAAACAAACTTTAGGAGTTTTGAATTTTTTTAATAGTTTGTTGAAATTTCCTGCATTTTTAATTTTTCGATTTTTTTAGTTTTTTTTATCTTAATTATAAATTTTAACGAGCGAATTTTTGATTGGTCGACACTAATGTAGAATTATTTCAGAATTTTTAAACAATTTCTACAATTTTTTTATTTATTTTAGAAAATGCTCAATTTTGAACGCAATTAAAAAATGCATATTTAACTAGGAACAGTTATAACCTAGTAAATATTATTGGAATTTAGGAAGTTGATTATATTCTCAAAATATAGTAATTTTGGAGTTGCATGGAATTATTTCAGAATTTTTAAATCATTTTTAATATTTTTAATTTATTTTAGAAAATGCTCAATTTTGAACGCAATTAAAATATACATGTTTAACTACGAACAGTTATAATCCAGTAACAAATTATTGTAATTTAAGAAATTGATTATGTTCTCAAAATATAATAATGTGGGAGTTGTAAAGAATTATTTTAAAGTGTTTAAACAATTCCTACATTTTTTTTTAAATTTGTTTTATAAAATGCTAAATTTTGAACTGAATTAAAAAATGCATGTTTAATGATGAACAGTTATAACCCATTAAAAAATGATTGGAATTTAAGAAGTTGATTATATTCTTAAAATAGAATAATTTTAAAGTTGTATAGAATTATTTCAGAATTTTTAAAAAATTTCAACTATTTTTTATTTATTTTAGAAAGTGCTCAGTTTTAAACGCAATTGAAAAAAGCAATCGCCAGACACTTGAAATTTTCTAAAGCCACTGAAACAATAATTCATTTCACTTTCGGTGAAAGAAAGAAATGCACGAAAATCAAAACTTACAAAAAATGAAAATCCCCTGCGAGGCTTTCTGGCTGGTAAGATGTAACCTAGATGGTAATTCCTAGCTTCCCTCAGATTGATGGAGCGGAATAGAGCGGAAGACGACAAACACCAACACACACAAAGCCTGAAGATGTATCACAACACAACGGGCACTAAAACTTCCGAAAAATAAATATTCCGAACCCAAACACGTACTTCGCGAGGACGGCGTGCAAACTGAATACAGGTGCACCGTGGATTGGCGATAAGAATTTAATCTCGTTCCGGACGAGACAAAAAATACGAATATTTTGATAATCTTCAATCGCCCGGGGCAGATTAAAAACTGGTCGAAACAAGGAAGGAACGTTAGAAACACAGAATTAAAGAAAATGCATGTTTAACAACGAACAGTTATAACCCATTAAAAAATTATTTGAATTTAGGAAGTTGATTATATTCTTAAAATATAATAATGTGGGAGTTGTGTAGAATTATTTCAGAATTTTTAAACAATTTCTACTATTTTTTATTTATTTTAGTAAATTCTCAATTTTGAACGAAATTAAAAAATGCATGTTTAACAACGAACAGTTATAACCCATTAAAAAATTGTTTGATTTTAAGAAGTTAATTATATTTTTAAAATATAATAATTAAGGAGTTGCACAAAATTTTTAAAGAATTTTTAATATTTTAAATTAATTTTAGAAAATGCTCCATTTTTACGCAATTCAACTACGAACAGTTATAACCAGTGGCGGCTCGTGGAACATATTTATGGTATAGCCACTTATACAATATACCCTTCCCCCTCCTTTTTTGAAGAAAGAAACAATATATTTCTTCCTAGAACTGGAGAAAAAGTGTTTTAAGAATTAATTAAAAATTCTTGCTGAGCTTCAAACTACAGGTAGTGCCATGGCTCCGTGGCTCTATATAACGAGCCGCCCCTGATACTGACCCATACAAATCTGAAAATTTAATTGTTTTATTTGATAAATGTGGAAATTTACGCTTGAACTGAATTTGCTCTCGTTGGAAACTCCAGAAATTAAGGATCAAGAACTCATTCGTTATAAAGCTATACATACTACGATGAGAATCAGCCTAAGCAGCGAAAAAGGAAGATTTGCCCTCCTGCTGTCAGAATTGTGACAATTGATGCCTTGAATCTAGAGGTGGTAACTCATGAGTAAGTCGACTCCGCGAAGTGAGTCGCGCAGTCAAGTGAGTCCTGTGAAAATTTATAGCTCTATTTGTTTGGATTTTTTTGCTCTTCACTTTAGTTTCTGGGGTGAATAAAAGAAATTTTTTCGCATCTTATTAAATAATATAAACGGTGTTAAATCGTTTTTGATTGATAAAGTTGTCCATTATTCGGCCGAATCATTTTCTCCACAGGTGACGTCCAATCAAATGATAGCGGTTTCATTGCCCAACAGTTTTTATTTTATTTATTTATTTATTTTCCCAACTTATTCCCAATTTATTTATTTTATTTTAGTTGTTACTATGGTTACGATTCGTTTTTTGTCAGCGAACTGCCGCAATTTCTAAATAGAAAAATTATTCGTTATAATTTAATACAAACAGACAAATCTTTAGATAATTATTTAATATGATGCGAAAAAGTATAGTATTAAACTCATAAACAAGTTGGCCATTGCTACTCGGGTGAATTGCTTCACCCTCGTGGCAATGGCCAACTTTCTCACTCGTTTAATAATATACTATTTCTCCATTACTTTTTCCGGGAAAATTCACATGGGGGTCATGAACTGACTGCCGGAGTCGGCTCCTTTCCACTGACTCTTTTCAGTGAAGCAGCTCACAAAAAAGAGTAATTTCGCCCATCTCTACTTGAATCATCTCATGAAAGTAGCGGACATTTTAAGTTTTTACAATCAAATAAAACCCTTAAATTTGCAAAATATATTAACACGTCACATGTCACGCTAATTTTCATGGTTGCGTTACTTATTATGGCTAAACATTTATTATTTATTTATCAAAACACCAATACTTAAACTAGAGTTAAGGATTTGGAAAATGACATTAAAATATTTGAAAAAATGTTAAAATTAATTTGTGTTGAAATTGACTTTATACTTCAGAATTTGTTTAAAAATGATCAATATCGTCCAAAATTAACCTCGTTTTTATACAATATATAAATAAATAATTGATCTATAATTAATAATATAATTTTGGTCGTAAAATGTGTCTTTTGAGAGATTCCTGTAGTCTGTAATTTAACTCATTTCAATGTTAATATTTAATTTTTTATCATTCTGCATTATGGTAGAATTGGTAGATGCAGGATGATAAAAATTGTCGTATTAGTATCTCTTTATAAAATACAAAAAATCGAATTTGAATTGTAACAAAAAGATTTTGAGTAATAAAATTTTATCATAAGAAATATTTAATTCTACTTCATTTCATAGATTTTAACATGAGGTAGGGAAAAATTTACGATGTTACTTCTACGATGGCGTCTTTATTTCTTACCGATTTTTTAAATTTTGACATTCTTAATTTAGCCCAACTTCAGATATAATTGTTACCTCATCAGGAAGTTATACCGTTGATAATTAATTTAGAAGATTTTTTGTTTTTTTTTTCTCTTAAAAAAAACTAAACACAACACTTGGAAAAATAGAGGTTAATCTTGATAATTGAATGCTAATAGACAGAAAGTTAGGAAAAGTATTCTAACAAAGTTGCATTTCAAGATTCTTGCCGTTTTCTTTTCGGAATTTTTGAAAAAAAAACAGGACGATTTGGAAACAGAAGAAGAAACCATCTGTACGAAATTGTGATCATTTTTTTAATACTTTTTTTAGTAATATTCCGGCTCAACATCATTACTCATCTACCAATCTCTTGGCAGCATAATGATAATCACGCGCAGCAGGTTTTTAAAACTTGCTTCCATATTATATTTACATTATCAGATGATGCTAAGAAATTGTATCATTTTGAGGAACTTGTTTCTTGTTTGAAACATATGTTTTCGCAGAGTTTTCGCAAGTGTTGATAGGGTCATGGTTAATTTTAAGAGTCTGAGCAGTTTGCAGTAGATTTTTTTTTCAAGATGGTAAAACGAGTTACATTTGCATGGACTTATGTATTAAACAAGAAATAAGTTAATTTATTGTGCAATTTAAATAGTCCAGTTTAAGTCCCAAAAATAGAGCAATATTACAATCTCAGACTCAATTTTTAGCCTTAAACTAGAAAATTTAAATTGCACAAGAAATTAACTCATTTATTGTTCAATAAGTTGTGCAGTGTAAAACAGCAACTTAAATAAATGTTTAATTTTAATCACAATTGGAACATTTGTTATATTTGTCATTCATTATGATTATAATTTTATACAATAATAATAGTAATAAAATTTTAGAGAATCATGTTTTAAAAACTTGTTTAAAATAATTCATAACAACATGCATATAAATCATTTTAAACAGATTTATAAAGCAACGAATAATTATTGCATGCTTTTCACAAATCCGTATATTTATAGATTTAATTAATTTATTAGACAAAACAAAACACTGTAATATATATTTCATTAAAATATGTCTACCTTGCAGGAATTTACTTGGGTAATTTTCCCCGTGCAAACATTCCATTCTATAAATTTATCTAATTTGTTAAAAGTAGGCACGCGACACACGGAATCGGCTGAAATTCCTCTTAATTAAATTACGCAAACGAAAATGATTGATGGGAAGATGTAATAAATAATATAAGGGGGGCACAAATGCCGAACCGCAAAGAGAAAATTAGAATATCGCATTTTAAAGTATAATAATTCATTTGGGGAAGGATTCTTGAAATCATAAAATTTGAAGCTACAAAAACGTAAAATCTACAAAACAAGTCTTTCTTAGGCCCTGTATATTTTTGCATTTTTTACTTTCTCCGTTACGAAGTACGAGAAAGTATTGTGATCGTGATTTTTTTTTCAATTTTTTTTTTACGGAAATATCCGTTTTGGGGTCCCTAGATGCCATTTCAACAATTTCTGATTTTTTTTTTTTGTGTCTGTGTGTGTGTGTTTGTGTGCCTGTGTGTGTCTGTCTGTGTGCGCTGTATCTCAAAAACCAATAGAGCAATTGATATGAAACTTTGAACATAAGTCTTATTTGATAATCTGAAGAACTGAAAAGCTTTTGGTAAAATTTTGTACACCGGAAGTGGGTGTTTACCTTAACTGTTTTTTGTTTTTTGCCAATATTTTCTTAAATATAAAAAATATCACAAAAACATTTAAACAAACATCGAAGAAAACAAAGAAATGAATAGCTTTTGCTTGAAAATATTTTTCATAAAATCATTGCTATTCGAGAAAAAAATTTATTAATTTTGTTTAATTTTTGGTTTATAATTATGAAACGATAATAGTTACAGCAATTTTATGTGAATAATAATTGTAGAGAATGCCAAAATGAACAACTTCTAAAGAATAAGTTTCTTTCGAAATCTTGTTAGTTTTCGAGTAAACCTAGTTTTTGAATTTGACGTATAATTTTTCCATCTTTCATAATTTTGACGTTTTAAACGTCAGTTTCATCCGAGTTTACGCAACGCTCGATGTACATTTAAAATATGATTTCAATTGAAAATAAACCCATGAAAACGTAAATATAAAGTTGGAGAAAGTAACATGATGGCCACATCACCATTTTTCAATATGCATTCCTGTTAAAATGTATACCTGATTGCTTGTGCGCGCAGTATCTAAAAAACTACTACTTGAGTCAACATCAAACTTTGAACATAAGTCTTATTTGATAATCAGCAGAACTGAAAAGCTTTTGGTAAAATTTAGTACACCGGAAGTAGGTGTTTACCTTGACCGTTTTTTTTTTGTTTTTCTCCAATAATTTTTTAAATATGAAAAGTACTATAAAAGCACTCAAACAAATCTTGAAGAAAGCAAAGAAATGAACATCTTTTGCTTGAAAATATTTTTCGGAAAATGTATGGTTTTTGAAAAATAATAGCAATAATTTGTTTTTGTAATTTTTGGTTTAAAATTATGAAACGATAAAACCTACAGCAAATGTATTTTAATAATAATTGTAGAGAATGCCAAAATGAACAACTTATATGGAACAAGTATTTTTCGAAATCTCTTTGGTTTTTGAGTAAATTGACTATGAGAATTTAAAGTAAAATTTGTCATTTATATCTTTCATAATTTTGACGTTTCATCCGATTTTACAAAACACTCTATGCACATTTAAAATGTGATTTGAATTGAAAGTGTAAAAATAAAGAATTATACCATCAAATCGGAAAAAGTAACGCTATTTTTAATTTTTTTTGCCATTATTTTAGAGTTTCGGATCATACCTTAATTTGAGCTTATTTTTGGGTCAAATTATTTTTAGACCAGAATGTTTGTGCTCGTATTTTAGATTTTTTGCCTGTTTCTTCGATTTTTTTCCTTTAAATTCATGATTTTTTTTTCATAAGTATTCTTTATTTTGGTCCCAATTTTAAAATTATTTGGTCAGTATTTTTATTTTTAAGCTAGTGCTTTCGATTTTTGGTCTTAATTTTCAATTGTTGAATTTTGACTTGTATTTTTGATTTTTTTGGTCTAAATTTTGGATTTTATTTTGGATTTTTTGTCCTAAGATTTCTTTATTTGGCCAAAATTTTCGATTTGTTTATTAAGATTTTCGATTTTTTAACTTTTTGGTTTTTTATTTTTAGGCCCGTGTTTTCGATTTTTTTGGCCACAATTGTTAAATTTTGACCTGTATTTTCGATTTTTTTGTCCAAATTTTTGATCTTAAGATTTCTTTATTTGGCTGAAATTCTCCATTTGTTTATTAAGATTTTCGATTTTTTAATCTGCATTTTTTATTTTTAGCCCCAAATTTTCGGTATTTGGTCTAAATTTTGTTTTTTTGTCCTATATTTTAAATTTTTTAATTTTCAGTTTTAGTTTTTGTTTGGAAACTTACTTTGAGTTACAGGGTGAAAATGGCAAACTATTTTTTCTTTACTTTAATTTTTTTTATCTGCATTTTTAGATTTTTAGCCTGTAATTTCTTGTTTTATCCAAAGTTTTGATTTTTGGCCTAAATATTCTTTATTTTGGCCTGCTTTTTTAAATTTTTTGTCCCAAATTTGCAGTATTTGGTCTAATTTTTTTTTTATTGGTCCGTATTTTAGACTTTTTTATTTTCAATTTGAGTTTCTGTTCATAAACTTACTTCGAGCTATAGGGTTATTTTGAAGGTAAAAACAGCAAACTATTTTTCCTTTACTTGAATTTTTTTATCTGCATTTTTGGATCTCTGGCCTGTAACTTCGTTTTCTATTCCAAATTTTTGATTTTTGACATAAATATTCTTTATTTTGGCGTGAAAATTTAGGTTGTGTGTTAAAAGTTTCGATTTTTTGATCAGCATTTTTGATATTTACGTCCTAATTGTTGGTTTTAGCTTTTTTGTGTTATACTCGTATTTTAAATTTTCTAATCTGAATTATTGATTTTTATGCGCGATTTTTTTGCCGCTATTTTCGAGTTTTTTGGTCGGTTTTTGATTTTTGCCCTCTACTTTAGATTTTTAACCTGAATTATTGTTTTTTATTTTATTTATTTTTTTTGCATTCTTTTCGAGTTTCTGGTCGGAAACTTATTTTGAGCCAAAGAATTATTTTAGGGGCTGGCTAAATATTGTTTCTTTTACTTGAATTTACAATATTTTGGTCTGCATATTTTTGGTCCATATTTTAGATCGTTACCTGGTTTTCGCCTCAATTTATTCCAAATTTTTTATTTTTAGCCTAAATAATGGATTTTTTAATTTGCGTTTTTTTATGTTTAGGTCATAGTTTTCGATATTTGGATTTTTTTGGGCCTTTATTTTAGTTTTATTGTTTAATTATTGATTTCTCTCAGCGAATTTTTGATTGGCGAATATTTTAGATTTTTAACCTGAAGCAGCGATTTTTTATGTTTTGGCTGCATTTTCAAGGTTTTAGTCTAATCGTCAAATCGGAGAAAGTAATATGATGGTCACATCACCATTCTTAAATGTAAAAATATCTAGGGTGTTTTATTTGAAAAATGAAATTAATGAGCCAAATTTCTCTAATAAATGAACATCCTGTGTTAAAGATGTATTTAAACCGCTTGTTTATATCTAAGAAGCTTTTGTTTGACATTTTTTCCCTAATTTACCCCCGTGGATCCGCGCCTTACCTTTTCTATTTAAATTGATAAAATGTATAAAGAAATAATTTGTAAATTTTCAGAATAGTTTTTTCAAATTCTAAAATAAATACGATTACATTTTTTTAATAGAAGCTTAATATTTAACAAATTTTCCCAGCAGGCACACCGGCGGTGAATTTGCAATTAACTCCGAAATAATTTAAACAAACAACAAATAAACTGCGCGCGGGAAAACTTTTTAATTGGGTGCAAACGAACGAAATGCATTAAATTGATTAGCGCTATTTGAACAACTTATTCGATGAGTTTACGTTTTATTAGATGCAAATTACGATCCAATTCGTCGACGATAAAACGTCGCACAAAGTAGATTTCGTCCGCTCGACGTTTTGTCATTAATTTTATTCCATTACTGACTCGTGCATACCTGGAATGCACTGATGAAAATGACCGTGACAAAATAATCCATTAATTATAATCCGGAGTAATTTACTCTGAGGGAAGGAAAAGTATTTTTAACGAGGATACTTGTTGTTTTCGACTTTTTTCACATGTAATTGTAGGTTGTAGCAGAGTAATTTAAGTTGTGTTTTAATGGGCTTGTTGCAGTAGAAAAGCAAATAAAATTTTACAGTGTGTATGGTTTCAAAAAATACTGCTCAAAGAATCGCCAGGGGCGCTCCATGGCGGAGCGGTTTGGCACACGCAAGCGCTGTGGATTCGAGCCCCACTAAAATTGACCGTTTAGTAGCTATCCCATTACATTGAATTGAAAATTAAAATTACATCAACTCACATATTCTTCAGATGCCAAATAAATTTTTAAAGCAATAAAAAAAAATAAATGACTGTTTACTTGACCCTCCCCCTTAACTCTTTGTTGCATATGGGACTATAATTTGAACCACCAAATTTAAGCAAGTTGACGCATCGGTCTACAAAATAGATTACCTTCAAATCTGTATGTACAAAGCTGGACAAAATTATGAACCACATATCCCCACCTCATTTTAACAATGCTTAGGCCAACTGAGAAAAGTGCACTTAGGGCCTTTAAAATGTGTGCAAAACATCTAAGAACTGCAAACACCACTTCTACAAAACAAATTCGACTCATATCAAAAAAAGGATTTTTATGAACTCGCGTTTAACTGTATGCGACTCTGTATCAGTGACGGTTCGCGGGTTTTTTTCTGGTACGGGCGAGGTAACAAGGGTGGCAATACAGATAGGTAGGATCAGTTGCAGAGATGGCTGGCTGCGTGACCGCACCTATCTGTATTACCACCTCTTGTTCCTCGGCCGTACCAGGAAAAAACCCGCGAACCGTCACTGGTTTGTATGTCCACTTGGTGCAGTACTTTTTACTTATTAAAATATGTAATTTACGGTTATTTTATGACTATTAATTGTCACAGCAAACTCAATCAATAATAGTTACAGACGAAATTAGAATATAGATTTGGTTTGCTTTAAGAGTACGGAACAAACAAAACGTAATTTAAGTTCGCTCTTAATTTCCGATTCAGCTTTTCTGAATGAGTATCCCCAATTAAGTGTGTTGAAATATAATTTTCATTCGTCTCGGGTCAGTCACGTGAGAAACGTCAGCATTAACAAGAGCTGCGCCAGGAGCTTATTGGTAATTACCTCGTATTTAATAACGCGTGTCCGCGGGCCATCCGGGAGACGCGCGATAAACAAAAAAAAATAATTAAAATTACTGAAATATTTTGAATGAAACGCGAACAATGGTGTGGCAATGATTACCCTATCGGGTTTCATTTTTACCTATTCCGGGTATACACAGATAATTATTATCTGTATGCCAGTGGTGGACCAGCCAGTTTCGGGTTTCGATGTAAGCGGGCGGGTGAACGGAAAGCCCGGAAAGCTCAGAAGGGCGACTGGCTTCGGTCGTATTGCGTGTGACAATTGCGTTTCAAGTAAAAGTTTGTTGCTGTCCTGCCATGTATAAAAAGGCATGTGCGTGTGTTGGACGGGTGCGTGTCTGGCCTGACACACACGTTACTGGAACGAGGCCTGTACGAAAAAATCCAAAAAATTCAACACTATAATGGAAACAGAATAAAAGCACTTTTATGCAATATTCGACACTACAAACTCAAGGAAAGTAATGAATGAACGTCAAAACTTTTTTGTTTGAGTGACTTGAGCACAAACCGCTATTAAACGTGACAGATGAATGCGAAATAACATACATTGTTAAATATTTACAATATGAATTCTGCAAACATAATAATCGAAATAAGAGTAATGATTGGGAAGCCAGCAAAGTTTTAAAATTATTCTCCCTAGAGGTATACATGTATTGTTCCGACACGAGGATGCAATTCTAATACTCAGCCTAAATGCTAAAGGGCGCAGAGCTTTGTCATTGCTATTAAAGAACTCTTCTCTCAAAATCAAGAGAACTCTACGATTTAGTACGCTGCGTAGTATGTGGACGAAATTATTTTTTTGTGGGTCGATTCTTCAAGTATGTCGGGAAAAATGAGATGAGCAAAGAAAGGTCATCACTTCCAAATTTTGCAATTTACCGTGAAAACGTAGTAAACAGCTAAAAAAAAGTCCTCACTTCCAAAAATTGTATGTACCCCGTACTTCTACAGTTTCATGACTCAAAATGAGTCAGGACCAGGGCCGTCTTTTGGAATGAATGGACCCCTCGGCACAACATCATCAGGGCCCCTCTATAACATTTTACTCACACTTTCCGACTGTTAAATACTCAGATTTACTTACAACTTTTTTGGAATTAGAATTTTTGAACAGAATTTCTGGTTACATAATCTGGTAAAATTTTCTGGCCAGAATCTGTTTTAAGAGTTATGTCCGTAATATTGCTAGAAACCGCATATAATATTGCCAGAAAATGAATCCATAAACTGTTAACAGATTATGGACAGAATTTGAGCATATTCAGTGAACAGATTTCCGATATTTTTTTCCGGATAAATATACATACAGGGTGAGTTTTTTTCGATGTTCTCTATGGGGATATCGGAAACTATAAGAGATAGAAAAACGGTCAAATGGGCAAAGAAGTGCAGTTTTATGAGCCCAATAAAATAACGCTTTCAAAGTTTTAAAAAAGTGAAGTGTAACTAGATGTTTTGAAAAATGTAAAAAGGGTCAATTTTTTCAAATAAATATATCTCAGTTATTATGATAGATTGAAAAAAACTGTAAAGGACAAAGTTGTAGATCATTTTACGCAGCTAAATAAATACAATTTTAGGAATTTTTTAAAGCCATTATTTTCCGAGATATGATGCAAAATAACATTTTTTAAATGGAAACCAAAGTTGGCTATCATCTTTTTCGAAAGACTATTTTTTTCTCTTTAATCCTATATGACATATGACATAGTTATTTCTAAAAATAAGTGAGTTACAGTCATTTTTAGGTTTGACTGTAAATAAAAAATAGTTAGCCGAAAAAAAATTACCAGATCTACCACTGGAATTTAAGTTTCAATTTTGAACCTTTCGAATGAATTCAATTCTACTTCTTCAGCCGTAGTATCGTATCTTGTGCACACTACGTTTTCTCTCTCGTTTGTTTATATCACTGTATACAAAGGTTGGACACATTGTCTTGGCTTTTAATTCGTATACATTGAATTGGCCTCTTACTTCATGGAGATACATGCTTAATGCTTTGAGAACGTTGGCCGCTATAAGAATGTTGACTTTCGGGGACTGTAAAGTTTGGCTTGTTTTGTTTACCCTTTCTAAGATGTCGTGCCATAATGTGGTGAGAAACACTGTTTCTAAATGTGCCATCTTCTTGCTCAATCCGGTTGCTTCCAGTTTTGTACTTGCATCTTCTTGTTTTGATTCCGATGACAATATATTTATTGCTTCCTTAATATTGTCATGGCTTTTGTATAATGCATTGACAGCATCAAAGCGTCTGAAAGGCGTTTCTCGGTTTTTTTTTGTAGCTTTGTTGTAAAGATCCACCGATAAGTTGATCCCGCAAAAAAAAAGAGTAAAGTCGCCTAATAAAATCAAAATACTTGATACTTTGCTGACAACAGGATGCAACTGTAACTCCCTCTAAATTTAAACTATGGGCAACACATGGAACATAAAGAGCAAGTTCATTAAACTCCCGAATCTTTGTTTGTAACCCGTTATAACGTCCAAACATATTAGCCGCGTTGTCATATGATTGTCCCCGACAATTTGATATGGGAATCTTTTTCTCGTTTAAAAAGTCAATAATCCCGTCTGGTGGGCTTTGGGCATCATGCGAAAAAATCGGGATAAACATCAGAAAACGTTCCACAGGTTGTGACTTCGCACATACCGTAGAGTAAATGTTAGCTGATCTGTATGTGTAATATCGGTGGTGGAATCAACATTAATGGAATAATATTTTGATTCTGGAACTTCTTTTAGGATTTCTCTTAAAACGTGGTGCCATAACACTTCGATGAACTCTTCACATGTGTTTGCCGATAAATATGACTTTGCCACTTCCACAGTCCCCATACTGTTTTAAATGATTCTAGGTCAAATAGGGTCAAATTCACTGATTGATTCAAGAACACCTAAAAATAGTTTTCGTTATTTGACGATCCAATTAATTCCTCGGAAGGCCAGTCCACGGGATGCCAAGAAACGAAATACTGTTACTACGCGCGTCAAGACCTTCTTCCAATATTCTTCCTCAGCTTAAAATTGCTTGCGCAATAAAGAATCCACAGTAGAGATTTCCTTATGGCGCAAAAGATAGGATGTCATGCACTTGTGATGTTCTTTACTATTTTCGTGCTCTGCAATGAAATTGTTACGCTTCCAATCGTTGAAATCGATGGTAGCAAATGGAGAATCAAGACTGGACAATAAACGGCAGACGAAACAAAATACACATCCAGTTGATGGCGAATAGAGTAGCCAATCACGTGTCACATAACCCACAACTTTATGCCAAATCGCCGTAGGAACTTCGTTTTTGAGTCCTGCACAGGTAATTGAACACATTTCAATGCCCTTTTGGTGGATCAAGTCGACACATTTTATCCAACTCGGTGCACGTTGTTGGACGTTTTTTTGCCCAAACACGTGTGTTTTGTTCGGGGGTTAAAGGGTTCGAAAAGGGATCATTACAATCTGAGTTTACCTCCTTAAAGTAGGGCCAAAATGAGATTTTTTCTGAAAGAATCATCAAATTTGGTTGAAAAGTCGCTGAGTTATGTGTGAAAAACCTCAAAATGCACTTTTTTCAAAAACCCATAACTTGGTGCCAAATCATCGTAGAAACTTCGTTCTTCGAGTCCTGCATAGGGAATTGATCAAATTTTAATGCCTTTATGGTGGATCGAGTCGACAAAATTTGTGCAACTCCATAGATATCGTCAAAGTTGGTTTTTATGTTTTTAAATCTTGTTTTTACAACTGGGAGTATTTTTCAGCATACTACCTTGGTGCCATGGAGCATTGGCGCTCTATGAATGCTATGAACGCTCTAAGGAAATCCAGTGTTCGGCTTGCATGTGTAAACGCGCAAAAATTGTATTCACAAAATTGTTAAGCTCTACTCTTTCCTAATTACCGCAACGAGTAAAACTTTTGCGTCATAGGAGAACACTTAAGATTTGGCCCAAAACTTAAGTACAAGGATGTACATTTGAATTATTACAACGCTTCGACTACTTCCGTTTATGAATTTATGAAAGTCGTGGTTTTTGTCGCCCCGGCGGCGCGAGGCCCCTGGGCAAGTGCCCACCGTGCCCATGCGGGAAGACGGCCGCATGGGCACGCAGGATTCACTTGACTCTCGACTTTTTTAATCGACTCACTCATGAGTCACAAATATTTTGACTGTCATCTTTGTTAAAAATCTAAGCGAGTTTTCAACGCAAAAATCTTCATTAATCTTGTCAAAAATACTTATGTAAGTAAGAAACAAACAAACGTTCATGAATCTATGTCGACCGAGATTAAGTCAACAAATTGAGCTATCATCAGATGAATTTGAGACATTACGAATTTTTGAAATTCCTTCAAAACACACTATAGTCTAGACCAAGGGTCTCCAAACTACGGCCCGCGGGCCAAATAGGCCCGCGACCTCATCGAGTTCGGCCCGCGGCAAGCGTTACATTTTCCGCAAATGTCACATTTTAAAATTCTACAACGATTTTTTGTTACAGATTTTGAAATTACTTATCAAATTGATCATATCTCGGCCTATAGTAGGTTATGAAGAATTGTATATATGGCCCGCGATGGAAAAGTTTGGAGACCTATGGTCTAGACCAGAGGTCTTCAAACATTTTTGACCCATAGACCACTTGCCATGTTTTTCGGTTTTGGCAGACCCTGTGCTTACCTGATATTGATTTTTTGCAAATTCATCAACTTCAAATGTATTTTTGACAAATGGTATGTCACTTTGAAAGATGTAAATTCCTAACTGTAGTGAAGTGTAGTGTAAAAAAACTTCAAAAACCACACGTTAAGTGTGCAACCATCTGTTGTCCGGTCTCAGCGTAGCTTAGAGGAGTCCAAGGGAGCGATCGCTTCGTTGCCATTGCAACAAACTTGTTTTTTCGAATAGCATCTTACCTTATTACTTTCTCCGTTACGAAGTACGAGAAAGTATTTTGATTGTGATTTTTTTTTCATTTTTTTTTTTATGGAAATATCCGTTTTGGGGTCCCTAGATGCTATTTCAACAATTTCTGGAAAAAAAATTGTGTGTGTGCGTGTGTGCTGTGTGCGCTGTATCTCAAAAACTAATACAGCAATTAATATGAAACTTTGAACATATGTCTTATTTGATAATCTGAAGAAAAAGCTTTTGGTAAAATTTCGTACACCAGAAGTGGGTGTTTACCTTAACTGTTTTTTGTTTTTTGCCAATATTTTCTTAAATATGAAAAATATCACAAAAACAAAACATTTAAACAAACATTGAAGACAACAAAAAAATGAACATCTTTTGCTTGAAAACATTTTTCATAAAATCAGTTTTATTCGAGAATTTTTTTTTTTAATTTTTGGTTTATAATTATAAAACGATAGTTACAGCAAATTTATGTTAATAATAATTGTATAAAATGCTAAAATGAACAACTTATAAAGAATATGTTTTTTTCGAAATCCCTTTAGTTTTTGAGTAAACTGAGTTTTTGAATTTGAAGTATAATTTTTCCATCTTTCATCATTTTGACGTTTTAAACGTCAGTTTCATCCGAGTCTACAAAACGCTCGATGTACATTTAAAATATGATTTAAATTGAATATTAACAATTAAAGTGTAAATATAAATGATTCCATCAAGTCGGAGAAAGTAACATGATGGCCACAACACCATTTTTTTTTTCTTACTTTTTAGATATAACATATTTTCTATACATGAAAGAAAAGATAAGTAAATCTTGCAAAAACTCAGTAGCAAGATATATACGCCACACATGATTTATATTATATTATTAATTATAGATCAATTATTTATTTATATATTATATAAAAACTAGGTTAATTTTGGATGATATTGATCATTTTTAAACAAATTCTGAAGTATAAAGTCAGTTTCAACACAAATTAATTTTCCAATTCCTGAACTCTAGTTTAAGTATTGGTGTTTCATTTCCTGCGGTGGTATGTTAAGATTAGGGGTCCAAATAATTCGAAGCTTCGTCACTAACGAAAGAAGAATCCGAAGAAACGAAGGGAACTTCGAAAATCGAAGTCATTAGTTTGATGTTAATTTATTATTACAGTTTAATGTAATTTATGTTTCATCTTGGGTTTTCGCGGTAAAAATTTTGAAATTTCATAAACGTTTAAATTCCCAACTGTTTACGGTTTTGGGATTGAAAAAGTCGAAAACTTCAAAACTTCGAATCTTATAAACTTCGAAACTCCTAAACTTGGAAACTTTAGTCTTCGAAGATTTTGTTTATATTTTCGAAGCTTCGAACCTTCGAAATTGGAAATCTTTGAAGAACAGTTCCAGCCCTAGTTAAGAGTTTAATGCAATGCCAAAAATATGTATTCTAGATCTATTCAGAATTAATTCTCAACTGTTTACGGTTTTGGGATTGAAAAAATCGAAAACTTCAAAATTTCGAATGTCATAAACTTTGAAATTTCGAAACACCTAAACTTCAATCTTCGAAGATTTTGTATGAATTTTCGAAGCTTCGAACCTTCGAAATTGGAAATCTTCGAAGAAAATTTCCAGCCCAAGTTAAGAGTTTAATGCAATTTCAAAAATATGTATTCTAGATATATTGAAGTTAATTTCAATTGTTTCAAAAATCCTTACGTAATTTTCATTTTTTCATGTTCAAGTTTGACTGCTTCACTTTGATATTTCAATCTGAAGAACATGGTTATTTTAAATGGATTTACGATTAATACGATTAATCTACGTTGTTTCTGCAGCAAGTGAGGATTTCCGTTCATAATTATTCATCTATGCATTGTTTTTGGAAAAAAGTCTATTAAGCCAGTCAGTTCTGAAAGAAACACATTTCTTTCATAGAAAATGGAATTCGCGTAGGTTGAGAAAGCTTGTAATTGTCAGTACTTGTGTTAACACTAAACAGAAAAAAATTAAATAACTCTTTAAATCAACTAAGAAATTATAAATGAAGTATTTGCCACCTATAGATGTGTTTCAAGATTCATCTCTCATCAGTATAGTTCTGCTTTTGGCTTGGATAAGTCATTAGTTTGATGTTAGTTTATTATTACAGCTTAATGTAATTTATGTTTCGTCTTGGGTTTTCGCGGTAAAAATTTTGAAATTTCATAAACGTTTAAATTCCCAACTGTTTACGGTTTTGGGATTGAAAAAGTCGAAAACTTCAAAACTTCGAATCTTATAAACTTCGAAACTCCTAAACTTGGAAACTTTAGTCTTCGAAGATTTTGTTTATATTTTCGAAGCTTCGAACCTTCGAAATTGGAAATCTTTGAAGAACAGTTCCAGCCCTAGTTAAGAGTTTAATGCAATGCCAAAAATATGTATTCTAGATCTATTCAGAATTAATTCTCAACTGTTTACGGTTTTGGGATTGAAAAAATCGAAAACTTCAAAATTTCGAATGTCATAAACTTTGAATCTTCGAAACACCTAAACTTCAATCTTCGAAGATTTTGTATGAATTTTCGAAGCTTCGAACCTTCGAAATTGGAAATCTTCGAAGAAAATTTCCAGCCCAAGTTAAGAGTTTAATGCAATTTCAAAAATATGTATTCTAGATATATTCAGAAGTTAATTTCAATTATTTCAAAAATCCTTACCTAATTTTCATTTTTTCATGTTCAAGTTTGACTGTTTCACTTTGATATTTCAATCTGGAAAACATGGTTATTTTAAATGGATTTACGATTAATACGGTTAATCTACGTTGTTTCTGCAGCAAGTGAGGATTTCCGTTCATAATTATTCATTTATGCATTGTTTTTGGAAAAAGTCTATTAAGCCAGTCAGTTCTGAAAGAAACACATTTCTTTCATAGAAAATGGAATTCGCGTAGGTTGAGAAAGCTTGTAATTGTCAGTACTTGTGTTAACACTAAACAGAAAAAAATTTAAATAACTCTTTAAATCAACTAAAAAAATGTAAATGAAGTATTTGCCAGCGTTTCAAGATTCACCTCTCATCAGAATAGTTTTGCCTTTGGCTTGGATAAGTCATTAGTTTGATGTTAATATATTTTTACAGCTAAATGTAATTTATGTTTCGTCTTGGGTTTTCGAGATAAAAATTTTGAAATTGCATAAAAGTTTAAATTCTCAATTCTTTGCGGTTTTGGGATTGAACAAATCGAAAACTTCAAAACTTCGAATCTTATAAACTTCGAAACTTCGAAACTTCGAAACTTCGAAACTCCGAAACTTCGAAACTCCTAAACTTTGAAACATTATTCTTCGAAGATTTTGTATGTATTTTCGAACCTTCGAAATTGGAAATCTTCGAAGAACAATTCCAGCCCTAGTTAAGAGTTTAATGCAATGAAAAAATATGTATTCTAGATCTATTCAGAATGAATGTCAATTGTTTCAAATATCCCAATGTAATTTTCTTATGCTCAAGTTTGACTGTTGCCATTTTGATATTTCAATAGTTTTCATACAATCCGAAAAATATGTTAATTTTAAATGGATTTGGATATTTTGAAGCTAATGCCACCAGTGATTAATTTTATACAATTACTCAAATATTTGAATGTATTTTTCTTATTCTGAGGTTCAAGATTGACTATTGCATTTTATTTCCAGCTTTTTCGGGCCGAATTTGTAAATCCGCTAGAATTAGTTTTATACAAATTTTCAAATATTTAAATTAATTTTTGCAAATCAAGCGCAAGTTTAGTGTTTTGTTTCCTGTTGTTTTACGCAATGTTAAAAATAGGTTTGAGGGTTGAAATTACTTAGCGTCAAAATTTTACACGTGGGACACACCAATATTAAACAATTAATTATTTACAAACCACTAAACAAAATAAAAAAAAAAACAGATAATAAATGGACTCAAATATTCGCTTTATATTAAGCAAACATTGACGTTTTTCTTCTGAAAATGGTGTAAAACACCGAAATTAGTCCAGAAAATAAAATTTTACATATTATTTTTTCCGAAGTAAAAGTGGTTATTCTAGAGGCACAATTAGAAGTAATTCGTATTACAAAGTATTATGGTTAAAGCAAAAAATATTTCTTGATTATTATTTTGTAATAGGGCGAGTAAATGAAAATGTCTCTTTAAAATTGGAATCGAAAATAATTAAAAATGCCTTTCAGGAGTGGGCGAAGTTATATGCGCGTTTTCGTGTAAACCGAAAAAAATCGGAACGTTTTAACACTGTTTGTGTTTGCTCTGTCATCGGAGTAAGTTTTTAAATCAAATTTCGCAAATTGAAATTGCGCCGGGGCGAGCGCGGGCGTGTTTTATATGAGGGGCGGTTCGATAATATTTAAATTCGTAGAACGTCCACCGCAAAACGAAATCAGCGAGTTTACCTATTTGGTTAAGACAAACATAATTATAGCAACATAAACAGTATGTGTGCGCGGGCGTTATTTACATTTTGGACGCGCGAACCAAATGAAACAATTTTCCACGTTAAATTTCGGCGAGCGCAAATATTTATTCGCAATTATACGGATAAGCGTTTCAGTTTCGATGCATTTTTCGGTTTTCCCACGGAATTCGCAAACGCTGTTGACATTTCGGCCCCCTATTGTGGCCCCGTTTTCCCACAACCCTTTCGGTTCGAGTGGATACACAATTGAAGGGCAATCGACCTCGGGCCGATTATTATCGCTTAGGAAACTCGCACAGATGCTGATTTTAATCTTCGAAATTAGTTTTTCGACATGCTGAGGGCAACCTGGAAAATTTCACCGCCGATCTGATTGTCTTCAAGGACGTATCTAATGGGAGTCTACTGTAATTTTCTTTATGCCAACTTTCAAGATTTGATCTGCACGGTGCTTTCAATTTTCTTGAACTTTATTTTGCAGATTATGTTTATCTTTTGCTTCTATAAATAGCGTCAGTAGCAGGTTTTTAGTGCCCCCCACTGAGCTGCTGAAATTGCTTTTTATTCTTATACTATTCAAGCTATTTTAAGTTTACAATAATGATAGGTCTCCGAATTGAATGTAAAATTAAACCAACAGCTTAAATGAAACTGTGTATGTACCGGGTGGTCCAAATTCGATCTTTTTATGGGCAATCTCGGTAAACTTAAGAGCTAGAAAAAAGTTGATATACACGTTACGACCTCTTTTTCTGAAATAATAACAATAGCATTAACATATCAGAGCTAACTTGATTAGTTTGGGAGATATCGGATGTTTTTCAATTTTTGGCTATTTTAAAATACTAACTGTATAGGCAAAAAACAGTTAAATAGTTATTTGTGTGGTCTTCTTCGCAAAATTCAGTGGCGTGCTTATTTTTTTATTTTGAATTCTAATTTAAGAGTTTAGTAGTCTATAATTATTCATATTTACCGAGATCGTCACAAATGATTATATTATAGTTAACTCGAGAAATTAACCATTTTTAATGATTGATTCGAGTCTTTGATAATTAGCATCAAAAGCTCGATCTATGTTACCGCCTTCGCAAAGACAGACGGGGTGTAAACTAGTATGATCCTTATAATCCGTTTCCATTAGCTCTTACATCCGGTCTCCCAGCGACTATCACATTATACTCGGGTGCACTTTGAAGTGATGCAACTTGGCCAAAGTTTTTGGGGGGTGGCGGAACTTCATCCCTCTTATTTCGATCGGGCCCGAGACTTCTCGTCTAATGTCTTTACCGATGTTGCTGCTAACAACGTTCTTTGTCATCGGATCTTCATCTGTGCGCCTCTCTTGCGTGTGGTAATTGCACATTATACGATTTTCTGGAGATGGGTTCGTTTCCGTGGCTTCGTTCGTTCGGTGAGGAGTGTGTGCTCTGTTCGAGCAACTTAATTAAGGTTTTACTAACAATTTCAGACCTTGGAAGTACGTGTTTTTGTATATAAATGTGCCTCGCCTCGTTATACAGTTGTGTGTGTGTGTGTGTGTGGTACAAATTTTAGTATTCTCGTGGGCTGTGTGCTAGAGGGGTGGTGAACCAAATCTTCCAGTTTGTTTAATATGGCACAACTCAAGTAACGCAAACGATCGACCTGTAAATAATATAGGAAAATATTTTTTTTAATAACTAATTATCGGGTCAAATATTTTTATAACGATTATCAAACTCAACTAATATTGGTTAAATAAAATTAAAAAAAATGAATTGTTTACAAATAATATTCATTTAATTATGGATTAATTAATTAATGCCGCCTCCGTGAATAAAAATTAACGTATTACCACGATTTTTTTAAATCCTGTTTTTTTTTAAATTTTTTTTTTAATAATCGTGTCAATTTAGTTTAATTTAAAATCGTACATCTAATCGACCACCGGACAAAATGACGCACTTCTAAGCACTACTATTGCTTTATTTTGAACAAATCGCGCCGCGTCGGTTTTCGGCGCAAGTGTGTTCTTTATTTAAAAATAATTATCAGTTCGAGCAAATTCTATTTATTTCTAATTATATTTAAAATTCCAAATAATAAATAAAATATTCGTGTAATGGGAATCTCGATTATTTTAAGAAATACTATGTTGGTTAAATATGACAAATTTGCGAATTTTTATGCTGATCAAAAAGCTAAAAAAAAATTTGAACATTATTACTTTTGAAGACCTCAAAATAACGTAAAATGATAAGACGTTGAGTATTTTATTATATAGTTTATAGTTTAATTTACATATTTAAATTTTATATTTTTCTTTTATAAAATAGATAAAATTGAACACACCATGTATACGTAAACAAAACATTAATATAATTGTTGAAACAAACTTGTTCTATTAAAGTTCGTGGTGTAAAACAAATTGAACGCCAAAAATATAACATCGCACTGTGTGAAATATTAGGGTAGGTCGAGCAAAATCTGAAGTAATGATTTTCAATATTTGCCGTCTAGTAATTGAATCTCAACGCACAAAAAAAGTCCCTAAAGGATAGAACGAGCCATAACAGAAATATACCGGCAATGCACGGTCTAAAAGATGAGTTTATTATTTAAAAAAAGTGTACTTTCCGCATCTTTCAAGATCTAAAAATAATCCCAGAGTAATAAAACATTAAATTATTTTCCTTTCTTTAGGGGACTAGCAATCCTGAGTGAATAAGCCCAAATTGCAATATTTTGCACATAAATTGTTTGAAATGATCTTGTCCAAAAATTGTAAATAAAATTAGTCTGGCTCCTTTGCTGTTTATGAGAAAAGAAAAAGAAAAACGTTAAATTTGCATTTCCGCTAGTTTTTAGCAGAAGGTTTGTATGTTTTCTTTAAAAATTATGTGCATTTTACTGATTTTAGCGTATACAGAAATTTTCGTATTATGTATTTTAGATACAACAAAATGAAAAAAATAGATTGTGAAGGGTAAAAGTTTACAACATTTTATCCAAATCTTTTTAGACGCATGAAATGAAAAAGTAATGCCTTGTACACACTTGCGCCGAAAACCGACGCGACGCGATTCGTTTAAATGCGCGAGTGTGTACGATTCTAGTTTTTTGTTTAGTTTTAGTTTTTTGAATAGCTATGCAAAAAATGCCAAATTTATTTCAGCAGATGAATAATCTTGGGCAGATTAATCCTGGATATTTTTACAATGACCCAACATAAATTACGCCTTCTCGAGCGTAACAAAAATGCCTGTGCTAATAGACAAATTTTGATGTCTAAAAATGAACTTTTACCGAAAATTCCTTTGAGAATTCCACATTTATTTTAGCAGATGCTTGAAATTTTTACAGTTTAATCTTTAATTTCATATCTTTTAAATTGCCAAAAAAAAAATACCCGATCGTAATAAGAAACTTTGTTGAGCTTTTTTTTTGCTTGAATGCAGGAAATGTTTTTTTTTTAAATATAGACCTGCGTGTAAAAATAATAACATTTAGATACCTTGAACGGAATGGACCTAGACCATAATACAGTTTGTTGGCCGTTTAAATACTAATAAATGACATCAACTTAAACATTTTAAATAGCTACCTGTAATGATTTTTTTACATTAGACATTATTTTTCTGAATCCTATAATTCCCAATATGTTGTTTTCAGTTCAATATTTTTGTCGAAAAAAAAAATTAAAATAAATCTTCTACACTGTTGGAAAACAAAAATGAAATGAAATTCGTGACATTTCGACCATTTTCAAGCCGCCATAATTCGGCGCATTTTCAATCGATTTTGATGAATCTTTGGGGGGCGAAAAACTTTGAAGTGTCTTCTTTAAAGTCATGCATACGAACTTGATTGTAACCCCTTCCGCACCCCTCTAGCACCACTGTGAATTGTTTTTTTAGGGAAACCATGTCCAACTTTGACGATATCTATGGAGTTGGAAAAATTTTGTCGACTCGATCCACCATAAAGGCATTAAAATTTGACTAATTCCCTATGCAGGACTCGAAGAACGAAGTTCCTACGACGATTTGGCACCAAGTTGCATTTTGAGTCTTTTTGCACATAACTCAGCAACTTTTCAGCCAAATTTGATGATTCTTTCGGGAAAAAATAGAAGCCGAGTTATAGCCATTTGAAAATTACCTAAATTTTTACAAATTGGAAAAATGGACGAATGGTGGTGAGTTAGGCTCACATGTTTTCGGACCCTACAGAGATCGTTAAAGTGAGCCTTTTTTGACCTAAAATAAACTTTTTTTTGATTTCGCGCAAACAATACATTTTCGTGCATACCTCAAAGAACATGCAAAGAAAATTTCATTCGTGAAAACGAAAACAATTTTGTCGAAAAACCACAAAATTCGCTATTTTTCAAACTATAACTTTGTGCCAAATCATCGTAGGAACTTCGTTCTTTGAGTCCTGCATAGGGAATTGAATTTTAATGCCTTTATGGTGGAACAAGTCGACAATTTTTTTTTTAATTTAAGACGGTCACTGTGCAACATGCCCCGAGTACTTGGTTCAACCTTAAGCATTCATGAAATATTCTATTTTTAAGAAATGAAATATTTATTAAATATTAAAAATAATAACGAACTTTTAATGCACAATAAATTAATTAACGGAAGTCACGGATTAAATAAAAACCAATAAACAATTTGAACAGTACTAAAAGACCGCTTTACAAATATACAACTTTTTTTGTGTAACACACTTAGTTTAAATAAAATTTTGTGTTAAATTTTATGTGCGCATAACCCAATTTTTTGCCAACTTTGGCACTATAGCTCTGGAACCAGTTGAGTCTTAGTCACAATTTTTTTATCATTTGTTTATGTCATAAAGAGGTATTATCTGTATTAATTTCATAATTTTTGACTTAGTCCCTATTGAGATATTCTGCTTTAAATATTGCCAAAATACGATTTTGGGCATTTTTGAAAAAATGTATATAATAAAAGGGCAAAGTTTTCAAGCCTCAAACTTCTACAGCAAGTAGTCCTACAATTAATCTACGCAAGAAAAAAAATTAAGTTGAGTCTTTCTTCCTTTCAATAATTTAACTAAAACTCCCATTTTAAGTTAATTTTCAATATATAGTTGTCAATTGTTTTCTTTACTTTCATCACTACTTAAGTAATATTATGTTAGGACAAAAATTTAGAACTTCATTCTGATAGTTTTGCTTTTTATTTTATCTTGATATCTATAAAATTAACAGAGTTAGATACATTTACGCCAAACTTGTTTTCGGCCGGAAAACGGAACTTAAAATATCCGCCAAAAAAAAAGTATGACCCTAAAAATATTTCTTATTATAGTTTTAAACTCACCCAGTATTGGAGAGTAAATGGTAAAAAAAAATAAGAAAATCAAAAATGTTGAACAAATTTTGCAGAGAAATTCCCAGCAGGAATTTCTTTGCTGTGATTATCCTGTTCCTCAGGTTAACTTTGTTAGCTGGTGGTGTTAAATCAATAATATCCGGCCCAGAGCCAAAAATCCAATGGGATAACTTCAGGTGAACGTGTAGGCCAACGAAAATATTAATTTGTTCCAATCCATCTTTCCTCAAATTAAGTATCTAATGAGTCCATATTAATTGTAGCATTATTATCCGGTTGAAAATAAACTCGATTGAGTTGTAAAATGGAAAATATTCAAGACAAAATTCTAAATCTTCCGTCAGCAACCGATGGTACTTTTCTTGATCTAAAGTTCCATCGATAAAAACAGATCCAACTAATCGGTTATCTCAATTTCCGCAAATTTTTTTTCAAAAATAGGGTGTGGATTATTTTGGTGCCAATATCGGTGTTGTAATATACTATAATAATACTCTATTGCTAAATGTACATTCATTTGTCCAAATAATTCTCTTATAAAAGAATTGGCGTACCTTGCTTAGAAAACAATTACAAAAGTCTATACATATCGTGCAAACTTATGTTTTTTTCTTTAGTAATGCAAGGAAAATACTGTTTGATTTGCTAATATCACTTGTAATTTAACACACTGACAATGAGTAGAGCATAGAACTCTGTATGTTCACGAAATTGTTGTTCCACTCTCTTCGGTTTTTTAAAGGCTGTATATCAAATTTCCTTCTAACCTTCGAAATTTACAAGGTTCCGGTATTCGTCGCTCTGGAAACCGCAGATGCTAAATCCGTTCCGCTGCTCTTCCATTTCTGTTATATTGGAAATAAATTGTAACATGACTGTTAATTCGCTATCGTTCATGATTATGTGAGAAACACAGAATAATAACAAATGGTCGACACTACTTTATAATAATAGGTATTTATTATACGAGTGTGGAATGAACGTAATTAGTCCCGAAAGAAAAAGTTTACCAGTGAGCTCGAAAAGAGTTATTCCAGGTGAGTATAAATATTAAATTAAAATCAACATATCGTGTATAATTGGATTTAGAAAATCAAAGTCTAATATTATAAAATAAGAAAAGTAGATGCAGCTATTTAAAAATTAATAGTTGACCATTATTCGGCAATGAAGTTAATTTTGAAAAAAAATATATAAGTGTAATGGCGTTGGGCGCTTTTATCAAACACCCGGTATCTGCTGAACTAAAAGCTTCATAAGTGGGCGTTCCGATAAAGTTAAGATACGAGATAAATTAGAAAGTGTAAAAAAAGTTCCGGTACCGGGAATCGAACCCGAGCCTCCTGGGTGAGAGCCAGGTATCCTAGCCACTAGACCATACCGGATACATGAACATTTTTCGAAGCCACAATAACGGAAGCTTAGATTAAGTTTAAGTATGGAATAAATTAGGAAGTATAAAAAGATTCCGGTACCGGGAATCGAACCCGAGCCTCCTGGGTGAAAGCCAGGTATCCTAGCCACTAGACCATACCGGATACATAAAATTCTATTTAAAGCCACAAACGGAAGCTTATGTTGAAGTATGGGATAAATTAGGAAGTGTAAAAAAATTCCGGTACCGGGAATCGAACCCGAGCCTCCTGGGTGAGAGCCAGGTATCCTAGCCACTAGACAATACCGGATAGATGAGAGCTTTTGTAAGCTCTAGTAACTAATACTTTTTGTAAAAATATTATACAACACGAGGATGGTTATAAATAATTCTAGTCAGCAAATCACCACTCCAGCTTCTGTCTTGTCATAAGTGATTGAATTCTTAGCAAATATTTTAGGGTGTGGAATATACCCATCTCAAATTGTTTGCGAATTGTAACTAAAAAGTTGTTTGAGATTGAGAGTGACACAAAGCTAGTTACGGAGATTTACTGATGGAATACGGCTCTGTTTGAAAAGGGATATTATTTTAATAGCCTTTATTACACATAGAGTTTGAATTTATTCTTCGTCTAGTAAACCATCACTGTCCTGCCTCTCAGGTAATCTAATATTATTACCTTAGATGCACACTCAACTCTCAAATCTAAAAGAATCTACTGAGCTATTCGTAGCCACATTTTAGATTTTTTTATTTCGTTATTCCTCATTTTTTTACACTCGCGAAAGGGCAATTAGCGCGTGCTCATTATGGGCGACGTGCAGACGAAAAATTCGCCCAATTAAGAATCCTTACGTCGACTTATGTTCGCAATTAGCACCAAACTTTATTATAACCTTAAATTCATGCGCACACTTTCTTAATTACCCGGCAGGAAGCGATTTCTACGTATGGCATATCCTCCGATTATGCTAAAGATTGCGGAAATTGATCTTCGGGCGGTGTAATTGGCGCGTGGACGTGATGACGAAAAACTGGTATACATTCCGATTAATCATTGATGGATTGTCGTATGCGGTGTCTTCCGGTATTATTATTCATCTAAGCAATTAACGCTGAAAATGTATTTGTTAATTATATTAATTTGCAACGTGTATCCTGTAATTTATTAAGGAAAGCATTAAATTGAGGAGGTAATAACTGTTGCCACTGTTCAAAATTCTTTTCATTGGTATATATGATTTAAAAAATAAATATAGTAGAGTAACGTAAAATTGAATAATGTAATAATAAAAATATACATTTTTTAACTATGTGGTCCGAAATGGAAACCTTCACTTATTGCGGATGCATTCAAAAAATTTCAGTAATGACAGCAAAAGCAGGAGTGCCGATTATCCAGACGCTAATAATTTTCTAGGAGAAATCAGTCACGAGTTAGATTCGAGAAGACAATTGGCCGAACAGAAAGTTTACATTTCATAATTTGAAATATTACATTGACATTAATTTTAGACAGACGTATATCTCTCTGTGCTACAATAATTATAGTAAAATTGAGCTTACCAAGATTTTAAGGAATGCCTATAAATACTAGGAGTATTATTAATAAAATCAGTGACACAACGCCAAAACATTCGAAGAGATCGCAACATTTATAGTGGAATAGTATATTATTAAATTAGTGAGAAAGTTGTCTATTGCCACGAGGGTGAAGTTTGCAGCATGAGCCGTGGGCTAGTGTTGCAATTTACCCTAGTACTATACTTTTTCGCATCATATTAAATAATTACCTTAAGTTTTTTCTGTTTATATTAAATTATAACGAATATTTTTTCTATCTGGAAATTGCGGCAGTTCGCTGACAAAAAACGAATCGTAACCATAGTAACAACTAAACTGTTGGGCCATGAAACCGCCATCATTTGATTGGACGTCACCTGTGGAGAAAATGATTCGGCCGAATAATGGACAACTTTCTCAATCAAAAACGATTTAACAACATTAATATTATTTAATAAGATGCGAGAAACAAATTAATAACTCCGACGATAACTGATGTTTAGCAATATAAAATTCAACGTTGCTGGGCAATATGAACATGAACAATTGCCGCGGAAATTGTGCACCTTGCACGATTATTGCGATAATTTCTGACTGTTATGAAATACCAATGAAATTAGTCAAGTGTCAAAAATGAACCAATCTATTAACTACTTATGTCGAAGTTTCCAACGTCTCACAATCAAAACAACTGATTTTTTAAGATTTTGCAACGGTTAAATATTTCTTAAAATCAATTAATTAACCAGATCAATAGCAGGCGCGTATTCAAGGGAGAGCTACTGGGGTACTGTACCCCCCAACTTCAAGAGGTTTTTTTTACTTTGTCCGTTACGAAGTATTGTGATCGTGAACATATTTTCAATTTTTTGTAAGGGAATTATCCGTTTTAAGGTCCCTAGAGACGATTTCAAAGATTACAGCAATTAACATGAAACTTGAACATAAGTGTTATTTGACGGTCCGAAGAACTGAAAAGCTTTTGGTAAAATTTTGTACACCGGAAGTGAGTTTACCTTAATAATTTTTTGTTTTTATATAATAAAATATGAAAAATATTGAAAAAAACATTTAAACTAATATTGAAGACAGCAAAGAAATGAACATCTTTTGTTTGAAAACATTTTTCATAAAAATATTTCGATAAAAAAATTGATTGAACATTTTTGTCTATAATTATGGAACAGCAATAGTTACATGTAATTTATACTAATAATAATTATAGAAAATGCCAAAATGTACAAGTCATAAAGTTTTTTTCACTTTCTCCGTTACGAAGTACGAGAAAGTATTGTGATCGTGATTTTTTTTTCAAAAATTTTTTTTACGGAAATATCCGTTTTGGGGTCCCTAGATGCCATTTCAACAATTTCTGGAAAAAAAAAATTTGTGTCTGTGCCTGTGTGTGTGTGTGTGTGTGTGTGTGTGTGTGTGTCTGTGTGTGTGTGTGTGTGTGTGTCTGCTGTGCGCGCTGTATCTCAAAAACTAATAAAGCAATTGATATGAAACTTTAAACATACGTCTTATTTGATAATCTGAAGAACTAAAAAGCTTTTGGTAAAATTTCGTACACCGGAAGTGGGCGTTTACCTTATCTGTTTTTTGTTTTTTGTCAATTTTTTCTTAAATATAAAAAATATCACAAAAACATTTAAACAAACTTTGAAGACAACAAAGTAATGAAAATCTTTTGCTTGAAAAATTTTTTCATAAAATCATTTTTATTCGAGAAAAAAATTATTATTTTTTTTAAATTTTTGGTTTATAATTATAAAACGATAATAGTTACAGCAAATTTATATTAATAGAAATTGTAGAGAATACTAAAATGAACAACTTATAAAGAATAAGTTTTTTTCGAAATTCCTTTAGTTTTTGAATAAATTGAGTTTTCATATTTGAAGTATAATTTTTCCATCTTTCATCATTTTGACGTTTTAAACGTCAGTTTCCTCCGAGTTTATAAAGCGCTCGATGTACATTTAAAATATGATTCAAATTGAAAATAAACCATGAAAGCGTAAATATAAATGATACCATCAAGTCGGAGAAAGTAACATGATGGCCACATCACCATTTTTTCGAAATCTCTTTAATTTTTGAGTAAACTGACGGTAAAGGTGATTTGAATTTGAAGTAAATTTGTTATTTTCATCTTTCATAATTTTGACGTTTCAAATGTCAATTAATTAATTAATTAAAATTATAAAAGAAAAATATAAAACTTTCCACACATACATATTTTTTTTATTTTAAACGTTTTTTGGCAAATTTAGTTCGTCGATTGTTAACTTCTTTTTGCCAATAAAATTGTAAGATCTTTACATTATTTTGACAAAGTAAACTTTTCGCAAATAATTTTTTTGTTTTTAATTTTGGCAATATATAATTGCTTTTCGTCTTATAAAGATTTTCAACTTTCTTTGATAACTAAATTTTTAGTATACGGTTCTTTTCACAAATATTTTATCCAATTTTAAACTGTTTTTGCCAAATAGATTTTGTATTTTTTCGCGAATTAAAATTTTTGGTTTCCTTTGGCAATCAAACTTTTGAAGAATGAAATTTTGAAATTTTCTACAATTTTAACACATATAATTTTTCAATGTTGTTTTTGGACTTTTAACTTCTATAGACAATCCTACTTTTAAAGAGTAAAATTTTACTATTTTCAACTTTTTTCGACAGTATGATTTCTTAATTTATTTATTTATTTAATATACACGGCAGCGCCATTTCTACAAAATAATTTCCGAAAACTATTCTAATACTAAAACTAAAACTAACTAAGTTATAAACTAAACATATAATTATAAATAAGATACAGTAGAAAATATAAAACCATACATATTTAAATATTGCACAAAAGAATGAAAAGTAATTACAAAAGAATTTGACAGTTATTTTGAGTTTAAATTAATTTACTTATATTGATAATGTTTAATGTGGATTTTAATTTTGAAAACTTATCACCAAATATGTCGAAATTAGCATTGGAATTTAGCAAATTTGCATAGCTCATAATTCGTACTTTTTATCATATTTTTATTTTATTTTCGCAGTTACAATTATTTAAGTTTTAACTTCTTTTTGTCAGAGTAAATGTTGGTATTTTTAACTTCTTGTGATAAAATGGTGTTTTATTTTTTTTTTAGTTTTCAGCTTTGTAATGAATAAGATTTGGTGATATTTAATTTTTTGTCAGATATAATTCTTACATGTTTACCTTAATTTAACAAACAATTGAAAAAATAATAATTTCTCAATTTTTTTACGCAATATGTTGTTAGTATTGACATCCTTTTTGTCAGATGAAATTCTCAGATTTTTTTTCTGTGATAATTTAATTATTTTAACCGATTTATCAATACTCTTTTGACATATACATTTTTTGTATTTTTCACAAATATTTTTTTAAATTTGAATCCATTTTGGATAAGTATTATTTGTCCCTTGTTAACTTTTTTTGCCAATTGCAATTCTAAACTTTCTTTTGACAAATTAGTTTTTTTTTAAATTTTATAACAGATATCTGTTGTCAATATTTAACTTCTCTTTGTATAATGAAATTTTGAAATTTTCAACTTGTTTTGATAATTACATTTTTAATATAAAATTTGTTAACTCAATTTAACAGATTTGATTTATCAATATTTCGACGATAAAACTTTTCACAATTTTTTTGTGCTAAATTTTTTTTGACAAATATATTTTTTTGCCAGATGAAACTTTTGGATGTTCAATTTCCTTTGATAATAAAACTTATTATTTGTTTAAATTTGCTACTATGTTAAAAGATATGATTTTTCAATGTAAGTTTCTAAATTTTCAACTTCAATTAATAATCATTCTCTAGATAAATAAAATTCTTCCATGTTCTACTTTTTTAACAGATATTGTCAATTTTGAACTTCTTTTTGCTGATTGAAATTTCTAACTTCTATTAACAATCTACTAGTGGCAAATAACATTTTTAAATTTCAACTTTTTTCGATTTTCCCAATATTTAACTTTTTCTTCATATGAAACTTTTCTAATTATACCTTTTTGGACAATTAAACTTTTGAAAAATGATTTTTTTTTCATTTTTTATCTACAGTGGTCATGGAGAAAATTAAATTACATCCACTTTGTCAAATATCCAGGCCCTATTATTTGTATTTTCTTTTTTGTGTCACTGTCACTGTTCTATTGTTTTTTAAACATTTCACGTTTATTAAAATTTAGTTTCTATGTTAATAGTTACTTGTGTTTTTATTTCTTTACTCCACGGCATTCACAACGTAAATAATTGAAAAATTTAATACATCCATTCTGTTACTTTGATAGCGTTGAGTTACTTAAGACTTCTACCAACGAACGAACGTGGCTAGAAACTGGTCTGCAGTTATCGTTGATGGGAAACAATAATGTGTGCTTTAATAAATCCGTTTTAAAAATCTGCACACATTATAATAATAATAATTCACCATTGAGTAGCAGTAGTAGTAATTGTTAGGCTAAACCTTGCTTTAATCCGCCATTTTTTGCCTGTTCGTTTTCATACCTGTTTTCATTATGGTGGGAATGAAAATTTTGCTACCAATTCGTTCCCATTTGATTACTTCAATATGTACATTTATAAATATCGTGTGAGCCACAAAATTTTGTTTCAGAGATGGCTGTGAGATAAATGAGGTATGTCGCATCTTATTACATCATGAGACTGGATTAGTTCAATTGGATTAGATCTAAAAAAATGAATTAATCTCAGACATGACTGCTACGTTTCTCTCTCTCTCAGGCATGGCCAACTCTGAAACAAAATTCTTTGGCTCACACCTTACAAATTAATGCTAGATTTGATTTAATGTGTAAATTGAAATCCCATTTGGTACAATACCTGCAAATTTATTGTGAAATTCGAACTCTATAGACACGTCACCTTCTAAGTTATAAAAGGTAAAGGAAAAGTGCAGCGAAAATAGCGACAATGAGGCGCATGGATGCAGCCGAGCATTTGCATATTTAGCGCGAGCTAAACACATATCCGCGCCGAAACATAAATTTCGTGCTAACGATATAAGTTCAGGCATAAAATGAAGCCATTAAAACTTGAAATGGTAAATGAATATATTTCGCAATTTTCGGTGTGCATGATATCCGCGAGTTATGCCCGAATAAGGGACCAAGACGCTTTTGGTGAGATGCACAAGTTGCATACGTGTGTTATATACAGAGTGTATACGAGTTTCATCGAGAAATTTACAGGGCGAATTTGTGGGCAGTACAAGAGTTTTTAACATTGGGTTTGCATCATCGGTTACAAAATAATGAAGTTTAAGTAATCGGTTACAAAATAATGAAGTTTAAGTAATCGGTTACAAAATAATTAAGTTTAAGTAATCAATTAGAAAATTGATTCAATTGTTTTTAAGTCTTTGCAAGACTTAATTTTGTAAATTTACGAATTAGTTAAATATTCAGAATATATTGAGACTATGTTTCGTCTGGATTAAACATAAGTTATTGTTATTTTAGCGTTGGTATCCAATAGCATATTGTTCACCAAGGGAAGAAACTGTGCTTTCGCAGCCCGCGGCGTTTGGCGCACGAGCTTGCACAGCGTTTGTGTTTATTTTCGTATTAGGTATCGACTCACATCGAGACACAAGTTCGTCAAACGTTGAATAAGTATATAGATTTGATACCAACAAAGATATATTCTATTTCCAATTAGTAAAGCAAGGGTCGACAAATTTTAACATTGTATTACACATCTGTCATTACTGTGTGCCATGGTGTCGAATGATCAGCTGTTCCTTAACATAGACGCGAACCTTATTAAAGGCCGTTGCTCGGAATTGGCGCTAGTTTAAGGAAGTGCACACGCGTATCCGTTTTTTTCCTCGGCTTTACTAATGCATAAGCGTTGTATACATCGTACGCGTTATATTCTAAATTTCGATAAGTATATGGGTTGAGTATTATGAGTTTAATGATATTTATTTTAACAAGTATGCCGCCCTCTATCGGAAAATTTATTAAACTTTTTTTACTCCCATGGGATCCTAAACCTCGTTTTCTTTCCGTACATTGGGGCCGAAAAATGAGCGTTCAGAACAGATAGGCGGAAAAATTATTGTAATGCTGATACGTCTGCTAAGTCCAATCAGAAACAACACGCGAGAAATAACACAATTGATATCTAATTTATCAATTTTGATACTTCTCGCTTGTCGAATTGTTTCATTGGCGTTTCCTACGTAATATAACAAACGTACAGGCCGGGCCTTTTAGGATGGCGAGAGACTTGAGTGCGCAGCGGTGTCGTACTGCCGCTAAGTTTAAAAATCCTCAGTGGCGGCAAACCATTATAACCATTTACGTGGTAGGTACACTATGCATACGTGATTAAAATAGTAAATCAATTTTATGTTCAAGATATATTTTATTTATATTAATTTCATTATAAATAATTTCCATACAACACAATGAACAAAAAATTATTCCCTTATCCCCTCCGTTACGCCAGTGTGCGCCGAGCAGAAACTGCCGAACGACGGCAAACGGCGCATTCGGAGCTATTCGGGCTGTGCCGCTTCTCGCCATCCTAAAAGGCCCGGTCTGTACTACTCTTACAAATATTTTGGGATATTAACTTAGGATGCGAAATATACCTAGAAAATCTAATGATTATTAGAGTTGTCGGTGAATACATTTGATATATGTATTTTAAAATTTAATACACTATTCCTTTTGTAATTTTAATATATTTATCGTACCGTACCTATTGTAATCAATAATATTTCTGATAATGATACAACTTCTGTGAAAGAAATTTATTATAATATATTCATACATTCATATATTTTTTTGAACAAAAAAAATGCGATATAGTTATTATTCATGGACCTGTGTGCAAATATATTTATGTGGAACGCATCTTTTTGTCCTACGCTCGTTTGCATTGTCCGAGTGGATTTGCATCACAAAACTGTATCCGCATTATAAATGATAAAAGATTTGTTCGCGTTATGATATTTCTATTTACATCTCTTCTTTACACGCGGATTTATGTACTTCGCTACTGTTGCACATGCTAGAAATATACAAAGCTTAAAACGTATTCAATCGATTGTAAACGAGGGTCATACTAAAAGAATGCTTTTAAAGTGCTTCATAATTTTCTTTCTGTATTTCGTCCAGGGCCGAATTCACCTATTTAGCTGCAGCCCTAGACAGTTTTACTTTTTCCGTTACGAAGTACGAGAAAGTATTGTGATCGTGAAAATGTTTTCAATTTTTTTTAATGGATATTCGTGTTGATGTCCCTAGAGGCAATTTCAATAATTTCTGAATTTTTTTGTGGCTGTGTGCATGGGCAGCCCCAGCAGGTGGGGGCAAGGGGAGGCAGCTGCCCCCTCCTGGAAAATGAATTTATTAAATTAAAGTAATACTTTATTTTCTAAACTTGTATGTGGTCGGTAAATGTATACTTTAACAATCACATCAAAATTAAAAATTGCGTTCCACTTTATGTTCAATGAATCAAAAAAAAAGTTGACGTATTACGGCCCGTTCACATGCCACCGAATCGGTCGTTTTACCAATTCGGTTATTTTGCCGTCTTCTATAGTGGCGCATATATGTCAATATGCGTATTCACACGATACTGCCCTCGACTGTATACGGTATCGTGTGAACAAGCACATTATAGAAGACGGCAAAATAAACGAATCGGCAAAACGACCGATTCAGTGCCGTCTGAACGGGCCGTAACGATGAGCAGGTACGGTTCCACCCGCCGCGTATAATACAGTGCGATCGAATAAAAGTTAGTCAAAGTTGGCCATAAGCTAAAATTCCTAAACTTATTAGCAAGTGTCAAGCTGACGTATATTGATATTTTCAAATTTGGTTTGACTAATTTTTTATTATTATTCGATCTCACTGTATTATTACTGTACATTTTAGTAGAAATTAACAATTTTTGACAGTTGTAAATTATTATTTTTGGCAGAAGAAAATTTCCTTTTTACTGCCAACGTGCCATTTGTGATGATAGAAATTTGCGATTTTTGACAGTTGTCATTTTTAGCAGTTGAAATTTTCTGTTTTCTTTTAATATCAAAAAATGTCATTTTTGATTACAAAAATCCACAATTTTTGCATGCTAGTAATTTACTGTTGAATTGTACCGTTTGTGGTGGCAGAAATGCAAAATTTTTGACAATTTGTAATTGTTACTTTTGACCATTGGAAATTTCCCTCTTTTAATATTGAAAAATGCCGATAGTGATAGTAGAAATGCTCAAATGTTGACAGTTAAAACATTTTGGCATTTGGAATTTTTCTTTTTAGCAATTTTTGACAGTCCTGAGTAGTTATTTTTAGCAATTTTTGACAGTCCTGAGTAGTTATTTTTAGCAATTGAAATTTCCTTTTTCCTGCCAACGTGCCATTTGTGATGGTAGATATGTGCGATTTTTGACAATTCGAAATTGCCATTTTTAGCAGTTAAAATTTTATTTTCTTTAATATCAAAAAATGCCCTTTTTGATAGTAAAGATCCACAATTTTTGACCGCTGCAAAAATGTAGAATTTTTGACAATTAGAAATTGTCATTTTTATTGTTTAAAAATATATCTTTTTACTATTGAAAAATGCCGTTTCTGACACTAGAATTGCACAATTTTTGATAATTTGTAATTGTTAAAAGGTTGGAAATATCTTTTTTTAATATTGAAAAATACCGATAGTGATAGTAGAAATGCTGAAATTTTGACAGTTAAACATTTTTGGCATTTGGAAATTTTCTATTTATTGTTGAAACTTGCCGGTTTGAGTAATGAGCAATTTTTGACAGTACTGAATAGTTATTTTTAGCAATTGAAAATTTCCTTTTTACTGCTAACGTGCCATTTGTAATAGTAATGCGATTTCGAAGAGTTCGAAATTGTTATTTTTAGCAGTTTTCTAATATCAAAAAATGCCGTTTTTGATTGTAAAAATCCACAATTTTTGACAACTACAAATTTCATTGTGCCGTTTGCGGTGGCAAAAATGCAGAATTTTTGATAATTCGAAATTGTCATTTTCTTTTTTTTTATAACAAAAATGCCATTTTTGATAGTAAAAATCCACAATTTTTGACAACTGCAAATTTCTTTATGTGCCGTTTGCGGTGGCAAAAATGCAGAATTTTTGACAATTCAAAATTGTCATTTTTGACGGTTATTTATTCGAAATTTCTGTATGAAAGTTTTGCCCCCCTGGAAAAATTTCTGCGGCCATGCCTGTGTGTCATATTATTTCAAAAAAAGGTATTACTTTTTTGTTTATTTTTGGTTAATAATTATAAAAAGATAACAGCTTTTTAGAAAGTCATAGATCGTTAAATTGTTAAAATTACGGTTTCTTGCAAAAACATTTTTAACGGATATATCCGACCGTTTCTGAAAAATAATGTTTATGCCACATACATTTTGTGTGGGTGTATGTGTGCATGTGTTTGTGTGTCAATTCATTGAAACATGAAATTTTGAACATTGGTCTAACTTGACAATCCGGGGAACTGAAAAGCTTTAGGTACCTAACATTTTTTTTTGTTTTTTCCATAATAACGAACGAATATTGAAGATAATATTGAACATTTTCTTGATAAAATCTTTGTTTCATGAAAAAAAAATATGATTTTCTCATTTTTGGTTTACAATTATGAAACGATAATATTTACACTAAACTTATTATAATAATCATTGTGGAAAATGACAACGAAAGTTTTTTCGATTTTTTTTTCTTTTCGAGTAATCGCTATAAATACGGTTCAATTATAAATAACTAATATACAATCAAATTCCGAAAAAGTAACAGGATGGGCACATCACCATTCCAAAATTATAATCTTGATTTTAGAAAATACGCAACCATCGTACACGTTGTTCGACATTAAAGATTCGTGCGTCAAAATCTATCATTTTTCATTTTTCGATTGTTGCGTCTCTAAAATTGTGATCTTGATATTGTACGGCAAAATGTAGAAAATTCATAATAATTTAAATAAGTATTAAAACGTTTTTCTGTGTAATTAATTTAACGTATCAAAATTGTACTTTTTCGACTGTTAAGCCGCCAAAATTGTAATCTTGATTTTTGAAAACTCACAACTACCAAACGCGTTGTTGGAATTTACTAATTTTAGTGTTGAAATATAGCAAATTTAAAATATTTTAATTATGTATTAAAATTTTTGTTTGTAAAATAAACTAAAAATGTTCAAATTTTGACTTTTCTGCCTCCACAATTATGATCTTGATTTTTGAATAATGATTCGTAAGTCAAAATGTAGCTCATGGATGATTTAACAAAGTGTTAAGAACGTTTTTTTGTAGATTAATTAAAAATGTCAAAATTGCACGTTTTCGACTTTTCCTTCTCCAAATATGCGATCTTGAGTTTTGAAAAATTGTAGAAATCTATCAAATTTAGGATACTTTAACTAGGTATTTATACTTTTTCCTGTTAATTTGACTCAAAATTTCACTTCTTCAACGCCTCCAAAATTTTGATTTTTTTAAAATGTATAAATAACTATTATGAGAGATGATTTATATGATAAACTAAAACGTAATCCTCAGAACACTATGCTTAAAAGCAGGTGTAAAAGCTATAGAAATAGATTAAATGGACTTATTCGAGAAGCTAAAACATTATATTATGAAGATATGATACGTAAAGAAAAAAGTGCGGCTAGGGGAGTCTGGAAAGCAGTGAATAATATAAGTAAACCAAATAATATGGCTAAAAAAGATGAAATTCAGCAAATAAAAATAAATGGGAATAATATTACAAACAAATCAAGTATTGCAGAAGAATTTAACAAACACTATACTAATATTGGAAAAGAACTTGCAAACAATATTAAACTCAGAAATAACGTGGCACATAGTCCAAATACCCAATCTAACTATAATTTATTCTTAATGCCAACTGACGTCCACGAAGTAAACCAAACTATCAACCAATTAAAAAATAATAAGGCACCTGGTTTAGATGAGATAAGCTCCGAAGTTTTAAAACTTACGGCACCATATATAAAATTCCCTCTGGTGCATCTAATAAATTTAACAATTGAATGCGCCCAATTCCCAAATATCTTAAAAAACGCTGTCATTACACCAATTTACAAAAATGGGGATAAAGAAATTATTACAAACTACAGACCAATTAGTTTGCTTAGTAACATAAGCAAGATTTTTGAGAAAATTATCAAAACACGTGTTCTATGTTTCGTAAATAAGAATAAACTCATATCAAAATACCAATTCGGATTTCAAGATGGTATATCAACACAACATGCTATTGCTCATTTGATAGGCAACATTTATAAATCCCTCGATGAAGGTAAAAGGGCTTTATGTTTATTTATTGATCTGGAGAAAGCCTTCGATACGGTAAGTCACCAATATCTTCTTGACACTCTTGAAATGATGGGCATGCGAGGCAAGGCCTACAATCTATTTAAAAGTTACCTCTCCCTACGGGAACAGGTTGTTCGTATTGGACAACATACAAGTACATCCAGGGTTGTTGAATGTGGTATTCCTCAGGGAACAGTTCTAGGACCACTTCTATTTATATTGTACATAAATTGTATGTTCAAATTAAATATAAACGGTACAATTAATTCGTTTGCTGATGATACTGCGATCTATTATGAAAGTGATACCTGGGAATCTCTAAAAGCGTTGGTTGAAATGGACTTAAAAACAATCAAACAATTTTTTGACAATAAATTATTAACAATGAATCTGTCCAAAACAGCATACACTCCATTCTCTATAAATAAAAAGACTTTACCACCTTACAAATACATAACTCTTTTCAATAACAACAATAGCACTATAATTAATGAACAATCCTCATCAAAGTATCTTGGAGTTACTTTCGACTGTCACCTACGCTGGCACGAACACATAAACCAAATAATCCGAAAACTACGAAAGATTATTTTTCCGTTTAAGAAAATATGCGAAATACTAAAACCTGAAACAGTTAAAATGATATATCATGGAATAATAGAATCACATCTACTTTATGGTATAATAGCTTGGGGTAGTGCAGCCAAATGTTACATGAATAGTATCTCCGTTTTACAAAAAAGATTTTTAAAAATTATGATGAGGAAAAAGAGTAGATACCCCAGTGACCTACTTTTCAAAGAGGCAAACGTAATGGATATCCATCGGCTGTTCTCTAAAGTGATCATATTACACCAACATCCAAGAAATGAAAACCTGATGAAAATTTCGCACTCTTATGCTACAAGAAGAAGAGAAAACAACTTTGTCCAATTACCCAGAGCAAGAACGGAATTAGGAAAGCGTAGTCATCTCTATATAGGACCACGACTCTGGAATGAAATACCCATTGAATCCAATAATCATCAAAGCAGGGAATCATTCAAGAGGAAGATTAAGAAATGGCTGCTAGAGATGGAAAACTGTCAACTTCATAAGATATTATGCCCATAAACACCAGAAGATTTATTATGTGCATTATTTGATTGCGCATTTATTTATCCATTTATTTATTATTTTTATCATGTGGATGATTTTATCTCTAAGTATGTGTGTGTGTGTGTGAGAGTGTGTGTGCGTGTGTGTGTGTGTGTGTGTGTGTGTGTGTGTGTGTGTGTGTGTGTGTGCGTGTGTATGGGTGTGTATGTATGTGTATGTTCGTGAATGAATGTGTATGTAATTATATGAATGTGTATGTATATGCATGTATGTGTACGCAAGTGTATGTATGTATATGTATGTATGTATATGTATACAATTGCAAGTGTTTTAGATTCATATTATGATTGTAATTATTATGTTTTTAATTATAATTTTGATGGCCACACTCAAGTGTTCACTTTAGTGGTCAAATTTCTTTGTTTATTGCCTTTATAATATATTGTAAATTTATATATAAATATGTTAAACTGTTGTTGTGCAATAAATTATTATTATTATTATTATTATTATATACTATTAAATCGGGAAAGTAACATGATGGTCACATCACTATTTTTGCTCTCGATTTATCCTATGATTGGGTTTGACTAATGAGCTGCTGAAGAGACGCAACTCTTAATGTGCTATTAATAGAGCAGTGTCGTCCGCGAAAACAAAAGGGTAGGTTTACAGGATTTTAAGGTAGTTGGAGTTTTTAAGGTGTTAAAAATAATACTGTGGAGTCGCCGTTTCAGCAGTGTTGATGGTGTAGAAGATATAACGAGAGGAAGAAATGGACCAGTTGCGTGATCCGAAGAACTGGTTTCCTCGAGCAAAAGTCATCAAAAAGAATGCTCAAGAAGACGATAGAAGAACTTGAAAAGAAAATAGGAATCAGAAGGTTGAGGAGAAAGAAATAAAATCAAAATAGCGTCTGGCAGATTAGGAGTCATCTCCATGAAGACGATATAAATAGAATTAATTAATTAATCACATCGAGTGAATATTATCGTAGAGTTGTATATTATAGGAATTATAATCATTTCCGTTCTAAAAGTAATTTCTCGAGTTGTCTGGTTTATTACTGATTAAAGCAAATACTCGCCGGATTCAAGGAAGTTAAGCTTTGTTCCTTTTGTACAGTTTTTCAAAAATTTCATATTTTGGATTTCGGGGAAAGAATGTTTATATCCTAAAGAATGGTTAGAAAATGAACTGGAATTTTGGTTTAATCTAAAGGCGTTAAGTTGGGTTGTATAGGTGGTTGCAAGATTAACCTAGAACTCAATACCATAGACCCGATGTCCAGGGACGGTTGCCTCGTCTACCTCATGGTAGTTTCACTGATAAATCAAGCGTGTATTGATATATTATTGAAGGTTTGCTCGGTTTTTTTCAATTTGGATCCATTTCCGTGCGGGTTATCTACGAATTATAATTTTTCTAACACGGGGAAATATGTTTAGTAAGCAATCACCACTGAAATTCGTAGCGTCCAATTTAAATGCAAAATTTTGTCAGTTACCTCATTTTAAATATGACAGATTGTATCGGCGTCCACCAAACGCAATAAATTCCCCAGCGTATCAAAGAGTTTTATAAAAAAACAGCAACAAACATCAAATAACATGATCAGACCGCATAAATACTCACAGTCCCGATACAATTATACACTATCCGTATAAATAATTTATGCCCATTAACTAAACACCAATATATACCGATAAATAATTCCGGACGAATTAAAGTTTTGAGGCAGAAATATATTATGTAAATATTTATTATTCCGGCGGTATTATTGGAGGGCCCATCAATTTATTATATGGTAATACGGCTAATAATTAATTTACCTGCAACGCCGGTTTAATTAGAGGCACAGAAAACAGTCTCATTTATATTTAACTTATTTAAGTGTCCTTAAAATAGGTTAAATAGGACGTTGCGAAATATATTGACGAGTTTAAACTGAGACACCAGTTTCCTTTAATTTATCCACGTCCGCGCCGTATGTGTGAAGGTAATTATGTTTAATTGGCATGAAATGTTAATAAGTCGGTTTACTCAGCGTTTCCATTAATTACGTAAGAATGTTTTCAAGAAATAAACATATGCAGTGTTTTATGGAAAATTTAAATTATATATTTTAATTGATAACTAGCAGTAACATAAAAAGTATAGAATTCTAATGCAGTGCAGTGACGGCTCGCGGAATGACTCATGGTACGGATGAGGTAGCAGAGGTGGTAATACAGATCTCTGCAACTTACTTTACCTATCTGTATTGCCACCTCTGCTACCTCGGCCGTACACACTGCTGCAGTGTGCATCAATTTCAATATGGAAAATTGAATGCTGCGTACAAAATGAGGAATAAGTATTGTTCTGAACATTTTCAGAATAAAAATTTTAAGGGGAATATCAACCCCGATTTTTAAATTGCAGTTAAGATTTGAATGCAATAATAGAATGAATTAAAGACACTTGGTTCATTATTATGATTACCCATTGCAATATGTTTTACCAAGTGCTAAATGAGAACGTAATCCAAGGAAAAAAAAGAAACGTAGGTGAGACCGCGGAAAAGTCTGGGGAAAACTTTTAAGGTTTTATAAAAGATGAAAAATTCAGATTATATCGATTTTCTCTGAGACTATCAATGAAACAAAAAAATGTTTTAGATAAAAGTTGAACAGTTTGGAGATAAACATACAGTGGTGACATAATGACCTTGGTTTGACCTTGTGACTTCTACGCAAGGTCAAATGAAAGTCAAAGTGCCAATTATTGTAATAATTATTTTAAAACTACAATCTGAAACTATAAATTCAGTTTTTTTTAACTTAAAAAATATGGTAAATAAAACACCATTACTTCGTTTGTATAACTTTTGAAAATTGATTATTTCCGTGACTATAGTTTCAGCAACTTCCACGTGCCATTATCAAAGTTATAGCAATAGTGTTTTATTTTTTATTATAAAATGTATAACGAAGTAGAAACCTCCAGTATAAACAACATTAAAAAGTATGACTTTTAATCAATTATAACATATTAAATATGCAGTGAATAATTATATCTAATTAGTCAAATAATACCATTCAATATGTAACGAGAAAAAATGTGTGAAAATTAATAATACAGACGAATTTAATTAAAACATTACGTCGCACGGAATAAATTATTATTTTATCTTTACCGCATGCGTTAATTATAAGCTTAATTACGCAGTAGCTTCTCGAATTTATTTCGCCCCAAAATCTCCGACAAAAGCCCAATTAAATTTTTAATGCATTCAACGAGAATCGTCTTGATTAAATCGATGCACAAAATAATATTTTAATTATTAATTTTATGTCCCCATAAATTACGTCCAAACAACGTACGATAAAGATGTTTGATAAACACCGTAAAATGTTTTCATTTTAAAGTTTTTACGGCGGCATTAATTAATCCCAACACTTTCCGCTTATGAATATTCAATTGCACACACATCGCGAAAGCGTCGAAAAGCAGCAAGTCTATCAGAGCAAACAACGGGTTTTTTTTAAATGGAAATTCACCCCTCCAGAATACATCAAAAGTTTGTTAAAAATATCAAAAATTAAATGTCAGGATACATGAGATTTTTGTATAATATTATGCATTCATTCTTGAAACTGAAATAATATGCAGTGTGATTCAAGAAGAATCCCTCGAATTTGTACTATTTACAAGACAAAAAACTAATAGAAAATCAATATCCCAGATTATGTATATGGGATGTTGCGTTGAATAAAAAATCCAGTGAATTCACCCTGTATAACATAGTGTGCGTCAGGGGCGGCTCGTTGTATAGAGCCAAGGAGCCATGGCACTACCTATAGTTTCAAGCTCAGCAAGAATTTTTTATTAATTCTTAATACACTTTTTCTATTTTGCGTCTAAAACGGAGTCATTAACGCACTCATATGGGTTCGTTAATGGCTCGCTCAGTGCGGTAATATCACTTTTTCATGGTTGGCATCGTTGAAATTCAGAGCTCTCAGCATGTGCTAAATTTTCGGCGAGATAGTTTTGAATGTGGTAAGTAAAACACGTGTGTTTGAGAATTTTCACAAATTTTTAATGTCGAACACTGCGACATATGTTTCGCCACACAGTGGCTTCATCAGGCAGATTATCAATTTTTCAAAATTTGTGAAAATTCTCAAACACACGTGTTTTACATACCACATACATTATGGAATTTCACCAAGTAACAGCCTCATCAATCCAATAGATAGTTTTGAGGTTATGTGATGTGTGAAAATCGCAAACTAATTTTCTAAATATGTATGGGCGATTTTTTAATTTAGAAATGCAATAAAAGGGACAAAATAGAAAAAAAAATACTGTTTAAAACTTGTTCATAAGGCCTTTTTTTCGCACTTGTCTCGCTACGCTCGTCGTTTTCTAAACTTGAACGCGTGCGAAAAAATCGCGCTTATTGAACTCATTCTTTAATACACTATTTTCGCTAGTTACTTTGGTCTAGGAAGATAAATCGTTCTTTCTTTTTTAAAAGAAGAAGGCGGGTGGGGATATATTGTATAAGTCGCACTACCATCAACATGTTCCACGAGCTGCCACTGGTATACATAATATCCAACATAGTTAAACAAATCTTCGAATTAATAAGTTTATTTTTATTGCAATAGTTTAGGTATTTATTTTACATTTAGTAGGAAGTACAGCATGTTTTAATGTATATTTATGGATTTTCAGATATTTGTATATGGAACGGATAGTTCTAAGCGTAAGGCTGTTTAATATCCTCGCAAATATTTGTTGAAATTTTACGAGAGGCGAGCAATAATGAGATGATGTTTCGGCGAGCATAAATAATTCATAATTGCCTTTTGGAGAGTCCGCTGGAGGATTTCTAAATATTTGATCCAGGCGGAGTACTTTTTCCGTTATTAAATTATGTGTTTAATAAGTAAACCGTTCCGGGATAATCTAAATTTCGAAATTATTTTGAAAATTAATGTAAATACAGTAGATTAATATCCCGAATGTAAGGAAAAATATTCGCTTCGACCCTTTTGTATTCGGTAATAAATCTTTTAAAACTTAAAAAGAAAGTTTTTGTATTAAAATTATTATTAATTTAATTCATATTTTCAGTTGTATTGACCAAAAATACCGATTTTGTTACTTATAATAAAAATTATTATTACTTTTGCTGGGTAGCCATAATCCTTTCACAGGTCAGAACTCACATAAATGCTATTAAAATTAGTATAGAAATATAAATTAGTTGGTAATATTAATTACCAATTATTATTATCATTTAACATAATGTAAAAATGTAAATGCGCTTCTTAAACATGTCTAAATATAAAGGCGTTAGTGAAGAATTCTAAATGATTCAGTCGAAAATAATAAGTAAGTTTAACCGATATTTAAACAGAACTTACGAATTAGGACCAACAATCGAATAGAAGCAAAATCAATAAAAGATCAAATAATAATCTATACAAATTAATAAATAATAGAGATGTACCGATACCAATATACAGGGTGTTGAATTGGTTTACGCACCAAAGGGATTTCTATGTTAAATTCTTAATGTTCAAATATTGGCTCCCCAATTTATTCTAGAGAAAAGTGTAAATATGTTTCTTTTCAATTGTTTGCAGTATTTTTACCCTCTCTTTAGATGATGACCAGTTTTTGAAATCTTAAGAGCCAAAAAATCCTTGTTTTAAGCGAATTTGAAGAACTTCCTTTAATGGATTGCACTTATCGAAAAACATGGATAAGCTAAAAAAACAAAAAAATCGATCTTTACTTGTTTTTCAGGTTTTTAAAATAACTTTTTAACAAACCACTGGATTTGGAAAATTATTTAAGCAGTATACAGTGAGATCAGAAAGTCGAAAATAAAAAACCACTAGACGTTAAAATAGATCAAATTCCTATGTACTGCAAATAATAGGCAGCCAACATAATATTACGTGAATTATTATCCCTATTTTCAGAAAATGTGCTGCCAATTATTTTCGACTTCCTACTTTTTGTACATATTCAGGTTATATTTCGTCTTATTAAATTTATTTAATGCTTCTGCAACAAAAGATGTTGCCTCAAATTTATTTTTGTACTCGTTAAATAGATGTAGATAAGATGAAAACACAAAATTCGACGCTCAATTGTTTTTTTAGTTTTTTGCAATAACCATAAATCGCATCAAATTTTGAAAATTCTTCCATCAAAGAATTACAATTATCAAACACATGCAGGTAAGGTGGTAAACGTCTTTAATTGTTTGTAGTATTTTTACCATAACTCTTTAAGTGATGACCAGATTTTCAAAATTCTTACGATAATGTATTATACTCGTTAGATAGCTACAAATTGAGTTGAAAAATCGTTTATGTGGAATTGTTTTCCGTCGAATTTTAAGGTAACTCGTAAACGGATGACCAAATTTAAAAAAAATCCATTAATAGATTGCACTTAGCGAAAATATACGAATTAGCTGAAAAACAGAAATTCTACCTTCAATTGTTTTTCGGCATTTCAAGGATAACTCTTAAAAAAACGACCGGATTTGGAAAATTTTTCAAGCAAAGTATTGTACTCGTTAAAAAGATGTAGATAACATAAAAATACAAAATTCGACGCTTAATTGTTTTCGTTTTTTCGCAATAGCTATTCATTGGATCATCAGATTTTGAAAGTCCTTCCATTAATGGAATACAATTATCGAACATATGCAAATAAGGCAAAAAATGGGAATTTGATCTTTAATTGCTTTGGGACGTTTTCACGAGATTTTGGAATTCCTTACGTAATGGCCTTTATACGTTGGATAACAAATATGGCGGAAAAATCTTCGATGCTAATTTGTTTATTGTAGTTTTGAATGTAACTTTTGAACGGGTGACCAGATTTAAAAAAAAGTTTGCATCAGTGGATTGCACCCACCAAAAATATGTGGATAAGCTGCGAAACAAAAATTCGACCTTTAATTGTTTAATATTTTTTGAAGATAACTTTTTAACAAATGACCTGATTTAAAAAGTTCTTGAAGCAACTTATTGTACTCGTTAACTAGATGTAAATAAGGTGAACACGAAAAATTCGGGAGGCCCTTTTCAGGGCCAATGATGTGCAAAACCTCCACGTGGTGCACATCGGGTGACGCAAATGCGAAGGGGAAATGCATAAATCACAGCTTGGATTCTGAGATTTCAAACATGACGAATAAAATTTGTGAAAAAACTTTTTAATTAATTAAAAAAAAACGTTTCCTACAAAAAGTTTATACTTTTTTTCCGTAGAATACGATTCCGCAATGAAAAATAGGAGGTTTTATTTAAAAAATCAAAGTTGACCTTCGTTTGACCTTGAAAATTAAGGCCACGGTCATTTTCAAGATCACCAGCATATGTACCCCTCCGAAGCCTACAACTTTTATCCGAAACATTTTTTGTCGTGTTGCTCAGGTTTTGAGATATTTGGGGTGGCAATTTAAAATGGGACACCCTGTATACATAAAATCAAGGGCGGCTCGTTATATATAGCTAAGGCGTCATGGCACTACCTGTACTTTCAGGCTGAGCAAGAATTCTTAATTAATTCTTAATAAAATACTTTTTCGCCAGTTATTTTCATCTAGAAAGATAAATCGTTCTTTCTTTCTTAAAAAAAGGAGGGGGGGTGGGTATATTGTATAAGTGGCTCTACCATCAACATGTTTCACGAGCTGCCACTGTATAAAGTTACTGTTTGCATTTTTGCTCCCCTTATACAAAGAGCTGAGAATTCACATTGAACTTTAAAAAAAAAAATCGATTTTTTGGGGCTAATATTATTCTTTGCATTTTTGCTCTCCTGATACAAAGTGCCGAAAATTTACTCTGAATTTTTTTCGAAAGTTCTAATTTTTTTTTTTTTGGTCCAATATTACTCTGCATTTTTGCTCTCCTCTCACATGATATAATGTGTGGAAAATGAACTGTGTCTGAATGATCTTGCTGGATTTTTGAAACTGAAAATGTCTTTGCCTAGGTTGTCTGAAAAGAAGAATGATAGTGCACTTACGTGATGTTGATATCTGTTGTGGGTTTTTCTGAAGGTAAAGGAATGTTCTATAACAGGAAAATCAACCAATATTAATTCGGCTTTCTCAGGAGCTTCCAATTTTAACCACTTGACGATATTGGTGATCAGATCATAGTCTTAGTTTTATTCTGGCCACTACAGCCGTCACGAAAAAAAATCCGTCCAAATGTAGAAAAAAGTGTTTACCAGATTCTTTGATAAATTTAAATGCAGAGATTGAATGATAAGATCGCTCTTTTGTCTGAGAAAAGTGTAAAATCTTTCGGCGCAAATTTTGTGCGAATTTAGCTGCGTTTCCAAGATTTGTTATTAATTATTATTTTCAACCAACTCAAACAACAACGCTATCAGATACCAGTGGCGGTTTCAAAGGGGGGGTAATCGGGTAATACCCCCCCCCCCTCCAGAATGTTTCGCTTATTCAAAACAAATAATATAACCGGTAAATTTTTCCAATGCTTTAAAACGTTGGAAAAGGATAGAGAGATTTCACGGAACTGATGTATGAAAGTGGAAGCACCAGTTCGTTTCGATTTTATCTCCTATAGAGCAGCAGTGTTGCTAGGCGTAATTTTTAATTTTCCCCAAATATTTCATAAAAAATATATATTTTTATCTTTTTTCTAATAACCCCCCTAGACTAGTTGGCTAGAAATGACCAACTAGGCCTAGAAACTAAGCAAAAGTGTTTAATTTAAATGACCTTCACATATGGCAAAGTTGGTATAGTTGTATAAAGGTAAGATATCCTTGAATGGAATAAAATTTCATTCGTTATTAGAAATGCCTAATCTTTGCTTTACATTTATTCTGTGGCTGATTTTGTATACAAATTGGCAACCCATTATAATATTTCACAAAGAAGCATCTTCTGCAAAGTTTACTTGTTGAGAGACGGAAGAATTATTTTATAATATTATTAGAAAAGGAAGCATGAAATGTTTCATTTCTATCGTAAAAACTGATTGCTACTTTCCCTGTTACGAAGTACGGGAAAGTATTGTGATCGTGAAAAGTTTTTCAATTTTTTTTTTAACGGAAATATCTGTTTTGAGGTCCCTATAGGCGATTTCAATAATTTAGGGAAAACAATTTAGTCTGTGTGTATGTGTGTTCGTGTGGGTCTGCCTGTTCTTGTTAATTCTCAAAAACTAATAAAGCAATTAACATGAAACTTTGAACAAAAGTCTTATTTGAAAATCTGAAGAACTAAAAATCTTTTAAAATCGATGTCCAGTAAGGCAGATCATAACCACTAGTAGTGCTAAAATTGTGGGCAACTTCATAGAAAATGTAGCGTTGAGATACATTTTAAAAAGTAAGGGCGTTTACTCATTGTAATCAATATATTTTTTGAACAGAATACCAATTTTGAAAAAATAATGAAGAGTAGACATTCGACAATTTCAAAACATGCTAAATGTAGCAAATCGAGATATTGGTATATTTTCAAAATTGTTCATTAATTTTATTTACGCTTTCTATATTTTGGACTGATACTTAAATGTTTAAATTTCAAACATTCTCAAAACAAATGCTCGTGGGGCATTCCAAATGATAAAATTGGATTAAGAATAAATTAAAATAAATATTGACAGTGCAGTATTTAGCGCAAACCGTTTGAGAATTTTAAATATGAAAAGTTTTCTTGGCGGTAAAAGTTTTTTTAAAGGAAATGATCGGGTTAAGGAAGCTAAGATGATAATGGTAATTGGCATAGCCAACTAGGGCAATCGATTGTTGCAGTTTAAAAATTCATGATTATATCCATATGAGAGGACAAACACTCCGGCCATGGCCATTCTTCATTTAGCAAAAATTACCTCTCGAATGAGTTTCGAATCCAGAAGCAGGATACCGCAGCTCAGACAGTGAAAAGTGCTATTTTTGAAATACATAAAACTAACTCTGCCAGAATTAAGTTTAAATTCTCCTGGATGTACAGTTTTGAAATCGTAGGCAATTTACCGAATTAGAAACGAAAAATAATCGACTGATATTTTTTGGAAAATTTTCCTGCGATATAATTTTTAAATCATCTAGAATAAAGTATTATATTTTTGGGCAATATTAAGGACGATGATTATAACATATTTAGGATATATGCGGCCCTAATTAAAATATGATTTATTTAATAATTATTCCAACCACTTTCTAAGCAATTAGCCGTATGTTCAATATCAACATTCCATGTCTAGTAACTGTGGTGCCCCTGTTAATAAAAATTACTCAAGAGCTATCTAATTGCTCATCAATATATGGTCTTATATCTAAATTAAAGATCTTAAACGATAATCCATCAGCACGTATCCAAGATTGCACCTTTGGTTTTGAATATTAGGCAATAAATATGTGATAACAAAAAGTAATACAGTAAATCAGATTGATAAGCACTTATAAATTAAAATATTTAAACAGGAGTTGATTTTGATTAAAAGTTTTTAAAGCTTTAACATTTGATTTTCAATGTTAATGATTGTAACGACTAGGAATAGAATGTGTGGATTTGTCGAACTAGATAAACAGATATGTCCATTTGTTAAGGAACAGGGAGCACGCAAAGGGGTCAAATTATCACAACATCTGCAAAATTTGTGCAGATGCTAGGGTTACCATAATATTGTGTGGGAAGAGTGACACATAATATCATTGTTTACAAGACTGGAACCGTTTATTTAACAACGCGAGCGCCCTTCCTGTAATTGCAATAATAACGTTCACAGTTTCATGTTTTCCTGTCGAAGTGCTCTCTGCAAACTTGAATAATTTATATGGAGTAAAGATATTTTCATAATTCTATCAAAACATCACTATGCATATACGGGTTATTACGTAATGTTTTAAATGCAGGATATAATGAGCAAAGTTATGCTTTGTAATTATAATTATGATACCGGTAAAAGTTTCATACATAGAAGAAGTTATAATTTAATATATCCACAACAAGTTAAAGGAAAGTCAATTTCATTAAGAAGAGTTACTACCATTTTAAAGTATTTATATGTACACAACCAGATCCCCAGTGTTCTGCAGTATATCTTAATTACCTCGGCAGGCCAAGATTAATCCGGAGACTAATTTACAAGAAATTTACGACCTCTCGAAGGAATCCACTCTCGTGTCCATTTTTAATATGGGCATGATGATAGCGTCTGCGGGCGTTTACCAGAAGCATATTTTAATTACCGACCTTTTTTTCGCACCCATCTCTCGAGATTTCCTGCGGGCCTCTCGCGCTGTATCATTCGTAAGTGTAATGGAAGCAAAATAGAGAGATGAATAAAAGAATACGTTGACCCCTTTTAAGCTATCAGGAACAGAACATAAAAGATGAGTGCGGTTCACTCTCATGCCACTCGTTCCAATATCTGTTACAGAGTGCTTTGTCGGTACAAATGGCTACGAAAAATCCACATGCACATTACCTTCAACGAGAGACACGCCGACTTTTGAATGCATGAAAAAATATGTAAAGTAGCTTTGTTGTCGTGGCTAAGAAAGATTTCTTTTTATGGAAGAAAAATATGTACAGAACACCAATGGTGACTTGCGTTTTTATGATTTTTGTAAAAAAGCAACTATATAGTTAAAGCCTAATCATCATTTGTTGTTTTTTTAAGTATTCAAACTAGCATTTTTTTATTTTAAATGCCATAAATTTATGCAAAACCAAGAATTGATCTCATTTTCAAGCTGAAACTGAAGTTTGCGTAGATTATGTAACTCTGTTCCGACTGTATTTTTATTTTCTAAAACCGATGAAAAGCAGACTATTCTTATTTCTAATTTTCAATGCTGACGTTTCTTAAGGAATAATAAATAATACAATAATAACGAACAATTTATTATAACTTTTTATAATTAACAGTTTATAATCGTTCGTTCTTTTTAATATTTTTAAATTGATTTTTACTTATTGTAAGTAATAATAGAAAATATATCCGATTTGATGGTATAAAAGGGATTTTGTAATATTAATATATTTTGTTTCACAAAAACCACAAAAACCTATGCAATTATCATAAAACTTGTTGTTTATAAGTTTTTCACTTTGCCATTCTCTGCAATTATTGGTATTGTAAATTTAATGTATAGATAAGATATTACAAAATTTTGCAATTCTTTATTTTGCCGAAAACAAGGGGCTTGAGGCAGAAATGCCTCAGGTCGATAACCAGGACAGACCAACCCCTATAACTTTAAATTCTATATAATGTGAATATTTGTTAATGTCTGAATAAAGATGTAAAAAATATTTATAAGCGAAAAGTTCCAGTTGTCCCTTATTTTCTTCTTTCACATAAATATAATTTAAAATGAAACATATATTCGTAAGTCTGTGATTGATATACCGGGTGTAACACAAAACAGGCTCACCACTATAGTATTTTTATTAATTTTAAATTTAGTAGTTACACGAAAAACAAATTTGATTTTAGCAGTCATCCAAAAACATCAGTTGCACTTTTCGTACAATTTTAAAATTTTAAATACAAATTAATTGATGGTTTGAAAAAACAATTATATGCGTCATTTTGTTTCGTAGTTCACCTTATACCAGCAAGTCAAATTTCAATATTTTTTTTAAACGACTCCATTTTTTCAAATGGAGAATAGGCAGCGCAAAATAATTTTTTAAAAGGTAAATATTTATCGAAATGTATTTATGTGAGTGGAACTGACGAACAGCCAAAAATTGTATAATTTATCCAGCAAAGGCGTGAAGTCTTTCGAATTAGAAATAGAAATTGCAGTGGGGCAAGATTGAGAGAAAATTTACAAATTATTTGATTGAAGAACAAAAACAAAAAAAAAATCTAAAAAAGGAAATCAAAAATCGCAAAGAAAGATGCTGGGAAAAATTACATGATGAAGTAGGAGTGGACCTTTAGGGCAAAGATTGTAAAATTATCAATTTTAGAAAATAGGAGTTGAAAGACAAAAACAAAAAAGAAAGATCTAAAATAGGAAAGAAACATGCTGGGAAAAATTACATGAAGTAGAAGTGAACCTTTGGGGCAAAGCATATCAATTTATCAATTTTAGAAAATACAATTGTTATACCAATTTGTTATTTTTTTTGTTATTATATATTTTTATTTATAGTATCCATTAATATTATATTAATATAAGATCTAAACAATGTAATTATCTTAAGTGGCTAAAGGTCAATGGCCTGTAGTATTTCGGTGTGTTTCGAGTACAATAAATTGTTTTATTATTTAATATGGAAATTGTAAATGAAGATATAATAGAAATAAGTGAAGAAGATTTATTTACACCAACAAGTAAATTCAAAAAGCATCAGGACCTGACCAAATTACAAATGAAATTTTAATGTTTTTTTGTTAAAATTAATCCTGATATGTTTTTAAATGTGTTTAATAAATATTTAAACCAAGTAATTCCTCCTAAACCTTGTAAAATTGCTAAATTATGCTTGATTCCAAAAATAGGTAAAACATCTACAGAACCAGGAGGAAATAGATTTAGTTTTGGGAAAATTAATTATTTGAAAAATTGATTTATAGAAGAATTTTAGAAGAAATAGGAGAGCGAGGTTTAAGTAATAAGTTAAAAAAATTGCAAACGAAGCAAATCCTGATCCAATTAGAAAAAGAAAACATTGTGTCATAATAACCTTAGATATAAAAAAAACGCATTTAATCAGCTTCCATGGGATAAAACTGAAATCTTCAGATAATTATGAAATACCTTCACCTAATTTCCTCCTAAATAGACTTGCCCAAATAAGAATCCGTCAAACATTTTCCGAGTCATTTCTAATCCAACTAAGGGTTCCCCAAGGATCTTCACTCTCCCCTCTTCTCTACAACATGTTTTATCATGATATCCATAACCCCAACCCTTCGCACTTTAACCGGTCACAATATTTCTTATTTTTTGTTGATGATCCCATGCTCCTACTCTCCAAGTCACCCAACAATTCCTTCAAAACTCCATCGATTCCCTAGAACTATGTTACGCAAAATGGCGCATCGATATTAATCCTTCCAAATCCAAACTCTTCCTTCCTTACCACAAAATACACCAACTTCGCCCAATCTTAATAGAGATTATTCTGTAATTTAGCTCTCATTCACATGCAAATATCTCGATATTCTGCTCGACGCTAAACTCTCCTTTAAATCCAATCCATAAAAACCAAAGTCAACTCCAGGGCGTGGCATTTTCGTGCTGTAACCTACAAATACCAAGGAATTTCGGCAGAAACTGCTACTAACATTTATAAGTCGATATGCCGCCCCTTGTAAGACTAGACTATGGTGCAAACCTTTTCTCCAAAATCCGTCCCTCTACATTATTTCATCTTCAAGTCGCCGAAAGATCCGCACTTCGTACCCTAATCAAACTCCGACACCCCATTATAGCTACTGAAGGAAACAAATGAAATTCGTGAAATTTCGACCATTTTCAAACCGCCATAACTCGACGTATTTTCAATCGATTTTGATGAATCTTTGAGGGGGAAAAACGTTGAAATGTCTTCTTTAAAGTCATGCATGCGAACTTGGTGCCAAATCGTCGTAGGAACTTCGTTCTTTGAGTCCTGGGAATTGATCAAATTTTAATGCCTTTATGGTGAATCGAGTCGACATTTGTTTTTCAACTCCTTACACATCGTCAAAGTTGGACAAAAATTAGATTGTGCGCAATGTATATTTTGTTCAGAAAGAGGAAGCAGTATTTATTAAGTTGTAGAGAGAAAATTTAAATGAAGAATTAGGTAATGAAATTACAACCGAAAATTTAATAAATTTATTATTAGAAAGTTAAATAAATTGGAAAAAATTCGAAGGTTAAAGGTGGATAATTTAAACATCAATTTTTTTTGTGTGTTTTGATTCTGTTTTGGTGTTTCTTGATTCACTTGATCATCAGTGAGTTATCACTTTATCATATCTTCGTGGCCACGAGAAGCAGTTGACCCATCATCTTTAGATCCATCTTTAATTCAAGTGTCAATACTTATTTTTTTTCTTTCTTTAGTAGAAGTTCTAATATAAACAAATCCGTACATGCCACAATAAGATGTAATAATATTCAATCTTCTGCAGCTTCTTCTGAGATTTTTTTATACTAAATAGATGGTTTTCGTAAAAATCAAGGTCAAACTTGCTATATTCTCCTTCGTCTTTTTTGTGTAACTTATCTTTATATTTGTAAGTGGATTATCCTGACTTAGGCCATCACTTTCACTCACTTTTTTGATTATTTGAAAACACTTTTCCTTTTCTATTGCCATAACTTTCACACCTAACTTGTCTCAAAAAAGGTTTTTTTTTAAGGAAGGATGGTTGACGGGAGGAAGTGCGGATGATTTGGAATTGGCGTAAGCATTTAGCTATTCGGCCACTAACGATAACTAAATTTTTGAGATCTCATTTTTAATAATGAATGGGACATGCACTAGACATCCATTGACCCGCATGGCCACTTCTTTATTCCGAAAAAGTGACCGCACGTATGGGATTCGAACCCACGACCATGAGGCCCGTGAGTAGGAGCTCTACTCACTAGGCCACCGCGGCCTCAAAAAAGGTTACATTTATCGAAATTTTATATTTGATCTAAAATGAATCTTCTTGCGTTACTCCCCGTCATCCATCATAACTATACGAACATTGTGCTTTGAGCCTATTAGAGGGTGTATTATTAGAAAGTTACATAAATTGGCAAATTCGAAGGTTCAAAGTGGATAATTTAAATATCTATTATAATTTTGTTTGTGTTTTGATTCTTTTTTGGTGTTTCTTGTTGTATCGTTGTTGTTTGTCAAAGCTTGGCTTATTTGATTGGAAATAAAGATTGCATTTGGTAAATAAATTCACTGATCATATGTTTTTTTGTTTTTTTTTATCAGCCTTTGATGACATGATGATAAACTGAATTTGCAATTTCCGAAGAGCAGTTTCCTCGAGGAAATCCTTTCTGTGTGTTGGCGAGGGTTCGGTGGAGGAAATCACCACTGATTAAGGGAAACATTTTATTGATTGCAACAATAAAATCATGTAAAATGAGAAATCCCCAATGAATACATTTCTGACAATTCATTGGAAAAAAAATCTGAATTAAAAAAATTCCAATCATGTCAATTTTGAAACGGCCGGAAATGAATTTAAATTTAAATTCAAGTCGAAAAAAAGCCGAAACTTCAAGGGTCGCCAGTGGATTTGATTGGGAATTTTTTCAAAATATTTGCACCCCCGGGGGCTGCATAGCGCCGTCGGCCGTCATCGATAACTTTGCCTTACGAATCATTATGGTTTCGATAAAATTACAATGGAATTAGATGCAACCCCGGTTTCACGAAAATTTGGATGGATAGGCTGTTACCTTTTTTTAAATCATAATGAGCTACCATGTTTCCATTTAAAAAAAAATCGAATTAATAATTAACACAAAAGTGGTTAATTTTGTTTTCCTATAAGTCTGGAATACGAAACAAAAGGTATGAGGATGGTAGCGGCCGCCTAGATTAAAGATTAATTTTTGAGGAAAACAGTATTAATTAATTTAAGACCACAATTGAACATCTGTGCATCAGTTCAGTACATTTTATAAATATAGTAACTGCGACACTGCATATTATCTAGAGCACCTTTCACCGTTCCGGGCAAACATTTCAGGTACATGCCCGAATTGAGGATAAAGTGTATAGTCAGATGCAGGCGCAGGTGAATACGTTCTTATCCACAAAGGGGTTTGAGCTGGGAACCTTACCGATTCCCACAAATCCACCCGTTCATGCATTTTTAACATAGCCGTAGTTGTCAACCCCATTCAACCTTTGTATACTATTCCCTATTAAATACGATTTAATTTTAAATTACAAATATATAAATAATCATATTGATACTCTTTATATTAAAATAGGTATAAACGGATTTTATGATTGCTTTCAGAGCACCTACATAATTAATTGTTGTATTAATATTTACGTATTGGTAGTTCACTTTAATCGCCACGCGGTATTCATTTGTGCCTCAGTGAATTTGAGTTTGGGGCCCCACGGCATGAATTTTAGGACAAAAATCAACTGGTGGCCTGAAGGACTTGCTTTTTTCTTTATTAAGGTGGCGATCAATGTGTTAAGGATGGTAATATTAATTCGACCAAATTTAAACTCAGTTTAAATTCAGAATGTTTAAAATTCTCGGCTAGTTTTGCCTTATTATGGGATTTTCAAGAAAATGTAAAAAAATTAAAATGCCATTACTCATCAGAATTAGAACTGACTTTATATTTGATAAAATTAACTATTACTATCATCGTCACTACAGTTCAAACAGAAGATGGGAAAACATGATTTTAAACATTTAATTTTTTTAAGTAGAAATAGTCTTGAGTTCACGATGCTTACACAATCTACAATCTAGTAAAACTATGATAGTAACTTTCCACGAGTCTTAACAAGGTGAAGTTTTAATTATGGCCCGTGAGAAGTTTAAGAAACTTTTTGCAGGAAACATTACTTTTCCTTTTATAAAATAGAGAAATTAGCAGGAACTGGAGTGTTTTAGTCAGATATCTGCAGCACTCCTGCGTCGGGACATGCTCGGCTGCTTCCATCATCTCCATTGTAGTTATTGTCCGTGTAATTATGCACCGCGAGGCGCTCCATTTGCTCCTGAGTCTGACACAACTGTCATTGCTGAGGCTATTTCTATTACGAGTACGAATTCTTGCATCCCATCACTCGGTCATTATGCAAGATTTTCTTCGGAATCGGTAAACGTCTAACTGTACATCTGGAGTAGGTACAGTGGGATGAACGGCGAATGGCTAATTATAGGCCAAGTACGGCTATTGGTCGTGAGCGATTGCAAAATATGCACCATTCAATCCCAATCTCGATCCCTGGATGGAAATTAAGCGAACGCACATGTCGCCACAATGTGACCGATTAATCGAGTGTGTATTCGTAATCACTGTCCGATAAATTATTTACACTCGGGTGGATGTGATTAATTACATCCTGGATGGATTATGAGTACGGTCTTACCCACTACACCACCGTCATCTTCGAGCACATTTTAATTATTGTTCATGATCATTAATTATTATAATTATTTTGCAAATTTTTAAGTCTCGTGCTGTTTTAATAAAGTTAATCGAATGGTGTTATAATAATACAGATTCTAGAAAAAAAAACTTTGTTCAACAGTATTCGACCAAAAATTATTCGAACGTGAGTTACTATTTCTTTTAATTTACAATTTATATAAGCTTGTCAATGGCAGAGTTGATAATCAAATGTTTACTGAAAGACTTAAATTTCATGTAAATAATAATAATAATAAATTTTATTACCCAACGGAAGAATCCAATACAGGGATAACAACAAAAAAAAGAAATATAATACTACAGTATTTAAAGTAAGAGTAAAATCGTAACTAATTCTAACATATTCTTAAATTAAAAGAAAACAATCAACAATAGAGCTGTACATATGATACATATTATGGCGGATTTCGGTTATTAATAAATATATCACGAAATAGCTTATCACTATTTCGGCACATGTGGCTAAGTGGAGCTTTAACCAATAAATTAGTATTGGCGGAAACGATAGCAAATGTATTACAATTTCTAGATGATAATCTAGGAATTTGGAAATTAATTAAACCTAAAAGTTCTGCACTATCAATAAAGTTATGAATTATTTTAAACATAAAAGAAGCGCTGCTTTCATCACGGCGCGATGACAAAGAGGAAAATTCATGCTTAGATAATAATTGGCAATAATCTATATTTCGTTCAGGGTAGATACCGTCTGCTTTGAAAGATAGAAATTTTAGGAATCGTCTTTGGATTCGCTCGACTTTTAAGGTATTGCTAGTGTAACATGGATACCATATTATCGAAGCATATTCAAGTTTACTGCGCACTAAAGATATATACCGTGTGTTCGTTCTCAAAAGCGAACATAGGGTTTTAACATAGTATTAGACGTTTTCGTAGATTCCTGCTCGCCATCTTATTTTATAGAAGAGCTAATGGTATCAAAAGAAAGTGAAAATTATTGCGCATCCAACGACACTAATAACAAGATTTAAAAATGGTGATGTGGCCATCATGTTACTTTCTCCGACTTGATGGTCATTTATATTTACGTTTTCATGGTTTATTTTCAATTGAAATCCTATTTTAAAAGTACTTCGAGCGTTGCGTGAACTCGGATGAAACTGACGTTTAAAACGTCAAAATTATGAAAGATGGAAAAATTATACTTCAAATTCAAAAACTCAGTTTACTCAAAAACTAAAAGGATTTCGAAAAAAACGTATTCTTTATAAGTTGTTCATTTTGGCACTCTCTGCAATTATTATTAACATCAATTTACTGTAACTATTATCGTTTTAAAATTATAAACCAGAAATGAAACAATAATTAATAAATTTTTTTCTCGAATAACAATAATTTTATGAAAAATATTTTCAAACAAAAGATGTTCATTTATTTGTTATTTTCAGTATTTGTTTAAATATTTTTGTGATATTTTTCATATTTAAGAAGATATTGGCAAACAACAAAAAACGGTTAAGGTAAACACCCACTTCCGGTGTACGAAATTTTACCAAAAGCTTTTCAGTTCTTCGGATTATCAAATAAGACTTATGTTCAAAGTTTCATATCAATTGCTCTATTAGTTTTTGAGATACAGCGCGCACAGACACACACACAGACACACACACACACACACACACACACAGACACAAAATTTTTTTTTCCAGAAATTGATGAAATGGCATCTAGGGACCCCAAAACGGATATTTCCGTAAAAAAAAATTTTGAAAAAAAAATCACGATCACAATACTTTCTCGTACTTCGTAACGGAGAAAGTAAAAAATTGATTTTTTACCGTAAAATACTAATTTAAAATTTGATAGTTTTTAAAATATGAGTTGCTTTGCTTTTAAAATGCTATCGCATTTTGACGTTTAATATTATGTTACGGTTTATTTACGAAAAAATGAATAATTACTAACGAAGAAAGAGTTTTTATGGTAAAAACCTATTATAGTGGTGACAGTTTACGAGTTCGAGATTTGTTTGCCGTTAAGTTTAATACAAGTACTATACAAAAATATGTACAATCATTTGAAAGACTCGCAAAATATCGCTAGAATCAGAAAGTAGGGGTGGTGAGTATTATTATTATTATTTTGATTATTACTATTATTATTATTGAAGAGTTCTAAAATTATAATCATATCACAGGAAATCGGCAAACAGTTGACCGCACAGAAGAGCATGTTTTGTCGATGATAAATGCTGACCCAACACACAGCCTGAGACAAATTTCTCTTGAAAGTGGTTTATGTAAATCGCGGGTATGAAAGATATTAAAGAAATATAAATATCATCCCTGTAAACCGCCATGTCATCAAGAGATTTTTCATGTTGACGAAGAAAGCAGGAGTACATTTTGTTATGAAATGCAAGATCGCGCTAACAATGATGGACACTTTCTATCGTCAATTTGCTTCACAGACGAGTGTACTTTTACCCTTAATAATGAACCCAATGTTCAAAACACACGGCATTGGGCTCAGGAAAACCCTAGGTTAAATATTTCAACCAGAACTCAGTATCCTCAAAAACTTAATATCTGGGCTGGGATTTTTAATCATAATATTATCGGTCCATTTGAAATTAAAGGAAACTTAAATTCAGAAAGTTGTTTAGATCTTTTAATCACAAAGGTAGGACCTGCAATGGAAGAAGTTGCAAAAGAAAATCAGGAGATTTGGTTCCAACAAGACGGCTGCCCTGCGCATTTTGGTTTAGATGTCAAATTATTTTTAAATAATTCATTTCTAAATCATTGGATTGGTAGAGGTGGTACTATAAATTGGCCAGCCAGATCTCCAGATTTGTCACCTTGCGACTTCTTCTTGTGGGCACACGTTAATAGCAAAATTTACGAAAGACACCACCCAGATATTAAGTCTTTGACAGAAGCAATAGTTACTGAATGTGCGTTAATTACTAACAGGCAGTTAGCTAATGTACGAAATAGTTTTTACAACGGACTATAGTATTGCTTATCTCAAAATGGGGGGTTATTTGAATATTTACTTTAATTTGTTTTTCCTTACTGCTGTTTTTAATAAAAACCATTATTACTTATTACTTAATATTTATATATTGTTTGCTTATAAATAATTGTCAAAAGCTTAAGAATTGAATACACATGTTAATTTCCTATGTTCAACTTTGAGAGTGGACACCCGGTATAGGGTTCGCAGTAATAACACATTGCTGAAATATTTAGAAGTTCGCATTATAAATCCCAACGTCTTCATTGCAGAATTACACATATTATCAATGTGATCGATAAAACTTAGGCGGTTATCAAAAATAACTCCAAGATCATTAACACCTGTGCTCCTTAGAATCGCGGAACCATTGATATGATAGCAATATTCAGCAATTACACGCTTACGACTATATGACACAGCGTAACACTTGTCAATATTTAGAAATAATTTGTTTGTTTCGCACCACTGCGAAATCAAGTCCAAATTTTGTTGAAGTGAAATTTGATCATCCATAGAGTTGATATTCTTGTATATTTTTAGATCATCGGCATAAGCTAATATTGGGCAAGATATTGATGTAATTAAATCATTAATGAATACGACAAATAACAATGGCCCCAGATTTGACCCTTGCGGTACACCTGACGTTGATAAATATGTGTGCGATTTGAAACCATTGAAATGAACATAGTTTAGTCTGCCTTCCAAGTAAGATGCCATGAGTTGAAGGAAATTTTCCGTGAGACCGAAACTACTAAGTTTGTTTAATAAAATTTTGTGGTCAATGATGTCAAAAGCACGCGAGAAGTCAGTATATATAACATCTGCCTGGCCTCTATTGTCAAGAGTTACGCTTAGATATTGCGCAATGGTTGCCAAATTAGTTATTGTCGACCTACCAGATATAAACCCGTGTTGTTGTGGAGAAATGTACCTTTGGACGTGGCTATAAAGATAATAGTAGATAACTTGCTCGAATATTTTTGCAAAATTAGACAAGATAGCGATTGGCCGGTAATTTTTAAGCAGAGAAGAGTCCCCTTTTTTAAGAACTGGAGTAATAACAGCACGTTTCCAGTAATCAGGAAATTTATTTGTAGAAATAGCTAAGTTGAAAATTATTACTAAAGGCTTTGCTAGTATGTATTTACAATCCTTAATTAGAACACAAGGCACTAGATCATCACCACATATAAAAGAGGTTTTGAGTTTGTTTATGCTACGGATAATGTCCCGTTCAGTAATTGTAGGCATACAAAAGCTTTCACGATTGGTATTTGTTGAACTAATATTTTCCTGGCTCTCAGTAAGATATACTCCAGAAAAAGTGTCAGCGAAGGCGTTGACAATATCTTTAGGAGTAGAGAATGTCCCACTATTATTTTTTAACTGACCAGGGATTCTGGTGGTGCCATTCCTTTGGTGTACAAATTTCCACAAATCTCTTGGATTTTTCTCCAGATTCAGTTCAATGTTTGTCATATAAGTCTTATACGCGGCATTAATTTGATTCTTGGTTAAGGTTCTAACTCTAACAAATTCACTACGATAAAAAGAGGACTTCGTAGACTTCCATTTGCGATGATAATATAGTTTTAGACGGACATTTTTAATAATGTCCTTAGTAAACTAGACTAAGTTCACGCAACCCTGACACATTTTCATTTGTAGTACCTCATTCAATTCATCACTATCACTCGCTCCTTTTTAAAATGTATAAATGTTACCATAAAGTTCAACACCAGGCGGATATTTTTCACCATAGCTTTATATTTTTTAAGAATAATGTATCTTCACTGATTCCATAATGTTCTGTAATTATTATAATGCTTAAAGCGATGTTTCACTTATGTATGCATCTGTATTTAATTTTATTTTATTTTATTTACTTCAATTGCTATTATATTACCCTGTTAATGGATATTAATATCTGTTGGGAAATAGATATTATTATTATTATTATTACTATACTCAGCGCACCGAGTCCGTAGTATATTGGATGTGCGTGATCTTTGCGAGATGTTCGCTGATTGGTCAGCGCAAACGCATGTGAAGCGCGTGTCACGCAGCCGAAATGTAGTGATTACGTTATATCCATAAATCAGTCTTTTTCAATTACAATTAAATAGGAAGTGGTAAATAGTTAAAAGAAAAAAATATGTGTATATTCTCGTGTTGTGTTTTAAGTGTCTGTTATATTTTCGGCACAAGACTAAAATGTGACAAGTTAGTGTAAATCAGGCTTTTCATATCTTCTCGACGAACTATCACGAGAACGAGGGGTGAACGCAACGTAACCATACCACCGATTCGGTGGGCCGAGTATAGGAAGCAATTTGTTTCAGTGCTTGTATGTACGAAAGAGATAATATTAATACAAATTCTAGAAAAAAAATAACATTTTGTTAAACGGAAAATGATCCGAAAGCAAGTTACTCGAAAGCAATTTACTCAAGGACTTATCTGTACGAAAGAAATCGCATTAAAAGGTATTCTATAAAAAAATTGGTTCGAGGGAAAGATTTGTGAAAGTAAATTAGTTGAAAACGGTTTGTTCAGTAGCGTACCTAGAGCTTTTGCCACTTGCGACGGTCCCCAATTTGCCGCCTTTTCTGAGTAAATCAAAATCAAAATAAATTATTGACAATTTCTGAACATAAATAGACAAAAAAATTCTTTAAACAGATTCTACACACAATGATAAAATGAAAGCGTGTTAATGTACTTAATTTTCTTGATTTTTTATTGGAAAAGTTTTGAATGACATTCTCAAAATTGATTTTATATGGACAGTAGCGCTAGATTGTTAATCTTAAATCACTAAATATTGCTATGTTGGGAACAGTTTTCCAACAGATATTTTTAAATGCGCCCTTGCCCGTTTTCCAACGTTTTGCTTGTTCTTGTATAGCAGGTAGTGAAATACAATTTTGTACTATTTTTGAAATGAAAAAAAATGGAGAGAAACAATAAACGGTTAACTTTCGGTTTCCAAAATTTTACCAAAAACTTTTTAGTTTTTGAGATTGCCATATAAAGCTTGACTTTAAAGTTTTGTTTTATAATCTATGTCTGAGATACAGTGTCCACAATTAGGCTGCCAGATACACAGACATTTTTCAAAAATGATCACAGACGATTCTGATCTAAAAATTGACATTTTCCTTGAAATCAGTTTCTAAATAAAGTAATATATTACTTATAGCCATCGGAGTCCGCAGAAATTTTTACAGGGGTGGGAGGCAAAACTTTCATACAGAAATTCCGAATAAATAGAAAATGTACAGTAACAATACAGCGAGATCAAATAAAAAATTAGTCAAAGCAGGTCATGAAAAAAAGCCTCATGTATTTTCTTAGTTCTTAAATTTGAAAAAAATCAATATACGTCAGCTTAACACTTATAATTTTAGGAAAAGACGTACGTATTTTTGCTCATGGCCAACTTTGACTAATTTTATTCTAACGGACTGTATTATACATTTATCGACTACATACAAGTTTAGTATATAAAATATTAATTTAATTTAAACAATGCATTCATTTTACAGGGATGGGGGCGACTTCCCCCCTTGCCCCCCACTGCGGACGCCCTTGTTCTTAGTGCAAGTAAATATAAGAAATATTTTTTGATCTACAGTATGAGTCTTTGTAAGCCTACAAAATAGAAAAAAGAAATATGCCACCTTTACAGAAAATTGCATTTGATAAATGAATTTAAAAAAAAATAGTTCACCATCCCACTAGACATACAAAAATATTCAAAATTATCATAAAAACAAAACAAGTTTAATGCTTAATTTAATTTATATTTAATTTTTCCTACTATAAGTTCTGCAAAATTGAAGAAATTTGGTAAATTCGTTCACTATCTTACTTAACTATTTAAGTATTTTAATCTAATCAATGCGAAGAAACAAATTTTAGTTGCAATTATTTTTCAGTTTTTTAGCTATAAGTTTCGAACGATTGAAGATATTTCGAAAATTCGCCCATCATTTTATTCTATTCTCCTATCTTTTTTGATTACAGCCAACGAGCGAATTCAAATCGCGATTGTTTTTTAGTTTTTGGCTATATGTTTCAAAAAATTGAAGAAATTTGGAAAATTCGTTCATCACCTTTCTTAACTATTCAGGGCATTTTAATGACTGTGAAAGAACGAATTCGAATTACAATTGTTTTTCAGTTTTTAGTTTCAAACAATTGAATAAATTTAAAAAAATGACCCGCAAAAAAAATCGCCATTTCTTCCATAGTATTAATTTTGAAAAATTTTCACGATTTGTACCAGGAGACTAGGAACGAAACAGTTATTTTCCTCGTTAAATGTAACTTCAAAAATCAATCGTGTAGAGTTATTATTTTTTCCCAAAAAAAAATTATTTTCATGATTTCACCATTTTCAGCATTTTCTTCCATCTATTACTCAGGAAAAAAATGTATGCAAAAAATGTTCGCTCTCAGAAAAATTTGAAACCACTTATGATGGTTCTTAATGACTGGAAAAGGCGTGTAGAGTAATTATTTTTCACAAAAAAAATTATTTTCATGATTTGACCATCTCACGAGTTTCGCCATTTTTTTCCGTAGGATTACTCAGCAAAAAAATGCATGCAAAAAATGTTCGCTCTCACAAAATTTTGAAAAAATTCATGACTGTTCCTAATGACTGGAAAGAGCGTGTTGAGTAATTATTTTTCACAAAAAAAAATATTTTCATGATTTCACCATCTCACGAGTTTCGCCATTTTTTTCCGTAGGATTACTCAGCAAAAAAATTCATGCAAAAAATGTTTGCTCTCAAAAAAATTTGAAAAAAATCATGAAGATTCTTAATGACTGGAAAAAGCGCGTGGAGTAATTATTATTCCCAAAAAAAAAAATATTTTCATGATTTCACCATTTCACGATTTTCACCATTTTTGCCATAGTATTACTCAGGAAAAAAATGCATGCCAAAAATGTTCGCTCTCAAAAAAATTTGAAAAAAATCATGAAGATTCTTAATGACTGGAAAAAGCGTGTTGAGTAATTATTATTCCCAAAAAAAAAAATTATTTTCATGATTTCACCATTTCACGATTTTCGCTATTTTTTTTGTAGTAGTACTCAGGAAAAAAATGCATGCAAGAAACGTTCGGTTTCAGAAAAAATTGAAAAAATTCATGACGATTCTTAATGACTGGAAAAAGCATGTTAAGTAATTATTATTCCCAAAAAAAAAAAAAATATTTTCATGAGTTCACCATTTCACGATTTTCGCTATTTTTTTGTAGTAGTACTCAGGAAAAATGCATGCAAGAAATATTCGCTCTTAGAAAATTTTGAAAAAATTCATGACGGTACTTAATGACTGGAAAAAGCGTGTAGAGTAATTATTTTTCCCAAAAAGATTATTATCATGATTTCACCATCTCACGAGTGTCGTTATTTTTTTCCGTAGTATTGCTCAAGAAAAAATGCATGCAAAAATGTTTGCTCTCAGGAAAATTTGAAAAAATCCATGACGGTTCTTAATGACTGGAAAAAGCGTGTAGAGTAATTATTTTTCCCAAAAAAATTATTTTCATGATTTCACCATCTCACGAGTTTCGCCATTTTTTCCGTAGTATTACTCAGGAAAAAAAATGCATGCAAAAAAATGTTCTCTCTCAGAAAATTTTGAAACATTTCATGACGACTCTTAATAACTGGAAAAAGCGTGTAGAGTAATTATTTTTCACAAAAGAAATTATTTTCATGATTTCACCATTTCACGATTTTCGTTATTTTTTGTAGTAATTAGTACTCAGGAAAAAATGCATACAAGAAATGTTCGGTCTCAGAATAATTTGAAAAAATTCATGACGATTCTTAATGACTTAATGACAAAAAAAAATTATTTTCATGATTTCACCATCTCACGAGTTTCGCCATTTTTTCCGTAGTATTACTCAGGAAAAAAATGCATGCAAAAAATATTCGCTCTCAAAAAATTTTGAAAAAATTCATGACGGCTCTTAATAACTGGAAAAAGCGTGTAGAGTAATTATTTTTCACAAAATAAATTATTTTCATGATTTCACCATTTCACGATTTTCGTTATTTTTTGTAGTAATTAGTACTCAGGAGAAAATGCATACAAGAAATGTCGGTCTCAGAATAATTTGAAAAAATTCATGACGATTCTTAATGACTGGAAAAAGCGTGTTATGTAATTATTATTCCCAAAAAAAAATTATTTTCATGATTTCACCATTTCACGATTTTTTCCATTTTTTCCATAGTATTATTCAGGAAAAAAATGCATGCCGAAAATGTTTGCTCTCAAAAAAAAATTGAAAAAAATCAAATTATTTTCATGATTTCACCATCTCACGAGTTTCGCCATTTTTTCCGTAGTCTCAGGGAAAAATTGCATGCAAAAATGTTCGCTCTCAGAAAATTTTGGATTTTTTTTTCATGATTTCACCATCTCACGAGTTTCGCCATTTTTTCAGTAGTATTACTCAGGAAAAAATGCACGCAAAAAATGTTCGTCCTTAGAAAATTAATTTTGAAAAAATTCATGACGGTTCTTAATGACTGGAAAAAGCGTGTAGAATAATTATTTTTCACAAAAAAAATTATTTTCATGATTTCACTATTTCACGATTTTCGCTATTTTTTTTTTGTAGTAGTACTCAGGAAAAAAATGCATGCAAGAAATGTTCGGTCTCAGAAAAATTTGAAAAAATTCATGACGATTCTTAATGACTGGATAAAGCGTGTTAAGTAATTATTATTCCCAAAAAAAAAATATTTTCTTGACTTCACCATTTCACGATTTTCGCTATTTTCATGTATTAGTACTCAGGAAAAAATGCATGCAAGAAATATTTTGTTTATTCCCAAAACAAAATTATTTTCATGATTTCACGATTGTCGCCATTTTTTCCATAGTATGAGTATTCCAAACTCAGGAAAAAAATGCATGCCAAAAATGTTCGCTCTCAAAAAAATTTGAAAAAAATCATGACGATTCTTAAAGACTGGAAAAAGCGTGTTGAGTAATTATTATTAAAAAAAAAAAAATATTTTCATGATTTCACCCTTTCGCGATTTTCGCCTTTTTTCCAGAGAAAAATGCGAACTCAAGTCGCGTTTTTTTTTAAAGTTTTTAGCTATATGTTCCAAACAATTGATGAAATTTTGAAAATTCGTTTACCATCTTACTTAGCTATTCAAGTTCTTTTGATTACAACGAAAAATGCAAAATTATAATTGTTTTTCACTTTTTCAGTTTTTCAGGTGTAAGTTTCGAACAACTGAAAAATGTTTACAAATCCGCTAGCGATTTTACTTTAATCTTCTAGTTCTTTTCCTTGATTACAACGAAAAATGTGAATTCGAGTCTTGATTGTTTTATCAGCTTTACCCAACTTTCGCAAAATTTAAAATATTTCGAAAATTCGTTTACCATCTTATTTATCTCTATAACGTTTTGAAAGCACTGTAAAGCAAATAATTCGAGTCGTAATTGTTTTTCAGTTTTTGAGCTATAAGTTTTGAACAATTCAAGAAATTTCAAAAATATTTTTTCATCTTTCTTCAACTCTTCAAACTCTTGTAATTGCAGCTAGAAAATTAATTCTCATGAGACACGAAGGCGAGTTTTGACCGAAATGTGTAAAAATTTACATTCTTCAAATAAACATAAATTTAAAATCCATAAGAAGTGCTACAATTTTAATCTTAAACTAAAACCATGCTTAAGTCTGCTTTACCACAATAATTTTTCAAAACTCGGAACACCTAAACTTATTGGTGACCATTTCTAGAAAACTTATCTATCAATATCTAAGTTCCAGGAAAAACACAATTACTTTACCTAATAAGACACATAAATTTAAAAAATAAAAGCATCCGACAAGATGAATACGCAAAGATAGACCATAAAGTAGCACTGTGATTCGGATAAGATTATTGCTTAGACGAGCGGTTATTAGAATGTGAAATGAGGTATAAAAATGGTGGCGGTGCACGGGCGTGCATTATGCAAAGTAGGAGTAAAAATGGTTACAAAATAAAAGTGGCGTTATCGTCGGCTGGGCTCCGAAGGTTTTTCAAGTCTTGACCTCACGTACTACGTATAACCCCGTTCTGGAGCTCTTGACGAGCAGCGGTAGCTGCTGCTCCTTCATTTTTATTTAGAAAACCATCCTGCTGATGCGGATACCGATAAGATTGTATATAAGGCACACATAAAAATGGAGTTTAAAATAAATTACGACGTACTGCAGCTTTAATATACATACAGAAGTGCTCGCCCAGGGGTAGCCATGCAGAGATAGATACTGGCCAACCGATCATATCTAAGAATTATTTGCAACTCCGTACGCAGTATTGCCAACTGTCACTTCTACGCCATTTTGGTTAATGGCACACGACAGCTCGTGGAATCGAATCAACCGGTCGGAATGGACATGTGCGACCCCCGTTAATAAGTGGGGTGCGATACGACCCACACTTTAGCCACTCCGCAATAATTATCTTTATCTATAACGAGGGTGCACTACTAGACCGTAATGACACACCACCTTAATTTAACAAGGCTTGGTGCCATTATATCATTACAGCAATTTACAACTCGCAATTTAATATACCATTACAGATGATTTTTACAATTAAAGTGATTACGTTGTGTAACGTCAATTGCGAACCATTTTTGTTCTGTCAAAGATATAGCGGATATATTTTACAGCTGTCGCCTGCAAACCATACGAAGTAAACATGGAGCGTTTCACGGTTCAACGACGAATAGTTTGTGTGCAAATGCGATCATTTACAGAACAACTCGTACAAAATTTGGATGATATTAAGCGCCTACAGAGTTTACAGTTCATAATTAAATTAAAATTAAAAAAAATTGGAAAGAGTGTAGTGTTACAACAAAGCCAATACGTCTTCGTAATAAACGAAACTATTTATGCAGTCGACAAGGCGGAGAAAGTAAGCTATTACCCACCGATAGAAAAGGTTTTTTCGAGTGGTCAAAATTTTTTTAAAAGTGAAAAAGTTCATTTTGGTCCAGAAAAAATTAGTTCCACAGTAAGGAGTGTAAAACAATAAACAATTTTTTTATCGTGTTGTAGTAAAATTGAAAACGAAATTGATTCCTTCTGAATTCCTTCACCGTCACTGATCCATCCGTGCAAGCCATTAAAAAGTGCACGGACTCCATTAAAAATTACCATTGTGCGATGTGATTTAAAGGACCTAAGGCCTTTGTGTAATGCAATTATAATGTAGCTTGAGCATTATGAGAGAGACCGAGTTATTAGTAATAATGACGACATAGCCGCGGAACAAAATCGTCGTTAATACTTGATATACGAAAGCATTCCGTTGGGTTATTACCGATGAGCATAAGTGAAATTTGCATGCGAAGATTAATTAAGTAGAATAATTAGCTTGAGTAACTAGTTTTAGTTGAATGCGAGGCATCATTTCTCTCTCGGTCCGTCTATCCTTCTATCAGAGCGTGCAGAGAACAGAGCGAAGGAAACGCCACATTTATGATAATTATAACTACGATTATGCGTGTGTATTTGTGCGCTCGTGTGTGACTAGAAGGCCCAAGTCTGGTTTAATGAACCACATTCAAGTCCTTGTTAAGTTCGATCAGTCATCGCCCATCGTCGCAATTATATCGTTTCCTGCATTATCGTATTGAATCTTGTCCCGTGCCATCGCCGGCAAAACGACCGAATCTCGAAATTGCTCTAATCTGCCGTCCATCTTTTAACATCTCCACACATGCCTGCATTCATTTCCATTTCCTCCCGCTATAGACAATTAAAAATGAATGTGTGCACGGCCACTTCCTGGCTAATTTTCTCGGTGTAATTTTCCTGCTCGACGCCTACAAATAATTCTAATGTTTATGCACATTACCAACTCCAACATCGCTCTTTCTACCGTTACATTTCCTCCGTTTATGTGTTGTTTCGTGTGCATATTCAGTGGAATAATTAATTACGGATTAATTTCTTGGAAAATCGACATAATCCACCTTGGGTAAACAACTACATTGTGAACTAATTGAATTCGTACACAATGGTATTTATTTAGTAGGTTATACTTTTTACGTAGTAGAAATTCAACGATTTCTGAGAAAAAAACTGTTGTATCTCTGTATCTGTGTATATGTGCTAGAGATGGGCGAAATGACTCGGGAAAAGAGTCGGCTGAACTGAGTCGACTCAATCTTGAAAGAGTCCATTCTCCTCTAGTAGTATAGACCAATAAAACATACGCTCTTAATTAACGTAAAAAACTAAAATATACTCCCTAAAGATCGAAAATTTAGACAAATTTGGAAAATTCGCTGTTAAAGAAATGCAGAAAATTTCAACAAAAAAAAGAAAATGGAACGAAGAGATGTTCTCCGACACCTACAAGATGAAGCTCGTCGACGAGGTCGTCTACGAAGTATACGGAAAACTGGTGCAACGCAAACAGGGAGACATTGAAATTGCGGGCTTCAATCCATCCGCCGAGGACGCGGTAGAGTCGAGGGATATTGCTGTCGAGAGTGGCGTCGACATCGTCCTCAACCACAGACTGGCCGAAACATACGCTTTTGGAGACAAGAAATCCTACACAGCATACCTCAAGGACTACATGGAACGAAGAAATGAAAAATACAGGTCGTAGGCCAAAAAATCAAAAATGCTGGTCTAAAAATAAAAAATTCAAACCAAAAAAATTGAAAAATCAAGGAAAACGAAAATAAGTTGCCGACCAGAAACTCGAAAACCTCAGTTCCTGGAAAACCCACAACAAAATTTTATGGACAAGTAGTGTTCAGAATGGTCTGTCAAACAAAATATTAATCGATTTTAGCCAAAAAGTAACCAAAAAGTAAAAAAAAAACCACCCATAAAAAATAATAATTCAAGTTAAAAAATCTAAAATCAAGGGCAAGAAATCAAAAACCATCAAAAAAACTTGAAAATATCGGCAAAAAATAAAAAAAAGTCGCTTATAAAAATCAATCATTTAGGTTAAAAAAATCTAAAATATAGGATAAAAAATTCGAAACTTCAATCCTAAAATTAAAATTGCCAAAAAATCGAAAATTTTAACAAACAAATCGAAAATTTAGAAAAAAATAAGGCTAAAAGATAAAAATTTAGATCAAAATATCAAAATCCGGGCTTAACGATAAAAAAAATGAAAACAAGAAGATTGAAAATTCAAGTACGAAAATTGCCATATTCAGCACTCCAGAAAACATAAGAAAAAACTCAAAATTTGCTCTGTAGCGAAGGAAATTTGCACTCGACGATTTGAAAAATTAAAAAAAATATTATATGAAGGTTTCGCTTCAAATAAACTTCAATTATTCAAAAATAGTCTACTTTTAATTTCCCGAAAACAACGACATGCTCCTGCTGAAAACAAGGGAATAAACTCAAAATTTGCTCTGTAGGAAGGAAATTTGCACTCAATGTTTTGAAAAATTGTAAAAAATTAATCACTTGTGAATTAGCTCCAAAATTATTAAAACTATGCAGAAAGAGTGTACTTTTCACTACTTGTAAAAATATTTGCTATATTGCTACTGAAAACAACAGGAATTGACTGAAAACTGCACTAGAGGGAACGGAAATTGTACTCAATGTTTTGAGAAATCGTAAAAAAATAATCACTTGCAGAATTAGCTCTTAATTAAGGTAAAAAATTAAAATATAAGCACAAAAAATCGAAAATTTAGACAAATATCAAAAATTCGAGGTTAAAAAAATTAAGACCAAAAATCCGAAAATAAAGAATATTTTGTGCAAAAACTCTAAAATTTGGAAAACGAAGAAATGAAAAATACAGGTCAAATATCTACAATATAGGCAAAAAAAATTAAAAAATGCTGGTCTAAAAATAAAAAATGCAAATCAAATAAATTGAAAAATGAAGGAAAACAAATTTCATTTGCAATTTTCAGCTCCTAAAATAACTCTTGAGCTCAAAATTTGTTGCCGACCAGAATCTCGAAAACGGTAGTAAAGTAACCAAAAAGTAAAAAAAAATCGCCCATAAAAAATAATAATTCAAGTTAAAAAATCTAAAATGAAGGGCTAGAAATCAGAAAATGTACTTGAAAATATCAGCAAAAAATAAAAAGTTTACGTTAAAAAAAATATAAAATGTAGGATAAAAAATTAAAAACTTTGACCAAAAATTCGATCCTAAAATGAAAATTGTGGAACAAAAATCCGAAAATTTTAACAAAAACATCGAAAATTTAGAAGAAAATTATTTTCTTTGGAAATTCATAAAGACACATTATTCAAAATTAGTCTGTCAAAATTTCAACCATCTGTTGCAATAAATGTAGAATTGCCATGCAAATTTCTGAAAAATGCGCCTTATTGGTCATCAAAATTTGCTTTTTAGTGCAACCATTTTTGTTGTGGTAAACTTGCGATTATTTTCTTTGTAAATTTGCAAAGACACATTATTCCGAATTAGTTTGTTAAAATTTCAACCATCTGTAGCAATAAATGTACAATTGCCATGTGAATTCCTAAAAAAATAGCTTTTTTATCAAAATTTGCTTTTCCGGTGCAACAATTTTTGTTGTGGTAAACTTGTGATTATTTTTTGAAGAAGTTTATAAAGGGACATTATTCAAAATTGGTCTGTCAAAAATTCAACCATCTGTCGAAAGAAATGTGGAATTCTCAGGTGAATTTCTGAAAAATTTGACTTTTTGGTGATGAAAATTTGCCTTTTAGTGAAACCATTTTTGTTGTGGTAAACTTGCGATGATTTTCTTTGAAAATTTGTGAAGAAGCATTATTCAGAATTAGTCAGTCAAAGTTTAAACCATCTGCTAAAAGAAATGCGCAATCCCTACTTGTATTTTGAAAAATGCGCCTTTTTGGTCATCAAAATTTTCGCATGTAAAAATGAAAGAAAAACTAGTTTTTTCTCATTTTCGGATAAGCTCTGTTGTCTAAAATGTTGGTGTGAAAGTGTTTACAAAACTAGAGCCTAGAGCTTGTTAATCGAAGTCGTGGGACACTCTCAGCCGGAGACGTCCGGCTTAGGTAAGTTAGAAAAACACTTTTATCTCAATTTTGCTCGAAATTGGTCGATACATCATTTTTGGTCCGCCATACTGGATCCGCTATTTGGAATTTTAGAAATCAAACTTCAGATTAGTAATCAGCGATCTTGAAAACTGCTATATCTAAATTTTCATTCCATCCGCCATTTTGAATTTGGCAAATCTAACTTCGGATTAGTGTTCAGCGACCACGACAAGCTATATATCTATTTGTTGAAATTGCTGAAATTTTTTTTTTTAGGCCGACCATATTGGATGTGCCATGAGCAAATAGTAACAATTGTTCATTTAAATGTGTTACCAAAACTTTAAACGCGTTTTTCTGGAAAGATGATTTTCCAAACTACACGATAAAATGAAAACGGTCCCACCTATTAACTTCTAACTTGAATCCTCTTAAAGGAAATATTTTTCCTGATACCGTATACGTATAATATATTTTTAAAAATTAACTGTTTTTTAGAGCCATGCAACATGAAAAAAAAACAAAAATCGAACTGAAAGTTAAAGTGTGCCACAAATTTAATGTAGTTTTGGCTGATGTTGTCGATTTTTTATTTCAGATTGCTTTTCTGGCGCTGTGGGATGTTATTCATAGAACATGCAATAAATAACGGGTTTTGTAACAAAAAAAATTGAAGACAAAGTTGAATACACAGGTAATCGTAATCCCGAAACCGTTCCTTCGTATGTCTTTTTGTTGTCTCAAAAAAATGTTTAAATTTTGCTAAATCCGGTCATCCATTCAAGAGTGATCATCAAAAAACAAAAAAAGCAATTGAATGTGAAAATCAGTGTTTTCCGTTTATTAACAAATTTATAATAAGTTCAACAGTTTCCTAGAAGAATTGTCCAAATCCGGACATTTGTTCGCGATTTAAAGAATTCAATGCCGAAATTCCATTTTTCGCCTTATCTACATACTTTAGACCAGATTCAAGTTAGTCCTGTGGGTAGAAATAAGGGATCTTAAACCAATGTTATTTCACTTAGTACTTAGTACTAGTAATAACGCAAATTTCTTTTGTATCATTCAATATCCGGCGTGGCACTAGCCAGGGAAGTAGTTGTTTCAGAAGTTATTTGTTTATAGTCTTAGTAAGACTAAATTTTGCTTGCAGAGTTACGAACAGGTTGAATATTTATATATTCAGGCTATATTCCGTTTTTTGAATTTATTTAATACATTCTACAATAAGTAAGGTTGTTTCTATTTTATTATTTATTTTAAACTTTTTTCCGCATCTTTAACAAATATTGAGATATTTGACTTTTTTAGAAAATCGCGATGTTCTTTTTTCATTTGACATGCGCTGATATATTTTTTTCATTTTGGCATAAGTTGTTATACATCGTTCAAACGAGAAAAAAGTCTATCGAGCCCTGTGAACATCAAATATGGCGGCCATTTGAAATAAGAATGTTGGTATTGATATCTCGAAAACCGCCATCTGAAATTTTATTTTGACTTAATATTTATGTTTGCGCAATTGAACCAAGTAACTTTCATTTCAAACTTTCTTCCCCATCTCTAACAATTATTAAGATGATCGCGATGTTCAGTTTTATTTCGCCAAAGTGGTCTATATAGACCCCCGGGGGTCTATTTAACAAAAGTAGGGGTCGATATAAGCCAGGGGATCTAATGGGGGTCGATCTCAATCGGACGGTCGATTGGGGGTCGAAGGAAAAACAAGTGTAAAAAATTGAAAAAAATTTAAGGAGATTTGAACCTCGATTTTCATATTTTCCGCTAGTGAACATGAAACCTTTTTTAGTGGAAAGGTTTTATTTAGAGCAGGCATGTCAAACTCATTTACCACCAAGGGCCACATCAAGTATTACACACAAGCCGCGGGCCGCATTACCAAAAAAACTACAATTGAAACCAAACAAAAAATAATTATTTTTACCTTGTACATAATTTTTTTTTATATTTGATACCAACCTTGCCGGGCCACGTGTTTGACATGCCTGCTCTAGAGACCATTTCAAATATTTCTGTAAAAGAAAAATTTTGTGTGTCTGTATTGTGATCGTGAAATTTTTTTAACGGAAATAACCGTTTTGACGTCTCTAAGAGTCCTTTTCAAATATTACTGGAAAAAAAAATTATGTGTCTGTATTGTGACCGTGAAAATGTTGTCAATTTTTTTTTATCGGAAATATCCGTTTTGAGGTCTATAGAGTCCATTTCAAATATTTCTGGAAAAAAATTATGTTATTTTTCAGAATTTTTTTTGAACGGAAATATCTGTTTTGATGTCCTAGAGTCCATTTCAAATATTTCTGGAAAAAAATATGTGTCTGTATTGTGGTCATAAAACTTTTTCAAAATTTTTTTTAACGGAAATATCCGTTTTGAGGTCCCTAGAGTCCATTTCAAATATTTCTGGAAAAGAAAATTATGTGTGTCTATTGTGACCGTAAATTTTTTTTTACGGAAATATCCGTTTTGAGTTTCCTAGAGTCTATTTCAAATATTTCTGGGGGAAAAAAAATGTATGTGTTTGTGTGTTTCTCTGTGTCTCTAATGTGATTGTGAAAATTTTTGCAAATTTTTTTTCACGGAAATATTCGTTTTGAGGTCTCTAGAGTCCATTTCAAATAAAAGAAAAGAAAAGAAAAATTGTGTGTGGGTCTGTATTGTGATCGTGAAAATTTTTTTAAACATTTTTTTGTCGGAAATATCCGTTTTGATGTCTTTAGAGTCCATTTCAAATATTTCTGGAAAAGAAAAATTGTGTGTGTGCCTGTATTGTGATCGCAAAAAAAATTTCAAAATTTTTTTCACGGAAATATCCGTTTTCGGGTCTCTAGAGTCCATTTCAAATGTTTCTGCAAAAGAAAAATTGTATGTGTGTCTGTAAAAATTGTTTGTGTGTCTGTATTGTTACTGTGAAATTTTTTCCAAACATTTTTTTAACGGAAATATTCGTTTTGAGCTCTCTAGAGTCCATTTCAAATATTTCTGGGAAAAAAAAAATTGTGTCTGTGTCTGTATTGTGATTGTGAAAATTCTTTCAATTTTTTTTTACTGTTTTGAGATCCCTGGCGTACATTTGAAATATTTCTGGAAAAAAAATGTGGTGTGTATGTGTCTGTGTGTGTACATACTGTGAGCGTGAAAGTTTTTCCAAAAATTTTTTTAACGGAAATATCCGTTTTGAGGTCACTAGAGTAGTCGATTTCAAATATTTCTAGAAAAAAAATTATGCGTGTCTGTATTGTAACCGTGAAAATTTTTACGAAAGTATCCGTTTTTGATTTCAAATATTTATTGAAAAGAAAAATTATGTGTGTCTGTATTGTAATCGTGAAAAATTTTTTTTTAAGGGAAATGTACGTTTTGAGCTCTCTAGTCCAGCGATTCTCAACCTGTGGGGCGCGCCCCCCTTGGGGGGCGCGGCGTTTCTACAAGGGGGCCGCGAGTATATTTAAAATCAAAAACATATTGTATATTAAAAAAAATATTTTATATATTTTAAAATAGAATGAACTTTATAATTACATATTACCAATAAATATTTTATTACATTTATTATTTAAGTTAAGTTTATTAGTATGGAAGAAATACCTCTTAAATATGCTAGGTTATTAATTAATGACTTCCCTGAGCCTGTTTCTCATTGCAAAGTTTTTGAAATGAAGGAGTAATACGAGATATGGATACTCTAAGTTCGTTTTCTATATTTAGCTGAGATCTGTATTTTGTTTTCAATGAAGCCACCGCAGAAAATCCAGTTTCGCAAAGATAAGATGTTGAAAATGGTAAAAGTATTTGGAAAGCTCTTCGTTTTAATGTCGCAAACTCGTCATCCAAACCAGCCCAAAATTCAAAAATCGATTTGTTATTGAATTGTCTTTTGATTTCACTGTTTGTTGTAAAATCAATAAAAGTTTCCTCTTCAAAAGTCGAGAGACCTTGTGGAATATTGTGATATGGGTCCCTAACCCACTCGTAACTAGATAGAATTTTTTCGTCAGGAAAAAAGTATTTTTTAAAATTTTTTGCTAGCATGCTTAAATGTTTGTCTATAGTTAGGAAAATCACGTTTATATGTACTTCTTCGGTTTTGTATGTCTTTAAAAATTCATTTATATTAGGAAACATTTCCAATTTCTTTTCTTTTATATTTCTAAGCCACAAATTCAACTTTGTACAAAACGCAGTGACTCTATCATTTGTTTCCAAAATATTTGTATTTAATCCTTGAAGTTGGAGATTCAAGACATTTAACTTCTCAAATATATCGACTAAATAAGCCAATTTCATAATAAATAAAGCATCTCGAAACATCACGGCTTCTTGTCGATTTTCTTCTTCCAGAAAAATACAGATTTCTTCTCTTAATTCAAAAACACGTTTCAAAAACTTTCCACGTGATAACCCATATGAACCCATATCTTTACAAAGTTTAGAAAACATTCTTGATTTTAAAGGTCTTGTTTTTATATAATTTACAATAGTTACAGCTGTAGATAACGCGGTATTTAAACCAGGACTCATTTCTTTCGACGCCAGTGCTTCTCTGTGGATCATGCAATGTGTCCATATACACTGTGATGATTTTTGTTTCACCAATGTTTGCAGGCTTTGAAATCTTCCAGACATTGAACGAGCACCATCGGTACATATTCCAACACAATTTTCCCATTCCATATTCGCCTCGTTTATAAAATTATCCAAGATGGTAAATAAAGCAGTTGATATTGCTCTTTGCTCTATTGGTTTGCAAAAAAGTAGTTCTTCTACAGCTGATACACCATCACAAAAACGTACATAGGCTATCAAATGAGCATCTTTATTGTTGTCAGTTGCTTCATCTAGTTGAATTGAAAACAATTTTCCACGCAATTTTGCAAAAAGCTGGTGCTGTACATCTTCAGCCATGTCACCAATACGACGAGCTACAGTATCATTGGAAAGTGGAATAGATTTTAATTTTTTAGCAAAATTTTCTCCAAACATGGTTTCTACAATTTCAATTGCAGCTGGCAAAATTAGCTCTTCACCAATAGTGTGAGGTTTCTTGCATCTAGCTATTTGATACGAAACTTTGTAAGAAGCAAGTAAAGCTTGTTCATTCACAGACAAAGAGTTTTTAAAAACTAATTTTTGCTTTTCAAATGATTTTAATTTGCTTTCAAAAAATTGTCGAGGTTTGTTAACGTATTCACTATGAAGAGTTTCCAAATGTCGTTTAAGTTTATTTGGCTTCATACTGTCAGCTGCCAAAATTTTTGAACAAATAACACACAAGGGCCTTTCTTCTTCTTTTACTTCAGTGCTGGTAAATCCATAGTTCAAGTATTCGGCGCAATATTTTCTTGATTTAGTTTTTGGAACATGCCTAGCCTGTGCACTAGTTGATGCTTCACAATCCTCCAATGCTCGCTTACGTCCACATAAAAATTTATCCATAATCTTTGCTAAAGATGCCTCTGTTGCCTCTAAAATATATATTTAAGAAAAATTGATCAGAAATCGATAGAAACATTTAAAAAATATGGAAGTAACTAAAAAATTATAATCTTCAAATTCAAAAGAATATAAAATAAAATTTATATAATGGATGATAATAGGTGATGGTAATTACTATTTATAGATTTAAATTTAGTTGTAAAATTTTTTACATTATCGAAGAAAAAAGTTTGAAAAATGATTTTAATAAATTTGTAAATAAAGAAAATCAATATGAAATTGATGAGAATAGAAAGTAGAGATTGAAATAACGTATAGAAAAAAATATGTTAGTGAAATTTGGAATATAAGGAACATTTACTTAAATTTCAATTAATGCTTTGGGAAGCAAATTTTTCTTTTTTCATATATGTTATAATAAACCAACAGGGACTATAAGGCTTCATTCACAACCTCCAAAATTAGAATTAGAATTACACTTAGAATTAGAATTTAAATTAGTATGTAAATTAACGTATTTTGGAGCATTCACATCGTCTAAATTAGTCGGTTGTTTTTGCAATAATTGCAGGTACAAAATACCTAACGCCACACTAAGTGAACTTAATATTTTACGTCGATGCTGTGCCTGTGCTCGTGCTCTTCGTATTGGCAACATAATTTTCACAAAATGATAAATTTAAAAACAAGCTGTCAAAAATTTGAGGTTATGTACTACTCCAAATTAGTGTGTAAATTACCGTAAAAGCTTGTACTTTGCTATGTGTTAATTTAAAGTGTAATTGTAATTCTAAGTGAAAACGTTAATTTGAGGTTGTGAATGCTCATGTATTAACTCATATGCCAAACGTTTGCTGTTAATTGTAATTTGAATTGTAATTCAAATTCTAATTCTAATTTGGAGGTTGTGAATAAAGCATAAGGTGATAAGTAACACGTAAAAAACGCAAGTTGTTATAATAAGAATTAAATGTGGTTAAAAATTTGCGTGTTTTACGCTTTTTTTATCTTACAATTTATTAATTAATTTAATATTGTTATTTATTTAATATTTAACAATTAATTGTAAATAAAAATTGTTAAATTTTTCCATTTTTATTCTACAAATATTCTTTATTATTTTCAGATACGAATTGAGTAGCATGATAAATGTATTTTTTGTACTTACCTTTTAATATTGAAGTCCCCTAAAAAATGATCAATTTTAGATAAATAATAGTGCATGTACTCGTGATGTACTGTAAAATCTCTGAAGTTTACTCGCACTGAATCGCACAAGAACACTGGAAAGGCCGATAAAATTATCAAAACAGAAATGCGACCTTGACAGAATGTGTAGGAAGAAATATATAGAAAAGGGTGGGGATAGACGTATGCATTACTGTGCATTTATAGCAAACAGTCGCATTTTACCAATAAAATTAAATGTACGAATATCGGACTGTTTTCATGTTTTAATCAAAAAAATAATAAAAAATTAATACTAATAATTATACAGAACTCTTATAAAAAGCTCCAAATAATAATAACTAAACAGCGCTATAAAATCTTACAAAATAGTCACATATAGCACACATGCTTGTCTGGCCGTAAATATACTGAAAAAAAAAATTTCGATAGATCAAAAAGGGGGGCGCGAGAATATTTATATTGGTAATATGGGTCGCAATAACAAAAAGGTTGAGAAACGCTGCTCTAGTCCATTTCATAACATAATAACATCCGTTTTGCGGTCCCTACAGTCCATTTCAAATATTTCTGGGGAAAAAAAAATTGTGTGTGTGTGTCTATTGTGATTGTGAAAGTTTGCCATTTTTTTTTACGGAAATATCCCTTTTGAAGTCTCTAGAGCAGGCATGTCAAACACGTTTACCACCAAGGGCCACATCAAGTATTACACACAAGTCGCGGGCCGCATTACCAAAAAAAAACTACAATTGAAACCAAAACAAAAAAAAATTATTTTTACCTTGTATATAATTTTTTTTAAATATTTGATACCAACCTTGCCGGGCCGCAGGCAACTTGTAAGCGGGCCGCGTGTTTGACATGTCTGATTTAGAGGAAATGTATGAATATATATTTGGATTCCGCGTTTGGAAAAAATTATTAAACTATTTTAGGTCATCGTCATTTATCTCTTTATGTATACTTTTTTTTAACGAATATCATTATTACAGGAAATAGAAGCCATAAATATCAATAATTCTTTTTACAGTCCCAAAGTAGTCAATACACATTTTTTTTACACCAGTGGATAGGCTATCAAGATAAAAATATGGCTGATTTTCGAGGGGCGAGTTCACAAAAAAATACTTTTGTGGGGGTCGATGGAGATTTCGAAAAATTATATAGGGGTCGATGATCAAAAAAGTTTAGTGACCCCTGCTTTAGACAGTTCTTCCTCCTTGATATTAATCTACAATGTCTATGGGTTGGGCAATATTATTACTGTAGATTTGGGCACCTTAATAGTACAAGGGGCCCCTTTAATCATAAATCCTCAACAGGGCCCTGTATTATTCAGTTTATTCTCGTTTACAAATAACTTAAAAATGTTTCTATAGATGTTTCAAAAATAAATTAATCGCAGTTGCTTATGAATTAAAATTCGCGTGTCCCTGACGAAACATTCGTAGTTGCCATTCATAGAGTTAACGTCAAAGCTGTGTACAAAATAGCGTTAATCACAGGCCGGTGATTTTTAATTTACAGGCGACTGCGATTAATAATTTTTTGAAACACACAACGTTTTGGAATTGACAATTCCATACAAATGAGATTACATTTCGGTTAGTTCGATAAGTGTTATTGATAATCAATATTGAACTTCCAATTGCTTGTCATAATGTGATTGAATTGTGTGAAAGACCCCACACATCAAACAGGTGTAAATAGAGAGACCGAAACCATAACACTAAACGCAATCGGTTGCTCGTTATTGAATAGGCCACGGCGGCTACAGATATAAAAGTAAATGTCCCGGGATAATGGTTCGAATTAAATTAGACCCTTGAAAATATAGGTGTGTATGTGCAGCTTTTTATTTTTATTTCGGGAATCTGCAGCCCTACGTCGTATTTTTAAGTTCTCTCCCTAATGCATTTAATGACGCCAAAGAAGTCCTGGGCGCTCGCTGCGCCGCCGCTGCGTCCGGAGGAGGCACGTTCGTTTTCTTTTATTAAATAAATTACAATTTTTATCGTTGGTAAAAGCAACGATCCGTGATGCGTAATGATATTAACGTTAAGAGCCCCTCGTCCTCTTTTTTTCATCAAAAGGATGTTAGATGAACAGAGCGACTGAGTGAAACTATAAAATATTTAATTCTTGTTAACGACTCATATTTTCATTCAAATATGTACATTAAGTAATCCTTTATTCGTAATGTCCAATAATTTAAAATAATCTTAGAATAAAGAAAACATGAACCACACAGATCTAACAAATTTCGCAAAGAACTAAATTTAAAATGTAATCCACATTTATTCACACACCTAAATCTAGCGAATTGATTTCAACTTTACTGACGTCACCTGAAACAGTTCTATTCGTACGAGCGAAAAAAAAAACTTCTCTACATCAAATAAAGCTTTAAAATCCATCTACTATCCTAATCAATGGAAACTTAGTATACTTCACTACCAGATGGAAAATATGTCCCAACTTAACTGTTCGGTCACGTTCTCCCTTTGTGGAAATGCATGTTTTTTCTTCTCATTTTTGTGCGCTGTGTGCGAACGGATCGTTATGTTGCAAAAAAAAGTTCGCGTTCACCTTAGATGGAGGACTGTTTACCTAGTGAAAAAATTTGACGTATGGACCCTGATAAAAGGGGTGCGATATTAAATGTAATAAATCTCGAAACGTTTAATATGTGCCGTTCGTCTTGACTGCGTGTGTTTGTCGCATTTTCATAAATATAAACGCTCTGGGAGTTTTTTTTCGAAATGTTTTCTTCCGCACGAATTATTATAATTCTGGGATTTTGGTCAAATCATTAAGAGGACTAGGAGTTTAAGTAACTTCGATTATGATACTATTTAAAACGCAAAAATTGAAATTTCCACCAAAAAGGTGATTTGAAGAGATATCGCTGCTTTATTGCAGTGGATCAAAAATACCAGAACTGCAACCACGTTTCCTTCTCTACATTTTTAAACATCTTTAAGTTGAACCCTAGTTTTATTATTTTCACGATGACCAAAGAAAAATCAGGGAAACATAAACATAGATTTGTTGTTGTTGAAAAATCCAAAAATTGAGCTTTCATAAATGTTAAAAGGACCCCGCAGTATTTCAATGTAAAATGGGTTTCATCGAAATTGTACCATTTTTTGCAGGGAGCTGGCTTTTGACATCCTGAACAAAAGTCCTTATGGGCGGAACAAAATCCTATGTAAGGATTTTGAGTTATCCGCCAAAGAAGGTCTCATTTCACCGATACTCAAAAATCGTAAAAACGGAGGGAAGAACGCATACAACGATGTTAATATCTTCATGTTTGGTTTGTTTTGGACCAAGAAGTTCTCGTACAATGCTCAGCAGTCATTGCTGGGGACACTGGGCATGTGTGCCCACCATTAGGCAATAAATTGGAATAAAAAGAAAATTGTCCAGTGCAAAGTTTTGTAACTTTTTTGAGAGTGCCCATGATGAACCATTGAGAGAACAGATGGCCCATCGATGGTCAGACGTTTTCAGGGCCTTTCCGCCCGTGAAATTAATCTTCCGGTCCTTCAATTGAAGTTTTGGTATAAAGGTTCGGTTTTTTCCTGAAATGTTCATTGCCGCCCTACGATGGGTACACTTGCCCAGCGTCCCCAGCAATGACTGTTGAGCATTGTATAAGAACTTCTTGGTCCAAAGCCGTCCAAACATGATGATATTAACATAATTGTATGCGTTCTTCGCCCCGTTTATACGATTTTCGATTATCGGTGAAATGAGACCTTCTTCGGTGGATAACTCAAAATCCTTATATAGGATTTTGTTCCCCCCATAAGGACTTTTGTTCAGGATGTCAAAAGCTAGTTCCCTGTAAAAAATGGGACAATTTTGATGAAACCCATTTTACATTGAAATACTGCGGGATCCAAAGTTGGACACCCGTTATTGTAACCTAACGGGTGTATCTAATGGCTGTGGAATCAATCATAAATTTCGATTCCTATTTCCTAGAATATTATTGAAGCTGACATTTATAAAAGCAAAATCAATTCCAGAGAAAAACCAACCACTGCACCATTTCTGTGTTGTAGGGATCCTGTTTTACGAAAACATTACACGTTTGCTTTCAACGAGAACTGATTTGTCGTTTGACAGTCAATATTTGAGACGCCAATTCAACGATGTGAAGTACGACCCAAGATTAATGTTTGATTCTACTGCCATTTACGATAACAATCATTGTTAGATACCAGTTATTTAAAAGGCTGTTTGGATGGATCGAGTGATTTTTGAAACGTGGTTTAAAAAAAAATACACCACAGATTACAACTTATATGCAAGATAATAATCTTCTACCTGAAGCCGTATTGCTACTGGATGATGCACCCTGATGCAGAGGAACTAATGTCAGAAGATTGATCTTTCATAGAACCATTTCTTCATGATTACTATAACAAATTTGTTTTTTTGGCTGGGCGATATAAACCACATTCGGGGAAAAATATGTCACACATTTTCGTCCAAATGTGATTTTTATTGTCCAGCCAATGAATTAATGCTGCTATGGTGGGATGGAACTATCAAAACTGTACCCTATTTATATTACCAACTCTATACACTTCATAGTATTCAGGTGAATAGTTCAATTCCGCTTTTTTATGCTCTACTACTAGAAAAGCCATAGGCCACATACATTAGGTTATTACAATGAGGAAAACAGCTTCAACCAGAGGCTTCTCCATCAAAAATTTCAAACCTGTCAAGAGTAGTGCTATTCGTTAAGAATTTTCAAGAGAATTCAAATCGAATTTTCTAAGAATTCTGGCCGGGTCTTCGAAAAAAGGTACGAAACTGACGTCGAATTTGCCATGAAAATGGTTTTTGTTCCAATAAAAGATGTAGTTGAAGTCTTTGAAACTCCTTGTGAAGAGATTGTTATATGAAAGTATTATATTTCAATTGTTGGGGGAAGTTGACTTAATGAGATTTTAGAAATCTCTGAATTATAAGCAAGAATTTATGCTACGTGAATGAAACTATCATTAAAATAACATTTTTTTTATTCTCAGAAACAACGCGTGGGAAGATTGAGTTGTTGAACTTGGGACAGTCTTCTTTAAATCAACGGGCAACCCCAATCGTTTTAGACGAATCAATTGAGATGTTGATGGTGTGATATCTTATTAACAAGAAAACAAATAATGCAAATGTTTGTAAGAAGTCGAAATTTCGATTTTATTCTAATAAATTAAATTTTAAGTACTATGGAAACACAGAAAGGTCACATGGCAAAAGTCCATAGTTAGGGATGTTCCTCCCGCAACAAATAGTTTCTCCTGCGGGGCAACGGTAAGATATGTGGGCCTGACAAAACGTTTACTCATCTCTTAAATAACCTATTAAAGGTTAAAAATTACTATTTTCTACAGATGGCGTTACTTCACGCCAACAAAAATATCTCGCGGAAGGGTCTAGCTCCTATGTAAAAGGTTTTCCAATAGGGATGATATGATTTTGAAGTGACGTTTTGGCCATTTGTAATATGTCATGATCTGTCATTTATTTTTCATTGTATTCAGTAGTGTTTACAATTTCATCATGGAGAGATATACGCAAGAACAACGTTTATAAATGATTCAGTTTTATGATCAAAATAATCGTTTTCCAATTGCAACTTTTCGTGCGCTTTTGTCATTTTATGGTCGTAATAATCGTCCAAGTGTGCTCGCTATTCGTCGAATTGTTGATAATTTTGAGCGTACATTTTCTTTACATAATTTTAAAGTGCCAATAAGACAAAGAACCGCTCGAAGTAATGCAAATATTCCTGCCGTCCAGGCAAGTGTTGCTGAAGACCGCAATTTGTCGATTCCAAAACGTTCTCAACAATTGGGACTGTCTCAAACCACAACCTGGCGGATTTTGAAAAAGGATTTGGGTTTGCATCCATATAAAATTGTTCTCACTCAAAAACTGAAGCCATTGGACCACCGTAAACGTCGTGAATTTGCTGATTTTGCCTTGGAACAACTTGAAAACGATAACGATTTTTTTAAGAAAATCATCTTCTCCGATGAGGCTCACTTTCATCTGAGTGGTGCGAAGAAAATCCACAAATTATATAAGAAAAACCATTACATTCACCTAAATTGATAGTTTGGTGTGATGGAATCATCGGTCCGTACTTCTTTCGAAATGAAGCTGGTAACACCGTTACTGTCAATGGAGAGCGGTATACATCGATGCTAACCAACTTTTTATGGCCGAAATTGGAAGAAGTTGATCTTGACAACATTTGGTTCCAAGGGCTACGTGCCACACAGCAAATGCAACAATTGAATTATTGCGAGAAATGTTTGGAGATTCGATTATTTCAAGAAATTGTGATATTGAATGGCATCCAAGAAGTTGTGATTTAACACCATTAGACTATTTCTTGTGGGGTTATTTGAAGTCATTGGTGTTTCGAAATAAACCAGACTCTCTTCAAGCTTTACAAGTCAATATTGAACGTGCCATTCATGACATACGACTTGATTTAGTGGAAAAAGTGCTGTAAAATTGGGTTCATCGAATTCGTTCCTGCAGAAGAAGTCGTGGAGGCCATTTGAATGACTTTTTATTTAGAACTTAATTGTATCGATTGTACTTCACATTAAATAAAAACAAAATGAATTTCCTTAACAATAAGTGTGTTTTTTTTTAAGAAATCATACCACTCTTATTGGAAAACCTTTTAATTGCGTCCATATTTTTCAGGTAAAACTCATTCAGCTTAGCGGATTTTATTACTAAAGAATCAATCTGTATTTAGATGCTAAAACATTTTAGATTTTCAGCGTTTATTTGAATTTTATTTAATGTTGAAAATACCTATTTTTAATATTAAATTAGAAATACATATCAAAAATATAACTCTTTAGAAACCAACTTTCATCCTTTATAATATAAAATATTATTCCATAATTTTTTATCAGTTACGAGCCGAGTGCCAAAAACGCAACAACCTTAACTCAGGTGTTTTTAAATGTGAAAACCTGTCTCAAGAATATTACCTTTCAGTCTTGATAAAACATGAAGGTAAACATTGTTAATCAAAATAATATTAACCTAAATAAATTGACTTAATTTAATGAGAATAAATAAAGCAATTGATTCTGATTACCAATAATTATCTGAATCATAAGTGAGGGTTTTCAATTTTTATTATTTATGGTATTGTTAATTATGTCTCACCAAGTAAACAGTTCGTAGTTTGATAAAACATAAGTTATTGCAAACCAATTACTTTCCAGTCTCCATGAAACATCCGAATTTATGGACTACACTAATTTCGAAATGCAATAACAGCACCTTACTTTATAAACGCACATAAATTAATTGACTAATGACGCCCAATTTTCATATTAATTACTCACATTTCCAATCTAATTCCTCGGTTTACTATAATACCGATATCGGTAATTACTTTACAAACTCACTATTTCAAGACTAATCTACCTATTACGCGGTGCTTATTAGACCAGTCTGCATCGCCATACAAGTAATTCACTCGATAATTTACTAATATCAACATCTATAGCTGCACTGTTAATTAATTATACTTAGCTCCATTTGCATTATGGTTTATATACAAATTAGCTCTTAGTTTACATCAAAAGTTATTGCTTGATTTAATAGAAAGTGAAATGATACATGTAAGTAACTAATATCCAATTCACAAAATTATCAAATAAGTTCTATTTTTTTTTACTTTTCCAAAAAGAGGGCAATTCAACTTTTCCTATTGTACTACAAATATTAATAATTACTTTAATCTCGCAAGGTAATATTCAACAGTTACAGCAAACAATGCTAGAATGGACACCATTTATAGAAAAAAAAGTATGTAGTCCACGATTGTATAGGAAGAGAATCCTTTGTGAACACCCTGAAGGCGAAAATCTACATCTCCAATCCGATTCGTAAACACAATAGGTCTTCGTCCTGGTCCACTTTGATGCTAATTCCAAACGCACCATTAATAATATCCTTCCTCCGAGTACTCGGTCAGTCCGCAGCCCACAGCCACATCAATTCAATTTATTCCGGCTTTACTTATCGATTCTAAATCTAAGTATTCACGGTGGGCAAACAATAATTAATAGATTGAAATTAATTTAATTCCATACTAGATAAACATCGTGATTATATCGCGTTGCAAATCAACGGAACAAACGCCCGGGCCTCGAAAACCGAATTCGTAAATTACTAATTTCGTAGTGGCAATTCTATTTATCTTTGTGTGTGTGTGTGTATGTATTTGCTCGTTTCGAAAATAGAATTGTTTTCAATTACCGGCATAACTGCTCCGATTTAATTAAAACAAACATCAAAACGCCGGCACAAATAGATAGTTTGTATTAGATGTTTTTTAAAAATTTGCAAGTATTATCACTGGGTTAAACTAAACCTACATTTTGAAGTCGCAATCGTTTATTATTTAGAAACAGTGACGGTTCGCGGGTTTTCTTTGGTACGGCTGAGGTAGCAGAGATGGCAATACAGACAGGTAGGGTCGGTTGCAGATTACCACCTCTGCTACCTCGGCCGTATCAAAAAAAACTCGCGAGTCGTCACTGTTTATAAAGTAGCTATGGTCATTATATTTCAGTTTCTGTGTAATTTATTTTTATTCTTCAAATTTTTCGATGGTCTTTCTTGTAAATCAGAACAAGTGATGGAAAACTGCTATGAAAACTGCGGAATAATAGAATTGCATTATTTCCAACTATTTTTATAAAGAATTTCACCTAGGGTTATAAAAATGAAAACGTTTGTTGTGTTTCGTGCTTTTAATTCGTATAACTCGTGAAACGGGTGTAACCTAGGAAGTATTAATTTAACCCTTAGCTATATGCATAGACGGTTATGATATGATAGCGTATGACGCAATCATCGCTTTACAGACAACTAAAATGAAGCTCATTTATGAATTAATATTCGGGTTGATGCGCCGGGAATGTAAAATTTGCGACATGCTATATTACGGGAATATTTTTTGTTGTCGCATTTTGATGTTTGCCCAATTTGACCTAACAGGTGACGGCTATCAACAAAAATTTCGGCTCAAAATTCGATGTAAACATAACCATTATGTCTTTCCAAAATTGTGCGTCTGAGCTCTCGTTAGTAAAAGTACGAGTGTTACATGTGATTTTGTGGCGTAAACATCGGACTTGGTCTTGTCTCAATATTATCCGCCGATTGACCTCATTTAGTGACCCCTCCGGCGTGAAACCGTTACCCGCTGGTCGACCCCAGTTAGTGATCCGTGCTTAGCACTGGGGCTCAGGTAAGTACAACAATTGTAAAATTGTTTCATCGATTCTCCGGGTGCTAATCGATAAGGTGCGTTGTCGCTTTACCAGGGACCCGTTTATTAATACTTGTGTCTCCCTGTTACAGAACCCAACTGACACATCTACCTTAGTTACGCTTGTAACAAATGGTCTGCGATATGATAACAATTTCCAGGCTTATAAGAATTGGCCATCAGAACAGAATACTGAAAGGGTGTTCTGCCCAAATACATAGAAAATCTTACTTGTAGTCTCGTACTTTAGTACTGACTGTACATCATTCCACATAAAATTCATTTCACGGCGTGGTATATATTAACCGCAGAAGAGTGCTTAGAGTCGGAATGCATACTACTGCTCTAACCTATGGGCGGCGTTGCCATTTGATTTACATAATATTTCCGCCGAACCTAATTCCACTAGAATTCCGCTAGAAAATATAAGTACGAAATAAATCCATCTCTTATTTTAATATAATGTTCAGCAGTACGTTTTGCGTATGAATTGCCTAATATTCAAAAGTAAAACAATGAACAGTTTCAAAGAAAAATAAATACAGATATGATTGAATTCCTAAAAACTTGAATGAATTTTTGAAAATTAATATTTTTGGTAGTAGAAGAAAAAAAAATTAAAAAAATAAATAGTGTTATTAAAGAATTCCACAAAAATTTTAAAATCTTTACAATACATCTACCTTTAGAACTAACTTACATTTTTGTTTAATTTGCCAATTTCTTATGAATTTTTGAAAAGGAATATATAGTTGAACAAATAAAAATAAATACTTATATGATGGAATTACCCTAATATACACTTTGATTTTTGCAAATGTGCCAATTTCTGCTCTAGTCATAAATTTTGAAAAACGATTTTTTAAGTGGTCGAATATTAACAAGGAAAAAATAGAAAATAGAATCATATACCTAACATTGAATTACATAAAAAAACTCTGATGCAATTTACCTTTAAAATCAACCTTGATTTTTGAAACTGAGTCAATTTTTGTGTTAGTTATGAATTTTTGGAAATTAATATTTTTAGTTCTTAAAGACGAACAAAAAAATCTAAAGCAAATAAATAGTAATATAATTGAACTCCATAAACATTTTAAAATAGTTCTACTTTACAACTAACTAATTTTTTTTGCAAATTCGCCCATTTCTCCCCGAGTTATGATTTTTTGAAAATTATTTTTTGTAAGTTGTCGAACAATTGAACAAATTTAGAGAAAATAAATACTCAGATGCTCGAAATTTTTAACATAAATTTTGATTTTTGAGTTATAAATTTTTTTAAATGAATTTTGATTTTTGAGTTATAAATTTTTTTAAATGAATTTTGAAGTCAAATAAAAACTAGAAAAAAAATTTAAATTCCTTAAAAACTCTGATGAAATCATAATACATTTACCTTCAAAATTAACCTTGATTTTTGAAATTGAGTCGGTTTTTGCGCGAGTTATGAATTTTTAAAATTCATATTTTGGCTAAAAAAACATACTGATATAATACTAACTAACTCTGCCAATTTCTGCATGAGATGAATTTTTGAAAATTTGTCGAAATATTTGAACAAAGAAAAAATAGAAAAATAAAATAATATCGATATTTTTTTTTTTTGTTTTCTTTTTTTTTGTTTTTTGGCGTCGGCTACTTGGCCATCTTAATATCGATATGATTGAGTTTTTTTAAAAGTTCCATGCTATCATAACACCTCATGTACCTTCAAAAAAAACTTTAATTTTTAAAAACGTGTTCATTTTTGGGTTTTAAATTGTCGTTTTTGGCAATTAAAATTGTCGTTTTTGGCAGTTGAAATAGTCATTTTTGGCAGTTAAAAATTGACATTTTTGCCAGTTAAAAATGGTCGCTGCCGACACTTGAAAATTGGCCTTTTTTGCAGTTGAAAATTGTCATTTTTGGCAGTTGAAAATTGTCATTTTTGGCATCTTAAAATGGTAGTTTCCGACACTTGAAAATTGGCCTCTTTGGCAGTTGAGAATTGGCCTTTTTGGCAGTTGAAATTGTCATTTTTGGCAGTTCGAAGTTATCATTTTTGGCAGTTAAAAATGGTCGTTTCCGACACTTTAAAAATTGGCCTTTTTGGCAGTTAAAAATTGTCAGTTTTTGCAGTTAAAAATTGTCTTTTTTGGCAGTTAAAAATCGTCATTTTTGGCAGTTAAAAATCGTAATTTTTGGAAGTTAAAAATGGTCGTTTCCGACACTTAAAAATTGGCCTTTTTGGCAGTTGAAAATTGGCATTTTTGCCAGTTGAAATTGTCATTTTTGGTAGTTCGAAATTATCATTTTTGGCAGTTAAAAATGGTCGTTTCCCACACTTTAAAAATTGGCCTTTTTGGCAGTTAAAAATTGTTAGTTTTTGCAGTTAAAAATTCTCTTTTTTGGCAGTTAAAAATCATCATTTTTGGCAGTTAAAAATCGTCATTTTTGGCATTTAAAAATCGTCATTTTAGGAAGTTAAAAAAGGTCGTTTCCGACACTTAAAAATTGGCCTTTTTTGGCAGTTGAAAATTGTCATTTTTGGCAGTTGAAAATTGTCGTTTTTGGCAGTTGAAAATTGTCATTTTTGGCAATTGAAAATTGTCATTTTTTGCAGTTAAAAATGGTCATTTCCGACACTTGATTTATTACATCATATGCTAATTTATCAAAAAAAAAATAAGTACATTCACAAAACATCTGAATTATCTTCAATTTTTGAAAATGCGTCAGTTATAAATGTTGAAAAATTATGTTTTTTTAATTTGTCGAATATTTCAACAAAGAAAAAATAGAAAAAAAAACTGACATAGAATTTCTCAAAAATTTTAGTAAGTATATTCACAAAACATCTGCCTTTACAATCAACTTAGACTTTTGAAAATGTGTTCATTTTTGCGAGAGATTAATTTTTGAAAATTGTTGAAAGTTGTCGAAAACAAAAAAAAAACATTTTTTTTTCATATATTCACAAAACATCTATTTAGTTTAATTTATTTAATGTGCCAATAACAATGGGTTTATACGGGTCAATATACATAATATAAATAAGTGGTTTCAAAAAATTTAAAAAAAATTGAGTCATAACAGATAAAAAAAAACTTAAACTTACAGGGTGTAGAAATATGCAAAAGATGCGTTCAGAAAGAAAACTGTAACATGGATTAATAACAAATGTATCTTCCTTTAAAACTTTAATTTTTGAAAATGTGTCACTTTTTTCAATTTTTAAAAACGAATTTTTAAGCAAGGAAAAACTAGCAAAAAAAATATCGCTATGCTTGAATTCCATAAAAAAACTCTGATGCAATCATAATACATTTACCTTTAAAATTAATCTTGATTTTTGAAACTTCAAAATATTTGTGTTAGTTATGAATTTTTGAAAATTAATGTTTTAAGTTTTTGAACACTTAAACACCACCAATTTCGAAAAGAAAATGAGGTCTGATATGATAAGAGTTCCTCAAATATTTTAGAATATTCACAGAACATCTACCTTTATTTTTCGAAAATGTATTAATTTTTCGGTGAGTTATCTTTAAAAAATAAATGTTTTCTCTTGTAAAATATACGTTTCGAAAATAAAGTTCAAATTTAAATTGAATTACCTAGTTTTCTCAACTATCCAACACAATTCCGTTAGAAAATCCGCCAGCCGGTAAAACGAAAATTACTCCGCAATGCGGATTCAAAATTCTTCAGATCTAGCGGATTTTCCGCTGACCTGGCAACACTGCCTATGGGTAGTATTAAAATCTATCTCGCCCCGATAGTTAACATTATATTAGCAGATAGGACCATCTAGCGTCGATTTATGTAATAAATTCGTAGAAAAATGTGTAAATCTCCGAAATAATCCAATAGAACGAGATTATAAAAGGGGGAAAAAACGTTTTTTATGTGATATTTTCGGTAAAAAAAATTTAGAAAACTTTCGCTTCACCTCTGAAATCGTAAGTTTACATCATTATAAGTGTGTATTTCTCTCCCGTATGTGAAAAAACTAGAAAATTTAACTGATTCTTAAATCGCAGACACCTGAATCCATTTTCCCGATTCCGTCCAAACTAATGAGGTTCGTAATGTTAAGGTGAATAGATAACAAACGTTGCGTTATTCAACCACCACTTACAATCAGCAGAACACTACGTAATTTTGCAGCACGGCTTTATCAATAACTAATGGAGCCCTAGGACCGAATATCCAGTTTGCAGGAACGGGCGTGAGCCTCCGTGAGCCGTTAATGCGTCCCGCGAAATTCATGCAAACCGACCTGAATTATGCAGCGGCTCGAAAACAATCCCGAACAATACGATCTTGTCAATGAGATCTTCCGCGGATGCGGCGGAGAAGGCAGAGATGAGAATATGATAAGGACCCACGGTTGAATATTTGTATTGTTGTAGCGTGGCTCTAACGATATTGAATATCGCACGGGAGAAATTAAGAAACGTTACACAGCTTACGTAAGGCTCCTTCTGATGTTTGCAATCTTAATGTATAATGTGAGGCAAAGGAAGGAACGTTAATCTTCAATACTCTCACATTATGCTTGATGAAGGTTTAATATTCCAGGGGTAATCTAATGTAATGTATTACGTTTTCTATAAAAAAAAAAACAATAACCAGCAGAACTGGAGCCGGTTAAGAGTTTTCATGTCACAAACTTTGACTCTCTCCCTATTAAAACTACCAGGGTTGGGGATTGGAGGCTACAAAATCTTCAATGGAGCAAATGAGGTATTTGATACATTAGTCCTAAAAAAATCCAACTAGCTTTACAGTATTATAAACTTTCAAATCAGAAAATAAAGTACGTAGAGGAATTATGTCGTCCTCGGTGCAGCAGTACATAAAGAACGTTCCTTCAGCGGGTGTCCAGTGAATGAGTGCATAAATTATAATTATTTCGTTACGGACGAAGACGGTTTTTAATATTAATTAAAGTATAAAACCGTAGCATTAAGATAAACAAGCCATTGTTAATACCACATATAATGTTCGAAACGGATACTCGGCGCAAATGTTTCTATGGGAACTCGTAATTTGTAAATGGAGTAAACATGAATTAAGATACCTATAAATACTGTCATTGCTTTGTATGCGGATTTTTGCAGTTATTGTATGATATTCATCGTGTGATATTTTTATTATGAGTTCCCTCAATGGAACACATATGAACAAAAGAAATACCCACTGACCAACTTTGGCACCTATTGTACACGCAAATTGTACATTCTATTGTATGTACTTTATTTTATTTGCATTGAAATCAAGCGTTACATTTTCAGATCTCTAATTAGTGTCAATAGAGAAATTCACTTGCCATGGTCAAAATAACCAAATAGAATCTTGTCATATATTTGTTATGTAGGAAGCTTCTTCTTTGTCATACATATTTTTATATAGAATAATAGTATATTGTACAACGAGCATATAATGATGGCTATTAATCACGAGAACGATGTTTGCGGAACGAGCCGTAGGCGAGTGGAGCAGAGCAAATCTTTTGAGTGATTAATGGCCATTATATGCGAGTTGTACACTATACTTTGTTCACGAAAATTAAAATCAAAATCAAAATCAAAATAAAAAAAAAACAAAAAGAAAATAAAAAAATTAAAAAATTAAAATTAAAATCAAAATTAAAGTTGTAATTACAATTACAATTGAAAAAAATGCGTGTTTAATGAAATTGAGTGTTAAATGTATCCCATCATTAATGCTGCCCATACAATTAAATAATGCGCACATAACATTGTCGTGAACAAAACACATTTTACTTTGTTTTTATAACACTTTGATTTATTCGTTTGACTGTAGTTTCGGCAACTCAGCTTGCAGTGTTATACAAATAAAGTAAAAATGTTTTATTACATATCTTGTCATATAAATCGTAATTTTTTTTTAAATTTTCTTACAAAGTCATCTATTTACTAATTTAATCAATATTTTTAAAAGTATAGTAATATGAAATGGATATTAATTCTACCAAATAAAAACTGAGTCTGAATCCTGTAATTCTCGACTAGTTTCGCCTTTCCTAAAGAATTTTAGAAAGTTTTCTTCAGTTTTCGTAATTTCAACACTTATTTTTTTTTGTAATTTCTCTTTAAGTATTTACGCACTTTATTTTACTTTCAACAGCTTCAATATTATTAACCTACGTCGCAGTCATTCATGCAAAATGTACAATATTCTCTTGAGCACTATGCAGATTTCGATCCGGCCCCTCAATAATGCACGCAGTTTTAAAAAGCCCGGGCGTATTTTGAAAAATTCAGACGGTGGCTTTTAGTGAATCTTTTAAAAAATATTTCTTCGCCAAGGTGCTGAATATTTCAGGCGGTTTCGGTCGGATAGCTTAAAAAGGCTGGATGTGAGTTGTTGCCCAGCGGTCCGCTTTTAAATATTAACGTCCACCGCCTGCACCCCCAAAGGGTGGGCTTTCGGTAATTTATACAATAGCTTGTTGCTTGCCCGCAGACATTCGTTTTGTTCGCAAATAAAAAAAAAAAGCGAAACCGAGAAAAAGTTTGATGCGGATATTGAGATTTTAATGGTACAAACAGTAATGCTGAGTTTTAGAAGATTTTTAAAAATTCATTTAGAAATTTGCAATTGTTTATTCCATTTTTGTATTAAGTTAAAATGTATGCACCAAGAAAGAGTGGGATTGATTTTATTAAATTTTTCAGAAATAATTGATTAAAATATGAGCCAGCCAATATAAATCAAGAGGCAGTGGCATATTTGGCAAATCAAGGGACCGAGTTGTTAATTTTATGCTGTATTATTATTTACTTTATTTTATCCTGCCAATAATTGAATTAAATTGACTTTGTTCTTGTAGATAGTTTTTTGTTTTATTTTCTTGCTATTGCTTTGCTGTTGGAGACTTATTGGCCAATGCGAAGGTGGTTTTTTGAATGGGTAAATTACGAACCGTCTCAACCGAAACTAATCAATCATCACGAGATGTTATCAAGTCTGAACTGGGGTCAGGAGCGTCGTCAAAAAGGATCTGGTGGGCGAAGATGTACACATGAGGTGGAGGACCGCCGCCTACGAATTATTTCTACCACTTGATTAATTGCCGATCAATGATTTCTTGAAGAAAATCATCCTGTAATCTTAAAATAGTTTACCGTCGCATTAGGGCTTTTGGCTCGATGTCGTATCAACCATATGTTGGATTCAACGTCTCAACACCGGCAGCAATGCCGGTGAAGTTTGCTCCAAAATCTCAAGTAGTGGAGTGGGATCTTCAATGATGAATCCCGATCTGCCTGTAAATGCTGGCAGGAAAAGGGTAAGACGAAGACGTAGAAAACTGCTTAGCGTTCACTTTTTCTGTCGAGAAACATGTGCATAGAACCGTAGGAGATATAGTGCTATTACGTATGAAAATAGGTCTTCACTTGATAATATTGATGAATCTGGTGAATCCTCCGCAAACCCTAAAATCTCTCCGACATGAAATACAGGTTGCCTGAGACACAATACTCTAGGAAGACAAATCACCTGCTAGAATACATGTCATAACTAGCAATAGAAGAGTGTATAAATAATGGGGATAGATCAACATATTAAACTTGTATGATCGTTTTATTAATTTCTTTGAAATTTTGCATGGTTCAAGGTTAAAATTTAGAAATCGCGAGAAGCGAATTGCGATTTCAAAATCAAAAAAATGAATGTCAAATTTCTGGTTAAGCTTGAAACAATTATCGTAATATAAATGTCAATTCCTAAGTGCTAAGAGTATTACTACAGCAAATTCATAATTTTCCATTGTTTATTTTCCCTCAAAAATTTAAAATTGTGTTTTACAACTAATTATAAATTATTGTTGTAAAGAAAAATTGCGTCTGGTATTCGAAAGGGTTTCTAGTTGTCAGATTGGTTTTCTAAGGAACCACGTTTTAAATGATCATTACTTTCAACATTATGAACGACACTATTTACTGCCAATGTGCATATTCAAAATTGTATATCTTAGAGTTAATTTTCCTACAAGAAATTTGCTTGTATTTTGGAAATTACAACTAGGTGCACCATTTAGACGCAGTTTGACAGACAACGCATTTTTCGACATTATTGGAGTAAAGAAAAAAGTTAGGATTTAAAACAGCAGTTTATTCATTCACACATAACCACAACCCAAATGAACGCCATAAAAATAAAGAAAACGGAAGAATTAGAGGATAAAAACTGTAGTATCTACCTTTGATGTTAAATTTGGCAATTCGAGCCCGAAGATTGGTGCTTGGAAAACTTGAAAGAAGAATGAATTAGGAATCTCTGGAATGGTTTTACATACTGCATTAGAAACAGAAGGCTTTGGCCAGTTATCCCAGGAAGGCATGTACCCTTAAAAGAACTTTCAACTGAAGTGCCTAATGGTATTCAATGGCACATCAAGTTTTTGCAGTGTTATGAAAGTCAATATACGCGAAACAAAAGCTTAGGGTCAGTGGCGGATTATGCACTCTGGAGGCCTGAAGCTTAAGCTGGTTTTTAGGCGCTGTTATTTTTTAACTGCGGCAAAACTAGTCTTTACAGGCACTACCGATTACAAAAATTATACCCCCACCACGTCAATGCTCTCTCCAGTCCTCCAGGGTAGAAACCAACATGTGTCAGCAAAGTCGCCTTTAAAGGGTCTTAATAGAGGCCGGTGCAAATTGAAGGCCACAGGCGCGCGCTTCGTCTGAACTAAACAAAAGAAAAAATAAGACTTTTAGATTGTAGAAGACGAAAATTATCGTATGTGTCATTATAAAAGAAATCATGTTAAAATTTATTTGGGGAATAAAGGGTGTTTTATTTTTTAATTGCGCGCTACATTTCCTGTATCAACGATGAAGGAACTTTTTGACGTTTAGGAAAAACTAAAACAGTTTCTACTGCATTATGTTTAAATGATGCAATTTATCGTCCAGTAATTATGAATTTAATTGCAAAATTTGATCAAATTGCGCTTCTATAGATTCCTACTCGTGCATATCCAGCCAAATCAACTGAATATAATTCTACTGTAGCTGAAAGTGTTGCAGAGAGATTCTAGTAGGTCAATTCGAAGATGTTCGCCACAATTGGAGCTATCGACATCCACAAAGATCTTGGTCTTGAGGCTTGAAAAGTCCAGTTGTCACAAGAACTAAAGTTGGCAGCCATAGAAAATGCCGTATATTTGTTGATTGGATTTTGGAAATTAAAGCAGCTGACTCCAATTATTTTTTTCCAAGTCAATAATTTTGAGTGGTGAGTCCTATTTTCACCTTATCCAAATAAGCAAAATTGTCGCATCAAAGACTCTGAAAACCCTAGAGAAATATTCAAACAACCTCTCAATCCGCAACGAGTGTCTCATCTTTATGTTCCTGCTTACCCAAAATAAGCAAAATTTTCGCATCTGGGGCTCTGAAAGAAGGCGCAGCAATTGGAGCAGTCTGTTATTTTCCACAAAGATCTTGGTCTTGAGGTTTGAAAAGTCCAGTTGTCACAAGAACTAAAGTGGCAGCCATGGAAAATGCCGTATGTTTGTTGATTACGTTTTGGAAATGAAAGCAGCTGACTCCAATTATTTTTTTCCAAGTCAATAATTTTGAGTGGTGAGTCCCATCTTCACCTTACCCAAATAAGCAAAATTGTCGCATCTAGGGCTCTGAAAACCCTAGAGAAATATTAGAACAACCTCTCAATCCGCAACGAGTGCCCCATCTTTATCTTCCTGCTTACCCAAATAAGCAAAATTTTCGCATCTGGGGCTCTGAAAACCCAAGAGAAATAGTCAAACAATCTCTCAATCCGCAACTGGTGATACCTCAGTGTAGTTTGTAGGGCTAGTAGGCTATGTGCTATTTTTTCTAAAATTAAGTAACTGTTTTAGTGAATGGTGTGCGTGATCGTGAGATGCTAATCGACTTTTCTTGCCTAGAGTTGATGCTTAGGATGTATATTTTCAACAAGTGGCAAAACAATCGGATTGTTGCGCTCCAAATTTCCTGAACGTGAATTCCGGCAATTTAACACCGTTAGACTCTTTGGGACTATGTCAAAGATAAGCCCTAGGCCAATAATTCAGAAACAATTCAAACGCTTAAAGACAATATAAAAGCTGTTGGCAATCATTTGGCAGATATTGTATTTTATTATTAACCGCATAGTTTGGATTGGACTTTCAATTGAAATAAAATATCATAATATTTCTCAAAAATAATTCGTTTTTGCAGTCATTTAAATTGAAACCTCTTGGTGAAACACGCTTTATGAAGAGAACAAAATATCGAAAATGTAATCGCTTACAAAAAATTATTAATGCGGAATTTAATTTAGGATCCTATAATCCGTGTTCTGGTAAGCTTCAAGAGATCTTTCTGGATGGAAAAAAGAAGCCGCTCAACAAAATTATAACGATCATCTTCAAAAGATATAAGGCGACTACCATAAAAGATCTCACAGGTTAAACTTTAAGCCTCTCCCTTTATCATAAGGTGTCACATCATGCATTTGTGAATTTAATTTTAAGATAACAGACCGTTTCAATTCCGCTGTCATTTCTTCCTCTAAACCAGTGACATGAATTAAGGAAGCTTGAAGGTATAAGTATGAATAGAATGCAAAAAAGGCAAGCAGATCCCTTACTTAAAAAAATGGTAATAATGTAAGATATTCATAAGTGTCTTCCGATCTCAGATCTATCCAACAACCAAAGTTTTTATTTTCTGAAACTATGGACAATTTAAATATTACAATTTAAATTGAAATAAATAATAGTAAATTATACAACAAGTTAATAACGATAGCTATTATTTCCGAGAATACATTCACGACCTTGTGGGAATAATGTATAGCATTATTTAGACAAAATCATGAATATAAAATTCTCCATACGTTAGCTGTAGATAAAAATTATTATAGCATGGTATAGGATGACTCATAAGTTGGAAGGGGAGGTGACACAATTGCGTCAGCATTGTTAAATGGTCAGAAACTGTTCTTGCCAGTCCTACAGCTGAGAACTTAATGATATATTTAAGTCAAAATCAGAATGTAATGATAACTCATATGGAAGCGAACCGTATTCATGCCTTAATTGAATGAATTATAAAAAAGTTGCGAACCGTAGATGTATGCACACCGTAGGATCGGCAACAGCTTAATCAATCAAATTTTAAACATGTGTAAAGTCAACCTCGATTGCCTTTTGCAAATGAGAAAAAAAAACTGAATAAAGAGAGTTTTTAATATCCGCCGTTGTCTTCTTCCTAATGTAAGCTTCCAAAGTTATCAGAAACCGTATTTTACAACAACAATTTAAAGCTCTTAAATGTCAACAGATGAGACCATACAATTATAATTTACTTAAATGTATATTTTGAGCTATCCTGTCAAAAACTTTCGCTAAGTCACTGTAGATGACATCAGTTTGATGGCGATTGTCAACGTTGCAAGAGATATCATTGATAAAATCAACAAGGGTTTTCCTTTTATGAAGTCATGCTGAACCACAAATATTTTTGAGGTGTACCTTTCTGAAAATATTGATTTTGGATTTATGGAAATCATTTAAAAATGTGAATTCGTTATCGAAATGAAAATATTTTTATAATTTCACAACTTCACTTGAAGAAAAAAATGTACTTTGTAAAATTATAATAGCTAGCCCCACTGGTACATTGGTCTAGCAGTCCTGTTGTTATCATCGGGGATCCTGTTTCGAAACATGCGCCGATTGTTAAATATTATTCCTATATATTTACAAAGTTATTTTTGGTTTATATGGATAAGTGTCAGAGGTAAACCAAAGGAGAAAGAAAAAAATTACCGAGAGCCTAACTTTGATTGGGCGGCGCCGTATACGACCGCACAGTTCGCACATGCACGAAGTGGCTCTGCCTAGGAAAATGTCTCCTACAAATCTGCCTTGTTTTATTTGTAGTGATACTTTTCAATTTATTTGCGTCATTCCAGAAGATTTAATGAACATAATTTGTATTCGTTATTGCTAAACCTGACATTTTTAAATAACCATACCAAAGACTTAATTAAATCGAACAATCAAGATTGTCTCCACATATTATATTAGCATAATCCTTAACTAATCACATATCTTATAAGGACCCATCGCATTTGTCTAAGAATACAATGTTATCGGAAAATGGCCGCCGGAATACAAATTGCTGGTGCGCTCTGCGCCCAGATAATTGGTCATGATAATGATATATAACATTCGGAATGGTCGTAATGAAGTTTTTATTTCATTGAATATGAAATGTGGTCCCATTAGGGCCCTTCTCCGGCGCGCACGTTTTCCGCAGACGCGCGGTTTTGCGCCAAAGGATTTTCCCTTACGTGCGCTTTCCTTTCTGCATGCAACCAACTTGATAAATAGAGATAACAAATGGTTGCCGCCTTTTCGCCATTTATTGTATTTAATTAACTTCTTATAACCGAGACCGCGCTCCAATTTAATTACATCCGACAAGATTTACGGCCACGATGGGAAAAATCAGTATATCATAAATGTGAATAATGAAATTTTCCCAACTTTTCTTATAGGACATATCAAATTTCTTATTTATAATAATCCAGTACGTCTGAAACTCGCTTATTGTTAATGAGTAAAAAGTTGCATGTAGATGGGATCATAAAACCATTAATTCCATTCCAACACCAGAGGAAGAAAAAGAACCGACTTCCAAGTTAACTAAACCAGCTAACAACAGGTTATAGCAATATAATTAAAGCAAGACTACTCGCTTCGCTTGAATTCTCACCTTAATAAAAATTGCACATTCCGCAGCAGTTAATTTAATTAGTCCGTTTTATTTCCTCGACAATATCCCTACGGTTGTGTCGGACCTATGTCGCTGGAAATTCCATTACAGTACCTCGTATAAATAATCTTCCCACGCAGAGTCAACTTTGCCGGCATAAATTATTATAATTGAGATTTAACCGGTTAATGAAGTAATTGCATTTAACGCTGCGGTTTGGCAAATACTATTAGATACTAAGTAGATTCTGAACGTTTACCCGCAACTCGAGTTTCAATTATCGTTAAATAAAATATGCCAGCAATGGATGTAGTCTTAGCAGAACGGCTTTGCGGTACATCTTGATCGAATTAAGGATGTTATCTTATTAATAAGAAGCTGACTATTATTTTATGAACTGGTTATAACTAACATTATAAATTTGCCATTCGAAAATACTCCTGGTTTTGAATTTTGAAGATCTTGATTTTAAAGTTTTCATAGAATTATGGGAAAAAATCAGGGAAAAAAGCTTATGTCAAATTAGATTAAACATTGTACGTTTAATATAATTTACCTTAGTGTTTCAAACTATCGCCGTTAAAAAAAATATTACAGACGTTGAAAGCAATTGAAATTTTTTTTTTGCACCCAAATAATGCTGTAGGTTTGTTCCTCAAGTCAATTTAAATTATTAGTTAGACAGGGACAAGCTTTTAAAATGTTTTTATGCCACATAATGAAAGTATGCATTTCTTGAGAAAGTTTTATTTATGTGATATAAGATTTTTACCCTAAATAGGAAATTAAGGTAATCTTGTCAGGGGATATTAAGTTTCGAAGGTTGGAAACACTGTGTAAGCCGGACCCGTTATCACTTCTCTTGAAATGGTGATTACAGAGTGTGCATAAATTCCACCGACAAATTAATGGAAAGTGGTTAGTTGAGGATGATCTTTTCATTCTGATGATTTTGCATTATAACTTTCACCCTAAAATTAGTAGTGTATATAAAAGTTTTGGTTAGAGACTATAAAATAAATGATCTATTCCAACTACTGTTGATTTGGTAAAAATTTAACTACAGATGAGAGTCAAGGTTTTTTTACTGCCAAATCAAAGACTACTAAATAGATGTGGGCGAAATAAAAAATAGATCCTTACTTCAAATTCAAAATGTTCATGTTTATTTACAAAGAGTCGACTCATAATTAAAAAGACTCGACTAATAATTCAAAGAGTCAAATCATTTTGAAGTGAAAAGAGCCACAAAAAAAGAAATCACTTTTTCACCCCCAAAAAATTTTGACCAAAATTTCATGACTCATATTGAACTGAAAATGTGCACAGGAGTCACTTGCCTCTGCAACTGACTTCTAAGAATTGACTCTCTGAGTCGACTCACTCATGAGTTACCCATCTCTACTACTAACTTAATTCTCTTTCTTAAACACCTATTACTTGCCACGGAAGAATACCAACCAACCAACCAACTTTGGAAATTTTGGAAGAGCTTTGACGGGGTCTCTCGTTCAGTTTGAATACATAACTTACGAAACTTGGAATTAAATTAATCTAATTGGATGGATCATTAGTTTTATCACTACAATAGCCCGGCACAAATAATAACATTTACAAGAAAATAAAGGAGTCCTAGGGTGTGCCCCAGGGGCCGCACTTAGGTCCAATTTAGTTCTTACTATTTATAAATGATATTGTGAATTGGTTTCAAAATTGGGAAAGATTATTGGTGCAAGGTGAAGCTGAAGGAGGTGGAAGCGCAGGAGAGATAGGGGCAGACTGAGAAAAGCTAATATAACGACATGTTTGGGCGGTGGTAGGTACATGGAGGGATGCCGAAGTATCTGAATGGAGGGGACTGGAGCAGAGAGGAAAGCGTGATACTGGCAAGGGCGAGGCGTGGATCGGGTGAGAGAGAGGGACGAAGGAATGGATGGGGAAGGAATATATGAGATGTGGTCTGTGTGAGTGGGGAGGGATATTTGGAGGCACCTTGCGGAAGAAAGAGTGTAAGGGGGTTAATGAGGATTGGGTGGGGGTGAAAGAGAATAGAAGGGTTACAGAATGGATGAGAGAAGATGGGGCCGGGATAAAGGCGCTGGAGAAAGTGGTGCGCGAGAAAGGGATAGAAGGGAAGAGGGAGGGGGTAAAGGTCAAAAAAAGGCTCTATTAATGACATAGGAATAAGGAAACAAAATAGAATGGTTACGGAATGGATGAGAGAGGATGGGGCCGAGGTAAAGACGCTGGAGAAAGAAAGACCTGGTACTTCAAGTGTCGATTTAATTTTTAGAGTAAAAAGTATGCCAACTAAACGTAAAAGACTGCCTAATGGCACTAAAAACGACCAAAATAAACAGACAATATGCTATAACTTTTAAATCGATAAAAATAATTAGAAGGTTTGTAAAGTTTTTTTTTCTACGTCCGTTATAAAATTTACAGTTTTTTTCAATAATTTGCGTTCATAAAATGTGTGATTCCTGAACCCTTCAAGTAGCGTGAAAAAAAGTGCCATAACGGTTCATTTTTTCACTCTTTTGCGTGAAAAAAGTGCCGTAGCGGTTCATTTTTTAGTTGCGTTAAAGTATCAAACATTCGTTTCCAATCAAGTAAACTTGATGATTATTAATATTTTCTTTATTTAAAAGAAGTATTATTACTTATAAAAATTGATTAGGGTTCTACCAAATTTATAAATTTATTTAAAGTTACGGACGTAGAAAAAATTTTGTATGAAACTCGAGAGTAAAGCAACTCTTTTTCACTTGTAGGAATTGCCGCACTCGTCTTCGGCTCGTGTAGGCTTCTTTCCTACTCGTGAAAAAAAGTATTACTTTACTTACTTGTTGCATAAATAACTATTCTTTAGCACTTTAGATATATCGTACCACCAGTAAAAGTCGTCACTTTCAAATCAATGTGATATTTTCAAATACTGATGTACGTTACATATGATACTATTTTACAAAATGTAATTGACTTCGTAATGTCTATTTTAATGGAATGCTTTGTAGATGCAGTTATGACAGTTGAAAATAGAAAAAAAAAGCAATGAAAAATAATCTATTTTTGGAAGTTACGACAGTATTCTACTGGAGGTGCGATATCTGAGAACGTTAGAAACGTATTAAAATGTCAGAAAGTGGTGGTTTCGCATCACAAGACATGCAAGGGAGACATATACCAGAAAATAACGTTACTATCGATCACGCGAAAAAAATATTTTTGGAAGCAAAAAAGTAGAGAGAAAATTAGAAGAGAAGCAAATCGGATTTAGAAGGGGTAGGAGTACCCAAGATAATGTATTCACTACAAGATAAATATCGGAGAAATGCAAAGCATATAACGAAATATAGATGTGCTATGTTGATATAGAAAAAAAATAGTCAGAATAAGAAAAGAAATGATATGGAAAACAATAGAGTTCTTAAGCGAAGAACTCAGAGAGGCAATACAGAGTATATATAACAAATATTTGACACATAGGAGTAATTATTGAAAAACAAGGAAACATAGATTACGAAATCAATAACAGAGTAGTTGTTACCTCAAAGCTTTACCACTGTCTAAGAAGAAAATTTTTGAATAACAAAGAAATCTCAAAGAAAACAAAAATTGCCGTGTTCAATTCAATATATGTTGCAACACTAACCTACGAAAGTGAAACCTGGTTCACCAATAAAAGACAAGACAGCAGGATACAAAGTGCAGAAGTACTTAAGAAGGCAGAAGGGGTTACAAAGCTAAATAAAACAAAAAATGAAGATATCAGGGAAAGACTAAACAAACTCAGATCACTGGGATGCATGAAACAAGACAGACATAAAGAATCTGGGAGACAATGTCGATGGAGAAAAGAAGCAGAAGCAGAGGCAGATCAGCTAAGACCTGGAATGGCATGATAGTGAAGCAAAGACAATGAGTAGAGGCAGAAAAGAATTGCGCAAATTTGTGAGAGCAGAAATAAATAATTAAAGAAACAAATGAAACAACCTCTACACCCGATGTGTAGAAGAGGAATGAATGAATGAATGAATTTATCATGGCATTTGTTTGAATTGTTGGTGATTCTGTTATGGCTCGTTGGAAATGCAACTTTATCATTCTGCCATTCAATAACTGCTCCCTCGGTGTTACTGTAACTGTGTCAAGATATCAGAGTGAAATCACACCGATTCACAGTGGTTCAGAATTCGAAAAAGCTGGCCAAAAGTCGAAAAATGAAAGTCAATATTTTGACTTTAGTACAATATAGTCATGTCCATAGGACTTTACTGGATGCGATAATGGAAGAAAATGATTGTATCTACTACAAATAGCCTCATAATCAGCGTTCAAACTTGTTACTTTGTTAGACACGTGGGGGACGTTCGGACGAGGTGAAAGTTTGGCGTCGGTTTTTCACAATAAATACTAATCTTTATGTGCTGGTATTTTTTTTTCTTGTTATTACGGATCTTCCTGAAGGTAAATTAATGGATATTATATTTAATATGCATACAAAAATTTTGTTAGCAATTATAGGAATTTGCGTTAGAAATGGGTGGATACATTTTAAACATTCATGGAAATATTTTTTTGCCTGTGTATGCCTGTATTCCTATAGCAATAAAAATATTTATTATAGTATCCTCTAACGTGGTAAACAACAATTAGCTGCATTCACTTGCATTCCTCAGTGTAGGATTATTTTTATTGCTGATGTGCAATATCGTTGAAAAATTTGACTATATTTTATTGAATATCTTGGAATTATGATGTGTAAATGTATACAGGGTGTAGATGAACAAAACGGAACTTAGGATTTTCTATGTATTTTTTTTTACATTGGAATATTATCATCCCTGATTATTTTATATAAAAGAACAAATAAGGAATTTGAAAGAAGTTTGTACGGAGAAAGTAAAACATAAAAATGACAGACAGGCAGACACACAGACACACATTTTTTTTTACAAAAAATGTAGGAATCGACGAAATGGATATTTAAAATGTTTAGAAATTCTTTTCGATCGCTATACTTTCTCGTAGTTTGCACGGAGAAAGTAAAAAATAAACATGACAGACAGGCAGACATAAAGACAGATACACAGATACACAGTATTTTTTTACAAAAATTGTAGGAATCGACGAAATGGATATTTTTGCAAAAAAAATATTTGGAAATTTTTTACGATCACAATATTTTCTCTTAGTTTGTAAGAAGAAAGTAAAAATAAATATGACAGACAGACACAAATGCAGACACACAGACACATTTTATCACAAAAATTTTCCGAATCAAAGAAATGGCTATTTCCGCAAAAAAAATTGGAAATTATTTACGATCACAATACTTTTCCGTTGTTTGTACGGAGAAAGTAGAAAATAAATATGACAGACAGAGACACATAACGGCAGACACACATTTTTTCTACAAAAATTGTCTGAATCGACGAAATAGATATTTCCGCAAGAAAAATATTTGTTACGATCACAATATTTTCCCTTAGTTTGTAAGGAGAGAATAAAAATAAATATGACAGACAAACAAACACAAAGGCGGACACACAGAGACTTTCTTTTTGACAAAAATTGTCTGAATCAACGAAACAGCTGTTCGGAAAAAATTGAATTTTTTTACGATCAAAATATTTTCCCGAAGTTTGTACTGAGAAAGTAGAAACTAAATATGAGAGGCAGACAGACACAAAGGTGGGCACATATTTTTTACAAAAATTGTCAGAATCGAAGAAATTGATATTTCCGCAAAGAAACATGGATTTTGTTTACAATCACAACACTTTCCCTTAGTATGTACGGAGAAAGTAAAAAATCAATGTGACAGACAAACAGAAAGGCAGACACACATGTTTTTAACAAAAATTGTCGAAATCGACGAAATTGATATTTTCGCAAAAAGAAATGTTTGGAATTTTTTTTCGATCACAATAGTTTTCCGCCAATTTGTACACACCCTGTAGAGTATAAGTTATGGTTATGGTTTTCGCCCGAGGGTGGAGATGCTCTCCTACTCGAAGCCGAGAGCCAAAAATCATTTTACAGCCGTTCTAATTATTTGGTACATTATTTTTCCATCATTAAGTTTTAATTTACAGAAAATTCAAATTACAATTTATAAAAGAGGTAATAATCGTAATTTACATGACACGTTTATTATGTACATAACCATGGCAATAGGTGTAAATAAGAACGGTTTTTCACTAATTTTGAAAATAATCATTAAATTGTTGTTAATGTTGCGAATTTCTTCAGTGTGGCCAAATATATGTAAAAACATTTGTGACCGGCTTGAAATTTTTAAAACATGCTCAAAATTGATTCTGCTTTATGATTTAAGAAAAATCTAACAAGCCCCTTCACTAACTTTGGAAATAATCATGTGATGACCGAGTAAATTGTTATACTAAAGTTGCCAATTTCCCCAGTGTTGCGAAATAAATGTAAAAACAAATGATACAAACTTGAAATTTTCAAAATTTACTAAAAATTGATTCTTATTTATGGTTTGAATCTTTACTAAATTTCAAAATATCCGAGAACTGAGTTAATTGTAATACAGAGATTGTGCATTACATCAGTGCTGCCAAAAAAATAATAAAACAATTGTTATCGACTTATTTTTTTTTTAAATTTACTCGAAATTTATACCATTTCATGGTATACCCTGACTAAATTATAAAATAATCACCGGAGAGCTGGGATCATTGTTATTCTAAAATATTGGATTTATCCAGCACGGACAATAATAATTTTGTTTTTGAATTTTTCAATTTTGACATCAAATTAATAATCTGCAATTAATACCCATTTATGTCGAAATTTATCAAGATTTAGACTTTTGGACAGCTTTTTCGAATTCTGAAGTACTGTGCGATACCTCAATAACAATATTTTTTGTTCCCATGTCTCCCATTCGCTTCTAGCTAAGCTTATTTTGTATTCTACGTACTATTTCCGCTGCTTTTTAGTCTTTCTAGCTTATCGACATATTTTCAAGAAATCTTAACCACTCTCTCCGTGACCCTTCCTCTCTTTTCTTTCACATATTCGATGGACCATCCCTCTATTTTATACATCTCTTTCCACTGAAAACATCAACGTCGTACGTAACTTCCATTACTACTTCTTTTGCAGCACTTGATTTTTTACCCTTTTTTGTCGTACTTCTTTCAAGCGCTAACGTTTTCTTCATTCACTAAGTCTGCAATTTTGTTTTTCGTGCATGCTGGACCGCTATAATTTCGCACCTCACAAAAAGACCATCTATAACACATATGGGCAAACTCCGGCCCTCGACCAGCTTCAATCCAGCCCGCAAAAGATATTTCAAATAACGCGCAAAAACAATTTAAGATTTAGCACACATATAGTGTTTTCACCGCAAATCGAACTTACGCCCTCGGGTAAGCAAAGGTTGCCCATACCTGATCTATAAGCACAGTTTCCAATTTATCGCCAACATTTAATCCTTCATTCTTCTATCTCATTATCTCCACAAGTATCATGCAGCTAGTTCTACGATCTTCGCCACATATTTATTATTCATATGCTCTTGCTATTTCCCAATTTTGCAAAAACCATTCCTATATTTAGAATTAATTATTCTTGTAAAACAATATCTTTGGTTTCTTCTTCAGCTTCTTTTCGTGCAAACCTTATCTTTTCATAATTTAAACTCGTTATCTCAGTAACGAAGCAAACCAAATGCTAAAAATACTCACTCATCCCATTAATTTGTTTCTAGAATTACTTACACTATGTATATGTCTGCATGTGTATTTGTATGTGTGGCCATTTTTTCATTGGGTATTTTTCTTTACCATGTTATTTCCTAGAACTTGAAATACGTCACAATGTATCGTTTCGTTGAACTAAAATATGCTTTATAGCATGACACGCTAATGCGATTTTTCCAAGAGGCAGGAAGTTATAAATGTTTTAGGTTTATAATAAAAATAGTGCATTCGTAGGACTCGGATTTAACTGCTTCTCCTTGAATGGCATAAAATCGTTAATGCAATTTCCATATGCGCTTCCTTTTTATTTATGGCTATAACCTTTATGTCGGTGAAGATAACACACGCCCGCACACACGACCTAAGTTTATTGAATGCAATTTATGCCGGATCGATAATTTTGTATCGGTTGAAACCTATTTACATAACAAATCGATAAAGATATGTGGCAGTAATGGAAATATCGAATAATTGCGTGAAATTAATAGTGATAGTATCGCTCCTTTTAATACCGACACAACTCAATCACATTAAAACTTTTAAATAAGGAACCCTTTGCACTCGAGCGGCGCCACTACGGCGCCCAGGCGGTTTGATGCGTCCACTCGAGCGGCGCTGCTACGGCGCCCGGGAGGTGTGATGCATCCTAACCTAACCCAACCTTACCCAACCTTACACAACCTTACCCAACCTTACCCAACCTTACCCAACCTTACCCAACCTTACCCAACCTGACCCAACCTTACCCAACCTTACCCAACCTTACCCAACCTTACCCAACCTTACCCAACCTTACCCAACCTTACCCAACCTTACCCAACCTTACCCAACCTTACCCAACCTTACCCAACCTTACCCAACCTTACCCAACCTTACCCAACCTTACCCAACCTTACCCAACCTTACCCAACCTTACCCAACCTTACCCAACCTTACCCAACCTTACCCAACCTTACCCAACCTTACCCAACCTTACCCAACCTTACCCAACCTTACCCAACCTTACCCAACCTTACCCAACCTTACCCAACCTTACCCAACCTTACCCAACCCTACCTAACCTAACCCAGTGATTTTAAAGTACCTGTTCGTCTCGGGCGAACCAGCAACTCGTCTCGAGGTGCTGGTTCTCTTGAGCGAAAAATGCCTCGAGTGCAAAGGGTTAATATTACATTCATTTATTTTATAGTGACTTTTACAGTCAATTATATTTTAAATGAAACACGTATTTTATCATAAATTTTGTTAGGTTCACCAGAATTACTGGAGTAAAAATTAAGATGCAGTTTTTTTAAAGAAATTCCTAATCAAACAGTGATTGTAACATAAAATTTAATACATAAATTACTAAGTGGAATGTGCCATAAATCCTGCGACTAATTTCTTTTAAATTCAAATAATTTTAATGGCCCAAAACGGGACCGTGGAGACGAAATTAATATTCATCTTACTCCTGGGCGACTATTAAAAGTGCTTCCAGATTCCCCATAAGAAATTTATGGACGCTCTTAAATTATATAAGTCTAATTCCAAAAGTGACTTGTAGAACATATTAGTGTGCCCTTATCTTTACATCCCGTCGTCTCTAATGGCCCGCATTTTTATTACAAAAGGAATACAGCATTCTATTCACCTTTCGGACGGTGCCATAACTCAGGGAGCATTACATAATCATTAAAACGTCGAGGGTGTAGTTGTGACATGATTCGAGTGTGTGCCACCACAAAATTGTTTTATTATGCCATCGGGATATTTTATGCGTCGTTGTAAATCTCCCGGTAGACTTAAGCATTATTACTTATTTTTTTTTCCTTTTCTCGAAACGGTTCTCATTTATGTCCTTATTCATCGGTCTCCACGGGCCACCGCCTTCCGTCCACGGGAGACGGATTCATCTCATTTTTATTAAAATTTAAATGACTGATTTTAATCGCAAATGATGTCATTTGTTTAGTTGGCCGTGTCTAATATTCTGGATCAGATTAAAATCTTAACATCTACATATGAAGGCACGTCGTTGAGTAATACGGCCGTTTTATAAAATTGACGTGTGCTCACCTTCAATATTTCAACACTAATTATACTTCACGGGAGGAGTAATATTTCAGCTTCTATTCTCATTTCCTTATTATGAATAAACATTTTATCGCCTGATCTCTCACAGCACCAAATATTATGGCTTGTGTACAAACAGCATCAAATAATGCTTATTCATAAATAAACGTCGGGATCTTAACATTTCCGTTCAAATTTTAAGGCTCAAAATTCCAGTCAATTATTACCAAGCTAAATGAGGCTATGACTAAACGCTTTTATTTGATGCGTAGTGTGGCGCAATTATTTTGTTTTTAAAGACTTTTTCGACAGTTATTGTGGATCGTAAATATAACCGAGGGTCCGAGACAAAGTGCCGAATGCCCAAAATACCGTATCGGTATTTTGCCCAAAGTGCCGAATTTTATACTACCGATCATGACCAAAATGCCGAATGGCATCTGTAACCCGTGCCCAAAGTGCCGAACAATGCTAAGCGACGTCGCGTCATTCGTAATCAAAGCATCGGCGCCTAATAGGAGTTTATAGTTCGAACATTCAGCAAAATGTCTTCACACCGACCTAACGAATAAACGCCAATTCGATACTTTGGCCATTCGACACACGAAGTATCAACGAAATAGAAGAAAAAAATGTGCACATCAACCTGCCAAATGTGTTTCAACAAGATATCAACATAGAAAGGATTGCAAGTCAGCGATTTGTTTGTATTTTTGGGCATTGGTTGCAGATTTTATTAGAAACGGTATTTATAGGTACTTCTCAAAATTTTGCTAATCCCATTTTTACTACAATTTTTGTAGCGCAGATTGAAACACATGTGACCAGGGGCGGCTCGTTATGTATAGCCAAGAAGCCATGGCACTACCTCTAATTTTAAGCTCAATTTAAGCAAGGATTTTTAATTAATTCATAAAACACTTTTTCGCCAGTTTAAATGTAAACAACGCCTGCATTACTTTAATGAAACTTTTTTTGTTTTCCGCGTGTATTGTTTTGATGTCTGGGACAAAATGTAAATGCACGATAAATCGAAAGTACACATAAATCATATTTTCAGCTTGTTTGAAATTATGAACCTTTACTTTACAACTCAAAATAAACCTTGGACCATGAAGATCAATCGTTCTTTCTTTCTTCAAAAAAGGAGGCGGGGGCCTCCCCATGTTGTCATACTAACCAAATGAATTGTTTTATTTGAATTATTCAAAACGTATCTACTAAATCTAAAGTTGTCGAAACTGCCGGTGCAAAATGTGAAACAATAAGCTGATCATATCATATCATATCATATCATATCATATCATATCATATCATATCATATCATATCATATCATATCATATCATATCATATCATATCATATCATATCATATCATATCATATCATATCATATCATATCATATCATATCATATCATATCATATCATATCATATCATATCATATCATATCATATCATATCATATCATATCATATCATATCATATCATATCATATCATATCATATCATATCATATCATATCATATCATATCATATCATATCATATCATATCATATCATATCATATCATATCATATCATATCATATCATATCATATCATATCATATCATATCATATCATATCATATCATATCATATCATATCATATCATATCATATCATATCATATCATATCATATCATATCATATCATATCATATCATATCATATCATATCATATCATATCATATCATTTCATATCATATCATATCATATCATATCATGATTTCATTTTGATTAAAATATCTATAACCTGAATTATTGATTTATATGCGAGATTTTTTTTATTTTTTCCGGTATTTTCGAGTTTTGTTTTGTGAAATTTTCGATTTTTTAGCCAGCATTTATTATCTTTAGGACCGAATTTTCTATGCATAGTCTAAATTTTCGACTTTCTGGCCAACATTACAAATTTTTATTATTATTTTTTCACCTTATTTTTTTTTATATTTTTCATTTTTTTTTATGAAAAAAAGGAAGGATGTTTGATGGAAACGCGGGTTAAGGAGAGTGAATGATATTGGGGAAATTGGCGTAAGCTACTTGGCTATTCTGCCACGACCGATTTTTACTATTTGTTAAATTTCATATTTATAATGAAATAGGACAAACACTAACATCCACGTACCCGAACGGCAAATTTTCGTATATAAAATTTAACTGCCCGGCGTGGGGCTCGAACCCACAGCGCTTCGCACCGATATTTTTCATTTCATTTCATTTATTTAATCCTACCTAACTTTTCGAATTTATTGTCAAAATTTTCGATTTTTGGTGAACATTGTAGATTTTCATTTTCTTTTATCTTTTGCCCTAAAATTTCTTTATTTGTCTGTTAAAATTTTTCTTTCCTTGGTCCACCATTTTTATTTTTGTATGCCCAAATTTTGTATCGGATATTTTAGATTTTTAGTCTATTTTTTATCAAATATTTTAGATATTTTTTCATTTTGTGAGTTTTTTCATTTTTTGGCTATAATTTTCGAATTTCTGATCAGAAACTTATTTTTGGCAAATTATTTTGCTTCTGCTTCAGTTTTTTATTTTTTGTCTGCATTTTTTTTTTAGATCAGGATTCTTGATTCTTTTGCCTATGATTTAGATTTCTGCATTTTCGATTTTTCCGTTCCAATTATTTTTATTTTTCTTTATTTTGACCAAAATACTCGATTGGTTTGTAGAAATTTTCGATTTTTTTTGTCTGCAATTTTTATCTTTACGCCCGTTGTCGATGTTTTGTCTAAATCTCACCCGACTTTTTGGCCTATATTTTGTATTTTCGATTGTTTGGTTTCGATTTTAGGTCTTTTGGCCGAAATTTTCTTTATTTCGACTTAAATTTTCGATTCGTTTGTTAAAAATTTTGATTTTTTTGATCTACCACTTTGATTTTTGGGTACGAATTTTAGATTTTTGGTCTCAATTTTTTATTTTTTGTCCCATATTTCAGATTTTCTTAACTTGAATTATTGATTTTATTGTGCGATTTTTTTTATTTTTGCTATTATTTTCGAATTTCTCGTTGGAACTTATTTTAAGCTAAAAAGAGTTATATTTGGGGCTGAAAATGGCAAATTATTTTTGTTTTGCTTGCATTTTCAATTTTTTTGGTCTGCATTTTAATTTTTAAACCAGGATTTTTGTTTTTTTAGCCGTATTTTAGGATCTTGAGCAGTTTTGTTCCAAATTTTTGATTTTTTGGCCAAAATATTCGATTGGTCTAGGAAGATAAATGTTTCTTTGTTTTTTCAAAAAGGGGAGGGGGATGTATTGTATAAGTGGCTCTACTATCAACATGTTCCACGAGCCGCCACTGCATGTGACACCTAGTATCACTTAATGATTATTTCAAATTATGAATCTAAATCGAATCTAACTCACGCCTGATTTTTCCTGGGCAATTATTAGCGTTTGGATAAGTCTTGCTTCTAAAAAAAAATTCAGCTTTGTAGCTAATAATTCTCGACAAAATCATAGTCACTAATTAGATTACTGTTGATTAATGAATATATTCAACAATCACTGCTAAAATGCAAGAGATAATTTTTCTTTAAATTTATTTCAACTTAGTTGTAACGCAACGTATAATACAAAATTGCATTAAAACTTCTTAAAGTATTTTGTACCTTATTAAAATTCCCTCTCCATACAACACATTAAAAACTTGCCGACGCCGTCGAAACTTTGATGACAATCATTATTACGTTTTTCCCTAATTTAATGCCCCTCTAATTCCCATAATTGAAATGTAGATTTGGCGAGTGGAGAGAAAAAAAAAGGAAGAGACGCCAGGAGGATGGCAGGGAGCAGACGAGACGGGCAAAAATTTATTTGAAAACATTTCATTTCAATTACCAAGTTTTCCGGAATAATTCGCTCCATCCAGTTAGGAAGTTGCCGTGTTTAAATTTATTTTAACTACTATAAAGTTGAATGTTTCCTAAATTGTTTGAGAAGCGGAGCGCGATAAGAAAATTAGTGGGATTCTTTGAAAACAGTTTTATACGTTGAATTGAATCTGTCAGCCTGGATTTACATTGACGGATTTTACGGGAACAGACTAAGCTCGGGACTCCTTTTTTGCCCTTAAATTAGTGAACGTATTGTATCCGGCTGAGAGGAAAACGTGATAAGAAAGTTTATTTTGTTTTATTAAACGGTATTCTGGTTCACATCTTTAAGAATTACTTGTAGATGAGTTAAACATTAATTCTGGAATAAATCTAATAGAAAAATACATAATTTTAGGCGTAGTATTTCTATAATATGGCACTGAGAGTAGATTTCTATTTGGTCTTCCCCAATATTAAAATTCCTTTTTACCTGATTATAAATACAATTGTCGATTTCTTTTATAATTCACTCTTGAAAATGCTGTAACGAGCGAAACTAGTCGAGCAAATAAACAACGAGGTTTTGAAACAAACCAAGTGTCCTACTTTGTCCTAAAAAACCAAGTATACGTTGCCAAAGTAGGACGTTTGTTCGCCCAAAAATGTGTTTTTTTTTGTTCGGGGGCTGAAGGGTTCGAAAAGGGATATTCCAATCTGAGTTTAGCCAAAATAGGATTTTTTCTCGAAATAATCATCTTTGGTTAAAAAGTCACTGAGTTATGTGCGAAAAATCTCAAAATGCAACACTCATATCTTGGTGCCAAATTATCGTAAGAACTTTGTTCTTTGAGTCCTGCATAGGGAATTGACCAAATCTTAATGCCTTTACGGTGGATCGACAAAATTTTTCCAACTCCGTATACATCGTCAAAGTTGAAAAAACATTTTTTTCACTGGGGTGCTAGAGGGGGGCGGAAGGAGTTACGCTTAAGTTCGTATGCATGACTTTAAAGAAGACGCTTCAAAGTTTTTTCGCCCTCAAAGATTCATCAAAATCGATTGAAAATACGCCGAGGTATGGCGGTTTAAAAATGGTCGAAATTTCACGAATTTCAAGTGATTCATTTTTGGTTCCTTCAGTATATTTGAATATTTGATTTCAATCAAAGTTAAACAGAAAAGTGAAAATTTTCTTCGTTTATCAGTTGGTAGAACTCATCATAAAGTAACAGTACTTTTGGATTTTCTTTTTTAAGACATTTATAAAGGTTTTATAGGAGTCTAGTTTCCCTGTTGAAGTCGTGCTATTGTAAAATGAAGGGTTTCGGTATTAACCAGAGCTCCCCATATTGCTTGGATTATAAGGAGCAGACCTTGCAAATGCCTGGTGTGAAGATTGAAGTTGCAATATGTCAGAGTCGCGTCACCTGACGAAATTCTTACAAGAATTTAAATTAAGATAGTCAAGAAGCGGAAAAGAATGATAAAAACAGAGACATTTTATGCGTCGACCTCGACCAAGTTATGTTTTGCCGGCAGTGGCGTGGAACATGCTCATCGTAGAGCAACTTATACAATGTATCCCCCCCCCCCCGTTTTTTGAAGAAACAACAATTTATCTTCCTTGACCAAAGTAACTGGCAAAAAAGTGTTTTAAGAATTAATTAAAAATTCTTACTGAGCTTCAAACTACAAGTAGTGGCATGGCTCCTTGTTTTATGAAACGGTATTCTGGTTTACATCTTTAAGAAAAAAGTGTTTTAAGAATTAATTAAAAATTCTTACTGAGCTTCAAACTACAGGTAGTGGCATGGCTCCTTGGCTCTATATAACGAGCCGCCCCTGGTTATAACACATTAAAAAATTATTTCAATTGCAGAAGTCGCTTATATTCTTAAAATATAATAATCAAGGAGTTGTATAGAATTATTTCAGAATTTTTAAACAATTTTTAATATTTTTTATTTATTTTCGAAAATACTCAATTAAGAACACAATTAAAAAATACATATTCAACAACGACCAGTTATAACCCAAAAATGCATGTTTAACAACAAACAGTTGTAAGTCATTAAAACGTTATTGGAATTCAGGAAGTTGATTATATTCTCAAAATATACCAATTTGGGAGTTGCATGGAATTATTTCAGAATTTTGAAATAATTTTTACTATTTTTTATTTATTTTAGAAAATGTTCAATTTTGAACGCAATTAAAAAATGCATGTTTAACTAGGAACAGTTATAACTCAGTAAAAAATTATTGGAATTTAGGAAGTTGATTATATTCTCAAAATATAGCGATTTGGAAGTTATATGGAATTATTTCAGAATTTTTGAACAATTTCTACTATTTTTTATTTATTTTAGAAAATGCTTTATTTTGAACGCTATTAAAAATGCATGTTTAACAACAAACAGTTATAACCCATTAAAAAATTGTTGAAATTTAAGAAGTTGATTCTATTCTTAAAATATAATAATGTAGAAGTTATGTAGAATTTTTACGGAATTTTTAAACAATTTCTACTATTTTTTATTTATTTTAGAAAATTCTCAATTTTGAACGCAATCAAAAAATGCATGTTTAACAACAAACTGTTATAACTCATTAAAACATTATTGGAATTTAGGAAGTTGATTATATTCTCAAAATATACCAATATGGAAGTTGCATGGAATTATTTCAGAATTTTGAAATAATTTTTACTATTTTTTATTTATTTTAGAAAATGTTCAATTTTAAACGCAATTAAAAAATGCATGTTTAACTAGGAACAGTTTGGAATTTAGAAAATTGATAATATTCTTAAAATATAGCAATTTGGAAGTTATATGGAATTATTTCAGAATTTTTGAAGAATTTCTACTATTTTTTATTTATTTTAGAAAATGCTCAATTTTGAACGCTATTAAAAAATGCATGTTTAACAACGAACAGTTATAACCCATTAAAAAATTGTTGGTATTTAAGAAGTTGATTAGTAGAATTTTTACGGGATTTTTAAACAATTTCTACTATTTTTTATTTATTTTAGAAAATGCTCAATTTTGAACGCAATAAAAAATGCATGTTTAACAACAAACAGTTATAACTCATTAAAACATTATAGAAATTTAGGAAGTTGATTATATTTTCAAAATATAGTAATTTAGGAGTTGCATGGAATTATTTCAGAATTTTGAAATAATTTTTACTATTTTTTATTTATTTTAGAAAATGTTCAATTTTAAACGCAATTAAAAAATGCATGTTTAACTAGGAACAGTTTGGAATTTAGAAAATTGATTATATTCTTAAAATATAGCAATTTGGAAGTTATATGGAATTATTTCAGAATTTTTGAACAATTTCTACTATTTTTTATTTATTTTAGAAAATGCTCAATTTTGAACGCTATTAAAAAATGCATGTTTAACAACGAACAGTTATAACCCATTAAAAAATTGTTGGTATTTAAGAAGTTGATTATACTCTTAAAATATAATAATGTGGAAGTTATGTAGAATTTTTACGGGATTTTTAAACAATTTCTACTATTTTTTTATATATTTTAGAAAATGCTCAATTTTCAACGCAATAAAAAATGCATTTTTTAAAAACAAACAGTTATAACTCATTAAAACATTTTAGAAATTTAGGAGTTGCATGAAATTATTTCAGAATTTTTGAACAATTTCTACTATTTTTTATTTATTTTAGAAAATGCTCAATTTTGAACGTTATTAAAAAATGCAAGTTTAACTACGAACAGTTATAACTCAGTAAAAAAATATTGAAATTTAGGAAGATGATTATATTCTCAAAAGCAATTTGGAAGTTATATGGAATTATTTCAGAATTTTTGAACAATTTCTACTATTTTTTATTTATTTTAGAAAATGCTCAATTTTGAACGCTATTAAAAAATGCATGTTTAACAACGAACAGTTATAACCCATTAATTTTTTTTGGAATTTAATAAGTTGATTATATTAATCAATGTAGAATTTTTACGGAATTTTTAAACAATTTCTACAATTTTTATTTGTTTTAGAAAATGCTCAATTTTGAACGCAATCTTAAATGCATGTTTAACAACAAACAGTTATAACTCATTAAAACATTATTGGAATTTAGGAAGTTGATTATATTCTCAAAATATACCAATTTGGGAGTTGCATGGAATTATTTCAGAATTTTGAAATAATTTTTACTATTTTTTATTTATTTTAGAAAATGTTCAATTTTAAACGCAATTAAAAAATGCATGTTTAACTAGGAACAGTTATGACTCAGTAAAAATTTATTGGAATTTAGGAAATTGATTATATTCTCAAAATATAGCAATTTGGAAGTTATATGGAATTATTTCAGAATTTTTGAAGGATTTCTACTATTTTTTATTTATTTTAGAAAATGCTCAATTTTGAACGCTATTAAAAAATGCATGTTTAACAACGAACAGTTATAACCCATTAAAACATTGTTGGTATTTAAGAAGTTGATTATACTCTTAAAATATAATAATGTGGAAGTTATGTAGAATTTTTACGGGATTTTTAAACAATTTCTACTATTTTTTATTTATTTTAGAAAATGCTCAATTTTGAACGCAATAAAAAATGCATGTTTAACAACAAACAGTTATAACTCATTAAAACATTATAGAAATTTAGGAAGTTGATTATATTTTCAAAATATAGTAATTTAGGAGTTGTATGGAATTATTTCAGAATTTTGAAATAATTTTTACTATTTTTTATTTATTTTAGAAAATGTTCAATTTTGAACGCAATTAAAAAATGCATGTTTAACTACGAACAGTTATAACTCAATAAAAAATTATTGGAATTTAGGAAGTTGATTATATTCTCAAAATATAGCAATTAGGAAGTTGCATGAAATAATTTCAGAATCTTTGAACAATTTCTACAATTTTTTATTTATTTTAGAACATGCTCAATTTTGAACGCTATTAAAAAATGCATGTTTAACTACGAACAGTTATAACTCAGTAAAAAATTATTGAAATTTAGGAAGTTGATTATATTCTCAAAATATTGCAATTTGGAAGTAACATGGAATTATTTCAGAATTTTTGAACAACTTCTACTATTTTTTATTTATTTTAGAAAATGCTCAATTTTGAACGCTATTAAAAAATGCATGTTTAACAACAAACAGTTATAACCCATTAAAAAAAAATTAGAATTTAATAAGTTGATTATATTAATTAATATAGAATTTTTACGGAATTTTTAAACAATTTCTACAATTTTTTATTTATTTTAGAAAATGCTCAATTTTGAACGCAATCTTAAATGCATGTTTAACAACAAACAGTTATAACTCTTTAAAACATTATTGGAATTTAGGAAGTTGATTATATTCTCAAAATATAGTAATCTGGGGGTTGCATGGAATTATTTCAGAATTTTGAAATAATTTTTACTATTTTTTATTTATTTTAGAAAATGTTCAATTTTGAACGCAATTAAAAAATGCATGTTTAACTACGAAGCGTTATAACTCAGTAAAAAAATATTGGAATTTAGGAAGTGATTATATTCTCAAAATATAGCAATTTGGAAGTTACATGGAATTATTTCAGAATTTTTGAACAATTTCTACTATTTTTTATTTATTTTAGAAAATGCTCAATTTTGAACGCTTTTAAAAAACACATGTTTAACAACGAGCAGTTATAACCCATTAAAAAATTGCTGGAATTTGATTATATTCTCAAAATATAATAATGTGGGAGTTGTGCAGAATTATTTCAGAATTTTTAAAGAATTTCTATTATTTTTTTATTTATTTAAAAAAATGCCTAATTTTAAACGTAATTGAAAAAAGCAATTGCCAGACACTTGAAATTTTCTAAAGTTACTGAAACAATACTTTATTTCACTTTCAGTGAAAGAAAGAAATGCAAGAAAATCAAAACTTACAAAAAAGAAAAATCCTTTCGAGGCGTTTTGGCTGTTAAGATGTAACCTAGATGATAATTCTTTGCTTCCCTTGGATTGATGGGGCGGAAGGGAGCGGAAGAACACAAGCACCAACACAAACAAATCCCAAAGATGTATCACAACACAACGGGCACTAAAATTTTCGAAAAATAAATATTCCGAACCGAAACACGTTCTTCGCGAAAGCGGCGTGCAAACTGAATTGTTATCAGCAGGTGCACCATGGATTGGTGATAAGAATGGAATCTCGTTCCGAGCGGAGAAAAAAATACGCATATTTTGATAACATTCAATCGCCCTGGGCAGATTAAAAACTGGTGGAATTTTAACACGGAGGTCGAGATAAGATGTAAAACGTTAGAATTGCTAATTAAATACTTCATGAAGATCTTAAGAAGTTCACATAATTTTGCGGAAAACACGTTTGTTTGATTTTCAAAATGTAATTTATTTAAACCACTACATATGTTTCGCCACACTGTGGCTTCTTCAGGTGAAGAAAATAAGTGGTTTAAATAAATTACATTTTGAAAATCAAACAAACGTGTTTACCGCAAAATTAAATATGGATTTTCAACTCCTGACTGCCTCAACAATCAATCAAGTTCACATAATGTTTTGGGAGCTGTGTAGAATTATTTCAGAATTTTTAAATAATTTCTACTATTTTTTTATTTATTTTAGAAAATGCTCAATTTTGAACGTAATGAAAAAAAATGCATGTTTAACTACGAACTTTTATATCCATTGGCAGCTTGTGGAATTAGTTGATGGTATAGCCACTTATACAATATACACTACCGCTCTCCTTTTTTGAAGAAAGAAAGAAATAACGATATATCTTCCTAGACCAAAGTAACTGGCGAAAAAGTGTTTTAAGAATTAATTAAAAATTGTTGCTGAGCTCGAAACTACAGGTAGTACCATGGCTCCCTGGCTCTATATAACGAGCCGCCCCTGTTTGCCGGACTTCAATTCATTCGGATATATTTTACCAAAGACTGTCCACAATATGGGAAAGAATTGGACCTCTATGTGGATTAGCTAGAAGAAATTCGGCAAAAGTTTCAGCTTGAACATCTACTGTTAATAAATTATTTTCATAAACTACTCGATTCTCAAAAAAGAAAACTGAAATAAACATTTTGCCATTTTTGGTCCATATTTCTGAAATTACAGTAATTACAATAAATTTGCATTAACAAAAATTGTGCAGAATTTCATAGAAGCCCATCATTATATGGATATTGGATATGGGCACGAATTGTTTGTTTTAAAAACAAATATTTTAACAAAACACCTTGTAGACTTTGGAGAAAGTTACATGATTATAGCCACGTTAATATTTTTTTTGGAAATGTCATGTTATATTTAAGTAACGATATAAATTTATCAAAGCTAGCATTCATTTTCTCTATGTAATATTCGAATCTACATTCCCAATTATTTGGTACAAAATAAAATTAATTATAGAAATAGTAATGCTTTTCGTTGCGATTATGTGATTACATAAATAAATCCAAATCCTAAATGCGTGAAAAGTCCGGTATTAACGATATTCGAAACGTTGCTACTGATTCAGTTATTCACATTAAAAACAGAAACGTTGTGGCATTAATTATAACCCATAAATTTCAATTTGTATTTCATATTATAATTGGATTGTATTAAACTTATTTAAGTATTATAACATTAAATATAATAATTATTTTATAATTGATGAAATCCGTTGTATCGGCAGTGATTTATAGATTAAAAACTGTTTCTGGCAACAAGCTGCACATGTGAGGTATTGAAATTCGAATCGAATTATCGGACCAAGTTATGCAAGTTTACCGAAGTAATTCATGCAAATGCAGAATAGAGGTGTTATGGACTTATGTAGTGTTTTCTAAGGATCTGCAGACGGGTGCTCTGAGCAAGTTAACAGATTGCTTAGAATAGCATGTTTAAAACTTTTTCCTTCCGATTGGTTACATAGCCATTGTTCCCTAACTACCACTAAACTCGCCAGTTTAGTTTAACTTGCGAACTTTGCGGAACTGAAACGGTTTCTTAGTTGCAGATTATTTAGCAGGGGCAATAATGGATAAGTAGAGGAGGGGGATTAACGGGCAATCAATGGGCCCTCTGCTTTTGTTTATTTATCTCCCACAGATTGTCCCCACTCTTTCGAGCATATAATTCCCTGAAAGCAGTTCGTAGTCAAAATGGCTATAATTCAAACGGATTTATCCCCAAAAAAAAAGTCTAGAAAAGCTCCGCAAAAATACGGTCCGGATTACCAGCGCTTTGAAAGTGATTGTTTAACTTTCGATTAAGTGTGTATAATCGTGCGATATTTTCCATGGGGGAAGGAAAATCGTGGCTTACATATCAAATGGAATATTTATTTATCATGAACACTGTGTATTGGTCGAAAGTAACATTTCTCGGTATTACCGAACGTGTCGCGCTTATTCTGTTTTCGTATTTAAATTTATTCCGTCGCATAAATCAGGCGATTTCGTGTATAAAAAGCTTTGACTCGGTCGCGCAATCGACGTTTATGTTTTCTTATTTGAATACAATCTTTGCTAAAACGTCGATTTGTCATTTGAAATTTAAATGGGGAACAACCAGGGACTTGGAGTGCGCACAATTTATTTGGTTTAATTGAAATTGCAGGCACAAGAATGTCCATTGTTGGTGAGATTACTACAAATGATACTATTAAGTAAAGTATGGTAGATTGCAAATAATACCGCATACTAAATTATGACGACTTCATACTAGATTTAACGTTCGATAAGTTTGAAATATTCATTAGGCTGGTCTGCTTAACTCTCCATCGATCACGAAATCCTTCCACCGTGTAAGTGTGTGTAATTGAGCTTGTTTATTTTGAAGGACACCTATCCAACAGCCTAAGACTACTAGTAACACCGGCTTGACTAATAGTATATATTTACCAAATAATTAATTGAAATACTCTCTGCGTAAAAAAAAAGTGCCACTGGAAAAATCGTGAAAAAACTCGTCGTAACTTGGTTCAATTTAGTCGAAAATCGATAAATCTTTTAGTTTGGGAAAGATTCAAGTTTTATCTTTAAGAATATGTAGTTGATTTTGACCCCAAGTCCAACCCACCCCCGTAACAACGCGACGGAAAAAAAATGTTTTTTTATGTAAAAAATTGTCCAACTTTGACAAGCTGTACCGCGCGCAAAAAAAATCGGCGGGAAATTTCACCACAATGGCAGAAAAATTTAATCAATTTCCTTCAAATGCCTTAAAAATTCGAGTGGCTTCGATGATTTGGAGTAAAGTTATGAATTTTTGAGAAAAAAGTGACATTGAAAATGAAAACAAGTTGTAAAAATTTAACATTTTTTGTCAATCGAAAACACTTTTTGTATGGGTTTTAAGGGGGTCACGAAAGTCGAAAATTTCTTAGATCGCAAAATTCCATCGAATTTGGTGCGAAATTCGCTTAAAGGCACAAAATGTAATTTTTTTTCAAAACTGCATAACTTCGCGCCAAATTATCGCATCGACTTGAATTTTTGAGAAAATTGGAGGAAAATGATTGAACTTTATTACCATGCTGACCGACTGAGTCCACGATTTTTTTTTGCACACGGTACAAGAAACCAAATTTGCACATTTAAACTACAAAAAAATGTTTTTTTGCTTTAGGGGGCAGGGGGTGGAATCGTTTTAGCAACACAACAATTCACATGACGTTGAATAGAAAATTTGAAACTATTCAGACTACAAAAGTTTATTGATTTTGGTGCAAAATTACTCAAGTTATGGCCAAAAAAGTGAAAAATGTCATTTTTTTAAAAAATTCATAACTGCTCCAAATCATCGAAACCACTCGAATTTTTAAGGCATTTGAAGGAAATTGATTAAATTTTTCTGCCATTGTGGTAAAATTTCCCGCCGATTTTTTTTGCGCACGGTACAGCTTGTCAAAGTTAGACAATTTTTTACATAAAAAACATTTGTTTTTCCATCGCGTTGTTACGGGGGGTGGGTTGGACTTGGGGTCAAAATCAACTACACATTCTTAAAGATAAAATTTGAATCTTTCCCAAACTGAAAGATTCATCGATTTTCGACCAAATTGAACCAAGTTACGACGGTTTGAAAAATCGATTTTTTTCGCGATTTTTCGCGAGTGGCGCTTTTTTTTGACGCCGAGTGTATATTCTTAAATAATGTACCCTTAATTTTCTAATGTTTATTATACATAAACATAATGTTTAAAGTATATGTTTAGTCACCAGGCTCTTACGCACCCTAGCCTAGTAAGTAAAGTTTAAAACGTCTGTATATACAGGGTGTTTCAGAGCTCTGGGAACGGTTAATTACGTGCTTATTTTTCAAAATTTCGTAAAATGTTTTATATAAAAGTTGTGTATAATAGTGAGCTGTAACAAAGTTACAGACCAAACGTATGTTTTTTTTAAATGGAACACCCTGTATTTTTTGTCAGTTTTGAATTATATGGAGCAAATAAAGGTGAGTTACTACAAAACTCCCTATATAGCCCTTTCTCTGGAATCTGGCGGCTGTGGTCGTAAAAGAGGGTCGGAGCTCGGTAAGTAGGGGACGTAATATTTTTTTATCTCAAACCAATCTTTGTTGAGAAGTACTGGTGTAAAAGTGTGTATACCAATAGGAGCGAAGGACAGTAATAAATGTATGGGATGCAATTAAACGAACCACCAATACCTTTTCTTGGAGGGTGCGTCGATCCTCAGGGCGGACCGACCGTTTTACGACCTCAGCCGCCAAATTCCACCGAACAGAGTATACCTATTGTTTGCCGTTTTCGAAATATTTGAAGATTTGTTGAAATGCATGGTCTGGGTGAAATTTTATTTTTACCCCAGTGATTAACGTTGAACGATTAAAATCATTTCTATTATTTGTTTGAAGTTTCAAACTATAGAGCCAACCATGATTTCATACAAAAAATTATACGGGGTGATAAAAAAATAATAATTATTCCTGATATGATAATCGCCGAATACAAGAAAACTATTTAGATTAGGAACAGGGAACCCTTATACAATCTGAAAGATAATTGGATTCTACTTAAGAATACGTTACTAAATACAAGGTGTGCCATTTGAAAAAACGAAGTTATTTAACTTTATAAGTTCGGTTTTTCTACCGCATTTTTTTTATCACCCTGTATAATTTTTTGTATGAAATCATGGTTGGCTCTATAGTTTGAACCTTCAACCAAATAATAGAAATGATTTTAATCGTTCAACATCAATCACTGGGGTAAAAATAAAATTTCACCCAGACCATGCATTTCAACAAATCTTCAAATATTTCGAAAACGGCAAATAATAGGTATAGGGAGTATTGAAGGAACTCACCTTTATTTGCTCCATATAATTCAAAAATGGCAAAAAATACAGGGTGTTCCATTTAAAAAAACATAAGTTTGGTCTGTAACTTTGTTATGAGACACTGTGCATAAATTTAAATATTTTTAGGGCGTGCAGCTCACTATTATACACAACTTTTGCATAAAACATTTTTAGAAATTTTGAAATATAAGCACGTGATTGACCGTTCCCAGAGCTCTGAAATACCCTGTATATATATTTGTTTAATCCTGCCATTGAAACTTTTAGTTTCTTACGTAGATACGCGAAAAGAAAGCTTTACTTTTATGCACTCAATCAGTTTCTAAGGAAACGAGTGAGAGAATGTACTTAACTGACTCTTATGTCACTTTCACTTACCATAATGTCAGTGAAAATATTACAAAAAGTGTTCTTATCGTGTTATTTGCATATTTTATGGACAGAATTAAATACATCGTTGTTAGCCTCTTCCAGTACGTCTTCTGGAAATTCGTATTCGTTTTCACACATAATTACAAAATTATCACAGTAAACTTTTACAAACAGGTCCACGCGTGAGAGAAATTCATAATTGTACTGTAATATACTATTTTGTATGTAACGAAATTAAATATTAAAGTTTTTTCCCTCTCTGTTTTCAATTTGCCAGTAAGACCTGGCGCGTACTGGCAACTTTTCCTAAGCAACTTTTTAGTCACCGAAACTAATTACATTAAAGTAAATGTAAGTCCGCGCACGGGCGATTTTTAAATCGAAGCAACTTTAATGCATTTGATTTCGGTGACTAAAAAATTGCTTAGGAAAAGTTGCCAGTGCGCGCCAGGCCTTACCGTTTTCAAACCTACGATAATACAGTATATTTAAAACAATATTGAGTATTGCAGGTCAAACATTTTATGAATATCTAGTCAACTATTATTTTCTAGAAATATTTTCGTTAATAATTTCATATAAAATAATATCAACAAGTCGTCGAGATTTTCTTAAATTTCTCCACTCCTGAACCCTCTTCAACATAATTCAATCCTGGAACGCTTCTAAAATCTTTTACCTTATCATCCAGAGTTTCCCCGCGCCTCTCTTTCCAGAAGGGATACTGTTTTAAAATTAATTTAAATTTTAAATTTCCATTACGAAAATTGTAAGTAAATTTTGCATCTGCATTGTACTGGAGGTGACACGAATGTCGATTTGTCATTTCAATTTTAAATAGAAGCCATGCAGCATGCACGCTTCGAATCGTCTGGATAAATGCAACAATTTCATACGTAGTCACCATATGGTGTATCCAGGACTGAAGGGATGAAAGCGCGTCCTTTTTTTCGTCTCGCTTCCGACGTAGGTGGGCGATTGAATCGGGACGTTCGGGGCCTCGAAACAAGAAAACACAATTTGTAAAGTTAGTGAGATGCGAGTTTCCGAGGCAATAGGATCTTTGGATCTTTGGTGATCGGATCGTTAAGTAAGGACGTGATCTTCGCCTCTTATTCCGTACACGTGCCCTCCTTCGCCGCCCTCCGCCGCCCTCCCGCTGTATCAACTTCCAACTAAACTAAATAAGTATAATCGCTTTTTGATATCCCAAAGTAAAATCCGGCCACGCCAGTATACAACTTTTATAACAATTGCTATTTACAAAATAACAAAGCGAATTTCATTTATAATAACGTCCTTTATAAAATGAGATTATGCTCGGCCAGACAAATCTACTTTATTGGAGTAAATTTTATATATCCTACTATTATTCAGTTTTAATCAAATGGAATTCCGTAAGCCGAATAATTTGTAATTTTCTTAAAAGACGACACTCTCCTTTTCAAAACAGAAGCCACCTTTTTTAAAATTAATATTAGATCAAGTTGGGTAAAGTAAAACGCTTGTTTTTAAAAATACGCGGAAAGTGGAAGTGTAGAAAAACTGGCACCAATGAAGTTAATCAATCTGCAATATTAACAATGAAATCTTCATGTCGGTTCTCGAGAATTAGCAGCAGTTATTAGGAGAAGTATTTTAAGAATATTAATGCAGCAAACATTTCATGCTTATATTGTATTTAATATTATATTGTATTTCACCATCAATGTGTGTTTTTTTTTCTCTCTCAATGATTTCACAATCGGTCGTTTCTTTATATAACTTATATGTTCCGGTTGTTCTTATTTTTCTTTGTAAGTAAGAATTTAGTGATTTGCATTTACTGATGAATCAACCAACTTTCACCAATCATGAACAATTTATCTTAATCTCCATAATATTCGTTAGTGGTCTGAAGAAAATCCTAGATGGTCAAGGCAAGTTGGCCGTCAACCACTTTGGTTTATTGATGTTATTGCACCTGCCAGATCT